>JAJHZJ010000439.1:7124877-8325442 GCA_023548195.1 Bettongia penicillata ogilbyi
ACTGAGACTCATGTCTCGACCTGCCCAAAGTCAGGTCTAGTTATTACTATAACTGCAGGGGGAGTTAGAATATCCTTGCTTACACTGCTATTGCCACACTTCCCTCTGCTCCTGTCACTCAGCAAGTCTCTCTTCCTTTGAAGTTCACTGTAGACAAATTTGTTTTCCAATCTAGATCCTGGGGGCACTTATCTACCAGCTCCCAGGTCATTCTCTTCCCTTTTTTAACAGATTCAGAACCTGATTTATAGCCTTCCTTTCCAATCCTGTTCCTACCCTCTAACTAGGGGACATCAGTATGCATGTTGATGTTCTCTCAAATACTGTAACCTCTCAGTTTCTTTCCCCTTACTCAGTAAACTCCAGTGGCTCTCTCTTTCCACCAAGATCAGATATAAAGTTCTCTATTTGGCATTTAAAGCTTTACCTCCATCTTCAGCCCTATTACACATTTCTGGCCCAGCCAGTCTCCTTGCTGTTTCTCACCCATGAGGTTCACTCTTTGCACTGGCTGTACCCCATGCTTGGCCTGCCCGCTATCTTGACTCCCAACTGTTGGCATCCTTGGTTCCCTCTGTGACTCAGCTGGAAGCTTACCTGCATGAGGGCAGTCCAGGGCCCCCAGACACCTCCCATGCCCAACCCACCCCCAGAGGTTACCCTGTATCAGTTTTTTGTGTATATTTGTCTGTTTTTTGCCTTGTTGAAAGATAAGTTCCTTGAGGGCAGAGAATGTTATGCTTTTGCCAGTGCCCAGTGCATAGTTGATGCTTAATAAATGTTTGTTGATTAATTCTCTAGCTAGTGTTCTCTACATTGGGGTACTGCTGCCTGCCTTAGAAATGTTAAGAAAATATGTATTGATTGAAAGAATAAATGAATGATTTACTCACTCTGGGGCTGAGATAAAAGGAAGGTGGGAACAGGATCCAAATGATTCTTCCAAGAGAAGTAATCCTAATGTTTTTTTCTCTCTCATTTGTCCAGTTTGTCTCAACCAGTTTCCCTCCACTGTTCCCTCTTTCCATCCCCTCATTGTTTATTACCTCCCAGACCCCCAGTATGTGGATGCTTTGGGTGTCTGAGTCCTTGGGTCACTTCTGTCAACTAAGCCTTGTGTTTCTCACTGTGGGCTGGACCAGGAAAAAGTGTGGGTGGGAGAAACCAATTTTCCTACTTCTGTGAAACTGCTGAAAGTGTAGGTGTTAACTCCTGAGGGCTGGATTGGTGTTGGTTTGTACTGTGTATTTTGGAGTTTTCCCTTCCTTGGACAAATTGAGTACTTAGCCTGTTCCCCTGAGGGTCATTTGCTCCCCTGATTAGAGTTTGGCCCCTTTCCTCATCTGATACATCTTCATCTCTGGATCCTGCTCCTATTCTCTCCAGGAGCAAGGAGGGTTCTGTTGTATTCTGTTCCTACGTCCCATTTCCTTCTGGGAAAGGAGGTTTGACAGCACAGAGGATGCACAGGGGAGGTAGTCACTCTGGGAAGCATTTGGTTTTTCATTTCCTATCCTCCTGACATGCCATAAAGGTTGTGACCTTGTGTCTCTCCCTCTCTCTCCCTCCCTTCCTCCCTCCCTCTATCTCTCTCTCTGTGTCTCTTTCCCTCTCCCTCCCTCTCCTCCCCTTTTCCTCTGTCTCTCTCTTTCTCTCCCTCCCTCTCCTCCCTCCCTCCCTTTCTCCCTCTCTCTGTCCCACCCAACCCAGGACAGACCTCTTAAGATTCAAATTCCAACTATACTCCTGGGACTTTATCACGGAGCTCTGAATCAGCGCCACATGGAGAGCAAACCTCAGAGTAGTAAGGAGGTATGTAGTAAGGGAAGATGAGTCTGAGTCTGGGCCTAATAAGTCCTCTGCTGTGACCTTCACTGTCCTCTCCTATTCAGAGCCCCATGGCTCTTTCTATTGGAGAGCTCTGCTCCAATTAAGGGTCAAACTACAAGCCCAGAAATCCTGGCTTGCTTTTCTCCCAAAGCTTTGAGCTATACCTTTACCAGTGGGTCTCTTTGCCCATAATTTTGTATTTATTTCCCTTTTTTAGGCCAGCATGTGGCCCAAAGGCTTTGGGGTGAAGCTGGAAACCATCACCCCATTTCTGGGGAAGTATCGTCCTTTCGTGGGACGCTGCTGCCAGACCTGTACTCCTAAAAGCTGGGTAAGAGTTTATCAGGGCCACAGCAGTGGGATCCTTTGGAAAAGGACTGAGACAGGAACTGGAAACATAACAAGGTGTGAGAGACAGGATCAGTTGTTTCTAGGAAATGAAGGACCTAAGATGTTTTTTTCACATTGACATTCCTCCTTCTAACCCTTCATGACGTTACAATGAATCTAACCACATGTAAATTTTCTGTGACCAAGGGGACTGTGGTTGGGAGCTGGGGAGCAAAGGGGAGCAGAGTGGAGTTTATAGAATCTGGACTCAACGTTGACAGCCAAAACCAAGAAAGAAGGACAGAAACAAGCATTTATTAGAGGCCTACTAAAATATTATCTTATTTGATCATTACAACAACCATGGGAGGTAGGTGAGATTATTTTCAATATTTTTCAGTTGAAGAAACTGAAGTGGGCAGAGATTAAGTGACTTGCCCAGAGTCACACAGCTAGTAAATGTCTGAGGCTGGATTCAAATTCAAGTGTTCCTGACTCCAGATCCAGCACTCCATTCACTGTGCCACCCAGCTAAGCAAGAAGAAAGTGGAATATTGAATATTTTCAATGATGTGGGCTAGCTATCTGCGGTAATGTGTCTATGACAGACATAACATATAGCACATGCACACACATAGAGACACTGCCACCTGTTTCTAAACATGGGCCATTCCCAGACAGACCTCTCTGGGGCAGTGAGACAAGGTGCTGAAATGTAGCTGACTTGTAACCCAGCTTTGGGGATGGGGTAGAAGGCACCCCTTGCCTCTCTCACACTCTACCCCATCTTGGTGCCCCTAGGAGGCCCTTTTCCACAAGAACATTGCTGCCTCGGGCTTTCACAATGTGATCCTGGTGACGGAAGAGAGTACCAGGTAATGTGGCAAGGGCCAAGGATGACTCACAGTGGTTCAGAGCCCAAACAAATAATGCCAGGGATTGAGAAGGTTAGCCGGAGCTTCTCATTCAGTCAGTCACCAAGCATTTATTAGTTTCCTACTGTGTGCCAAGCGTTGTAGTAAGCTCTGGAAATACAGATATAAAAGGCTCCTTCTGTTCTTCTGGTGGAGGGATGGGCCCTTGTTCAAAGTGTAAGTGGACATACACAAAATAAATAGGCTATGACTTTGGATGGAGAAGGGGAGGTACCAACAACTGGGGACATCAAGAAATGGTACCCGAGTAGAATTAGGGGTTCTAAAAGGGGGAGATGAGGAGGGAGAGCAGTACAGGCATGGAGGGCAGAGAGCTTATGCAAAGGCTTGGAGATGGGACAGGAAATGAACATAAAGTACATCAGAGCAACAGTAATGTATCAGCATGGGAAAATAGGTTTGAGCCAGACGGTGAAGGATATTGAATGACAAAGGGATTTATATTTTTGTCCTAGAAGCAATAGGGAGGCAGTGAAACTTCTAGAGCCCTTGAGGGGTATAGTCAAAGCTGAGTTTTAGGAATAACAATGCTGTGACTTCCCATGTATAATCAATATATTGCTTACTTTCCCTTGGAGAAGAGAGGGAGAGAATTTGAAACTCAAAATTTTAAAAAGTGAATTTTTTTTTTTAGAAAAAAAGGAATAACCATGCCGTATAAAAGATAGACTGGAGAGAAGAGAGACAAGATGCAGGGACACAAATTAGGAAGCTATTGCAGTAGTCCAGGGAAGAAGTATGAAAACCTGGAGAGAGGAGAAAGAGATAGAAAACCTGGTATTCGGCAAGTCAAGGGAGAGCAGAGCTAAGTCTGACAATCTTAGAGACCACAACACAGAAATGGGGATTTTGGAGGAAAGATATTAAGTTTGATCTGAATGCCTCTGGGACATCCCATGGAGATGTTCAGGAGGCAAGTAGAAATGCATGTCTGTAGCTCAGGAGAAAGGCAAGCTGGAGGTCGGTTTGGGAGTGATCTACATAGAGAAGATAGTCACATCCTTGGAGGCTGATGAGAGTCTCAGCTGAGAGAAGAGGGCCTAGGACAGATCACTGGACAGGCAGCAGGACATGGGGTGATGCCAAGAAAGATCAGGTCAGACGCAGCCATGACAGTATAGTGCCAGAAAGGCCAGGCCACACCATCAGAAGCTGCAGAGAAGTCTAGAAACATGAGGACTGAGAAAAGGCCATCAGATTTACTTTGAGTGTTGATCAAAGCCAGATTGTAGGGGATTTAGAAGTAAGATGAGAGGAAGTGGAAGCAATGAATATAGACATGGGGAGGGCACAGAGAATGGTTAACTTAAGAGTCAGATGAAGGTGTTTTCAAGGATATGGATAGATTAAAAATTAGGCCTCTTCTCTCAGAGATGGGGGAGCTATGTGTGTCACCTGCCGTACTGCAGACCCAGTGGGTAGCAATACAAAGACCTTGTCATTGATAAAGTGATGATTTGTCCCCACTCACAGGGAAGGGAACCTGATCTGAGTCTTCTGAGGGTGGGAGTGGGAGGTGTGTGCGGTCTTATGTAATCTCCTCTAGTGTTTCCTTCCACCCTAATGCAGAGCTTGTGTGGTGCCTCCCTCCAGGTACCGGGGGTGGTTAGTGCGAAGGCTTTGCTACTTCCTGTTTGCGATGGACTGGAAGGTCACTCTCAGCCCGGATTCTTGTGAGAAGGTTTTGGGCAGCAAGTGGTGAGGACAGTTCTTGGCCCTGCCCTGGAGTGGGCCTGGCATGGAGCACCTTTTTGAATAATGATTTCTCACCTTGGTTATTGTTCACTTAGTTCTCTTTCCCTTCCGACCTAACACCATGGTCATCCCCCCCATTTTAAAAAATGGGAGATCCCAATTGATAAATGGTCAAAGGATATGAACAGGCAATTATCAGAGGAAGAAATTAAAGATATCTATAATCATGATAAAATGCTCTAAATCACTTTTTATTAGAGAGATGCAAATGAAAACAACTCTGAGGTACCACATCACACCTATAAGATTGGCAAACATGACAGAACAGGAAAATGATAAATGTTGGAGAGGATGTGGGAGAGTTGGAACACTAATTCATTGTTGGTGGAGCTGTGAACTCATCCAACCATTCTGGAGAGCAATTTGGAACTATGCCCAAAGGGCTACAAAAATGTACATACCCTTTGACCCAGCAATATCGCTACTAGGACTGTATCCCCAAGAGATCATAAAAATGGGAAAGGGTCCCACAGGTACAAAAATATTTATAGTAGCATTATTTGTAGTTGCCAAAAACTGGAAATCAAGGGGATGCCCATCAATTGGGGAATGGCTAAATAAATTATAGTATATGAGTGTAATAGAGTACTATTGCGCCATAAGAAATGATGAACAAGAAGATTTCAGGGAGGCCTGGAAGGATTTATATGATCTGATGCTGAGTGAAAGGAGCAGAACCAGGAGAACTTTGTGCACAGCAACGACCACAGTGTGCGAGAGATTTTTCTGGTAGACTTGGAACTTTGTAGTAACACAAGAACTTAAAAAAAAACAAACATTCCCAATGGTTCTCTAGGAACCTAGGCAAAATGCCTTCCACACTCAGAGAAAGAACTATGGAATATATTCACAGAATGTAGCAGACCATGTTTGTGTGTGTGTGTGTGTGTGTGTGTATTATGTTTGATTTGTTACATGATTTCTTCCATTTATTTTAGTTTGTCTATGTAACATGACTATAGTGAAAATGTATTCAATAGGAAAGTATATATAGATCCTATATAGAATTGTATGCTGTCTTGGGGAGGGGGGGAGTGGGGGGGCAGGTGGGGGGGGGGTAAAAATCTAAGTTTTATGGTAGTGATTGTAGAACATCAAAAAAAATAAAATTTAAAAAAATCAGAAAAATGGGAGAAACTGAGGTATTAAGTAGAAAGGCCTACCCTCTGTGGGTCACAGATTCTAAGAAGAGGGGGAGAGGCAGGTATGCAATTTATTTTTGGGCAATAATTCCAAATAATAATATGGGCAAATCTTCCAGTGATACTCAGAGGTAGTTAAGAGGGAGGACCCTAAGCTAGGAGCCAGGAATCTAGTCTTCTGCCTTTCAGTCCTCCCCTCCCCCCATCTCTCTTGGTGACCTTAGGTTCTGATATGGACCCATTCCTTCTGTTCTAAAAAGACTGTGGAACTAAGTGTTATAAAGTATTTTGAGATACCCTTCCACTATCCATATGTGCTCACTCAAAGGGTGAGAGTTTCTGTTGCCTTTTTCCCCCACAAATACTGACCTCCAGATCTTTTCCTAGGATACAGGAAATCCTCTCTGGGAGGGCCCCTGGGGGAGCAGGTGAAGGCCCCAAGCCCAGCTCTTTGAGGAGAGACATGCAGCACATATTGGGCCAGATTCGGGCTTCAGTCTACCCTTTTTTGCTCAGGTAAGGCTCCTGCCTTGACTGAGCAGAGAGCCCAAGGGCTATGAGAATAAGCCTCCTGCTCCAAGCCAAACCAAACTTCCCTCTCTGGTGGGGAAAAATAATGAGAGTAGAAAGGGTCTCAAGAGTACGTGGGCCCTAAATAATGAGGAATATGGCTTCTCCTCACTACTTGTATGGGGCCTTAGGAGGTGGCGGGGAGCCTCAGAGAGAGCACTGAACCTCAGTCCAAGTTCTGCTTTGGGACTGTGGGAAAGTTCCTTTGCCTCTCAGAGCCTCAGTTTCCTCATCTGTCAAATGCAGATAAAAAAACTTGGATTTCCTATATCACAGGGTGGTGGTGAGAACAATCTCTTGTAAACTGTAAAAAGTCTTATGTAAGTGTGAGCTGGGATTATTCTGCTAGAACAGGAGTTGGCACCCTATGGCAGTGCTGTTGCCAGTCTCATTCCCTCCCACCACCGCTGGCTAAGAAAGGGTTTGAGATGCAGAAGCTCTAAATCTGTGGATGTTGTGCCTCTGTCATCCCAGCTGCATGAATTTGTAGGCAACAGCAAATCGGAGAGCAGAGTGGCTAAAAATTGGGGCTCTCCCCTTCCTGCTACATATCAGAAGAAAGAACTTCTTGATGTGTTTGAGAGAGCTTTGGGGCTCCTGTGGTAGAGTTCTTAATGTTTTGGTACCGTACCCTCCCTGGTAAGTGGAGGAGAGGGGCAGGGTGACAAGAGCATCCTGGTCTTCCATTGGGAGGTCTTTTGTTCCTCCATCACCATCCGACCTTTCCTGCTTGTCCTTCCTTGACTCTGCTCTTGATCCCCTTATGTCTTCTCACTCCTCCCAGGATATTCAACTGGGCTTTACTCAAGTTCTTAAACTGCATCTTCCTGAACGTGCAGCTTCACCAGGGTCAGCTGGCTATGGTCCGTCAGGCTGCACAAGCAGTGAGTTTTCTTGTTGAAGCCCCATCCCCAAGCTTTCTCTGTGTGGAGCTCACATCTCCTTCTCCTTCCCATTAACCCTTGTGGGCCCTTATTTTTCCCTGCATTTGGTTGGGGGATGGTAGGAGAAGTTCTCTTCTAATAAAGGCCAATTTGCATAGAAATTGGGGAGGCTGAGCTCTTTGGCCTAGGGAGACCTAGCCTAGGTCTCAGAGGTTACTACGTTCCTCCTTCTAGGGTCACTGTGGTGGGTGAAGGAAGGCAGATTGGCCAACCCCGTCCCACTGCATCCTCCTTACTCCTGTAAACAACCCTCTTGTCTTTGTTACAGAAAGATACGCCCCTCATCTTCCTCTCTGCCCACAAGTCGTGTTTGGATGGGCTCCTACTGCCCTTCTTGTTGCTCTCTCAAGGGCTGGGGGTCCTGAGAGTGGCCTGGGAACCCCAATCTTACTCCCCAGCTCTCAGGTAAATGCCCTACTCTCCCTGTCCCCTCCCTCTGATGGATGAGAGAACACTCAGAGGAAGTCTGTGGTCCCACACCACTGGGATAAGCTAGGGAAAGGGGTATGAGTACTTTTGAGGACGGAGAGGGCAGCTGGAAGTCAAAGATTTCTTAGAAATTTCCATGTAGGCATTTTAAGGTCTGAATATTTTCCAAATATTTTAGTAAATCAGCTAGTACCATGACACAGGAACTGAGCCTGTTTGACTGGGGCCAGACCTCATAATAGAAGAGCTAAATGCTCCTTTTTTACATGTGGATGGGTGTCTTATTGCTTGTAAATATAAGGAAGGTATAAGGAAGGGAAGAGGGAAGAGAAAGAAAGGTGGAAAGAGAAAAAGAGGAAGGAAGAAGGAAAGAAAGGAAAAGGAAGGAAGAGAGAAAGAAAGGAAGAAAGTTCTTCCTCTGTCTGTTGTTCTTTCTGACCCCTACCACTCATTTCCTTCAAGATCTTTCTGTCTTATCACCCTGCAAATCTAGACATAAAATGTTTCATCTCCTTCTTGCACAGAAGCTGGTCCACTTTGGTGCTTAGCTGGATTTTGGGTCCAGATCAGGACCTAGAGTGTTCACTACAGCCTCAAGGCCACATGTTCACGTTTACATGTTCAGTAAAGTTTGGATTTGGTCAAAGGGCTGCCCTTGAGGACCTCGGCCACATGTGGCCTCGAGGCTTCAGGTTTCTGGCCCTGAGGACTTTGAGGAGAGGAGACTCGGGAGGTTGGGTTGGTTCTGAGGGAGACCTAGAGAGCTATTAAGTCAAATGGCCCTTAGTAGTGGATATAGGCTGCCCTGCCTCCTGACCAGACACTTTTGCCTCCTTCCTTTGGAAATTAGCCATATTTCCCTGCATAGTTTCTCCCCCATGTCCCTAGGGCTTTGCTGAGACATCTTGGTGGCCTTTTCATGCCCCCAGAGGCTAACCTCTTCCTGGACAACCCCAAAGGGATACTCTCCAGGGCTGTTCTCAGTGCAGTAAGTGCCCAATCAGTGGCTAGTCTGGAGGTGGGGGGGTGGCCAAGCTCAGAGAGCTGAGTGCTCATTAAGCTCCTTTCTCCCACCCCCAAATTCTGCAGGCTGTAGAGCAGCTCCTAGCCAACAAACAACCCCTGCTCATTTTCTTGGAAGATCGTCCTGGGGCCATGGGACCCCGCCTGTCTTCCCATGGACAGGCCTGGCTGGGGCTGGTGTTGCAGGCCTTCCGAGAAGGTGCCATCTCTGATGCAATGCTAGTGCCTGTGGGCATTGGCTACGATCTGGCCCCTGATGTGCAGCATACCGAACCTTGGGTGAGAACTTCCCCTGTCAAGACCTTCAGCTCTTCCTCTCATTCACTAACCTGACCACCCTCTCAATCCCTTAGGAGTAGAGAGGGGACAGCTACAAGTCCAGGGCAAGTTCCTACCCTTTGTCTGGGAAGGACAGAGATGAATAGATGAGTCCTGCTATCAAATCCATGGGCAGGTCACACTTATGTTGGAGGTGATGGGGTGATGGTGACAGGGGTTTACCTTGAATCTCAAAGAAGCAAGGGATGTTCAAGGCCCCCCGTTTTCTATATAGCAGTACCAGACTTCCTTCCACAGTTATGCCTAGATGGGTAATTTATACTCAACCCACTTTTGCCTCCCTGTGTAGGCTTCCTCTTCTCCCCTGGGACTGTGGTGGGGGGCTTTGGCCATGTTTCGAGGCTTGAGAGGTCATCGTGGCTGTGCCCGAATAGACTTTGCCCAGCCCTTCTCCCTGCAGGTATGGAGCCTAGGGGAAGCTGAGAGACCTAGAGATTCAAAACAGAATCTCAGACCTGAGATGGGGCATTTTGGGGGATTGAGGGGGCCTTTGTCCAATCCTAAGACCTCTAGGTGTCTATTACAATGCACTGATCATAGAACCCTGCAGCTCCTCTCAGGAGTGTGTGAGTTTTGAAGTTTTCTGGAGGTTCTGTGTTTCACACTTGACCTACAGATGAGGTTCTAGATCAGTGGGTGGGAGACAGAACAGGGATCATCTGACCTTTTGTTCTGGGCAGGAATACTCGATCAACACTTGGAATCGTGGGAGGAGCAGAGGACAGTCTTTAGAGCAGCTGCTGTTGCAGATTGTGCTTGGACACTGGTAAGCAAAGTGTATTGGTTTGGTCTTGAGGAAGCCTGGGATAGACATCCTCCCCAATTCCTTGTTACTTTCTAGCTGTTCTTTAGCTTTTCTTTGAAGGTGTCTTTATGGTGAGTGAAGGTAGCAAAGGGAGCCCTAGGAGACCTAATTTCCCTTGAACCACCTTCAGTCTCCAGCCTTGACCATGGTTAATCAACCTTAAATTTGGATTTAGACTTCTAGGGTTGGAAAGGGCCCAAAAAGTATTCCTCCAAGGTTCATCCCTCTGTCTTTGGGTAGAATGATCTTCCACTATTGCAGAGAGATAGTAGAGGTGTAGCCAGTGATTAAATTCCCTAACCTCCACTTGTAACGTGTTTCTGTGCCTTTGGCTTGGCCTGTCTATCCCAGTGTGCTCCCCACCTGCACAGCCCCACTTTGCCTCTACTGCAGGTCTGTTCTTCCTGATTGTGAGAAGCAGCAGGAGTGGACTCCAAAATCTGGGCCCCTTATGGCCTTGGACGAAGAGGACCAATTTCTTGTGAGCAGGCTGAGCCGCCATGTCTTGAGTGGTAAGGGAAACCAGGGGGGTCAGGAGCAAGGAAGAAACATGTCTGTTCTGTCTTGGGTATGTTCATAGGGGTGTTTTTCTGCTTAGGGAATAGTGCCAGGGCCATTCTGGGGTGACACAGATGTTCTAAATATTGGCTCTCTCCTTCTCTCACTTATCCCTGGGCCTGCAGAGTAGTAAATCAGAGTCTTGGTCAATAAATATACTATTGATAGTTCACAGTCTATTGGGGGAGACAACACGCAAACAATTGTGTACAAGTGTGTTTACATACACATATGTGCCCAGCACTGTTCTAGGTGCTAGACAGGGATACCAGAGGGGTCTAAGACATCAGTTCTTATCTAGCTGGGGGGGTGGTGTTGAGTGTCAAGATGTGTACACACGAAACAAGAAACCATACATTATTGTGATTAGCCACGTTGACCACATATATTGTCCGGATTGAGGGAAAGGTGAGCTCACTTGGAACTAGAGCTATTGGACCTAGATAGAGTTGAGCCTTACACATGTAAGACCTCAGTGAACCTTTGCTTACTCATAGTGTTAATTGAGTTGAGGGATGGGTAGACTCAGATGGAAAAAAGACAATTCAAGTATTCCTGATTTCAGTCCCAGCCTTTAGCTACTGTGGGTTGGGAACACAGATAGTTCTTCCACTCAGACTTTCACAGTACTGAGGGTCCCTGTGAGGGCAGGGTAGCAGCGTTGTTGTCAAAGACTGGAGACTGGGAATGGGGATGGTCCTTTTCACAAAGTTTTCTTTAAGGTTCTCCAATTTAAATGTGAACTATGGTTGGGAGCACCACCTGCCAAGCTACGCGTCACCTGGGAATTGCATGGAGGGGTGATAAGGGGGAGTGGCTCCTACTCCACTGTCCCTCTCAGTCTCTTCTCTGTCTGTAGCCAGCATCGCCTGCTCAGCCGTGATGACCACAGCGATCATGGCCGCTCTGCTATTGCATCGACATCGAGAGGTAGAGGTCATAGCAGGGAAAGGGCCAGTCTGATCCCTTGGGATGTTTGCCTCTTGCTCAGGCATCTGGAGTGGTGGTCCCCCGCCAAGCATTTTGGGTGACATAGGGAGGGGCGTTCACCTCTTCAAGCTGCAATCCTTCTTCCCATGGGTAGTCTCAGCCTCTTTCCAACCTCCCCACCCACCTATCACCAATTCCTTACTCCTACAAGTCAGTTCTTTTCCCCAGGGAGTATTCCTCTCCAGGCTCCTGGAAAACTTTTCCTGGCTAACAGAGGAGACCTTGCTTCGGGGCTTTGACGTGGGTTTCTCAGGGCAGCTGCAGGACCTGGTGATGCATGGACTATGCTTGCTTCATGGCAGCCTCTCCTTGTGGCTCCTGCCCCAGGGGGACGTCCTAGTGCTGCCCAGGGCCGGCCCCACACTTGCTCAGCTGGCCTACCATGGTGCTGCCCTGCTGCCCGTCTTCCTTTGTGAGGCTGTGGGTGGTAAGTCTCATAGCTTGGGGTTGGGAAAGGAGAGAGGTAAAATTCAAGGTGACTTTCCAGTGAATACTCTCAGGGCTCCCTCTCCACTGCCTTTTCTTTGTGGGTACCATTCTCTAGAATGCATTCTTTTCTCCCTAGTACCTCTCTCTCCTTTTCTCTTCTTCCTCCTCTGTCTAGCCTGTGCAGTGCGAGCCCTCCTGGCAGGCCGAGTGCCCCCAGAGGGACCCTGGGAGCTGCAGGGGGTGGAGCTGCTAAGCCAGCGGGAGCTTCATCGCCAGACTTTGCTGCTGCTGCACCTGCTGCCCCAGGACCTTCTACTGCTGCAGGTCAGGCAGGCGGTCTTTGCCCCAGGCCCTGGCCCAGAGCTACAGCTGTGGCCTGCTGGTGGCAGCTCCTTTCTCTCTCTCCCCAGCCCTGCCAGTCATCCTACTTTTATTGCCAGGAAGTTCTAGATCGACTCATTCAGTGTGGACTCCTTATAGCTGAGGAGGTAAAGACTCCCACTGATTGACTGAAGAAAGGAACTCTACCCTGAGGTCTAATGCACCCCCCTCCTTGCTTTGTTTGTCACCGGTCTGACTTCTCCCTTTCATTTGCTGTATGACTTTAGAGTTAACTTCCTCCCCTAGGCCTTGGGCCTGGGGAGAGGTCCCCAGTGTCTGTTCTCCCATTAGCAGATATGATCAGAGGAGGTGGCCTTTCCTCGGGGCTGCTGGACTGAGCAAACCCCCAGCATTCCTACAAAGGATCTTTCCCACAAGGTCACATTCTTTGCTGGTTTTCCGATTGTTTCATATGTGTGACTTGCCTCCCTGACTAAGCCATAAGCCTATCAAGTAAATGAGTGAGCAGAGAATGGGGTCTGCACAGGCACCCCCTCAAGTTCCAGGTGTCTGCCAGGAGTCAGGGAAGGGACCCTCATCCTGCCATTAGGTGGGTCTTGGCTGGGAGAGGAGGAGTAAAGCACCAACTCCCACCCCCAGGCTCCCGGCACTCGGCTGACCTGTGACACAGGGAGTTGGCGCTTCGGAGAGAAGATGCTTTGGCGATCCATGGAAGACTTCAGTGACAGTGACAGTGACTATGAGGACAGCACTGACAGTCGCTGCTTCAAGGTGTGATGAGGTCCCCGGCAGAGCAGCAGTGGTGGCACCTGCTCTGGTGTCCTGGAGGACTCATGCCTCTTCCCCTCTCTAGCTCAGCCAGCAGCTGCGCTGCCCCGACTTCTTCCTCTTCCTCTGCCGGCTGCTCAGCCCCCTGCTCACAGCCTTTGCCCGAGCCGCAGCCTTCCTCCACCAGGGAAAACTGCCTGATACAGGTCAAGCTCCACTTTCTCCCCACCCTCCTCCAGTCCCCTCCCCATGGCCTTCAGGCCCCTCAGAGCTCACAGCTTACATCCCTACATCTTCCCTCTCCCATGTTTCCCACATCCTCCAACTTGTCGTCCCATGACCAGAAGCCTGTTCTCGCCATTCGTAGTCCTACCCTGGGGGGGCGGGGGGTGGAGACAGCAGGACAGAGGTTCAGGGGTATCTGGGAGGAGTTTGGAGGAGTGGCCTGGGGGCACAGCTCAGCTCTAGGATGAGACCATTGTGCCTCAGCTGCATGTAGGCTGGCCTCTTTCAGGTTGGAGTTAGAAGACTGGTTTCAAACTCCAGCTTCACCTCTTAATAGTAATGGGAACTTGGACAAGTGACTTGACTTCTTGGATTATCACTCAGTCAGCAAGCATTTGCTAAGTAATGTTCAAGGCGCTGTGTCAAATCTGGGCACAGATTTGGGTAGAATATGATCCCTGCCCTCAAGGAGTTCACATTCCCATGGGGAAAACAGCATGCAAACAATTAGATAGAACCAGGGTAAATTGGAAGGGATTACAGGAGGAGGCGCAGGGGGGCAGGGACCTGCAGGGGAGTGGGAAAGGCCTCTTGCACAAGGTAGGGTTTAAGCTGAGTCTTGAAGTCAGTTTGACTCAGCTGAACTAAATCCATCTGGTTGATCTCAGAGGTCCCTTTCCTCTCTAAAGCTCATAATCCTCCTTGTGGCATGGGCTGCTCCTGCCATGGAGCTGGAAACGGCACACTAATTTGGGGTTCTACCCTCTGTCAACAGAGGCAGGTTACACACAACAACTGCACCAGTTCCTGCTGAAGAAGGCCCAAGAGGATGGTTCCTTTGGTGAGGCAGGAGCAGTCAATCGGATCTCGCACCCTCTTCTCCCCTTCCCAAAAGGCGCATCCTGCTTCCTTCATTGTTGGGGTTTCAGGGCTTAGTTTCCTAGGTGACTACTGTCACCTCTTGGCCATTGGAAGCATAGCATGGAGACAGGCTCTGCCCCTCCCTTCTAGGCTTGCAGTCTTCCCAGAATCCCGAGTCCATACCCTCCTCCCACAGTGCCCACCTTGAGCTCTCTTGAGCAGCAGGCTGAAGGCCCAGAGAAGAAATTTCACATTAGGGTTCGGAGGGCTCTCCGTCCCTAGGTGGTTTTTCCTATGAACCAGTGTTAGGGACCAGGCAGCAGCATCTGCTGAGCTATCTCCTCCTTTCCTTCTAGAGAGTGCTGACCTGAGCCAGGCTCACAGTGCTGTGATGACCTTCAGAGATTTGGGGGTGAGTACACATGGATCTCTCCCATATCTGTTGAGCTTCCCTGTTCCTTTCCACAATAAGCCCATTAGGGTTAACCTCTCAAGAAAGTCTAATTTAACTCAAGACTCCTCAGTTTTTCACTATGAGTAGCTGACAAGGACTAGATTTTACCCAAAGACAAAACAGAATACAGTATAGGACTGATGTGTTCTGGGACTCCAGAGAGGATTGGAGGAGGGTTGGGGAAGCTTCAGTGTGACTCCACTTGTCCACTTTGAACTACTGGTTATTTATTTCCCTTAGAGATTTCACCATGGGCTTCTTGGGTGTGTCTGCAAGCCCTACCGTGCCTGACCCTCCTAGGTCACTGTGTGTTTGAGCTGTTGACACGATCCAAAGCTATTTTCTTCCAGGTGCTGAAGGAACAGCCTGGTTCCACGGGCTCCACCCTCCATTTATCTCCAACTTTCGCTACCCAGGAAAACCAGGAAAAACTGGAGAATTTCATCCGTCAGTTCATTTGTGGCTAGAAGCCTCTGGTATGAAGAGGAACTGGAACATCCTGTCCTGTCCCAGCAAGAAGCACTTTCCAGTCCCAGAGCAATGATTCTTAAGATGAGGAGCGTGACTAATAGTTGAGATTCTAAGCAGTTAGCACACATTTAATGGATTCTAAAGAGCCCCTTAGGTTTGAATTTGAGATCCTGCTCTTGTATCTCTTTGTCTCCCCCTCCAGCTCCTCTCTGTTCAGACTGATACCATGAGCAGTGTTTATGTAAAGATGGGTATAAAGGTCACTCTCTCTCTCCTCAAGGCCAGCGTATTCTTTCCACAGTCTTTCCCACTCCTCTTCCCTCTGCTGAAGCCAGTCCTAACCATTCAGAGCTCCTAGTCTAAACCATCCCAGGAAGGAAGGTAGCTCCAGCCTAGAATTGAATGAAGACAGTGGTAGAAGCCTCTGAATCGGCAAAGTTAGCAGTGAGGAAGGGTTGGTGCGGTAAGAAGGTTGGATTTCAAGTCAGGAGATTTGTGGGGAAAGAATCTTGTTGGGTCTCCAGTAGGCAAGTCACTTAACCTCACAAAGGCTTTTATCCCTATAGATGGGAATAGTATTTTTTGCACTTATTTTTTGCATTTATCTATCCTGGACAGCTCATGTGAAGGAAATATTTTGCAAACTTTTATGTGCTATGCTATAGGAATTATCCTTATTAAGAATGGGAGGGGGCCCAGTCCTATGAACCCTTTACCTTCTGTGCCAGCCTGGAGCCTCAGACCCATTGAAAGAGTGAGTACAGGGGACAGCCAGACCAGGTTCTGCCCATCTGATGGAGCACCTTCCTCTGGGCGTGATTCATAGCAATTGAGTAGGAAGTATGGTTCCTGGGTCACAGGGGCAGTGCCTGCACCACACCTCCTTGTCAGAAAGGACTCTCAGCTGTTCAGGCTCATGCTGAGCATAAGCCCTCTCTTATAACAAAGACATTGCTATAGTCTTTACTGACTTGCCTGCCCCTCCCCGCCACCCAAACCTTACTTCTCCCTCTTTTATGCGTGGGTGTGCACGCCCGCACACATACACTCACACACTCTCTCTCTCTCCTTCCCCCTTTCTCTCCCCCCCTCCTCTGTCTTGCTCTGTCTCCACCCATCAGCCAGACCTTGAAGAGACTAGGGGCTTCCTAAACATGCCAACGTCTGCTGAACTCTCCAGAGACTTAGTCTCTGAACTAAGAGACTGCAGTAGGGCAGGTTTCTCGCACTATGGTCTCTCACTTTCAGGGGGAGAAGGGCTAGGCTCAGTGCCAGAGAACCTGACACAGGCAGGGAGGGATCCCTCAGGAATGCTGCTGCCTTCCACAAGTGGGGCTGAGGTGATAAGACTCCTGTCTGTTTACTGGGAAGCCCAGTAATGAGAACCTCCAGCTTAAGTGCTCAGTCCTGCAGTTCTGGACTCCCTCCCCATTTACAACAATGGATCTACAAATTGTACACCTTTGCAAAGATTGCTATCTTGGATATTTAGGACCACTTTCTTCCAAAATACTTCAATATATTCTCTTGTGCTCCTCAGTGTCCTTGTTAGAAAAACTGGGCAAGCTATCCTCATTTCATAGATGGAGAAAAAGGTAGTAAGCAACCCTATCCCAAATGGCCCAGTCCTCAGCATTTACTTATGCAGAGCAGCACTGTGCTAGGCCAGTTTGGGGGAGGGAGGGAGGGGAGGAGATGAAACAAAAGAGAGATAGAAAATCTGGTCCTTGCCCTCAGAAGTGATAGGTAGGGTTTATATTGTGCTTTATACACATCATATATCTCATTCAGACCACAAAAACTTTTCAGGCAAATATTACTTGTGTTAGCCCTAAACATGTAAAAACAAACAGTATTATAGACATTGAACGCCATAGCCATAGTCATGATTTAACATCCAGTGTTTGTTCTACCCTTTCATGCTCCAAATTTTGGAGACAAACCTTTAGGCAATGAACAGTTATTAAGTGCCTACTGTATGCCAGTCTCTGTGTAGTAGGTGCTGGGGATACCAGAAAACCAAAGCAGGCAAGGCTACCTGCCCTCCAGAAACTTCCGTTATAGGAGGGGCAGCAGAGGAGGAAACAAGGGACACACATACATAGGTGCGAGGTGATGGTAGGAGGAAGAGGAGGTCATGTGGCCCAGGACACCATGACAGGCCTCACAAGCTGCACTTAAGCTGTCTGAAACACACAGGAGAAGCCATGTAACAAATGTCAGCTGGGTAATACCTCATTTATCTGCTGACTTTTCACTTAGGTCAGTTCTCAAGATGTGTGATATTCCTTCAAACACCAAAGCTTTCTTTAACAGAAATCTGCCTAAAATGTTTTGCCCACTTTGATAAATAGGAATATATGAAATGTTACTTAAACTTGTCAGCAACTCCGTTATTGTACTGTATTAGAGTGAAGCCCTTGGCCACCGAGATGTGCAGGACTGCTTCTGCCCCAAAGGGCCACAGACAGCTAGCTGGGTCTTATTATTTTCTGTCTACTTTTTAAAGAGGCCTTGCCTCCTCTCTTACCCACACCATCACTCCTTGTTGCTGCCCATGGTCTGCCCTTATTTTGCACAATGATTGATGTGGGGGCATGAGAGAATTTTCACTGTCTCCTACCGTGGGTATTGTCTTTGCCATGATTATTTTTCTTACTAAGGAAGCATTTTATATTTATTTCCTGATTTGATGTTGTCTGGGCTCCACATAAGTGGGGCATTACTGTACGGAATGCTGATGGCAGACTTAAGATTAGAACTAACTCTCAATTCCTGTTCCACTGGGTGCTCTGAGAGTAACACACGGCAAGATAAATGATGTTGGAACCAATGTGGAGTGGAAATCATCCAGTGAGGAAAATGGAAAGACTTTGAAGTTAACTATATGGGACGTGCCCCACTCCTCCTCCAGCAGTCTTGTTTTTGACTCTTGCTTGGAATTTAGAATTCTCTGGAATTCTGCCTTAGAAGAAACTGTGTACAGATGCAAATTCAGTTCAACAAACAGTTATTAGACATATATCAGAATAAATTCCCACAGAACTAAAATTGATTTCCAGCAGGTCAAGCAAAGATGCAAAGAATGCTTAAGGTGCCTATAAATCGGTGGCCCTTCACTGCTCTGGCAGGTAGGTGGCACAGTGAATAGAAATCCAGAAGACCTGAGTTCAGATGCAACCTCAGACACTAGCTGTGTGACGCTGGACAAGTAACAATTCTTCCTCAGTTTCCCCCTAAATGGGGTAGAAAATGGGGTTAATAATAGTATCTACATCCAAGGAATGTGAGAATCAGCTGTTAGCACGGTGCCTTTCACAAAGCAGGTTCTCTGATAAATGCTTATTTTTAAAGGTTCCTTTGTCATCAGTGCAGGACCCATATGGAGGAAAGCATCAAAGATTTATCCTGGTACTCACTGCTTCTTACTGCAATTCAAGAACCAGGCAGACATGTACATCATCTCCCTTGCTGAAACCGATTATATGAGAAATAGCATCTGTGAACTCTGGGGAATGGGATGACCTTGTACATGAAGGTTAGATGGAGCCAGGTTGAAGATTAGGTACGAAGACTACTAGATTACCTTACAGGTCTCAAAGCCTTTTTTCCACAATAAATGACTAAGGTATTCCTAAACTAGAGAAGCAGGCTGAATTATAGAAAACATAGCTTCTGCCTGGGTCTTGTTTCCTGAAGCTGCCTCTGAAGGCCATGAGCAGGATTAGTAGAACTTGTCACAAGCTCTTCTCAGAGTCCTGCTCACCATCCTTATTACTTTGATATATTTATTTTGCTTTGTAATGACAAAGACCAGCTCCACCTCCCAGGAGTATTATGAGGGATAGCAACTCCATTGAGTTAACATTTCTGTTTCTCAAAGTGTGGGGAGAGAGAGTCACACAAACAGACACAGAGATTTAAGTCTCGGGCTCATAGGCTGAATCTCTAAGACGGTGGTACTCATGATCATGTGACTATATTTGTAATTATCCATCAGCTGGAGAAGACACAAGCCTGCGTGAGACAGAAGATGGTTCCTAAGGAGTTTGAAAACAATAACAGCACTATTAGAACATGCACACAGTCTCCTTTATGACTATATTGAAGGAGAACACTTATTTAGATGAGGAAAATCTGACATGATCAGGTCTTTTCTAAAAGACAGCTTCATTTTTTCTAGTCATCGTTCCAGGCTATGTAACAGCTAACATTAGAATTTTAGATCTAATCCAACAATACGAAGTCTTCTACAGTCTGATTATCAGTGTTGTAAGGCCAGAATGCCTTCAGTATAGAGCTTCGAAGTAGACAAGGAGGAAAAAATGGGAAAGGAAAAGATTAGATTTGGGGGCATTGGATAGAACAAGGGGCTAGAAAACCCTGCGGAAAAGTGGGATTGCGGGGGGCAGTGAGTGGGCAAAGGCAGGAAATCAGAGTTAGGTTTGAAGGAAGACAATGAGGAGACCAAGACTGTAGTGCCAATCCCAGGTAGACAGTATCTCTTTGCCAAAACTAAATCATTGGGTTTTAAAATATATTTTATGCTGTATCAGTCAGTCACCACTAGTTTCAATGCAAATATTAAAACCAACTTTGATTTCATCATCCTAACAAATCCTTGTCATTTGGATATCTCAAAGCACTGTACGCACCAGATCCCATAAGGCTGAATATGAGACCAAAAATAAACAAACCCCTCCCTCATACTGGAACAAAATTTTGGTCCCAGAGACTTTTCTAAACTGGGACTGAGGAAGTTTAATAGGGTTAGGATAAACAAGCTTAGCCTAGGGAGCAGGGCAGAGATCTCCAGTATAGCGTAGTCAGAGGAAAGTGGCCATTTCCAGGGAAAACAAATATTCTATGTGCCTAGATGTTGTCCCAAAGCCTCGCCTCTGTTAGCATTTGAGGATTCTCCCTGGATCACAGAAGCAATTTTCTGCCTGTAACAAAAGGCAAAAGCTATACAGTGAGATTTAACAGGCCAGAGGCTGAAGGGAGCTTTAGAATTTCTAGAGACAAAATTGGTCCGAAGGTACTGGCCACAACCTACAAAGAAACCAGAGAATTCAATTAAATTGAACATTCACTGTGCTTACTATGGGTGATGGTGCTAGAGAAAATAAATATGGGAAGAATAGCTGTAGAAAACACATAGAATCCTGGTCTATTTAATTTTTTTAAAGTATTTTTATGTGTAGAGCAAAATGCTATCTTAAAGGCTTCCCTCTGACTGTCTTCCATGATGCATAAAGACAATAATGGTAATATTAATAATTGGATTTGCACATCCCTTTAAGGTTTACAAAACACTTTATATATGTTATCTCATTTGATCATCTAAAATGCCTTAAAAGATCTAATTAGGAATAAAATGTTCAACAACTTTAACTATCAAGATCAAATGAATAAAACATGGAGTTTGTCACTGTCCTGGAGGAGATCAACCATAGAGTCCAAGTCAAAGGGGGATTTTCAGCAGATGATGAGGTCCTGGAACATTTCAGAGCCTCCTAAATGACATCCACAATCCCTCAAAAGAGGTCAGCCTGACTATCCACAGAGGAAAAACCAAATGGATGAAGAATGACTATTGTTCATATTGTGATAGGGACTTGGATGGACTGCACAGTCATCAGTACAGATCTAGATCTACCTAGATATCTATATTTACATATCTATAGCTGTCATATAGCTGCCTAGATATCGATGTAGATATATATCTTTTTTAAAAAAAATATTAATTTTTAGTTTTCAACATTCACTTTCATAAGATTTTGAGGTCCAAATTTTCTCTCCTCCCTCCCCTTCCCTAATTCCAAGATGATGTGCAATCTGATAGAGGCTCTACATATACATCCATATTCATGTCATCATCTTGATGTCATGGTCCTCTTCAAGAATTAAGGACAAACATAACAACAATTTTTATATTAGTCATGTTGTAAAGAAGAATTAGAACCAATAGGAGGAGCCATGAGAAAGAAAAAACAAAGGGACTAAACAGTCTGCCTCAATCTGCATTCAGACTCTAACTCTTTCTCTGGCTGTAGACAGCATTTTCCACCATGAGTCTTTTGGAGGTATCTTAGATCCTTGCATTGGTAAGAAGAGGTAAGTCTATCAAAGTTGGTCATTGCACAATGTGGTTGCTACTGTGACAATGTTCTGGAGGCTCTGCTCACTTCTCTCAGCATCAGTTCATCTAAGTCTTTCCAGGTTTTTCTGAAGTCTGCCTGCTGAACATTTCTTATAGCACAATAGTATTCCATTACATTCATTATATCAGAATTTGTTCAGCCATTCCCAGATTGATGGGTATCCAATTCTTGGCCACCAGAAAAATAGCTGCTATAAATATTTTTGTACATGTGGGTCCTTTTCCCATTTTTATGATTTCTTTGGGTTATAGTCCTAGAAGTGGTATTGTTGGGTCAAAGGGTATGCACATTTTATAGCCCTTTGGGCATAATTCCAAATTCCTCTCCAGAATGGTTGAATCAGTTCACAACTCCACTGACACTGCATTAGTGTTCCAATTTTCTCGTATCTTCCAATTCTTGGCCACCAGAAAAATAGCTGCTATAAATATTTTTGTACATGTGGGTCCTTTTCCCATTTTTATGATTTCTTTGGGTTATAGTCCTAGAAGTGGTATTGTTGGGTCAAAGGGTATGCACATTTTATAGCCCTTTGGGCATAATTCCAAATTCCTCTCCAGAATGGTTGAATCAGTTCACAACTCCACTGACACTGCATTAGTGTTCCAATTTTCTCGTATCTTCTCCAACATTTATCATTTTCCTGTTTTGTCATGTTGACTAATCTGATAAGTGTGATGTGGTGCCTCGGAGTTGTTTTGATTTGTATTTCTCTAATCAAAAGTGATTTAGGGCATTTTTTCATATGACCATAGATAGCTTTAATTTCTTCATCTGAAAACGGCCTGTTCATATCCTTTGATCATTTATCAATTGGGAAATGACTTGCATTCTTACAAACTTAACTCAGTTCTCTATATATTTTAGAAATGAGTCCTTTATCAGAGACACTGTCTGTAAAAATTCTTTCCCAGCTTTCTGCTTCTCTTCTAATCTTGGCTGCTTTGGTTTGGGCAATGACTTTTCAGTTTAATGTAATCAAAATTATTCATTTTGTATTTCATAATGTTCTCTATCTATTGTTTGGTCATAAATTCTCCCCTTCTCCGTAAATCTGATAGGAAATTATTGCTTGATCTCCTGGTTTGCTTATAATATCAGCTTTTATATCTAGATCGTGTATCCATTTTGACTTTATCTTGGTATACAACGTAAGATGTTGGGTTATGCCTAGTTTCTGTCATACTATTTTCCAGTTTTCCTAGCAATTTTTGTCAAATAGTGAGTTCTTATCCCAGAAGCTGGAGTCCTTGAGTTCAACAAACAGTAGATTAGTCTAGTCATTGACTATTGTGTCTTGTGTACCAAGTATACTATTCCACTGTTCTACCCCTCTGTTTCTTAGCCAGTACCAAGTAGTTTTAATTATTGTTGCTTTGTAATACAATTTAAGAACTGGTAGAGCTAGGCCACCTTCCCTTGCATTTCTTTTCATTAATTCCCTTGATATCCTGGACCTTTTGTTCTTCCAGATGAATTTTGTTATTATTTTTTTCCATCTCTATAAAATAATTTTTGGTAGTTTGATAGGTATGGCACTGAATAAGTAAATTAATTTAGGTAGAATTGTCATTTTTATTATATTAGCTCTGCTGTATATATAGTATGTATGTATGTATGTATGCATGTATGTATATCTTGAAAGGACAGTGAACTGGGTCCAGAATTGAACAAAAGGAACAGAGTAGGCTACATCGCTTTGGGAAATTGAGTAGTGCTTCTAATAACCCCAAACTTCTTCCTGAAACAAAAGCAGGTCTTTTAATGGCAAAATTTTCTCTATGATGTTGTAATACTATGAGGTATGGAATACCATATATAGTCTCTGAAGAACTGAAGTTGAGGATGACCTAGGGGGATAATGGAAAAGTATCTCACTGGAGGGAATATACTCTTATCACATTACAGGAGAAGAATTGTTTAGGAGAAGCATGAAGGATGTCTTCAGAGGGATGCATGATTGAAAAATGAGTGAGCTAGTCATCTGGGGCAGCTAGATGGTGCAGTGCATAGAGTGCTGGGCCTGGAGCAGGACCGCTTGAGTTCAAATTCACCTCAAACACTTACTAGCTGTGTGACCCTGGGCAAGTCACGTAACCCTGTTTGCTTCAGTTTCCTCATCTGCAAAATGATCTGGAGAAGGAAATGGCAAAGCACTCCAGCATCTTTGCCAAGAAAACCCCAAAAAGGGTCACAAAGAGTCATTTCAATGAAATAACTGAACAACATCAGTCAGGTAGGAAGAGTGAAGGGCAACTGATGAACAGCCTATGGGCTCCATGGGTATTCATACAGTGTAAAGACTGCTAAAGAAACACCCTCTATTTCTCATATATTAGGTATACCCCTTAAGAAGGATTGAAACCTTTTCTGCACAATTACAAATGTCTTTTCAATATGGTTGGCCCAATCCACAGTTCCACCGAAAGCATATATTAGTATGCCCATCTTCCCAAAGTCCCTCTACTATTTACTACTTCATCTTTTGTCATTTTTGCAATTTACTTAGTGTGAGGTTAAACCTCAGAGTAGTGATTTGGAACAATCTTTAATGTGGTCGTTGATAGTCCTGGTCATTCTTATCTTTTGACTACTTATCTACCAAGGAATGTTCTTAGTCCTACATATTTTGTTATTCCATATGTACTTTGGATGCTTTACAGAGATCTTTGATGCAAAGGTTTCTTCCCCCCAATTCGCAGTTTCTCTTCTCATCTTAGCTATACTGATTTTGTCCCTGCAAAGGCTTTTTAACTTCAAGTAATCAAAACTATCTATTTTATCTTTTCTGATCTTTTACCCCTTGTTTAGTTAGGAACTATATCTCTATATATCTCTAGTCATAGTTCTATAAAACATTTCCACCCATTTTCCTCTAATTGTTGCATGCTTTGACCTTTTAAGATTTTTTACGTTACACATAAAATTTTTTATATTTAAAGATATGCATAGTATTTCATTAAATTAATGTACCATGGTTAATTGAATTACTCCTATACTATTGGAAATTAAGGTTGTTAGGAATCTTTTACAATTATATAATGCTTGCTGGTATAAAAATCTTTGAACATGTATTTTTGTTCATTTTGATAACACTTTTAAAGTATTTTTTAATAATGAAATTTTGGGGTGTGATTAGTTTTGTAATTTTTACTGCATATTGTCAGGTTTTTCTCCAAAAAAAAGAGTCTACAAGTCAGCAATTCCACCAGCAATGAATGAGTGCACCCATTATTCCACAATCATGCCAGCCTATAGTTTTGTGGTTTTAATTATTTTTGACAATTTGATAAGTATAAGGTGGTACCTCATAGTTGTTTTAATTTGCATCTCTTTGGTTACTGGTAATGAATATGTTTTTAAGAGATTGTTAACAATGGGTTTTCCTCTTTTGAAAAGTATTTGTTCATATGCATCTGGCCATTTACTCATCATGGAGTAGGGATTAATTACATTTAAATTTTTTACCAGTTTCTTATCTATTTTAGATGTCACTTTTTTCTGCCATTAATTATAATTATTTTCCCAACATATTATTTCTGTTTTTCTTTTAATTATATTGGTTTTGGTGCATTTTTTTTTACTTTAAATTTTATCTTGTCCCCAATAATTGCTTTCATTTGTGGATGGGGGGAAAAAAAAAACCAACTCTCTCCCACAGCTGAGATAAATACTTATTCCATTTTCTTTCTGTTTATACTTCTTTGTTATGTTTTTCTACCATCCAGCCAGAATTCACTGTGAGATGTGAGTCTAAATTGATTTCCTGCCAAACTGTAAACTGATTTTCCCCAGTATATTTGTCAAATAATGAGCCACTTTCCCTAGGTTTTATCTTTTTTGAGTTCATCAAACACTAATCTTTTGTATATATTTGGTTGGATGTCTTAGACTTAATTCTATTTCAGTTCTCTAATTCTCTTTTTTGCCCAGAATCAGATATATTTGATGATCATAACTATCTTGTAATGTGTTTTAACGTCTGGGACTGCAAGACCATCTTCACCAGCTTCTTCCCCCTGCCCCACTCACCAGCATGTTCCCTTGATATTCTTGCTTATTTTTAAATATAAATTCTATGTTTTATTTTGGTTGATATTGCATTGAATACTTAAATAATAAACCAACAAAAGTGCTTAATCAATTAAATACCTACTGTCTGCCAAATATTAGAGTGCTTTGCTGGATTCTGGAGATTCAAAGAGAAAAATGAGACAGTCTGCTCTCAAAAAGCTCATGTTCTGATTTGCAGATACGGAATATTCACAGAAAAGTAAATACAGAATGCATGCGTGTGTGTGTGTGTATGTGTGTGTGTGTGTGTGTGTCTGTAAATATATTTTCCTCACATATATTTCCCCCAGCTGCATACTCATATCTGCTTCTATATTCAATCTTTTGCAACATGTTGTTTTGGTTCCAGAATATGAAGAAAACCTGGCCTCAAACAGACATGTGGTTGGAAAAGAGAGGAATATTTAATAGGCAAATAATATCTTAGTAGCATTATGACAATAGTTTTGACCTCATGGACACCCTGAAAGGATCTTGAGGATGCTAGGGGGTCTGTGGATCATAATTTGAAAACTGCTATTCTAAATAAGTCCTTCTCTTTAGTGACAGTAAGGATATAAGAAAAGGTCTCTTGGAGGAGGTGGTGTCTGTTGAGCTGAGCCCAAATGAAAGGAGCTGGTAGAGGTGCCAAGAGGCAGGGGATGTGAAAAGAAAACATGTCAGGCATTGGAAAAACATCTTGAGCAAAGGAACAGAAACGGGAGATGGCTGCTCCTGTCAGGGTGAACAGTAAATAGACTAGGTGGAGCAGAAAGGCCAAGAAAGGGATGGAGTAATGTGTGCTCAGTCTAGAAAGCTAGCCTGGAGTCAGAGTGAAGGGCTTCCAATGCCAAACAGAAGAGTTTGTGTTTTATTGTAAGAGCGAATGGGGTACCACCGAAACTTCTCCATCAGAAGAATGATGGATGCATCAGACCTCCCCCATCAGATAGTGAGTTCCTTGAGAGTAAGGGACTATCTTTCCCCTCTCTTTGTGTTTCTAGCACATAGCAGTACCTGGCACAGAGGAGTCACTTAATAAATACTTCTTGACTGACTGAGCTACATTTTAGGAATATTCAAACAGGTCACCGTATCAACATCTTATCCATGTACCTTCTTCCTCCAGGACTCAGGTCACAAGGTTGGTGCCTACCCATGATTTCTTCCTCTATCCTCCCCTCAGGGAGTCCCCCAGGGGTCCAATGTTCTGGGTCCCTTCTTCTAGATCTCATGACATTGAGTGAAGACCAATGGAGCATACAGACTGTGCATCAGTTACCCTCACTTTCAGTATAGGGAGGGGATCTCTTTTGATCTGGGGAGCTGAATGTGGAATAACTTCACATTGATGTGTTGGTTAGTTTTGCCAATTTGCTTTTTTTCATTTCTTTTTGCTTCTTTGTTCTAAGGGATGACTCACAGGGTAGAGGTCAGGGAAGGATACATTCAGAAATGAAAATGACATTAAAAAAGATATCAATTCATTTAAAATTTTCATTTCCACTTCCCATTTTGAAATAGTTTCTTTTTTTTCCTATTTTTTTCTTTCCTGTCTACATTCCACCTGCCTCCCAGCCCCTTGGGATTTTCCCCTGAGGTGACTGACCCACTGTATCCCACTGAGTTCCAAATACACTGTGCTTGTAAATGCCATCGATTATGAATGCATTACTCCTGTTGCCTGCAGTAATATTGCACTGCCATAAATCACTGCTGCTTGGAGTTAATATTAGTTCTGTGATATTGATTACACGGCTGCTTAATTATATGTGACATTCATTGAATTCATTAATAGATACTATCTGCCTCTTTGCATGCTAAGTATTGGTGTAAGCTGTTCAGTTAATTGTCTGTATTTGCTCTCCATTTTACTGCTTTTGTTATTACTTGGCTGGGCTTGCTTGCATGCTTGCTATCTGCATTATTGATTTGCTGAACACAATTTTAACTAGAATAAAAATGAAATGGAGGTCAAAACTTTAGCTATATGCCGTAATGGATCTAGAAACCTGAAGGTCTTCTTCCGTTATTAGAGTAGACCCTGAGTGTAGAAATAAAAATGGTATGAAAATGCCGAAATGACCAATAAGAGAAGTAATCATTAGCAATAAGAAAGACTCTCCATCTCTTTTCTGTCAGTTCTTAGGAATATTTGATCATTCAGAAATTCCTGATGTTGGACCAGTCAGGAATAGTACTTGGAAACTGATCATTAAGATTCCCACTAAAGAAGAGAACTCATTTAGAATAGCAATTCTCAAAGTACGGCCCATGGACCCCTGAAAATCCCCAAAATCCTTTTAGGGGGCCCACTAGGTCAAAACTACTGTCATAATAATACTAAGATATAATTTACCTATTAAAATACTCCTCCCTTTTCCTGCTACATGTCTTGTGAGGCCAGATTTTCTTCATATTCTTGAACTAAAATAATATAGTGGAAAAAATTGAATACAGAAGGGAATATGAGAATCCAGCTGCCTTCCACTAAGTTAGACACTAAAAAGAATTTCAAAAATATATAAAAAAATGCCACTCTTCTCACTAAATATTTTGTTTCGGTATAGTTATTTTCCATAAAAATGTTATTTATGTTAACATGTAATTGGTTTGTTATAGCTATTTTAAACAAATTAATGCATATTGAAATATTTATTAGTTTTAATTTCTAATTTGATAAACACTGCTAGATATAACCCACAGTAACAAAAACTCCTTGAGGGTCCTAAAAATTTTTTTAGGAGTATGAAAGAGTTTTCAATAATTCTTAAGAGCATGAAGGGGTCCTGAGACTAAAAAGTTTGAGAACTTCTGGTTTAGATTAGATAGTTCGAAACTATCTAATGGGAAGAGGAAGTTTGCCAGTGGATGAACTGAAATTCTTGATTATGTTTGAAAAAGACACATCTTAGAGAAATCAAAGGCCCAAGTCAGCAATATTCTTAGGAAAGCACCTATCTGCCCCTGGAAAGCACCAGAAGGAGAATGGATCGGCCATACAATCCAGTTATTACAGCATCAGTAGGAAATTGAGATTTTTTTTTTAAAAAATGCAAATGTGAAGGACCAGAGCCTCAGAGATCACATGAATGCCACTGACAAAAGGCAACTGATTAATCAGACAGAATTTTGTTCCACTGCAACTGTGATCTAATTGGCCATTCATACATGGGATATACTTGAGAGGCATATATTGACTTGGTCCATCACTTGACATTCACTCAGCCACCTTCAGGAAATGAGGATGAAGTCAGAGATAGAATTTCCCCTTAGACTCCTTCCCACCCAATCAGTCAACCGCTGCTCTCATCTGGTTCTTCTACCTGTCTGATCAGTCCTCAGCCTCCTTTGCTGGATCTGTATGTCACACCTCCTAACTCAGGATATGCCCCCAAGACTCACTTATCTCTCTACGTATTCCCTTTTGAAAATTTCATCATTTCCTATGGGTTTAATTATCACTTCGATGCAAATGATTCCTAGATCCATATATCCTGCCCTGGTCTGTCTCCTGAGCTCCAGCCCCACATCACAAAATATATATATATTTATGTGTGTGTGTGTATGTATATGTGTGTACGTATACGTGTGTATATATACACATACATACATATATATGAATATATGAAAAGTTTTGAAATAGATTTGTAGGCATCTCAGCCTCTACACGTTCAAAATAATTCTTTATCTCCCCCTTTCCCAAAATCAACTTGAAGTTCTCTGATAGACTGGAGTTGGTCTTAGGATGTATAAGAGAAGTATTGTCATCCTTTACAATAAGAGACTACTCCATCTCTTTTCTGTCAATTCCAAAGAACATTTCATCATTCAAAAATTCCTGATGTTGGAATGGTTAGGGGTTGTATTTGGAAATTGATCATGAAGATCAATTGTTCATCTTCTGAAGATGGACCAGTGATATCACACAGTGATATCTTGACTTTTCAGTGAATTGGATTAGGCAGAGTTGTGCAAAGTCCTCAACTTCGCTTTCTTTAAGAGTCATCAAAGGCCAGTGGCAAAACAAAAGTCTGTATGACTGCTGATAGCCCAGGATGTAGTGGATGACCTTTCTGTCTTTGACGTCTGACCAAGTACTAAGTGCTCCACAGTGCCTGGTTCAGCTACCTTCATGGCCACTGGAATAAACTGTTATCTCATACTGCCACAGGGAACTCTTCACATTCTTGAGGTAGACATCCCCTTAACTTACTGATGGGTCAAAGGTCTGTTGGTTACCCTCCATCTGGTTTAGCTGGTTTAGCTCATCTGGTGGTTTTGCCAGGATGTGGCCACTGCATGTGCTACAGCTGCTTGGAGTTGGGTGAAGGTGGATAACAAAGGTAGATGAGCAGAGGGTTTTGCAAGCCCTCTTGTCATGTTAGCCAATCTAACAGGTGTGACGTAGTACCTCAGAGTTGTTTTGATTTACATTTATCTAAGCAATATAGATATGATATATTTAACCTACATTATTGACATTTTTTCTAGCCCAGAGGTTCTAGTTCTCCCTGAACACCTCATAAATCTATTAAGATCATTGAGACTATCACTAAAGAGGAGGACTCATTTAGAACAGCAGTTCTCACAGTATGAGCCACAGACTTCTGGGTATCCCCAAAACCTTTTTAGGGAATCCATGAGGTCATAATTATTGTCAAAATTATTGTCATAATCTTGAACTAAAACAACTTACGGCAAAAGATTGACTATGGAAGCAGATATGAGAATCCAGCTGCCTTCTATTAAGCCAGACATTAAGGAGATTTCCATATTTGGAAAGAATAAGTAGCAATGTGCTGGATCCAACTAGCACTGACTCTCTAAAGCCAATTCTTAATTATTCGATGTGAGCATTTACATGCTTCATATGCGGACTAGATTTATCATTTGGTTGATTTCTAGACTTTAGAAAGTGATAGAAAAAATATCAATAATGCAGGTTAAGCATATTATATCTATATTGCTTAGAGAAATGTAAATCAAAACAACTCTGAGATACCACATCATGCCTATTAGATTGGCTAACATGACAAAACAGGAAAATTATAAATGTTGGAGAGGATGTGAGAAAATTGGAACACTAATGCATTGTTGGTTGAGTGTGAACTGATCCGACAACTCTGGAAAACAATTTAGAACTATACCCAAAGGGCTATAAAAATGTGTATACTCTTTGACCTAGCAATACCACTTCTTGGTCTGTAACCCAAAGAGATCATAAAAATGTAAAAAAGACCCACAGGTACAAAAATATTTATAGCAGCTCTTTTTGTGGTGGCAAAGAACTGGAAATTGAGGTGATGCTCATCAACTGGGGAATGGCTGAACAAGCTATGGTATATGAATGTAATGGAATACTATTATTCTATGAGAAATGATAAACAGGAAGACTTTAGAAAAACATGGAAAGACTTAGACGAATTGATACTGAGTGAAGTGAACTGAACCAGCAGAACATTGTACATAGTAAAAGACACATTGTGCAATGATTAACTCTGATAGTCTATCAGTAATGCAGTCTATCTCAGTAATGCAAGGACCTAAAACAACACCAAAAGACTCATGATGCAAAATGCCATTCACATCCAGAAAAAGAACTATGGAGTCTGAATGCAGGTCAAAACATACTATTTGCTCTCTTTTTTTTGTTTTCCTTTGTTTTTCTTTCTCATGTTTCCTCCCAATGGTTCTAATTCTTCTTTACAACATAACTAATGTCAAAATAAGTTTAATAAGATTGTTTAGGTGAAACAAGGATGTCCATCATCACCACTGTTATTCAATATAGTACTAGAAATGTTAGCTGTAGCAATAAGAGAAGAAAAAGAAATTGAAGGAATTAGAATAGGCAAAGAAGAAACTAAGTTATCACTCTTTGCAGATGATATGATAATATACTTAGAGAATCCCAGAGAATCAAGTAAAAAACTACTTGAAGCAATAAACAACTTTGGAAAACTTGCCAGTTACAAAATAAACCCACATAAATCATCTGCATTTCTGTATATTACTAACAAAGCCCAAGAGCAAGAGATAGAAAGAGAAATCCCATTTAAAGCTATGGTAGACACTACAAAATAACTGGGAGTCTACCCGCCAAAACAAACCCAGGAACACAAATACAAAATACTTTTCGCACAAATAAAATCAGATCTAAGTAAGTGGAAAGCCATCAGTTGCTCATGGGTAGGCCAAACCAATATAATAAAAAATGACAATTTTACCTAAATTAATTTACTTATTCAGTGTCATACCAATCAAACTACCACATAATTATTTTCTAGAGCTAGAAAAAATATACAAAATTCATCTGGAAGAACAAAAGGTCCAGAATATCAAGGGAACTAATGAAAAGAAATGCTAGGAAAGGTGACCTAGCCTTACCAGATCTCAAATTGTATTATAAAAGAGCAATCATCAAAACCACTTGGTACTGGCTAAGACACAGAGGGGTAAACCAGTGGAATATGTTAGATACTCAAGACACAGTAGTCAATGAAGACTGCAATAAACCCAAGGACCTCAGCTTCTGAGATAAGAACTCACTGTTTGACAAAAATTACTAGGAAAACTGGATAACAGTGTGGCAGAAACTGGGCTTAGATCAGTGCCTGACACTGTACACAAGAATAAAGTCGAAATGGAAACATGATCTAGTATGAAGATTTATACTATAAACAAATTAGGGGAGCAAGGAATAGTGTATTTGTCAAATTTATGGAGAATGGAGAAATTTTTGACCAGACAAGATATAGAGAACATTATGAAGTGCAAAATAGATAATTTTGATTACATTAAATTGAAAAGTTTTTTACACAACCAAATCCAATGCAACCAAGATTAGGAGGGAAGCAGAAAACTGAGAAAGAATTTTTGCAAATAGTGTTTGTGATAAAGGCCTAATTTCTAAAATATATAGAGAACTGAGTCAAATGTACAAGAATGCAAGTCATTTCCCAATTGATAAATGGTCAAGGGTTATGAACAGGGAGTTTTTAGAAGAAGAAATTAAAACTATCTATAGACATATGAAAAAATACTCTAATTCACTATTGATTAGAGATGCAAATCAAAACAACTCTGAGGTACCACATCACACCTATCAGATTGGCTAACAGGACAAATCAGGAAGATGATAAATGTTGGAGATGCGGGAGAGTTGGAACACTAATTCATTGTTGGTGGAGCTGTGAGCTCATCCAACCATTCTGTAGAGCAATTTAGAACTATGCCCAAAGGACTACAAAAATGTGCATACCCTTTGACCCAGCAATATCATTTCTAGAACTGTATCCCAAAGAGATTGTAAAAATGGGAAAGGGTCCCACATGCACAAAAATATTTATAGAAGCTCTCTTTGTGGTGGCCAAGAACTGGAAATCAAGGGGATACCCATCAGTTGGTGAATGGCTGAACAAGTTGTATATGAAGGTAATGGAATACTATTGTGCTATAAGAAATAATGAACAGGAAGACTTCAGAGAGGCTTGGAAGGACTTATATGAACTGATGCTGAGTGAAAGGAGCAGAACCAGGAGAACTTTGTACACAGCAACAACCACAGTATGTGAGGAATTTTTCTGGTAGACTTAGTCCTTCATAGCAATGCAAGGGCCTAAAAAATTCCCAATGGATTCTTGAGGCAAAATGCCTTCCACATCCAGAGAAAGAACTATGGAATTGAATCACAGAATAAAGCAAACCACTTTCTCTTGTATTATGTTTTGTTTTGTTTTGTGGTTTCTCTCATTCATTTTAATTCTTCTATGCAACATGACTAAGGTGAAAATGTATTTAATAGGAATGTATGTGTAGAACAAGATTGCATGCCATCTCAGGGAGGGAGAGAGGCATAAGGAAGAGGGAGAGAGAAAAAAATCTAAGATATATGAAAGTGATTGTAGAATACTGAAAACACATAAAATAATTTTTAAACAGAATGTTTATTGTAGAGTCTACATCAGATCACACACTGTCTTGGGGAGGGGAGGGAGGTGAAGAAAATTTAAAACTTATAGAAGTGAATATTGGAAACTAAAAATAAATTAATTAATTTATAAAAACCATATTATTATTGAGGAGAGCTGGTTGTTAAACATTTACCAGCATACTATGGAAGAGAAGTACTAGCAAGCCTTTGGCATTTATGTGAATTGACTTCATACCTTTGAAGGAGATAGTAAAAATATAAGTTATATCTTTGGAGCTTCTGGCTATTTTATCAGGTATGCACAGGCTACCCAACCAGGAACCAGGAAGTTTTACTGTTGCTAAATTATTATAGGGAAAATATTTCTCTACATATGGATTCCCTGTCAGGATTCACCCTGACCGGAGTAGACTTTGAGAGCAAGCTATTCAAGCAAATGTTGCCTTTGGAAGGAATAAATGCCTAAAACCACACCTTTCCATCCCCAAAGAGACTCACATCCTGTGTATTTTAATCACATAAATGGTGTGAAGCATAATGATCAGAAGCACTAGGGTCTGAGAAGAAATTTCTGAAATCAACAGACTACATTTCTAGAGCATGTTTACATTGTTACTAGAAGGATGCCACAGGTTAATTTATATCAGATTTACTGTTTAAGCAAGAAATGTGATTTCCCATTGACTTGTGCTTTGGGGGCCCAGAAGATGGAGAGGATCTGTCTATCCCTCATCCCAATACATCCTTCAACTGAGAAATTACCTGAAGGAAAACTTTCAGCTAGCTGGCTTCAACCTAAAAGAGCCCTGCCAGAAACAAACAAGGGTATGAAACTCAAATTCATTGTCAAGAACTTCAACAGTCAACAGGGCCTGCTAAGACATTCTAGTGTTAAGGGAACAAACGAGTGATGGAAAATCACATCATACCAAGCAGTGGAGATGCTGGTCAGTCTGCCCCTTCACATGCTCCCTGTTCCAGTCAAACTGGTCTGTTTACTTTACTGTTCCTGGCACACAAAATTCTTTCTCTCATCTCCAGGCCTTTGCACAAGTTGTCCTCCCCTTCCTGGAAATGCTTTCTTGTCTCAACTCTGGAACCTCTCTGTCTCTGTCTTGGTCTGTCTCTGTACCTCTGTCATTGTGTGTGTGTGCGTGCGTGCGTGTGTGTGTGTGTGTGTCTCTCTCTTTTTGTCTCTCTGTTTCTGTCTGCTCTCTTTCTGTCTTTGTTTCCCACTCTCTTTGTCTCTCTGAATCTGTCTGTCTGTTTGTGCATGTATTCCTCTTTCTCTCTCTCTCCCTCTGTGTGTGTATGTGTTTCTAGCTCTGTCTCTCTGTGTGTTTCTATCTCTGTTTCTTCTCTCTTCCTCTCCCCTCCCCCCACCACAGTGGCATCACATAGTTCAGTGCAGCCACCACAGCCCACTCAGGTGGCAGCAGCAATGACTGTCAGTAGTTTTTGATGTTCTCTTTCCATCTCTCAGGCCCCGTCCCTTTTGCTCAGGAAAACTCTGCCAAATGTCCTCACTCACTTCTATACTGTTTATGAGAATTAAGGCTCCCTCAACTTTCAAGATGAAGGAAGAGTGGATTATCTGTATTTTCCCCTGGGTCAATCATCCTTCCTGCTCCCAGGGGCTTGAACACACAGGTACTAGATCCTTTCTTCTGCCAGTAGAAATTTGTCCTGATGATGTACATCATTCCTGTTCCCTGAATGAAAGGTGTCATGTGAGATGACAAGAAACCCTCACTGGTATGGGACCCTCCCTGGTTCTAGAGGTTCCAGAGAGCTGAATCGTGATTGCTTTGCTTGTCATCAGACCATCAGCAAGAGCAGCTGTACCCAAGGGCCCAGCCTCCTCGTGGTGATGTTGTGGGCCTCACCCAGATAGGTTAAGGCGGGGAATGGGGACACAGTTCCCTCCAAAACCATCGCTCAGAAAACAAAACTGGAAGAGGGAGTTAGAATGTTCCTTAAAACTGAATGCTGGGGAAAGTTATTAGATTGGGAAGGGAGACCTCATTAAGGGATTCCTGCTAGGAATGAAAGGTCAGAATAGAAAACCTGGAGATAAGGATCTTTAAAAGCTGCAGGCTTACTGGAAACTAAATAGGCAAAAGGATTTTCAACTCAAGTTTTAAACTTTCTAAAGTAATTTCAAAATGGGCAAGCTGAGGCTTACTTGGCAGCCCCACCAGAGCTTCTTAGAGAATTAAACTAGGCCCTCAACTTGGAATTGAAATTGCTGTGCTTTAAGGGAGAAACACTGTTAAATGATAGTTACATAGGAGTGTATGTGGAGAGTAAAGGAAAGAAATCTGCAGGCCCCTGTGATATTAAAAAACCCTTTAGGAAACTTTGCTGATGAATGGTGCTGAATCAGAGGCCTCTCTGGTCTGTTTTCTCTCTTCTATCATTTCCCTCCCACAAAGAAAGAGAAGCAGCTCTGCTCCTGTAGGGATGTTGATGGGTTTTCCCAGCCAAAGTCATGGTGGGAAGCAGAGGATTGGAATGCCAATAAGCCTGAGAGAAGGATTTTGTAAACCTAAATCTAATGCAGAATAGATAGCAAGGGTCTCTAAGGAATAACACCTAAGTTGCCCCCTCCCCGCTGCCATTCCTTATCTTCCCTACCCCCCTCAAGCCCATGCTGGTCATTCATTCCAGCAATCAATGAAGTGTGTATTGGGCACAGACCATGCCTTGTGGACTGTGTAAGGCATTTGAAGAGCCGCTGAGTGGCTTCTGTTTCTAGAATGTATCACTTTGCTCACAATAGCCCTCTAAGGCAAGTAATGTAAGGCATTATTAAATCAGTTTAATGATGTGGAAATTGGGGTTTGGAGAAATTACGTCTTGCCCAGGATCATAGAATGAGTAAGTATCAGAGCAGGAACCCAGATCCCCATCTACCATCTCCAGCCCCAGGGTTCCTTCCGTTGTTCCCTGCTGCCTCTGGCTCACCATCTCTCTGGAAGGACAGGGTGAATGTGCGTGGAACAATAATATACCTGACAACATGTTTTGTATTTCCATGGACAGATGATCGATGTTACAGGAATTCAGAGGAAAGGAGATCATTTGTAGTCTGTCTGAGAAGTCCAAGAAGACTTAAAGGAAAAGGTGAAGCATGAGTTGGATCTTGTAATTTGTGTGTTTGTGAAGGTACATGTGTGCATATGTACATACATGTACAGCAAGGTGGCTCACTGGATCGAGCACTGGACCTGCAGTCAGGAAGACCTGAGTTCAAATCCAGCCTCACACACTTCCTAGAGGTGTGACCCTGGGCAAGTCACTTACCCCTGTTTGCCTCACTTTCCTCCTCTATAAAGTGAACTGAAGAAGGAAATGACAAACCACTCCAGCATCTCTGCAAAGAAAACCCCAAATAGGGTCACAAAGACTTGGACATGACGAAAAACGACTGAACAACAACAAATTCCTAAAGAAATCTGGGAAACGCTTGAGTTGGGTCTGTGTGTTCCAGCAATTTTTTTAAAAATTCAAAAGGACAGAAGTTTTCTCCTCTGGAGATTTATTTTAAATTATTTAATATGTGGGGGCGGAGTCAAGATGGCGGAGTAGAAAGACTCACTGTATGCTAGCTCCAAACCCACAGCCCATGCATTTAATGTAAGAAGAGCTCCCCACAAGTTCTGGATCACTGCAGGGTGTGCAGAAACACAGTAGAAGAGATTTTCGTTCCAGAGAGCCCTGGAGAGTGGTCCCCAGGGTCTGTCGTGCCCCGGAAAGCAGACCCCACCCCAGCGCTGCCCTGGCCGTGGCCCCAGAGAAGCTGATCCGAGCAGGCTTCAGGGACGGAAGCTCCAGCGGCTGCGAAGGTCCCTCTGCCCACAGACACTAGAGGTCAGCGAGAGAGACGTCTGGGCTGGACGAGAGGGGAGCGGGGTATCTCCGTGACTTGGGCCCCCTTGGGAGGAAGTGGCAGAGGCAGAGGCGGGAAGCGGTGGAGGCAGAGGCAGCAGCAGAGGCCCCCAGGACTCCCCGAGCAGGCAGGATCTTCATTACTGAAAGTCTCTGCATAAACCACCTGAGGGAACTGAGCCTGGCAGGTGGCCCTGCCCCACCTGCTTCATCACTGAAGGTCTCTGCATAAAGCCCCTGAGGGAACTGAGCCTGGGAGGTGGCCCTGCCCCCACCCCAGCACCAGAACTAAAGCTCACATTGAATAGCAGCCACGCCTGCTGTGGAGAGCCCATTTGAATCTCAGACCCCAAGCACTAGCTGGGCGGATCTAAGCGGGGGTGGACAGGAATCTCAGAAGTCAAGTAACTGGTTGGGAAAATGCCTAGAAAAGGGAAGAAAAATAAGACTATAGAGAGCTTTTTTGAGCAGATGCAAATGATCCCGACTTTCGGATCTGACAACGACGACGAGGAAATATTCTTGCCATCAGGGAAAGACGTGGAGGGCAGGGCCTCTGTATCCCAGACATCCCAGGGGGTTGTCGGGTGGGCTCAGGCCTTGGAAGAGCTCAAAAAGGATTTTGAAAAGCAAGTTAGACAGGTGGAAGAAAAACTGGGAAGAGAAATGAGAGAGATGCAAGAAAAGTATGAAAAACGGGTCAATACCTTGGTAAAGGAGACCCCAAAAAATGCTGAAGAAAATAACACCTTGAAAAGTAGGCTCACTCAATTGGCAAAAGAGGTTCAAAAAGCCAATGAGGAGAAGAATGCTTTCAAAAGCAGAATGAACCAAATGGAAAAAGAGGTTCAAAAGCTCACTGAAGAGAATAGTTCTCTCAAAATTACAATGGAACAGATGGAGTCTAATGACTTTCTGAGAAACCAAGAAATCACCAAACAAAACCAAAAGAATGAAAAAATGGAAGAGAATGTGAAATATCTCATGGGAAAAACAACTGACCTGGAAAATAGATCCAGGAGAGACAATTTAAAAATTATGGGACTACCTGAAAGTCATGATCAAAAAAAGAGCCTAGACATCATCTTTCATGAAATTATCGAGGAAAACTGCCCTGACATTCTACAACCAGAGGGAAAAATAAGTATTGAAAGAATCCATCGATCACCACCTGAAAGAGATCCAAAAAGAGAAACTCCTAGGAACATTGTGGCCAAATTCCAGAACTCCCAGTTCAAGGAGAAAATCTTGCAAGCAGCTAGAAAGAAACAATTCCAGTACTGTGGAAATACAATCAGGATAACTCAAGATCTAGCAGCTTCTACATTAAGGGATAGAAGGGTGTGGAATAGGATATTCCAGAAGTCAAAGGAACTAGGACTCAAACCAAGAATCACCTACCCAGCAAAACTGAGTATAATACTTCAGGGGAAAATATGGTCTTTCAATGAAGCAGAGGACTTTCAAGCATTCTTGATAAAAAGACCAGAGCTGAAAAGAAAATTTGACTTTCAAACACAAGAATGAGAAGAAGCATGAAAAAGTAAACAGCAAAGAGAAGTCAGAAGGGACTTACCAAAAGTGAACTGTTTACATTCCTACATGGAAAGACAATATTTGTAACTCTTAAAACTTTTCAGTATCTGGGTAATAGGTGGGATCACACACACACATGTACACGCGTGCACACACACACATACACACATGCAGGCACATACAGAGACAGAGAGCACAGAGTGAATTGAATAGGATGGGACCATATCTTAAAAGAAATTAAGGTAAATGGTGAGAGAGAAAGGTAGGAGGAGGAAAGAGGGTGAAATGGAATGGGGTAAATTATATGTCATTTAAGAGGCAAGCAGGAGACCTTTTAGTGGAGGGAAAAAGAGGAGAGCTGAAAAAAAAAACCAAGAAGATTACCCTCATCACATTTAACTAAACGAAGGAATAAAATGCACACTCATTTTGGTATGAAAACCTATCTTACAGTACAGGAAAGTGGGGAAGAAGGAGATAAGCAAGCGGGGGGAGGGATGATGGAAGGGAGGGCAATGGGAGGAGGGAGCAATTTGAAGTCAACACTCAGGGAGGGACAGGATCAAAAGACAGAATAGAAACAATGAGGGGCAGGATAGGATGGAGGGTAATTCAGTTAGTCTTATACAACATGACTATCATGGAAGTCATTTGCAAAACTACACAGATAGGGCCTATATTGAATTGCCTGCCTTACCAAAGGGAATGGGTGGGGAGGGAGGGATGGGGAAAATTTGGAACTCAAGTTTTAGGAACAACTGTTTAGTATTGTTGTTGCTACTAGGAAATAAGACATACAGGTAATGGGGAATAGAAATTCATCTGGCCCTACAGGACAAAAGAGAAGATGGGGACAAGAGAAGGGAGGGATGACAGAAGAGAGGGCAGATTGGAGATAGGGAAAATTAGATTGCTTGGTGTATTGGGGTGGGGGGAGGGGAGAAAAAGGGGAGAAAAAATTGGAACCCAAAATTTTGTGAAAATGAATGTAAAAAGTTAAATAAAAATTAAAATAAAAAAAATTGTTTAATATGTTCAGTCAAGTGGTACCTTCATACTGGTCAATAATAAGAAGCTGGTGTGTTCAGAAAGGACTAGCACCTCTGGTGTGAAGGCTCGCCAAGCCCTTCTCAGGACTGCTCATCCACTTCTTGTGTCTAACTCTTGCCAGTGGTTCAAAGAAGCTGTAGCACATTCAGCAGCAATGCCCTGTAAAACCATTTTGGCAGATGGGCTAAACTAAGACAGGCCTCAAACCCATCAATTAGTTGGGGGATGTCTACCTCAAGTATGTGAAGTATTCCTCTGATAAATGGGCAGATGAGAACAATTTGTTCCAATGGCCACGAAGGTTACTGAAGCAGAGGCTGTGGAGCACCTAGAGTTTGGTCAGATGCTGAAGATTCAAAGGTCATTCACTGTGTCCTGGGCCATTGCCAGTCATCCTGACTTTTGTTTTGCCACTGGTCTTCTCTGGAAGAGAGTAAGGCTGACAACTTTGTGCAACTCTGCCTCTCTTAAATCCAATTCACTCTCAAATCAAGACATCACCCTGTGATGTCATTGGTCCTCTTTGAAAATGAAAGAGGGACAATAACAGAAAGCTGGTGCCCTTGAGAAGGGCATGAGCACCATCTGCTGGAGCATGGCATAACTGCAGAATCTAACAAAGGACCTGAGTTGCAGTAGTCAAATGTACAGAGGACATTGTTACTGGGAAATTAATTATAGGAATATGATAAGCATAAGGCAAAGAGCAACCACCAGCAGCTAAGAAGTGAAGGGAGCAACCAGAAGTGATGAGCAATAGTTAAGAAGCAAAAACTGATCTCTCTTTGCCAGACCCCCACATAAATCAATTGCCAGTCAAGTTAACAAGCACTTATTAAGCACTTCCTATATGCCAGGTCATGGAGTGTGTAGGGGCTCTAGCACAAATATTTTCTGTGACTGTTATTTTGTAAATAAAACTGTCTTATATGATAAACCCTGTGTACCTAAGTTCTTTTTAAAAACACTTTCCTGATCCTTGGAATGATGATACCTCCCCTCAAAACTATACTAAAAATTACTTTGTACTCTTTTTCTCTATATTTTTCTATTCTTATATATGCAGATGTTGTAATTTCCCTTCCTTTCCTCCAGTAGAACGTAAGCATGTTGCAAACAGAGGTAGTTTCATTTCTGTTTTCATGTTCCCAGTACCTAGTACAGTGTTGAATACACAATAGGTATTTAACAAATGCTTGTTGATTGAATCAGGTGGCTGTAAAGATGTGTTTTGCTGTGGAATATAATTTGCAAAAATCTCCTTGTTTCCCTTTTCGTTGTTGTTGTTGTATTTGTCCTTTGCTCTCGAAGAGATGATGACATGACTTGCAGTTGACTTTGATTTGAGGGAGGGAGAGCTGTGCAAGGTCATCAGCCTCACTTTCTTCTCCTGAGCCATTTGGGTCCAGTGGCCTGATATTTGTCAGGACGACTGGAGATGGCTCAGGATGCAATGTGAGACCCTGGCCCTTTCAGGCCGAGGTCTTATCACATTCTCACTTTGAGTGAGATACACCCATTCAATGAATAGGCTTCTTTAAGTAGTTGCTCAAGAGATAGCCCCTTTAAAAAAAAAAAAATTAACTGGGAGGGGAAGACTCTTAGGGTTTCTGGATAAAAGAGAAACAATTAGTATTTAGCAACTATATTCACTCTGTGCTAGGTGGGTGGAGACTTGTTGTCTAGTCTGTGAGCTCCTGAGTGAATTGGGTTTAAGGCTTGATCTTTGAACAAGAAATGTAGCCATTAAACCCAAAGAAAAAATAAAGGAAAAAAATATATTTACCAAGTTTGCCTTTGATAGGCATGTGAATAATTCTGTAAATATTTTGTAGAATAAGGAAAATAGACATACGGATCAGGAATTATCAATGTTTTCTTACTGTTTTTTTCCCCAGTAGTAATAATTTGATTTTTTTTTCATGTGTTTGATTTCCTTCCTCTCTTTTAGTTAGCTGAAAGGGGCTGTCCTTCCCTTGTGCCTCAATGCTGTCAAAAGAGTGTCATCTCCTACACAAACCTCCTCTGTACATATTTGATCCGGGCCAGCTGTTCTTGTCTTTATTTTACTTAGTGCCATTTTTACTTTCTGATGCAGGACATCTGGACTGACAGTAGAGATCAAATGTGATGACTCTGCTGCCCTTGATGGAGTAAAAAAAGTTTGTTTATAATAATCTTGACAGATTTTTTCCATTTTTCGTCTGTTTATTGCCCTAGTTTCGTTCTTAAATACTTAAACTTATTTGGGTTTCTTGCCAAACTCCCTATAAAATTGCTTTCTCTTTCATCACTTCCTACTGTTTTATGAAATGATTCTTATCACCATTTTCCACCACCGCCTTCCATGAGTTTTAAAAATGAGTGCATATTCTAATAAACCAATATTACCCACAACTAACAGATTTCTTCTTGGCAAAGGAAATCAATTGTTTGCTAGCTACCAGATACTTTTTGTTTCTTTGTTGTAGTGATTAATTTAAATTGGTTAAGTTTCCTTAAGAATTAATGACAGTCTTTATCAATGTCAGTTCTGAGCCATTTCCCATTTTTCAGTATTAGTAGGTCATTTAAATGTGCCAAGTTGGAATTGTTCTAATTATATCTTCTCATTTTTATTCTTCTAATTTGGTATTGATTTTGGTTTCTGCTGTATAACAAGGGTTCTTAACCAGGTTCTGTAGATAGATTTCAGAGGGTCCATGAACTTGAATGGGAAAAAAAAAATCTTTGTTTCAATATAATTGACTTCTTTTGTATTTCTTTTAAGCATTTATTTCTTCTGTATTTATTTTATGCATTTAAAAACGTTTTTCTTGGGAGTTCACAGGCTTTATCTGGCCACCAAAGGGGTCCGTGATCCCAAAAAAGGTTAAGAACTTCTGCCCACAAATTCAATCATCTGACTATACATACAAAAATGATTTGGAAACAATTCCTTTATCAGTAACCAGTTATTGCCCCTCTTAATATAGAACCATTTTTTGTGATGCTATTCTGTGTTCCCCATGTTCAGAATCTCTCATTCCTCCAAATTAAATGAACTTGAATGCTTAATTACTTGATGAGAGGCAGCTAGGTGGCACAGTGGATAAGAATGCTGGGCTTGGAGTCAGGAAGACTCCTCTTCCTGAGTCTCAGACGCTTAATTAGCTGTGTGACCTTGGGCAAGTCACTTAACCTTGTTTGCCTTTGTTTCTTTATCTGCAAAATGAGCTAGAGAGGAAATGGCAACACCAGTATCTTTGCCAACACCCAGGGAGGTCACAAAGAGTCCGACGTGATTGAAATGACTGAGTAATGAGAACAATTACTGAATGACTTCATTAGAAAGTGAGCGCAGGGAAGGATGGTGTAAAAAAAAGATCACAGAATATGAAGATGAAATGCAGGACACCAAAGACTTGTAGACCACGTACACTCGCAGCTTCCCTCGTATGCGGATCCCTTGAAAACTACCCCATGTTTGAAGCACGTTGTGGGGTCGCTGTCCTCAAAACCACATCACACGAGTTTCCACCGACATGTTTCTTTTCTCAGACTGTAAGAGGACACGTTAGTTTAAAGTAAAAGATGCTTAATAGTATAGTAAGTGATAAGAAATCCCCTTTGCCCCATATACATAAGAAAGAAGGGAAGAAACTATGCTAAGTATGTTACAAATAACTCATGTGTCCCTCACAGCAACCCTGGGAGATAGGTATCATTATTATCCTCATTTTGCAGTTGAGGAAACTGAAGCAGATGAAGATTAAGTGACTTGCTCAGGGTCATACAGCTTGAAAGGGTCTATGGCTGGATTTGAACTCAGGTCTTCCTAACTCCAAAGCCAATGCTCTATCCACTCTGCCATCTAACTGCCTAAAAGTGCACACAGAAGTACATTTACAGGCCACCACACCATCAGTGGGAGAGAGTGCTCGTTCCTAGGGCTCATTCTCAAGAACACACATAATCAGATAACATATATAGAAAGACATACAAAGAGGGAATAGACCTGGCTGGGGAATGTGCTGCTCTAAATTTGAGGAGTGATTTTCAGCAGCCTCTTCTATCCATTTCCCAGCATTTAGTAGCAAATGATCTTGAAATGGAGAGGTAGGTGGCAAGGTATGGTTTCTATACTGCTAAAATGGTAAAACTCAATGTACAACTCATGTATATTGCAGGGGGATTTGTTGAAGGTTTTCCTAACCAGCTAGATCTCAGATAGACAGTACAGGAAGCATATGAAAACATCCAGGACCTCCTTAGTGCTTCCAGATGAGCTATATGTTCCTCTGGAGTTCTAGAGCTCCTGGTCCTCTCACAACTATCAGCATATTGATACAAGCACCTGCATCCATATGAGGGTCACAGAATGAATTATTCACAACAATACAATTTGGACCTGGGTTTGTTCTTATGTAGAGAAAAACTCTATCTCTCTAGTCATTTATTGGTAGTGTCATTTTTCAATCAGCCTTAAAGATTTGGAAACATTAATTGGCCAGGGAAAATGTGACTGAGCTTGTGGAGAGCCTGTTCTAAACTCATGACTGCTCTTTTGGACAACTTGACCTTGGCAAATATTCAAGTTATCCAGAGAAGTGTATGATGATCACTTTCTCATAATTAATATAACTGAATACATTCAGGGACCTTTAACCTCCAGTTCAGTAAGGTACCCAGTCCATCTTAGCTCTTCATTTCCCAACAGTACTCTATGGATTTCTCCATGATGCTCCAGAAACCTTTTCATCCTGGAAGATAATTTCATCCCCAGAACTGACATCTCTGAAATACTCTCTGCCCCTGGGGTCCCTTCCTCTGACTGGAAGATGGAAGGCTCCTTGGATAAGCAGGTTCCTGTAAGTAGGACCTTGTGGAGGTGATACTATAAGTAATCATACAGTATGATATGGTGAACAAAATAGCAAATGTGATCTTGGACTGCGTTTGACAAGATATAGTATCCAGAAAGAGTGAGATTATGATCCCACTGACCTTGCTTTGGACATACTATATCTGGAGTAGAGTGTTGAGTCCTAGCTACCATATTTTAGCAAAGATATTGATAAGCCAGAGGAGGAAGTGCTGCTAGATGGTGCAGTGGATAAAACACTGCAGAAAAAGATTCATCTTCCTGAGTTCAAATCTGGCCCCAGACACACGCTAGCTGTGTAACCCTGAGCAAATCACTTAACCCTGTCTGTCTCAGTTTCCTCATCTGTCAAATGAACTAGAGAATGAAATGGCAGAGAGATTAGATTTGTTCTGCTTAGCCAAAAAAGACCGAACAGGGAACAGTAGATGGAAGGCACACCAAAGCAGATTTAGACTTCATGTAAGAGAAAATTTCCTAATGATTAAAACTATCTAAATGGAGAACTGGGTGCCTTAGAACCTGTTCTTGCCTTGGAGCAGGTTCTTTCTCCCCAGAAGTCTTTCAAACAAAGCCTGAATGATCACTGGAAGAGAAGATTCATGACATTCAGGCATAGCTTGGATTCTATATCCTTCCAGCTTGCAGGTCCCATTCATCTGACCCAGGAATTTGGGTTCTCATTTCATTTTTTGTGACAATAGTAAGTCAACAAGCATTTGTTACATGCTTACTGTGTGCCGGCCACTTTGCTAAGCAATAACCTTGAGCAAATCCCTTAAACTTCAGTTTCTCCATTTGTAAAATCAAGGATTCCACTTCTGAGCTCTCTTCCAGCTCTAACACTGCAACATACAGGAACAAAGCCTATGTCTCCCACCTAGTGGTCAGAAGGAAGGGATACATCTGCTAGATCCTCAAACCAAATTGTTACTGACGTTAACCCGTGGCTGTGTCAAATATAAGGATCCACTCCTCAATCCCTGTTTTTCAGGAACCCCTCTGCAATAATCAGACATCATGAACTACATAAGACCTCTGGGAAGTTATGGAGGAGGAGGGGGAAGGAACGCTACGAAGTGATACCATAAAAAAGACCTGAGACTCATTTAAAAAGCCTTTGTCTGAAAACAGTAATTTAAATGGAAAGAACGATTAAAACAAACCAAAAAATGGGATAAAATCTATAAAATGACAATGACAAAACTAGGCCCCAAAGAAGAACTATAAGAATACACCTTTTTTTGCATAAGTGGGAGCATGGGGCACTGCAGATAATACTAGATTCGATAATGGGTACTGGATAGTTTTGCTGAATTTTTTCCTCTCTTTTTTATTCTTTATCATAAGGAATATTTCTGGGAGAGGAAGAAATAGATTTGGAAAAAAAGAGTCACAAAACCAAAAGATATAAATAAACTTTTAAATTTAAAAAATCCTTCCTCAATTCTAGCTTTGACCCCATCCCTAAAAATTACCATGGATATGTTGAGTTGGCAGGTGGGGACCTTTCACCATACAAAGATGGTGGGCCTCCTGCAGGCAGCCTGTGAGTGTTCATTTCCTTGTCAGATTTGAAGCTCCCTATGGGCTTGCTAATCTTTTGTCATCTGAGCTACGGTCCATTGCCATGTTAACTGTTTGGGGGTAAACAGCTTCCTTAGATATTTGATGATTCCATGATGTCATGATAGAAATAGTCCTTTCAAAAGGTATCCCTACCTCATCTTATCATCTTGTGAACTCCTTACCTGTTTCTTTTAATAAAGCTGCTTTCCTTCTGGGTCATCTTGAAAGAACATAAGAATTTTCTTTTAAAGGAAAAAAGGATCCAAAGAGATGGAACTCTAACTTGTGGCATATCATAGTGTAAAAGGAAAATGACATAGGCAAGGAATGGTAAAAAGGGCCACTAAATATATGGAGTTATGTGATAGGTATAAAGTTATTCTTATAAGTAGGTGAAGTTGGACCTTTTGAGAAGAAAACAGTTTCTGGAAGGTTAAAAAATTATATTGAAAAGTCACAGACACTGTTTAACAAATGGTTTTGAATTGAATTGATGAGGTAAAGAATGCCCAGAGACCTTCCCCAGGCTGGGGAAGGTCTTGAGGTAAGGCAATATAATATATAGCAGTGGTTATTGATATCTTCCAAGTTGCCTAGCATGGAGCAGACATATAATAAATGCATGTCAATTCTTGATGGATGGTGAATGACTTTAAGATCATGCATTATGAGGACCAGTTGTTTGTTCTGGACAAGAGAAACATATGAAGGGTTATGAGATAGGAGAGGGGGTTAGATTTGTTCCATTTAGCCTGGAGGAATGAGTAGAAGTTACAAAGAGGCAAATTGAAGCCAATAAAGTTAGAAAAACTTCCTAGCAAATGAAAGCCATGAGAAAGTGTAATGGGTTGCCTTGGTAGATCATAAAGATCATGGATAGACAAATAGGTGGAAGGAACCTTAGAGGTCATCTAATCCAACCCTCTCATTCTAAAGATGGGGACATCGAGGCCCAGAGAGATTGTATTATCTACCTAAGGTCACATAGATAGGTTCAAATCCAGTTCTGCCACTCTGGGTTTGACATTCTTTCCATCATATTATTCCCAAGAGGCAGGTTTCTCCTTGTTGAAGGAAGAACTAGGTAAATGTTAGATGACTACTTACCAGGTTATAGAGTGAATATTTTTTAGGTATGGGTTAGATTAGATGGCCACTGAGGTCCCTTCTAATTCTAAAATTCTTTAATCCATGGTAACTAAAGGATCAACTTTAATTTGAAAGGAAGCATCTGGCAGAGTGTCCAATATGGCAGTAAGACCCCCTGAGTTGGTGAGTCAGACTGGAAAATGTACCTTCTGGATAAAACCTTCTGGATAAACTACACTGGGTACCTAGTTTCTTGGACTCTTTGTATCTAATTTCACAAATAAGATAATTATGCACCCCCAAAGTAAAATGACTTGCTCAAGGTCATATAATAAATTACAGCACAGGGAAGGGAAAGGTAATGAGTTCATTTTTGGACATGTTGAATTTAAGATGTATATGGGGCAGGAGTTCTAAATGTCCAATAGACAGTTCGAGATACAAGAGTGGAGTCCAGAAGACAAACCAATCTAAAAATCATCTGCATGGAGATGATAATTGAATCCATGGAAATTGATAAGATCATCAAACAAAATAATAGCCAGGTAGAAGAGAAGAGGGCCCAGATCAGAGCCATGGGGACACCAATAGTCAAGAGACCATGGATAAAGATCCAACAAAGGAGACTGAGAAAGAACAGCCAGAGGAGAACCAGGAGAGTTCAGTGTTTTGGAAACCTAAAGAGAAGACATTATGTAAGAACTCACTGTTTGACAAAAATTGCTGGGAAAACTGAATAAAAGTGTGGTGGAAACTGGGCATAGACCAATGCCTGACACTACACAAGAATAAAGTCCAAATGGATACATGATCTGGATATAAAGACTGATACTATAAACTAATTGGGGGAGCAAGGAACAGTGTATTTGTCAGATTTATGGAGAATGGAGAAATTTTTGACCAGACAAGATATAGAGAACATTATGAAGTGCAAAATGGATAATTTTGATTACATTAAATTGAAAAGTTTTTGCACAAACAAACCCAATATAATCAAGATTAGGAGGGAAGCAGACAACTGGGAAAGAATTTTTGCAACTAGTGTCTGTGATAAAGGCCTAATTTCTAAAATATATAGAGAACTGAGTCAAATGTACAAGAATACAAGTTATTTCCCAATTGATACATGGTCAAGGGTTATGAACAGGGAGTTTTTAGAAGAAGAAATTAAAGCTGTCTTTTGTCATATGAAAAAATGCTCTAAATCACTGTTGATTAGAGATGCAAATCAAAACAACTCTGAGGTACCACATCACACCTAGCAGATTGCCCAACAGGACAAAACAGGAAGATGATAAATGTTGGAGAAGATGTGAGAAAATTGAAACACTAATTCGTTGTTGGTGGAGCTGTGAGCTGATCCAACCACTCTGGAGAGCAATTTGGAACTATACCCAAAGGGCTACAAAAATATGCATACCCTTTGACCCAGCAATATCACTTCTAGGACTGTATCCCAAAGAGATCATAAAAATGCGAAAGGGTCCCACATGTACAAAAATATTTAGACAAGCTCTCTTTGTAGTGGCTAAGAATTGGAAATCAAGGGGATGTCCACCAATTGGGGAATGTTTGAACAAGTTGTGATATATGAATGTAATGGAATATATTGTACTATAAGAAATGATGAACAGGAAGACTTCAGAGAGGCCTGGAAGGACCTATATGAACTGATGCTGAGTGAAAGGAGCAGAACCAGGAGAACTTTATACCCAGCCACAACCACAGAATGCGAGGAATTTTTCTGGTAGACTTAGACCTTCACAGCAATGCAAGGACCTAAAAAAATTCCCAATGGACTCTTGAGGCAAAATGCCTTCCAGATTCAGAGAAAGAACTATGGAACTGGATGACAGAATGAAGCAGACCATTTTCTCTTGTGTTATGTTTTCTTTTCTTTTATCTTCATGGTTTCTCCCATTCATTTTAATTCTTCTACCCAACATGAGTAAGGTGAAAATGTATTTACTAGGAATGTATGTGTAGAACCCGTATAAGATTGCACGTCATCTTGGGGAGGGAGGGGGAAACATCTAAGATATATGGAAGTAATGGTAGAAAACGGAAAACAAATTAATTAAGAAAAAAGAGAGGACAGTATGGAGGGTGATCAATATACATACATATGTATGTTTATATACATACAATACATATATGTGTATATGCATATATTGCATTTAGTATTTTATTTTTTCCAATTACATGTAAAGACAATTTTCAACATTCATTTTTTGTAAGATTCTGAGTTCTAAATTTTCCTCCCTTCCTGCCTTCAAGATAGCAAGCAATCTGATATGGGTTATACATGTGCAGTCATACAAAACAGATTTCCATATTAGTCATGTTGTGGAAAAAGAAACAGAACAAAAGGAAAAAAATTTCAAAAAAACCCCCAACAACAAAAGTGAAAGTAATATTCTTTGATCTGCGTTCAGACTCCATCAGTATTTTCCCTGGATATGGACAGAATCTTCCATCATAAGTCTTTTGGAATTGTCTTGGATCATTGCATTGCAATATTGCAATCATTACACAATGGTACTGTCACTGGGTACACATATATTGCATTTATATAGTGCTTTAAGGCTTGCATTGGGTTTACTTCATTTGACTTCAGGTACTTCTCCACTTTCTTGAACAGATGTAGTAACTATAACTTATCTTTCTTGATGACTCCGGGAAATCTTTATAAATACACATTATTGTGCAATGCTAGGACAGTCATGAATCCCAGGGCAATTGTGCTGCAGTCTTTTCAACCACAATCCCAGGGTCAATGCTTTATTCTAATTTAGGCCCCAAAGGTATCTTTAAGTGTCCTGGCTTAAAGTCTGTGAGAAACTCATTCATCTCAGGGTTGGTCTGAGCCTTGTGTCAGAGAAATGACTGGAGACCAGGTCTTCCTGGCTGGAGGCAGCCTCTCTATACTGTTTTCCTGTGCTCCAAACCACCTCTCTCCAAATGACTACCCAATCTCGATATAAAAGGCCACACCATTTCTTTTAAGTGGAAAAGGATGAAATAAGGTTTTAAGTTCCAAATTTAGCACACATCTTTTTCAGATGACCTTATAATAAACCAGGTGTCCTCCATCTTTTGCCTGTAAAGCTAATTTTTTTGAACCCAGTGTAACACTTTGCATTTATCCCTATCACATTTCATCTTATTAGACTTGGCTCAGCCAAGGATCTATTTGGAGCCAGGCTCTTTCATCTAACATATTAGCTATTTCTTTTCAGTTTTTTGTTACGTGTAAATTTAATAAAGATGTCACCTATGCCTTTATCCAAGTCATGCATAAAAATTTTAAACATCATGAAACCAAGTATACATCCTTGGGACATTTCCATAGAGACCTTCTTCCACACTGACAATAAATTATTAATCATTCCTCTTTGGGTCTGTCTATTCAACTATGACAATTCCATATCTATGATTTTTTTTCTAACAATAGCATGAAAGACAATCAAATCATTTGCTGAAATCTAAGTAAATTATATCTAGACCTCTCAGTTTAGTAGTTATATCAAAAAGGAGATGAGCCTAGTCTGGTACCTGTGTACATAAACAGGTTCTGTTAATATCACCTCTCAACAACTTTGGTAAAGTAGCAGGACACAAAATGAATCCACAAAAATCAATAGCATTTCTAATGTAAAATCCAGAAGTAAGTCACTAGAAAGGAAGTACTACAAAAATTCACAAAATATTTGGGAGTCAATGTACCAAGGCATACTTAAGACACAGGTACAAAGCGACTTTAAAGAAATAAAGAACAAAATGACTAAAGGCATGTTCTTAGATTGCACCAATAAAATAAAAATGAAAACATCTAAATTAATCTACATTTAGTATTATACTAATCAAACTATCAAGTAGATACTTTAGAGTCAAATAAGAAGACAAAATTCCCTTGGAGAAACAAAAGATCAAAGAATAACTAAAATCACTTTCAAAAAGACTGTTAGCACCCCAAAATCTCAAACTACATTATAAAACAGTAGTCATCAAAACTATTTGATACTGGTTAAAAAATAGAAAAGTAGATCAGCGGAACATTTTAGATAAGGAAGAATCAGTAATAACTGAACTCAATAACCCAATGTCCAATAATCATAAGGGCATGAATTTCTTGAGGAAGAACTCTGTATTTGACAAGAACTTCTGGGAAAAATTAAAGAGAGTTTGATGAAAATTAGATTTGAATCAACTTCTTATTTCTACTACAATAAGCTATTGAGAAATTATAAACTACTGAGAAGATTAAAATTGATCCTGACTCATTTATTTATTGGTCCTATTTATAAGTAATTGATTTTATTGTGTAATTGCTTTTCTCCTGTAACTGCTTACATCATGGTTCTTTTTCTCTGAACTTAGTACTTAGTACAGTACTGGGTTAAGTTTAAAAATCCAGTCTTCTTGCCTGAAGGAATTTAACTGACCTTGGAGAATGTATGTGAACACAAGAGAGTTTGGGCCTAATATCTTTCCTCCACCAATTTATCCTTCAACGATGTCTGATTTGCTGTCCAAAAGTCTGGGCTATTATCTCACATATGCACTCAGACAATGAGCACTTCTTAGTCTCATGAGAAAAGAAGGGGGCACCATCGCTAGCCAGTAGTATCAAACTTCCGACCAATCATGTTGTTCCCTTTGCCTCAGCTCTGTAACCAATCATGTTGCCCTCAATCCCAACATGGCATCAGCCCTTTCTGTTCTTTGCTCTATATTCCCTAAAACCTATAAAAGGGGAACTGTAGTTTTGCTTGGGGGTCTTTCACATAAATGGAGGCAATTCACTGACACATTTATTGACAGGCAACATGCCCCTGTTAATAAATGCAATTTTACTTGGAGATTTGACTCAGTCCACCCTTTTGGTAAATTCTAATTACAACACTTAATATCCATATGAAAGATTACATCAAATCATTAATAATAAATGCACACCAAAACAACTGCCCCTGGGGAAATTAGAAAAGAGGACAAAACACGGGAATAGTCAATATTGGTGTTACTAAGGAAAAGCAGGTATATTAATATGCTGTTAAAGGGAAACAATTTGAAATTGTTTTGTTTAATAACTAAAATAGCTACAAGCTTTTGGTGCTAGGTCATAGAAAGAAAGGTACCATATACACCAAAATATTCATGGAAACACTTTTGTACAAGTAGATGCCCATTCATTGCGGGGAAAGCTAAACAAATTGTGAAATAAATTGTGTGATGGAAAATTGTATTGTAAGAAGCATGAGAAAACATGTTAACTGATGTTGAATGAGGTAAACAATGAAGAAAACAACATACACAGTGACTATAACAAGGGAAATGGAAATCACAACAAGAATTTGAATGCTATGTAGCTATGACCAAGCTTATCCCTCAAGAAGAGATGAGAAAATCACCTTCCTCTTTTCTGCTAAGAGGGGCACTATGGATGTGAACTGCGTATACTGTAAGACTCAGCTGATATGTTCAATAGTTTTGTTCAATTTCACACACTCTCTCTCTCTCTCTCTCTCTCTCTCTCTCTCTCTCTCTCTCTCTCTCTCTCTCTCTATCTCTCTCTCGATCTACCTCTCTCTTCTCCTCTCTCTTTCTCCTTTATCTTTTTCTTTTCCTTTTTTTGTTACCAGAGGCACCACAGTAGGTAGAGAGTGGGAGGTATACAGTCAGACATTAAAGTAAAAATCAAACACAAAAAATGTTTCTTAAAACAACAAACAATAGAAACACATACAAAATCATCTACTGTAGAGGGTATTTACAATTTAGAGAATCCAGAAACCAATTGCTTATTGCATAATTTCAACTATTAGTTGAGGGAAATCTTCGTTTTGGAGCATGGGGCAGGCTTCCCTGCACCCTCACTTAAGCCACGGCCTGTGATTACGGCCAGGCCTGAGTTTATCCAGGACTGTTGTAAGAACTAAGTAAGAACTGGGCAGAGCCAGGACTGAATACAGGATGTGCTTGGTTGCTTTGGACTGGGCTTGTGAGTCAGCTGCTTTTCAATTACTTGAACAGCTGCATGAAGAAGACAGATTAGCCTTGTACTGCCTGAACCCAGAGGGTAGTTGAGGGACAATAGGTAGTAATTACTTGGAAGACTGGTTTCCCAGAGGGGAATGGAATGGAATGAACATTTATGTAGTACCTACTATATTTATATAGACATTGTGCTAAGTGCTTTTTACAAATGATCTCATCAGATCTTCACAAGGTAGGTGCTGTTAATAACCCTATTTTATAGTTGAGGAAACTGAGACTGTTTGGTGTTAAATAGCGTACCCAGAGCACATAGCTAATAAGTGTCGGAGGCTAAATTTGAACCGAGGTTTCCCTGACTCCAGGTCTAGGGCTCTAGCCGTTGTGTCACCATTGGCTTCAAAGTGCCAGCAAAAATACCACCTTCTTAAAGGAAGCTTTCTCTGATCCCCCTTAGGGCTAGTGCCTTCCCTCTGTGGATCACCTCCAGTTTATTCTGCATACATCTTGTTTGCCTGTGGTTGTCTGTATGTTGTCTCCTTCCGTAGACTGTGAGTACCTTGAGAGAAGGGACTGCCATTTGCCTTTCTTTGTATCACCAGTTGAGCGTAGCTCCTGGCACACAGTAGGCACTTAAAAAAAGCTGACTGACTGACTTGATAACTTATTTTGAGATCGGTTCCAAATAGGACTCTATGGACTCCCTTAACGGCTGTTTTTTTCCTCATTTCTTCTTGATTGCGCTATTGTAATATCTTCTTACCTGGCCTCTCTACTTCAGTCAATCAACAAGTATTTTAAAGGACCTACAGACAGCTAGGTAGCACGAAGGACAGCGTGCCAGACCTGAAGTCTGAAAGACTCATCCTCCTGAGTCAAATCCAGCCTCAACCACTCACTAGAGGCATGACTCTGGGTAAACCTCTTCACCCTACTTGCCTCAGTTTCCTCATCTGCAAGATGAGCTGGAGAAGAAAATGCAAACCACATCGTATCTCTGTCAAGAAATGATGCCCCTGGGGGCAGCTAGACGTCAAACTGAATAGAGCACTGGTACTGTCGTCAGGAAGATCTGAGTTCAAATCCGACTTCAGCTGTGTGACCTTGGGTAAGTCACTGAACCCCGATTATCTTAGCTCCCTCTCCAAAAAAAAGGAATGATCCCCCTTACATGGGGTCATGGAGAATTGAACAAGACTGAACAACTTAACAACATGTGCCAGGAACTATGACAGATAGTAGGGGCAGGGTGGAAATAGAAAATAAAATAAACAGCTTCTGCTCTCAAAGACGTCACATTCTGATGACGGAAGTAGAACATACATGTGATATGGGATAAATACAACACAGACTCAAGGCGTCCTTAGAGAGGAAGGTCCTAGAAGCTGAGGAAACCAGTAAAGGCCTCCTGCAGAGGGTTACACTTACATTTGAGGAGGCTTGAAATAGTGGATACAGTGCTGGACTTGGCATCCGAAAGGCCTGGGTTCAAATCCCTCCTCAGACATTTATCTGTTTGTCCGTGGGACTTGTCACTTAAACTCTTCTAGTCTTATTTTCATTGTCTGTAAGACAGGAATAATAATATTGCCTTCCTCATATGGCTGATGTGAAGATCAAGTGAGACGTCCAATAAGAAGATCTATACATACTAATTTATACTGAAAACTGAGGGGGTGCCATGAACTGGGAAATGTCTGAACAAATGACAGTATATGAACAGCTCCCTATTACGTCCAGGATCAAATATAAAATCCTCAGCTTGGTTTTTGAGGTTCTTCATCAGCCTTGCTCCCCTCCACATACACTCTGTGATCCAGGGCCACCAGCTTCCTTATAATTCCTCACATGTCACGTTCCCTCTCCTAACTACCAGCATTTTGGGTGGTTGTTGCCCCCACTGCCTGGAATGTCGTCCCTCCTCCTCTCCACCATTGGCCTCTCCGGCTTCTTTCAAATCTCTCCTGAAGTCTCGCCTTCTGACCCAAGTGGGGAGGCCCTTCCCAATCCTCCTTAACCTCAGTGCCTTCCCTCTGTAAACCTTCGGTTTATTCAGTATATGTCATTTGCACATAGCTGTTTGAACGTTGCCTCCCTGTTACACTGTGAGCTCCTTAAAAACAAACTGGCTTTTGACTTTCTTTGTATCTTTGGAGTTTAGCACAGCACCCAGCACATAGTTGTAGATGCCTGTTGACTGACAATGAATGTGATGCAATACTATCATACTGTAAGGAATGATGAAAGAAATGATTTCAAAGAGAGCTGGGAGGACTTGTATGAAGTGAGCAGAACTAGTATAATTTATACAATAATCGCAAAAACAAGTAACTCTGAAAGACTTGAGAACTCTAATCGATTCAATGACCCGTCAGGATTTCAGAGGACCGTGTGCCACTCATCTCCTAATGGAGAGATGGTGGACTCGGGGTGCAGAATGAAATAGATTTTTATGGACCTGGCCAATGAGGAAACTTATTTTCCTTACCTATGCACATTTGCTACAAGATTTTTGTTTGGTCTGTTTTTTCCAATCACTGGAGGGGGTGTGTGTGTGGAGGTGTTGGGGAGAAAACAGATTCTTAAATGAAAAGAAAAAGGTTTTAAAAGGATGAAATAAGCTGAGTTTTGATGGAATCAAGAGGTGAAGGTGAGGTAAGCTCTTCCTTTGAGACTTAGCATTGCAGGCATTGAGGGCAACCAATGCAAAAGAGATGACTTATCTTTGTGTTGGATGAAAGATGAAATGCCTGAAGAAACAGGTTTGATTTTTCTGAGCATATTGATTTATTAAGCAATGCATGCCACTTACCTAACAAAACAGGACTAGACCCCCGCAGCTTAGGTCTAGACACCAAATATAGGGGAGACAGATTTTACATATTAAAAACAATTATTCAAATAAGGCATTTATTTCAAAGGAAACAATCCGATAATCTGATTTCTAATTGGAGGGAAGATTAGGGATTTTCCAAGGGGAAAAGAGGAGAGTGAACAGGTACAATATCCTGAATTCTGAAAAAGAGGGTCCCACTCCCCCCAAGTGTCTGTAAACAATCAAAGGATTATGATTAATCAGTGTGGGGTCAGTTTTCAGATAAGACATATGGGTTGCTTGAGATGGACAATTGTGATAAAATTCCTTGCATCAGTATTTGGATCTGACTGGGTTTCTGGTCAACACAGCCTCAGTCCTTAAATTAAACTTCTCTAAGTAGCAGAGAGTGGTGGTCGATTTTTTCAGCTACTCAGGACTAGGTTCAATTTTCTCCCGATTCCCGCAACCGAATGTTTTCTCACAAGACAGAATTTGGACTAGGCCCACAGCTGAATACAAACTAAGCTAGCTCCAGAACTGAGTCACAATATGGAGTCAGCGTGGTTCACTCAATTCCTACAACTAACCGCTTGCTGTTTTAATCCCCTCAATTCCCTCATCTTAGATATGTAGGAAGGAGCCAGGTTATGAAGTTCTGAATGCCATCCTGACTTTTCCCAACCACGTTTCATAACTCAGTAATCTTCGTAAGGTGACTATGCCACCGCCCTTGGTTCCCTCTGCCTCGAGGATAGAATGCAAACACCTCAGCCTCCCATTTAAAGCTCCAGCTGGAGCTCTGGCTCCAGCCCATCTTTCCAACCTTGTTTCCCATTACTCTCTTCCTTGCACTGTACATTTCAGCTAAATTAGACCACTTACTGAACTTGACCTTCTATTTCCCACCTACCTCCACATGCATTTGTACTAATCCATCCCAAGAGTTTGGAATATACTACCTCCTCATCCTCTTTCTTCAAAGCTCAGCTCAAAAGTCATCTCCTCCATGAGGCCTTCCAAGATTTGTTCTTCCTCCCCACACCCACCCTAACAATTTCAAGATGTTCTCCTCGTTAGATCTTAGAACGCTTCAACTACATTTTGTCTTTGCCCTTTTCGCTCCCTACCCTATGCGCACCTGCCCACTGAAGTGGGAGCCATCCTTTGTAGCTGATGCTGAATGTATACTTACTGAATGAATGAATGGGTATGCCCAGACCAGCCTTGATGCAAGATGGGGACTTCTTTAGTGCCCGGGGAAGAGAGCTTTCCCTCATTATGAGGCACTTCATCTCCCATTAGAAACGAGCCCACAATCTGTGGTACTGACAAGGCCTGACATGGAACTTGGTAGCTTAGGCACGGGAAGAGATACCAGTTTATCTGATTACAGAAAGTCACTTCCCGATCATGGAACAAAGTAAAGATTTTCAGAACAAGGACATTGCTGATAGTGATTTAGTTATATTCTCCACTCCTGTAGGTTTAAATCTGGGTACCTAGACTTGTCTGCCTGTAACAAAGGTGTAACTATCTGGTCTTTTCTTTTCTAAAACCTCTCAGTGTTTGAATAAGTAGTAAGTACCCCTCCCTCTTCCCCTGTTCCATCACTGACTTTTTAATGTAGCTTATTTGTTAACTCTCCATTCCTTCCCTTTTCCTCTTTTCTCTGCTGAGGTTACCTCTAGTAGCACAGAGCATTCCAGCCCTGCCTGGAGTCCCAACTGACTTCCTCGGAGAGAATCACTCCAAACCCATCCCAGCAAGGAAGATGAACATAAAAGCAGAAGCCAGAGCGTTGCCATCATTAAACAAAATTTATTGATTAGAAGGATAGTTCCTTTTCTGATACTGATTGCAAAAATCAAAAACAAACCAAAAAAGCCCCGGAGAGACACCCAGTACTCAGCACCCTGCGGACTTCCCCTTTCTGTACAAGCCTGGAATCTTTGCCTGCTTGTAAAGACGCTGGTAGTCAACCAGACCCAGGTGATGTTCCATGCTGGTGAAGGCACTCAGCAGTTCACTTTCTCCCTTTTTATAATACGTACTTCTCAGTGCCTTTAGGCCAAACAAGTGGAGAGAAGAGCTGTGGGGCTGAGCAGCAAAAACCGGCTAAGAAGCAGAGCTTGGAGGTCCCAGGAATGACGGCGTCACACCACCTTGTTGATGATGGTTCCCAGCCCTTCAATCTCACACTGGACTTCATCTCCTTTCTGGAAGAGAGAGCAGTCACTGCATGAGGAACTTCGTTCTACTCTGAAACCACTCCTGTTCCTTCTACAGCACTACAGACAAAGGACAGAAGGGATCCGCTTGATAAGATCTAAGCCAGAGGTCAAGGAGAATCTGAGGGACTCTCTGGCTTCTGTACTATTGCCACTACCCAGCTAACATACCTTGAGAAACACTGGGGGTTTCCTAAACACCCCAACACCTGGTGGCGTCCCAGTCAGGAAGACATCTCCGGGGTATAGAGTGACGAATCTGTAGGAGAGCAGGGGTCAAGGTTAAAGTTTTTGGCCTCTCAGGTTCAGGGTGAGAAGAACTAGGCTCACTGACAGGGAGACTGAGAATGGCAAAGCACAGACCATTTGCAGTGCTATCTCCTGCTCATAAATCTGGGATAAATAAAATACAATTCTACTTACTGTGAGACCCATGCTATTAGGTCTTCTGTCTTAAACACCAGTTGACTGGTGTTACTGTCCTGTACTACCTCCCCATTCACTCGGCAACAGATCTTCAAGTTGTGCGGATCTGAAACAGTAACACCTTCAACACTTAGGGTCCTTTCTCTGTTGGGAAGAGAATTAGCTACATTTCATAGATGGGGAAACTGAGGCATATAAAACTTAAATAACATATCCAGGGTAACATAGTCCTCAACATTTGCTAAACACTTTCTGTGTACAGAACAATGCACTATATTCTACTGGAGATTTTTTTTGTTAATTAGAGGATTTACACCTTGCCTTCAAGACTAGCAGCAGAGACAGATAAAATATACATATGATGATAGCTTAAGAATGCTTACACATCCTGAAAGACAAAGATGAATGCCTCATTTATTAGGTAAATTTACTTAAGAGAATTTTTTTACTCCTTTTAACTGTTTTCTTAACTTTTTTAATGAATATCTTTCTAAAACTTTTTACACACTTTCATTAATGTGGTATAGTGAACATATTTTCAACTTTTTCTTGACTCAATTATTGTGTCATAAAGCGATGAAGGCCTCTGTATTGCTGACGTGTGGAAAACTCTTTGCTCCTAAAGTAAACTAGCCAAGACAACTGTCTTTTCAGAATTCTCTGTCTACTTTCTGTAGGCTACCAATGCTTCTCATCTGTGACTGCCTTATTACCCACAAAAGTTTGAGGGTCAAGTGTGAATCCACAGTTAAGTGAGCATGGGCTTTGTGACAGCCATGATCCTTGCTATCCACAGGTTGTATTCAGGTTGCTTCCTTGCTCACAACTGTGTTCTAGAAAGGTGAACTAGACTTCCCTCCAGAGAAGTGGGGCATTACTGTAAATAAACATAGCACCTGGATGGGACTGTTGGATTAAATCAAGTCCCATCAACTCCAAGTCCAGTGCCTAACCCAATATGGAAAGAATGATCCTCAAAGCCAACAAGGGCAGTGGGAGAACTTCCAGCAAAACCATCCCCCAAAGACCCCTGCTTCTGACACCCAGGCTCTCTGGAGTTCTGCCTTGGACTAAACAGCACAATGGTCCAGTTAGGATGCATTCCTTCAGAACAGTCCAAAGGGGAAAGGAAGAGAAAGGAGAGGCCCAGGGGTCCAAGATCCAGGGTCCTACCTGCTACACAGTCTTTGGTCACCAAGGCAGGACCCAGAGGGCAGAAGGTGTCGAAGGTTTTCCCAAGCAGCCACTGCTTCCCATTGCGCCTCATCTGCCAGTCACGAGCACTCACATCATGTGCCACAGTGAACCCAGCCACATGAGCCATGGCATCTGTGGCCTACGGGGGAAGTGGGAGGGAAAGACTATACGAAGGTAGGGGAAGTCCTAGCCAGACCGAGAAGGGACAGGGACTGGAACTTAAACGCTCTAGGAAGCTCCTCAGCTTCTTTACAACTCTGAGACGCTTACAGCTGCATAGAACAATGAAAGGTTAACAACTCACCCAGGGTCACAGACCTTCCTGGTGTCAAGGTCGACCCCACCCCCATCCCCTCTACTAGGCTGCTTCACCACAAGCACACTGGAGTTCAGGTAACTGACTATGCTTTTGCCTCCCAGTAAGAGATCTCAAAGCCCTTTCTCCACAGTAACAGAGGAGCAGTGCATGCACAGCAACTCTTGCTCCTGACACTTGGCTTAACTGGAGTTCTGCCTTAGACCCAGCCCCAGCAAGTCCCTAAAGAAGGTGGACAAGGCTAAGTCAGACAGCCTAAGACTAGTTATATTCCTGCATACAACACCATGATACCATAGCTAGCTATTCTCATCTTTGGGGAAGAGAATGACTGGGATTAACAGTAACTAAGTAACTGGAGCCCCTCTGTTCCATTCATATATCAGGATTAGGGGAAGGCCTGCTTAGCCTCACATACAGCCCCATCTCTATTACCTTAATATGCTTGCCTTTCTTTCCAATGACAAAGGCCAGTTCCACTTCCCAGTCCACCTCCTGTAAGGCAGGAAAGCAGAATTCTGAGGAGCAACACTTCCATTGGCTATATTTCTATTCCCTGAAGCCCTTGGGAAACACCTTCTGACTAAAGTTTTAAAACAGTGGCATTCAAAGTAAATAAATAATAACAATGGCAAACAACTGTGCATACTTGTCATGGTGCTGTGAGGTTAAAAGCCTATTTCTGTTCCCTGAAGCCCTCAGGAGATTTGGGATTGGAGGCTAAGACACTGACACACTAAGACAGTACTGGATGGTTATCCGGCCACATCTACAGTCATCCATCAACCAAAAGGCCTCGGGATTCTGAGACACAGACAAGTCCCAAGAAGGAATTCTAAAACATCCTTTGAGCAACAGTAGCATCAAAAGAACAGAGAGCCTCCCACTGTGACTACTCTGAAGGATGACACATATTCAGGTGACTAAGTTCTATCATGCTTACTAAAAGTCAGCTCATGTCACCCTTCAAAGGCCCTGTAGATCTAATTCAGAAACGAACAATCTTGAATTTCAGGCTACACATGTGGCTCTATGATCACTGTGCTAAGACCATAGAGCCCTTGAAATGTAGGCTGACCAAGTTGGACAGGCTAAGAAGGAAAGCACAGGAAAGAATGGAATTAAATTGGGCAGGGGATGGAGCAAAGGGCTAGCGTAAACCTAGGAGTGGAATTTGTGGTAAGGTGGGTGGGAAAAGGCAGGAAGTCAGGATAAAAAGGGCATGACATTTACATTGCTCTCAGGAGGCAGGACAATGTCATCATAGGGTCCCACGATAGAGCTGCTAAACTTGCTGAAAATGAGGGGCTCCGTGGGCACCGGCACGTTCTGTTCTTTGCAGTGGTCCACATAGTTCATGCCCACACACACCACTTTGTCTGGCTGGGTGATGGGGGCCAGAAAAGTAACCTCTGATCGTTTCAGAACCGGCTGCTTTGACTCGAAAGCTCTGCAGAAAACAAAGCAAAAAGGCTGAAGGAAGACAGAGAGGGAGTCAAGAATCAGGAGTTCTATTTCCAGACGGAGAACTTTCCTTTGCCACAATTGAATCATTTGACTATTTGTCAATAGAAGTTTCCATGCTAAATATTCAAATTAACTATTACTTCATTTCCCTAACCCAAACCCTTTAATCTAAAGATCTCAAAGCACTTTACCGACCAGATCTCAAGGGGCCAAAGCTGATACAAAAAAGTTTATCTTGCCCCTGGTATGTGGATTTCACTTGGGGTCTATTCGTCCAAAGGACCAATGAGTTTCAGAAGAAATTCTAATATCAAAGGTAGATCTGGCTTTACCTAGGAGGGCGTGAAGGGGTCTCTAGGATGACAAAATCAGATAAAATGGATATTTTCAAGGAAAACAGATAATGCATATGCCTAGATGCTACAAGTGCTGCCTCTGTTTGCTTTGCAAAATCTCCCCAGGCCTCAGATACAATTTTATGCCTGCAGAAAAGGAGCAGGACCAAGCCATCAGAGGCTGCAGAAAGTTTAGCCAGAGGGAAGAGAGTGGGATTAGATGGAGACAGGGACTACCGCCTCCAGAAAGCCTTCTTGCCCCACTCCTGTCCGAAAGGTGAAGGCATCTCTCTAATCTCAAAGTTCTCATGGCGTGTGGTTAGCTCTTAGCTAACGTTCTGTGATGTGGGGCTGTCATACCCTTGGTTGAACACAATGCTCTGCACATAACTGGCATTTAACAAATATTTCTTAATAGCAAACAATCAGTAAAAAGTAAATTCCTTTTTCTTAATTCTAGTCATGGAAGAGTTGGCCTACTCCTTGCTCTTCACTGCTGATTCCAGGCTCTCCAACAACCACCATTGCTCAGTAACATCTCTTTCTTTGAGGTTCTCATTTATCCCCAATCAAGATTCTAGTGGCTGCTATATATCAATCTCCAGGATGTTCTCCTTCCTTCCTCAATGACTTCAGATGCTGACCTTCTAACTAAAGTACTTCAACGTACATAATGCCATGCTCTTGAATGCCCACCCAACCTCTCAGTTCCTCCATTTATTCATCTTTTATCCCACCACATGCCCTTCATCTTGCCACGACACACAAATGTACCTCAGCCATGGTTGTGAACTTTGAAATTTCTTTATCTGATTACAGTCTGTTGTCATTCCACCTCTCCCTCTGCCTTTTGACCCAAAAACTTGTTTTGCATCCTCACTACAACCTCTAATGTTCCCATCCCTCACTTCTTTTCCTGGCCATTAGCCCAGTACTGGCTACACTCTCCTTTACGCCTCAGTAACCCAGTTCAATTCTACATTGTCTTCTTTAAAGTCCCTTCAGCCAAGTAAAGATCTTTTCCTACAAAGCCTCAGCCTAAAATTACTCCTACCATCTATGGCCCTTGTTCCTACTCACATGTGCTAAACAAATAGGGAGAAAAATCACAAAACCATGCTGACTGGATCCACTACAAATTTATGTTACATAATCTCAACCAGGCTCTCACTACTGTTAGGCAATCCTTTTACAACTCCCTGATTGACTCACTATCCTACTCACCACCTTTCCAAAACTTTCAAGCCATTTTAACTCTCCTCAAACCTCCCATGGCTCGAGCCTCTCCTTCAACTTGCCTAAGAACTTTGCCGATCTCACTGAAAAAACCGAGGCCATTCACCATTTCTAGCCTCCTCCTAATCACAAATCATACAAATGCCTTCCGCTACATTCTTCTCCTTCACCCATTTCACGAAAAGAGGTGGCCATTCTTTTTGACAAGGCAAACCCCTCTAATAAGCACAAGTGATTCCTTTCTATCTTTTCTTGACCAATAGATTGTCTCTTCTACCATCCCATCTCTCTCACCAATTTTCAATCTCTCACTGTCCATTGGCTGTTTCCCCAGTACCTACAAACATAGCCCACCTCCTCCATCCTCAAAAAAACTCTCATTTCATCCATCTATCCATATCTTTCCTCCACAATCTCTTCTCCTTTTTGTGGTTATACTCCTTGAGAAAGCTATCAACAACTGATGCCTCCACTTTCTTTCCTCTCACTCCCTTAACTCTCTGCAGTCTGGTTCCTGAGCTCTTCATTCAACTGAAACTACTCTCTCCTTGATATTCTCTTTTCTCTAGGTTTTTGTGACACTGACCTCTCCTGATTCTCCTCTTACCCATATGACTGCTCCTTTTCAGTCTCCTTTCTTGGAACTTCATCCAGGTTCATTTACTATGGGTAACCACCAATGCTCCAAAAGGCCCTTTTCTCTTCTACATCTATTCTATTTCACTTAGTGATCTCATAAGCTCCCACGGATTCAACTATCACCTTTATGAAGATGATTCTTAGATCTGTCTAGTTCTGACCTCTCTGCTAACTTCTGATCTCACATCTCTAATTGCCTACTGTATATCTCAAACTGGATATCCTATTTACATTTTAAAGTAAACATGTCCAAGACTGATATCATTATCTTTTCTCTCAAACTCTCTCCTCACCCTAACTTCCCTATAACTGTGGAGGGGACCAGAATCCTCCCAGTTACCCAAGCTTACAACCTAGGTGTCACCTTTGACTTCTCACTCCGCACCCATCCACCTCGCCCTGTATCCAATCACTTCCTCTTTCTGTCGCTTCTATCTTTACAACATCTCTCATATATTCCTCTTTCTCTCCTCTGACACCGCCAGGTCCCCATCACCTCACATGCTGACTATTGGATAACCCTGCTGGTTGGTTTCCCTGCCTCACGTCTCATCCTACTCTATTTCATCTTCCATTTGACTGTCAAATTGATCTTCTATAGTACAGGTCTCTTCATGTCCCCTTTCCCCTCCACCCCCATAAATCCCAATGCCTATTACCTCCAGGATCAAATATAAAACTCTCTGACTTTTAAAGTCCTTTATAACATGGTCCCTTCCCAACTTTCCAGTTTTCTTGCACTGCAGTCTCCACTCTGAGACCCAGCCACACCTGCTTTTTTGCCGTTCAACACACAATAATCCATCTCACAACCCTTGCTTATTCCCTGTATGTCCCCTATGCCCAGAACTCTCCTTCCTCATCTCTACCGTTTGGTTTCCCTGGTTTCCTTCAAGCTGAAGCTAAAGTCTCATCTGCTACAAAAAGTCTCCCCCAGTCATCCTTAATCTTTGTGTTTTCCCTTTGAAATTATCTCCAATTTACCCTACATATACCCAACTTGTACATTACTGTTGACATTGTTTGCATGCTGCTGTTCCCATTAGACCATAAGCTCCTTGAGATCTGGGGCATTTTTTTTTGGCCTTTCTTTGTATCTTGCATGTTTTGCAACGTGTGTGGTACATAGTAGGTGCTTAATAAATGCTGACTGACCAACTGAATTTATCTCTGATTTTAGTCAAGAAAATAAGAGATCAAAAAGGGGGCTTAACTTGCATTTTCACTAGTTTCATACTGATTCTCAATGAAAATCTCTGCTTTTTTTGTCTAGTCTTATCATACTGATGGGCACAGCAGAATTTTTTAATTTTTACCTTTTTGCCACAGAGAAGACAGTTTCTCCCTGTTCCAGGAACTCCTTCATGGTCTTGGGCAGGCTGGAGTCAAAGGCATTGAGGTCAATCACCCCACCACCATCTCTCTCCTCTAGTCCCAGGTGAGGCCCTTTCAGATGAGGGCTTTGGAACTGGACCAGTCTCATGCCTCTGGAGATCTGACACCCCACCTTATGATTCTGCAGCAGAGCTGTAAGTAGGGTTCTTGAAACAGGCACCAACATCAGAACCTATAGGGGAAAGAAAGAGAAAGAATGGAGAGAACAAGACCAGCCACTCAATGCTACAAAACCTAATCATTTATTAATCACCAAAACCCAGAAAACAAGTCTATATCCTCAAAGGGTGGTAGGTGAGATAAGATATGCATATATGAAAAAACTAGAGAAGGCAATATGTGGCTATGTGATAGACTGTGTGGTCAAATGGAATTTGAGAAGACAGAAAACTGGCAGGGCAGGCTTCACAGAGAGATACTCAACACCCTTTCTTGGAATGGAAATTAAGAATCTACACTGGGTGATGTGGGCAAAGGTATGAGTAAAGGGTATGGGACAATGAAAAGTAACCTAACTTGAACAGATGTAGTATTTCACTACCTGGAAAAGATGATGGTTATCTGCAAACCTGGAGAGTTTATTATGTATTCCCTTATTTATGAAATTGTTCATTTATTTTATTACTTATTTATTTATGAATTATTTATGAAAATGTTCAAAAGACCAGTTCTAGCACTTATCCTTGAAGAATCTCATTACTTTACTTCTCCATCCAAAGAACGATTCTTTTGTCAGGTCCCCATCCATGAAAACTATTCTCTTTTCCCTCTCCAAATTCCAGCTACTCAACTTTTAAAAATAGCCTTCAGTACAAAATCTGGCCAAGACTTTTGGGAAATCTAAGTAAATTTCATTCCTTGGTTTTCTGTGGCTCTCATATTTATCCATTCCCTTACAGAACACCAGGACATTAGTCAGGCATGATTTCCCATTACAGATTTGTTTAAGCTCAGTTAATGACTAATGAGGCCAAGGACAGTGGTTTGATCCCTGTGCATGCAACGTAGTTTTACAAAACAAAAGACACTTCTAACTTCGGCCAACTGTCCCACCGGGACTGGGAAAAGCACACCAGAAGAGAGATGTTTCCACACTGAAAAACAACTCAAAAATACAAAATTTCCTATATGATGATCCTACACTTTTACAAAATATTTAACAATGCCGTCCCTCATAAAGTTCCCAGGAGAACACACGGGTCAACATGACCGGGAAGAGGGATGCACAATGCCAGCTCCCAGTATGCCAAAATCTCCGCACAGAGGGGAAACTTTGTTCCAAGTTCTGGGATACAATAGATTCAGTTGCTACCAAAGGTCACAATAAAAGTCCAGACTTTTGGGATGTCTAAACCTCGTCTTCTTCTCCGCCCTTTCCATCCCTTCAGTCCCGTCCTGGACACCCACCCTCACCATCTCCCTAAGGCCCTTCCACCTTTAAATCCTAAGATAACGGACATTCACATCGCGCTCGAAGGTCTGCCAAGCGTGCTGTATACATGATCTCACTGGCCTCACAATAACCCTGGCATCGCGGCACGGTTTGATTTAACCGGACCAGGAACTTCCTCCGCCAAGGAAGGCCTTCAGAACTACCTGGGGGCACCGAGAGGGAGTCACCCTAGAAGCCACGCCAGCCCCGGGTCCCCGCGCCGCCTCCTGGGGTTCCACGCAGGATGCCCAGGGAGGTTAAGGAGCTCTGCACCCCGCCAGGATCAGGGACTGCACTGGAACCTCTCCACTCCCTCCCGAGCCGGCCTCGCCAACTGCTGGGGCGGAGCTGACAGTGCAGCCCCGACTGCCCACCTGCCCGGGGTGGGGTCATTCCATCGCACCTCGGAGTTCGGCCTCAACTCCCGGGAAGTGTGCTGGAGGAAACCGAGGCACAGGAGGGGGAGCCAAGAGCCCGGACTCTCGGGGTGAGGGCGCGGGGCAAGGAGCAAGGGCAGTGGGGCAGGGGGAGAGGGCCGGAGCGAGGGCATGGAGCAGGGGTATGGGGCGGCGTCACGGGGCAGGCCGCCCTCAGGGAGCGCTGCGGAAGGCAAATCTTACCCGGACCCAGGCGGCAGTTTCTGCTTCTCTGGAGCACTGAAATGACGTACCTAAGCCTGGTCGGGGAGGGGGGGGGCCCAGGGTTGCTGGGGGCAAAGGTTAAAAGGTTGTGGGAGCCGGACCTTTCCGGGGAACCGCTATTACCAACTCTCCCAATCCCAGAACTACAACTCCCGAGAGGCTCCGCGCCTCCTCTCGCGGCTCCTGGCGAGACTAGCCAATAGGAAGCCGGGGAGGCGGAGGCCTTCTGAAACGTCACCACTCCTCCTAAGCAATGAGAAGGCGCCTAGTCATTCCCCAGCCAGTGTCCAGCTGCCCACGGCGGCTCCGTAGTCCTCCGCTCTGCCAGGTGGTCTGATCTCCGAGCGCCGAGGGCTGAGCTCCTGCGGGCAGAGACCCCCAGACTTAGATAAGACGCTGTCTGTAACTGACACACCTCAGGCCCCTTCCGGTTTGACCTGTGTTCGTGGACGGAATTTCTTACACCTGTATAATCGCAGATCCGTGTGTAAAGACACACGTTAAACCACCAAAGCATTAACTACGTAATAAGAGCATTTGGTGCAGGAGAGTGGGGGAAGTCATGTGCAGTCTGAGCGGGGAGGCGGGTCTGAGAAAGCTTCAGAGAGGAGATGACGGTTCAGTGCAAATAGACTTCTAATAAACCGGTGGGCCGGACGGGAGGCGTCCTGGTCTATGAGGGAAAGCCTCCCAATGAGGCAAACTAGTGGAGTGACCTTGCAAGCCACTCTTGAGCCCTACAAGGGGCAGTCTGCCTCAGTGGGGGGAGTTTCCCCAAACAATGCTAGACGGAGTCCAGATTCTTCCCTCGTCCCCTAAATGTAGCCAAATAAATACAAGATAACTTGTATCAAGGTACCCTGAGGAAGGAGCAAACTAAGGAGAGGCGGAGGTTTGGGCAGGTTTGCAAAGAGCCTGGGACCTGAGCTGAGCCTCAAAGGATGAGGATTCCCGAGTGTGAGGGCAGCGGTGGGAGGAGAGGAACTGGTGAGTGCCAGGTATGAGGACTGCTTGGGACAGCCGCGGACAGAATGGGTTTGGAGAAAACGTGATGGTCTGACTGGAACTCAGAAACTTCCTCAGCCCCTCTTTATTCCAGTATTGTCCCTCTGTCAATTATTTCCTATTCTTGTATATAGTTCGTTGTGTATATAACTGTTTCCATGTTGTCTCCCCACATTCGACTGTAAGTTCGGGGGTGGGGGCGGGGGCAGGGACTATCTTTTGTTTCTTTTTGCATCCTCAGCTCTTAGCGCAGTTCTTGACATAGTAGGTGCTTGTTAAATGTTTATTTGATTGATATTGATATTGATTGAATATTGATTGATTGCTAATGGGGAAAGGACTGGATTTGGAATCAGAAGATAGAGATTTGAACTTTGACTCAGCTGCTGTTTCCTCTGATCCTGCCCCACACTAGTGCAAAGCCTTCATCACTTATGCCTAGACTATTGCAACAGGCTGCTGGTTGATTTCCTTGAATCAAATCTCTTCCTACTCCAGTCCATCATTTACCCATCTGTCAAATCGACCTTCCTAAAGCCCAGAACTGACCCTGTTTACTCAATAAACTCCAGTGGTTCCTTATTACCTCTAGGATCAAATACAAAATCCTTTGTTTGACATTCGAAACCCTTGATAACCTGGCCCTCTCCTACTTTCCAGTCTTCTGACCCTCCTTCCATACAGTGATCTAGTGACACTGGCTTCAGTGATGTTCCACAAACAAGACACTCCATCTCTTGACTGAACGTTTTCACTGGCTATTCCCCATGCCAGGAATTCTCTTCCTCCTCAACTTCATCTGCTGGCTTTCCTGAATTCTTTCAGGTCCAGCTAAAACCCACTTGCCTTTTCTAATTACCCCCTTACTGCTAGTGCCTTCCCTCTACTGATTATTTCCAGTTTATCTTGTATGTAGCATCCGTGTGCATAGTTGTTTCTGTGTTGTCTCTCCCATTAGATTGTGAGCTCCTTGACAGAAAGGATAGTCTTTTACCTTTCTTTGTATTACTAGTGCTTAGCACAATGCCTAGCATGTAGCCACTTAACAAATGTTTATTGACTGCTTACTATTTTAAATTTTTAAATTTATTTTTACATGCATTTATTATTTCTCCCTCTGACTGCTCCCTTTAAAAAAAGAATACTTTTAAATGAAAAAATAAAACCCTCATGACAAATATGTACAATACAGCAAAACTACTGGCCACGTCCAAAAATGCAAGTCTTATTGTTCATTTTAAGTCTATCAGTTCTGGCAACAGCTGAGGGGTTTCATCTTCTGTCCTCTGTCCTTTTCCAAGAGCTAGGTGGCACACTGGGCCTGGAGTCAGGAAAACTTCAGTGTAATTCTGGTCTCAGATACTTACTCTGTGACCCTGGGAAAGTTTGCCTCAATTTTCTCAACTGTAAAGTGGGACTGATAATCACAGCTACCTCACATGGTTGTTTTCAGAATCAAATAAAATAATATTTGTAAAAAGTGCTTAGCACAGGGCTTGACCCATAATAAATATTATATAAATGTTTATTCCCTTCCCTTTCTTTCCCCTTTTGGACTTGTGGTCAATCAATGCATTAATTCGCATTCTAAAGTCTTTCAAAGTTGTCTATCTCTAAATGTTGTTAATTGTATAAACTATTCTGGTTCTTTTCAATTCACTCTTTACTACTTCCTAGGAACACTTCCTAATTTCCATTGAAACTTTCCAATGACTCAGATATATTCCTTACACACATATACCATAGTTTGGTTAGCCATTCCTCTGGAGGTACCTTAGATGACCATCTCCTCAGTTTCCAGTTTGGGGCTACTACAAAAAGAGCAGCTATCACTATTTTTGTGCATATAGTTCTTTTTTGCTTTTCTTTGATCACTTTGGGAATACAGGCCTGGTAGTGGTATAGGGTATGCACAATTTAGTAACTTTCAGGACGTAGTTACAAATGGCTATCTAGAATGCCACAGAGGTTCCCAAAGTGGACAATACCACCCCAGGGTGGTGGGGGGAGGTTCTGGAACAGGTGGATAACAGTAGCCTGGGACGAAGTTGAGTGGTATTGAATAAAAATAAAGAGATGGTAAAAACAAAAGGAAAAAAGAAGAAAATTCTGAAAAACCATACATGTTTCAAAGAGTTAAAGTTGTAGTGATTACATTATTTTCCAAATAAACATATAAAATGCAAGTTATAACCAATCAGTGGTCAAGTCTGCTGACAGGTCTTAACAAGCAAGTGCTGGCAGGCAAGGGTATCATGCATTGGCAAAAATATGTGCATGCAATGACTTGTTTATAATATAATACTACACTGTTACATGATGTAATATGGTATCATCAAAATTTCAATGCTGGAAAAAACCTACAAATTTACAATAAATTAAATTTAAGATATCATTTTTCTAAAAAAATGTTATTTTGTTTTTGAAATGATGCAAATTTCAAAAAAAAATTGTTAAAAGGTTAAAGAAAATAAATTTCCAGGGGGGTATTGAGTAATTTTCTTGGGGGCAAAGGGTTCAGTTGACTAAATAAGTTTGGGAATGTCTGGGCTGAACCAATTCATAGCTCCATCAGCAGTATGCTAATTTGCCCTTCCAATATTTGTTATTTTCCTTTTTTGTCATTGCCAATATGATAGGTCTGAGATTGTTTGAGATCTGGAGAATTTTTTCATATGGTTGATGATAGATCAGATTTTTTCTTTTAGAAGTCGCCTGTTCATATCTTTTAACTATTTATCTATTGGGAAATAATTCTCTGCTACTTACTGTTGATGTAACCCTGAACAAGTTACTTTTAATTTCTTGCACTTCGTTCATCTTTCTCTGTAAAATAAGGGCCTAGATTAGAGCTCTAAGATCCCTTTCAGCTCCAAATATATTATTACACAATTCATAAATAGAATAGAATAAAGATGGAAAAGGTAGGATGGAATCAGATTTTGAAGGACCTTCTGTGCAAGGACAAGGAATTTACATTTTATTTTATATGCAACAAGAAGCTGATAGAGTCCCAGTAGAGCTGCCCCCAACCCCAGTAGTCTAACTTCATTACAGGCCCACTGCACCTACCTAGTGCCCCCCCCAATAGTCCCAATGTCCTAACTTCATATATGCCTCTCTGCCCACTAGAACAACAGCTGTGTCCCTGAAACTCATAGTTCTCAGGGAAATAGCAGGCATGAGAACCCAGTCACTGCCTCTACTCAGCCATGTCCCCCAGACTCATTCCCACAAAAATGGGTGTATTCTTGTAGTTAATCACAATCACATCATCCATCTAGCCCAAGACAGGACCACAATACCTAACTATCTATCTTGACCAGACAGGACCACAATAACTAAGCCAACTGGAGACCAGAATGTTTAACCACCAAACCATAGATGCGACCCTTCCTCCATTAGCTAATCCTTTAACAAACTCCTCTTGCCTTTTTAATATTAATCATATTCCTATATTCTGTGTAAATCTATGTTTGTAATTCCATCTTCACCCTATAAAAATCCATTTTGCTTTCTCTGAAGTTGCTGATTCCTCTTGAAACTTAGCCCCCTCCATGAGAGGTGTCAATCTCAGTATTAACTGTCCTTGGATTAGAGGCAGTCTGACTGAATTCTTTGAGTTGGTTCCACACAGTGGAAACCTCAGCGTTTTTTGGTGTCCCAGAGATGAAACCACAACAAAGCCACTGAAGACTTTCAAATGGGAAAATAGAATGCTCAGAGCCATGCCCTGGGAGGATTATTTTGGGAATTTGTAAAGGATGGATTGGAGAAGGGGAAAGTTGGAACTGGAAAAACCAACTGAAAAGTTATTAATATTGTCCAGGAGAAAAAGAAACAAAAAGAGAGAGAGAGTTTACTATGTGAAAGCATGGTGCTATAAACACTGGGAATACAACTAGAAGTAAAAAAAAAAAAAAGATACTTCCTACCCTCAAGAAGTTTACATTCCAATGGGGAAAAACAAACATAAAAGGGAGCTGGAAAGTAGAGGCAGCATGGAAGGGGGTGCCCACAACAGGGGAAAATTGATTATCATACAGGGACAAGGTAGAGAATTTGGAGAGTCAGAAACAGAGCCTGGAGAGAAGTGAACATGGATAGTTTGGGCTCTTCATGAAATAGTAGCATTCTACTCTCCAATCACAGGAGGGGACACAGGGTGGAAGATATCTTCAAGATGAGAAAGCTGTTCACCTGTAAAGTCAGAAGTAGATACAACAGTAAGGGTGAAAATAGATTTATGCAGAGGAAAGCAGAAAGAGAAAGGGAAGCTCAGATAATGATAGAGGAGAAGAATTTCAGAATTCAAGACCATGAAGATGGAATGGTTTAGGGTGAAGGTTTTTTATGTGACTACCTCTTTAGAAGAATGAGGTAGAGTAGAGATAAATGTCATAGGGTAAAGGGAGAGATTGGACTAGGAAGTGAAACTTTGTGGTAGGTACTAAATTCCTTTAGAAAAGGAGACCAGTAGATCTAGGCCAAATTATATATAGAGAGATGGATGAAGAAACTCCCCAAAGAGAAGAATTGTTGATTAATGGTGGTAGAGGAAGGGTCTGGAAGTGGGCTGGCCACTTTGTTCAAATGCCAAAAATCCATTTGTCTAAAAGATTATTTTGCAGAGAGCTCACACAAGGCAATCACTCACATGGAGGTCAGAAGAAATGATACAAGTACACTCTCAAGATCTCTCTGAAGAATTTTGGTATCAATTGGAAAACATGGGAGACACTGGCACAAGACTGCCCACATCAAATACGGTGCTGTGTTCTATGAGCAAAGGAGAATTGCAGTAGCTCAAAAGCAAGGTGAGATGCACAAATTTAGAGACGTCTCCACCCCAAATATCCATATGGACTATTTGTGCCCAAACTCTGGTAGAGCCTTCTGAGCTCATTTTGGTCTGATCAGCCACAGTCAGACACACCGTACTTTGACCCTGACTTTGTGATGTCATTTTGGTTCTCCTCAAGGACAGTGACCCACCTGTAGAATGGAACCAGGAGTACACTTCTTCCTCCTCTCTCTGGCCCAATGTGTCAGGGAAGGGATGACATACCTTCAAGAGAAAGCCAGGTTTCTTTGAAAGCAAGAGTGAGAGAAGAAGTGATCTTAGTCAATTAGTGCTAATAAGTGCCTACTATGTGTCAAGTGCTGTAAAAGCACTGGAGATACAAAGAAACAAAAGCAGATGATGCTTCCTCTCAAGGAATTCTTAGTCTAATGGGGGAGACAATGTGCAAAAAACTACATTCAAACAAAATGCAGTATGTACATGGATGTGCTGGTAATTGGCTTTCCAAAATAAAGTAATGCAGGACAGTTTAATCTGCTTTATTAACATTTTGTCCATCATTTTCATAAGTCTAGACAATCAACAAAGCAATCAATCAAGCTCTGATTGGGGACATTTGTCTGAGATATAAAAGCTCACCCTGAAAATTTAACAATCAGCCCTCCAGATACATGCACATGCATGAACACACATACATACACACACAGTAAATTGAGGGTCATCTCAGAAGGAAGGCATTAAGATCAAAAAGGACTTGCAGAAGAAGCTAGGATTTTAACCGACACAAGAAGAAAGCCAGAGAAGCTCCTAGGTGGAGATGATGAGGGAGAATGGGCCAGGCAGCATGAGGGTCCACCAGTGAAAATGGGAAATGGAGGATCTTGTGCAAGGAGCAACAAAGAGGCAAGTTAGTGGTTGGGCAGTCCTCCACAGGGCTCAAAGTAAGAGATTCTAAAGGAATGTAGGAAAGCAACAGAATATGGAAATCTCCAACCTCTAGTTAAATTTATAGTGAAAGCAGAAAAGGCCTAAATGCCATAGCTGAAATAGTAGATCATTACCTTGAGTCACTAGCTATTGATCAAGATTAATTGCCTACACACCAATTAACTTGACTTCTCTAGAGCATTCTAAGATTGTTTTAGATACAAAGGTCACCTGTTCTAGTAAGATCCAAAGTTAGAAAGAGATGCTGAAGGTCATCTCATCCAAGCCTCTCATTTTATGAGGTTATATGACTTCCAGGTCACAGGTAGTAGAATTCTTACCTCTGTCATCAAGTTTTTCCACTTTAACTTACATGCTTTGAGATGAAAAGAAAGGGGGAAAGACCTATTTGTATGAAAATATTCATAACAGCTCTTTTGTGATGACAAAGAATTAGAAATTGAGGGGATGCCCATCAAATGGGGAATGGCTGATGAAGTTATGCTATATGATTCTAATGGAATACTGTTGTACTATAAGAAATGATGAGCAGGCTGATTTCAGAAAGACTTACATGAACGGTTATAAAATGAAGTAAGCAGAATCAGGAGAACATTGTACAGAGGAACTGCAATATTGTACGATGATCAATAGTGAATGACAGCTATTCTTGGCAATACAATAGCTCAAGACAATTCCAAAGAAATTATGATGGAAAGTGCTATCCTCATCCAGAGAAAGAACTGATAGAGGCTGAATGTAGATCAAAGCATATTTTTCACCTTTATTGTGTGTGTGTGTGTTTCTTTTAGTCTGTGTCTTTCACAACATAGCTAATATGGAAATATATTTTGCATGATTGCACATGTATAACCTGCATCAAATTGCTTACCATCTCAGGGGGGATGTGAGGGAGGGAGGAAGAATGTTTGGAACTCAAAATTTTAAAAAGAATGTCAAAAATTATCTTTACATATAATTGGGAAAAAATAAATACTATTTTTAAAAAGCAAAATAAAATTATACTCTCTTTGGAACTCATGACTTGTAACACTCTTATCATACCCTAGAGTCCCTGAGGATATATATGACTGATTTGCTATGATTTAACATATGTATAGATCTTTGAATTATTTTTCTATTTCCTTTCCATCAATACTCTGTTCTAATTTTCTTTGGCTTTAAGAAGGCTTGAGTCGAATTCATTTGAGCAGGACCCAGACTGTCATTTTTTTGGGGTCCCCAGCAACCCTAAACCTTGTCAGTATTGCCCAAGGTCACACAGCTAGTGAGTGTCAAGTGTCTGAGTGCAGTGCAGCGGACCTAAGTTCAAATCTCACCTCAGACACTTGACACTCACTACAGGCAAATCCTGTAACCCCAATTGCCTCATCCTGGGTCATCTCCAGTCACCCTGATGAACATTTGGTCACTGGGTTCAGATGGCTGTGGAGGAGAAGTGAGGCTGGTGACCTGCACAGCCCTCCCTCACTCCAAACGAAGTCAAGTGCAAGTCATGTCATCATTTCTCTGATGGCATGGTCTTCTTTGGCAACAAAGGACAAACACACAGTTGCAGAGTCAAGGATGTGCTTCAGAGATGTCATTGGGTCCACTGTCCTCTTCTGGATGCCTTTACTGCTTCTGGACATCTCTACTGTTACTACTTTCCTTGAGCCTTGGGGAAATGGTCTGGCAGCTTTTTAGATTAATAGCTCCAATGACCATTTTTTTTTTTAATACTTTTGGGGTATGACTCCCCATTACTACTCCATCCTTCAGTCAATTGTGCCCAGCTAGATAGTTAAAGAAATCCTTAGTAGGTATTATTATTTATTTTTAAACTTCCCAGTATAACTCACCTGAATTAAGGTCAGAAAAATACCTTTGGTCATGACAAATATTCCCAAGATGACTTTTAGCAAATTTGCAAAGGAGATGGTGGAACTGTGGTGAAGAATCTCAACCTCAAGCTATATCAGGTCCTTTAGGTTCCATTAAAATCACAGGGCCTTGCTTGGGTAAAACAGACTGTGACTTTTGCCTGACTTCCCACCAGCAACCAAAACACGTTCCTGTGCTCCCAACAGAAGGATGGAGGGTTTTCGAGCATGTTTGCAAAAATCTGAAAGTGACTATTCCCCTCTTCTACTCAAGATAAAAGAGTGTGATTGATGGGTTAGGACCCAGCCCCTTCCAAACTGTGTATTATTCAGCTATCAAAAAAGACAGAAGAGTGTGTTATGGGTTAGAGGGCCCCAACCCGCTCCAAATTGTATATTATTCAACTATCACTCAGAAGGGAAATCTAAGAGTGGAGGTAAAATACTCTTTAAGGCTGAGTGCTGGCAGGAGCTATTACCTGAGGAGGGAGATATTTGAGAAGCTAGTCCTTCTAAGGCCCAGAAGGTCAGAATTGAAAAACTCAGAGATAAAGATCTTTTAAAGCTGCTGGCTTACAGGAGGCTAAATGGCAGAAAAGATTCAAAGAGGTTTTAAAGTTACTGGAGTCATTTCAAATGCACATCCTCAAGCTTAAGGGGCAGCCCCACAGGAGTTACTTAAGGAATTGAACAAGGCCTCTGCTTTCAATTCAAATAGCTATGGTTTGAGGGAGAAAAATAAAAACCACAAAGCTAGGCTTTCATAATAATTAATGTGGAGTGTGAAGGAAAGAAACCTGGAGGCGCCTGCAAACTGAAAACCAGCTTCCTGCCCTTCGGATGGTAAGATGAGCTTACTCAGAGGCCTCTGGTCAGTTTCCTCTCTTCCATCATTTCCTTTACCAACCTGAAAGAGAGCAGCCATGTGTAATGGTGGTTATTGTTTCCCCAGGCAGAGTCGCAGTAGGGGATTCCAAGGCAGCAAGCTCACATAGGAGCAAGGTTTCCAAACCTAAAATTAATGTAAAGAAAAGGAGTTTTTCCAAGGAATTAGAGTTGTGCCAACTGATTCTAATTAAAGCCACAGTGATGATCAGCTTGCTACAGAGGTCAGTGGAACAAAGGAGCACCTTTGGTATCCCATAAAGACAAGCAACATCAAACAAATCAGAAATATCAATATGTCACCTTCTAGAAATACCTTCAGTGTTGATGGGGCTGATCACTAGAGCAAACCCTATGTACACATGAAATGGATCTGATGGAGTACAAGCCCAAGCCAAGACCTTTTCCCCTTGGATCGGGAAGGCTTTTGTCACATTTGTCTGAAGGGCCCTGGAAAGTCTGGCCTTGGGGAGGTTTGGGGGGGCTCCTTGAATTCCCTTCCATTTCTCCAGGCCAGATACTTCCTATCTCCTATTTAGCATTCTTTTGATTTTCCTCCCTTTGATCCTATTATCAGCCACTCCCATCAGGATCCTCCCAGGGTCTGATCTATCAAGACCATCTCTGGGACCCCAGACTACCTGGTGACACCTAAATGCTTCCCTCAGTCTTTTTCTGTATTTAAGTTCGAACTGGCCTCAGATGCAGTCCAGCTCAGACTCTGTCAGATTCTCTCACTCGCTTGTGATTACAAGCACTAAGCTCCTTAAGAGTCAACCCAGTATAGCGAATCTTTAATAAACTTTGTTTTTCTTTGCCTTTAAGAAGGCTTGAGTCAAATTCATTCAAGCAGGACCCAGCGTGTCGGGGTCCCCAGTGATGGGGTTCAGACTCTGGGAACTTCCTTGAGCTCCCTGGTATCTCCTCACTTAATCTGGCTTTTCATACTCAGATCTGTGACCATTGTCTGTTATCTCTTGATTGCCCCACCTGCTTCTCACCTAGGAGCCCCCTAGTCAGATGTTTGTTGATTACCCCCTGCTGTTTCCAGCCTTTGCTCCTCCAGAGATTCCCTTCCTGAATTTCTCCCATCACTCTAGACTACCAGACTTCCCCCCCCCATCCCTCCTATATTCTTTTCTGTATTTAAGTTCCATCTCAACTCCATGAAGGCGCTCAGATTCAATCCAGCTCAGACTGTCTAGCTGGGATTTTATCTGGCCCACTTGTGAATACAAGCATCACAAATGCTCCTTAAGAGGCAACCCAATTTGGCGAATCTTTAATAAACTTTGTTTTCTTTGGCTTTAAGAAGGCTTGAGTCAAATTCGTTTGAGCATGACCTGGACAGTCAGTATTTTGGGGTTCCCAATCACCCCTCAACCTTGTCACCCAGCACCCCTGAACCTCAACATTTTGGTTCCCTGAGCAGGAAGAATTGCTAATCTCAAGATCTTCTGCCAAGACTGGAAGGTATGTAAGGCTCCCCCTCTCCATATCCCCTTCTCGCTCTCTAAGCACCTTGGAAGGGGTTTTCAAACCTGACCTCAGTATCGGGAAGTGTGTGCCAGCTCTTTGAATTCCCTGGACACTAGGGAATTAGGGAAATGTCAGTTACTTTTTTTTCTCACATTGTTGGTCATTATAATTTGAACACCAACTTTTTCTTTTTAAGAGAAGCTAAATTTTTTTCTAAAGAACTTAAAAAGAATAAATTGGTGTTCTTTTACAGTTCAGTTTGACCTCAGCATCACTTGGAGGACCATGAAGAATGACCCATTTGGGGGACCTTACAATGTAATAGTCTTTTACAGTTAGACTTATATTGTTACCAAAAAGGAAAATGGATAGAAATACCCTACACAGTGGCCTTTGTCATGCTCTCTAAGAACCCCATTCTCAGAAAAGATTATAAGATGCTTGTATTCAGAGCTGCCCCACAAAAGGCAATGGGGGTGAATTGGATGTTGAGGCCTCAGCCTCACCTCCTCCCCTATCTCTGTTCCCACCATCTCAATTCCTATCCCCACTCCAATCTCCCCTAGCCCCTCCTGCCTCTCGGCTCCCTTACCTGCCCCAACCATGGCCATCCCTTCTTCCCCTTGGTTTCCCTTCCCTTTGCCTCTACCCCAACCCGCCTTGATTCCTGCCTCTTTTACTTTCCATGTCTCCTATCCTGTATCTCCTCCCATGGCCCCTCCCCTCTCAGGGACCCCTGCTCAGTTCCCAGCCACAAATCTTGATGAGGTACTTCCCTCTGCAGCCCCTCTCCCTGAGGCAACATTCACTCAGGCCCCACCTTCACAGCAGTCTCTCCGGTATCTCCCCCTCTCACCCCTTTGTCTCCTCAGATGCCAGTTGATCTTTCCCCTTGCCAGCCAGATGCCCTGGCCCTGCAGGCCAAACCACTTCAGTCAACTTTCCCCAGTCCCTCTCTCATGAAAACTGGGACTTCCTATCTCTCTAACCAAACCCCTGTCCCAAAGTGCCTCATGTCCCATTCTCCAACCTCATTCAGGTTAAAGAGAAACTGGGGAGGTACTCGGAAGATCCCACTAGGTTCACTGAGGGTTTAAAGGACATTTCCTACAATTTGAACTTCCTTGGAAGGATCTACATATTCTTTTCTCTTCCTGCTATACCACTGAGGAGAAGGGGAAAATTTGGGAACATACCCAAAAGTTTGGGAATTGTATGGCTAGCAATGATCCCATAAAATACCCCCCAGGAGCAGCTGCTATTCCCACTAGTGACCCAGGATGGGATTATCAAAAGAGTGAGGATAGAGGAAAGAGAGACCATATGGAAATTTGCCTGTTAGAAGGCCTAAAAACTGCGTTTCAAAAACAAGTAAATTTTTTAAGTTAGGGAAATTACTCAGGGAGAAAAGGAAAACCCTGCCCTTTTCCAAGACCGGCTAGTAGAAACTATTAAAAAGCATACAAATTTGGATCCCGACTCCACAGAAGGGGCAGCAATCTTTAGCATGTATTTATTAATCAGTCTGCCCCAGATATTAGTCTGGGGCAGTCTGCAGAAATTGGCAATGGAACCCCAAACACCTCAGGCCCAATTACTGGAGATGGCCATTGGAGTCTTTGACAACAGAGGCCACCCATTGCAGCAGAGGAAAGAGAATGCAGAGTCAGAGACAGGGAGCATGCTCAATTCTTGGCTGCTGAGATGGCCAGGAAAAGACCCAGGAAGTACCCCTCTAGGGTGCCCCTTTGGAGGAAGTCTGGCTACTTGAGCAATGGAGAAACCTGCTTTCAATGCCACAAGGAGGGTTGCTGGTCCAAGGAGTGACCCTCTAGGGCTCCCCCGCAGAGGGAGCCCCAGGAACCAATGCCTGTGGAACTGTGCCCATGTGACCAGGAGGGACATTGGAAGAAGGATTGTCCCCAAGGTTGGAAAAGTGATGGAGCCTCCCCCTAGTTCCCTGTCCTCCAGTCTTCTCAAGACTTGGAAGGAGGGGAAAGCCTGGATGCTGGCAGGGTTCCAACTGTCTCCACCTCTCTCTCCAAGCCCTGGGCAAAAAAAGGAGGCTAAAGGTAAGGTTAACCATATTAATATGGCTAAATTCTCTGCTTTAACCAGTTACTCTGGCCCTACACCCCTTGACCCCTCAGGTCATAGGCATTGAAGGGAAAACTGAGGGATATGGAGAGACATATCCTCTCCCCTGCTTGTTTGAGGATCTATTGTTTGAATACTCTCTCCTTATCATCTTCTTGTCCCACTCCTTTGCTGGGAAGGGACCTGATAGTGAAATTGGGAAGCCAGTTTTCTCTAGTCAAGCCTCCCATTTCCATTTTCCCTCTAGTTACCAGACCTACCCATGCTCCCCTAGTGGGAGATAGTTAAGTCAATTGTTTCAGATCAGGGAATTCCCAGGAGAGTTGCTCATGCCATTGTTCTAAGGATCCTAATGTATTTCCCCATCAAGGGCAATATCACCTTAAGCCTGAGGCTTGGGAAGGACTACCACCTTTAATTGAAAAATTCCTTAAGTACAAAATTGCGAATACAAGTGTTACAAATGCTTAGGCTCCTTAAGAGTCAATTCAGTATGGCGAATCTTTAATAAACTTTTTTTTTTTGCAATGGCCGGCTCAGTGAAGAGACCCCTGACCCTCAGGACATCCCGATCTCAGGCGCACAGTGATGAGGCGGGAGACAGAGGTGTTACAAGCTCCCTTTATGATTAGCAAGTACAGGCCTTATATGCTGTGCAGCGGTAAGTTCCATACTCCTGGCAAGCTTGTGCTGTGATTACTTTCACCACCAAAGGCATGTCCCAATGACTGCCTCAGGATATTTGTCAAATACTAAGATGTTTACCTAAGACCAGAAAGCCTTGGGGCTATTGTAAGATCTCCGCGGGCTGAACCAACAACCTTTGCTCCATTTGCACGTAGAGTTGGCTTATCAGGCCATCATGAACTCATGGAACTGTTGTGGTCCTCAATGGCTCTCTACAGTTTTTCTTCGGCTTTAAGAAGGTTTGAGTCGAATTCATTCCAGCGGGACCCAGCGTGTCAGTTTTTCAAGGTCCCCAGCACCCCTGAACCTCAACAGCTAGTTCTTAAAAGAATATGCACTTTCGGTATCACTGCAGGTATTTTACCCATAGTTCATTGGGAAATAGCCCAAAATAGGCTTCATGGAGATATGGTTTAAGGCTTAAGTCAACCAAAAGCAGGACTGACTAAGGAATACCAGGCTGCTCTCATCAATGTCTTGTTAGACAAGATAAATGTAAGGGAGTATACGTATGTCTAAGTCTAGGATACATGTGATTGATCAGTGAGTAAATGTTGTAATGACCCAGTACACAGTCAGTTCAGCCAGTACATAGCTGGTTCAAACTAATAAATTCTATAGCTGCAGCTGGCTACTACATCAGGAAAAGAGATAAAAGTTTGACTAGGGCAGGCTGTGTCCTTGGGGTGGGGAGAAACTGCCTGGGATTGATAGGGAAGTTAGGGAGAAATGTGATTTTAGAATTGGGGTCTAAGCATATGCACCCAAGCCCCCCATGAGCACCAGTGTGAAAGACACCAGGGACCCACATCTGGGAGAAGACATTGGCATTCCCCTTGCACACGATGGGGCTAGCCTTTTCCATTGGCTGAATAGTTATAGCAGGCTGCGTCTTTTAGATTGATGAATTAGGCCAGTCTTACTTTTTTTTCCAGCAGCATCCAAGGGGTAGAGGTCTTATTGCACAGAAGCTTAGGTAACTGTGCACTGAGCTGGGTATGGGAGGACTACCTCCCCCTTACACACACACTTTTAGGCCCTGTAGCACCAAGAATCAGGCGTAGGGTTATATCTGTTTTGTTTGTCCTTTTCAGTTCTAGTGTTAAGTGGTGGAATCCCTGGACCCAGGAACATGAGCCATGGTTACTTTGGAGGCAGGATTCCAGGCTGAATGTTGCTGCCAGCTCCAGCAGGGAATATCTAAAAAGCTAGGATGCCTGGAATTCAAGCCCAAGGCAAGCTTGGACTTAGAACTCAGTGGGACCATGCTCTATAACCATTGGTTAAATGGAACTGGGGTTCCAGGAAACCTTGTGATTAAGGGGAATTTCATCAGTGTGGGTTTAAGCCAATGACAGAGAGACTAGATACCCCCAAGCCTATGGAGAACCCTGGGGAAAGATGAAATGAAACATCCTTGTCCCTCAGGCAGTAGGGGACAGGGGAATTTACTGGTGCACTTAAATCTGAAGAAGAAAAATATTAAGCACCTGAAGGCAAAGAAAATCTACACCATACAAACTTTAGAAATGCTATCTAATATTGAAATAGATGACAAAAATAATACCGCGGTAAGGACCAGTAAGTAGCAAAAATGCAGTTATCAAAGAATACACCTCGGGACAGACATCAAACAGCAGAAATACCTTGAGACAACTATTGAAGACTTGTGGGGGAAAAAAAGGAGATTACAGTGATATCTAGATGTTTCCTGGAGGAGAAAATTTTTGCACTATATATTGCAATTAAAGCAACAAAAAAGAAACATGGAATGAGCTCAGAAAAGCAAAAATCTGTCAGAAATTCTAAATACCCTTAATTAGCAATTGAAAGTGAAAGCCAAAAGGTAGAGGTAACATAAAGAACAAAAATAACCCAACAATCAAAAACTATAATATAGAGGCTTGAGAAGCAAAAAACAAAGCAAACAAACAAAAAAAACAAAGGGAGAGGGAAGATACCTCCTCTTTCCCCAAACAAGGAAAACATAGGTAATGCAGACACTTTCTGGTTCTCTTTATGGTTCACAAAAATTCACATTAAATTGGACAAAAGATGTATGTACATTGCAGTAAACGGAAAACAAAAACCTTGTGTGTCATTAATAGAATTCAACAAGACAGTTGCATCAAAGGAGATGACTGGAACTCTAGTTTCCCTGAAAAACTGGGGAACAGTGGGTCTGGACAAGAGCCAGAAATACTGTTTCAAGTGCTTCACCGTGCTGCATGAATTACTAGCAAAGCACTTTGTCTGCTTCCTTCCTGATATAAACTTGATCCGATCTTTCTTGATATAATTGGGAGCTGGTTACATATACTTGTTACCAAAAGATAAAAATATTAGTGACTCCTCCAAATATAGGACAATTTTGTGTTTATGCATTTTATACAGAATGTTTATAGCTTGTATTGCTAAAAACAAAACAAAACAAAACTATATACTTTAAAAAAATAATATTGACTGCCAACCTGAATCAAAACTTAAGTGGTAGAACATATTTCGAGCAATTAAAACTTACAGAGGACCATTCTTAATCTATCTTTTTGGCACAGTAAAATGGATGATGGTGGGTCTAGAACAGGGGTTCTTAAACATTTGCATGGACCCCTTTGAACAACCAGTCTGTTGAAAGATGTCAATGTGGACATTTTCTGGTTCTCTTTATGGCCCACAAAAGTCTGATACAATAAAAATGAATATTTGAGTAAATGTAAAACAAAATTCTCTTCTCTGAATAATGTTTTTAAATGGATACAGTAAAATATGTTGGAAGGTGTTGACCTGAAAATCTGGTTAAAAGAGGCAAACAGGCTAATTTCATATTTTTTATTCCCTTAAAACTAGTAGTTACATGATCACAGAGTCAGAAGGAAACCTCTGAGTGACTAATACAAGAATGGCCAGGCTTAAATCTGTTTTAGGAAAATCCAGGGATGACTGTGTCCCTCAGATTTATGATCTCTCTGTATGTGTTTAACTATACCATAAGAAAGGAATTTTCTTAATTGCATAAGTTGTAAATACAATAAGATAAGACAGCTGACAAAGTGTCAATTGAAATTATGACCCAGGATATCTGTGTTTTTGTTACCATTAACATGCTATAACATAGTATATGCTCATAAAATATTAAGGAAAAAGTCCTATTATTCAAGATAGTATCACAGGTTAAAGGTCTCATAAAGTATACTGTCTTCCCAATCTGGCTTTGTTGACATAAGAAGATGTACTCTGAGTTTACTTCAGAGAACAAAAGGACTGTGAGATCCAGGCTCTTCTGATTGATTAATTTAAGTTCTGGCCCTTATTAAAGTCCAAAAATGATATTAAATGATTATCAAAGGAAACAAACGTTTGATAAGCACCTACTATGTGCTACACTCTCTGCTAAGCGATTCACACATATTATTTCAGTTGATCCTCACAACAGGTAGGTATGGGTCATTATCCACATTTTACAGATGAGGAAATTTGAGGCAAATGGTGATTAAGTGACTTGCCATGGGTTGAGGAAGCTAATAAGTGTTTGGGGTCAGATGTGAACTCAGGTCTTCCTGACTTCAGGCACTGCACTTGATCTCCTGTGCCATCTAGCTGTCTCTATGGGATGATAAAGGAAACCAATTTTACTGAAATATATTTGTCAAACTATTTTTTTTTTCAGTTCTGGGACCCCCTGAAATCTATCCACAGACCCCTTGGAGACATAGGACCTTAGGTTAAGAAATCTGATCTAGAAGGCATTCAAACAAGAAACTATATAATAGTAATGAAACATGGTGCTCTACTTCCTAAGGTAGTTATAGAAAGATGAACATTTTCTTGTCAAAAAGGAGGACAAGGATTGATAGAAATTCTTAGAGTACATTATAAACAGGAAAAATTTTGCAAAAGTACTTTTGAAACAAAGAGTCCTCCCTTCACAAAGCAATAAAAATAGGTATATAATTGCTAGACTTGTCTAATGTAACTGAAAGTGGTGTGGAAAACCTCATCATTCCATGAAATGGCGTCAGCCTTGGGATTCACAGACCTCATCTTGGAGTGGAGGGCTGACTGATGAGCTCCAAAAACTCCATTTAAGGAGGGGCCCAGGCTAGTTAGCCCTTTGGATAACTCTCCTTTGGATTTCCCCATCATTCCTTGAACCCATACATTCTCCCCTCCACCCAATTCCCTTTACAGCTTCCTTTTGTGTCTTCTCCCATTAGACTGTAAGCTCCTTGAAAGTAGGAATTATTTTTCATATTTGTATTCATAGCACTTAACACAGTGTCTGGCACATAGTAGGTACTTAATAAATGGTTATTGACCGATATGAAACTTTAAAGAGTTCCTTTTTAATTTCTCTAGAAGTAGTATTTCTCTACCCCCAAAACCTTTCTAGACTTTTCCCTTGAGGAAAGTAGGCCCCAAACCAAGGCCTTTCTTAAGAAAAGGAGCCAAACTTAACTCTCACCGTGCATACATCATTACCTTTCCCCAGTCCTTAAAGTGATTGAATTAGGACCCACCCTCTCCAACTGGAAATGATTGGTTGGTTGGTTGTTGTCCTTCCTTTCCAAAGAGAATCAAAATGACATCACCACTGTAAAGTGAAATTTCAGTGTGTCTGATTGGCTGATGAGACCAATACGAGCTCAGAATGCTCCAGCACAGGTTGGGCACAGATAGTCTGTGAACATTTGGGATGGATACTCTAAATTTGCACATCCTACCTTTACTTTGTGCTATCTCAATTCTGCTTTGCTCATAGAGCACAGCACCCTTTCTGATGTGGGCATGCCATGTTGAACAGTCCTGTGCCAGTGTCTCCCATATTACACAGTCAAATCTAAAGTTCTTGAGAAAGACCTTAAGAGTGTCCTTGTATTGCTTCGTCTGACCATCGTGTGATCGCCTGCCCCACGTGAGTTCTCCACAAAATAGTCTTTTTGGCAAGGGTATATTTTGCATTTGAACAACGTGGCCAGCCCATCGGAGTTGGGCTCTCTGAATCATAGTTTGAATGCTTGGCAGATCAGCTCAAGCAAGGACTTCAGTGTCTGGTAACTTATCCTGCCAAGTGATCCTCAGAATCTTCCTAAGACAGTTCAGATGGAAGCGATTCAGTTTCCTGGCACGGCGCTAGTAAGACTGTCCATGTTTCACAGGCATACAACAATGAGGTCAACACAATGGCTCTGTAGACCTTCATGTGGTAGTCAGCTGAATATCTCTTCTGTCCCAAACTTTTCTTCAGAGCCTCCCAAGCGCTGAGCTAGCTCTGGCAATGTGTGCATCAACCTCATTGTCAATGTGTACATCCCTGGAAAGTACACTACCAAGGTAAGGGAACTTATCCACAGCATTCAAAACTCCCTTTGGTGTAACTGATGGTTCCACGTATGGATGGTGTGGTGGTGGCTGATGGAGCACCTGTTAATTATTAGGTCAAAATTAGCACAGGCAGCAGACAATTGATTCATACTTTGTTGCATCTCAGCTGCAGAGACTGCATTGAGTGCGCAATCATCTACAAACAGAAAATCATGCACCAACACTCCCTCCACTTTGGTTTTGGCTTGTAACCTTTTCAAATTGAACTTATCATCAGTATGGTAGTTGACCTTGATGCTGTGTTCATCCTCATTGAAAGTATTTGTCTAAAAAGCATGGGAGCAAGCACACAACTCTGTTTACTGCATTGGTAACCGGGAAGGCACGAGAGCATTGTCCACTATCCAACACCCGAGCAAACATGCCACCATGAAATTGATGTACAATACTGATGAACTTCTCTGGGCAGCCAAATTTTGACATAATTTTCCATAAGCTCTCACGACTAACAGTGCCAAAGGCCTTGGTCAGATCTACACACGTTGTGTATAAGATATTGATCAAAGGGGAAAAGTCCTTTTATTCCTGGGGTGTGATTTTGATACTAAATTATTTTGTAATGTTAACCCAACATTGCATATTAATACAGAGAATTCTTTGTTCAAGAGTAATAAAAATGTTACCTCAAATTATCTAGGAGGTGAGAGTCAGGTTGGAGGTCATGGGTAACTCTTGTTGTTTTGTCCTTTGTTTTGGAGGCAGATAACAAGTGATGATAGCTCCTGGGTGAACTGGATTTGAATGAGGCAAAGTTGTCAGCCGCATTTCTCTTCCAGAGGCATTGAAGTCCAGTGATTAGCAATGGCACAGAATGCAGTGGATGACCTTGGTTACAGCATTGGCTTTGGCTGCCTTCATGGGCATTGGAAAAAATTGTTTTCATCCTCCCATAGTTTGGACATTTCTCCAAGCTAGAAATCTTTAGATATTAGATTACTGTTAAATTACATTACATTGTTTCTGGCAAACTTGTGTCTAAATGTAGAGTATAAAAGTAATGTATTTTTTTTCCTTCAATAGTTTCTTATCCCCAGAAGGAGTCTATGAAGCAACTAATATCCAAGAGTAAAATTAAAGATACTTCATGGGTGACATCCTCATGAACTTAATCAAAACTTTGTCAACAAAGAAACATGAAAACAATGACAGTCATGTTTAGATTGGTTTTGGGAACCGAGGGCTTTATAAAAGCAATTCAGGATCAGCTTATTGACACTAGAAATTACAAAGAGGTTATCCTTAAGGAGCTGACATAATTTGACTGAAGCAAATTATGCAATTAAAAGAAACTATGCAACATATCATTGTAGGGTGCAAGAGTTTAGCATCTATTAGACATCTAAAAGACCAACTTCGAGTGGTTAGAATTACATGCCAGAAGCTCATATTTTTTAAAACACCAGACTACAAATTCTCATGAAGCAAATATAACCCCTTCCTGCCACCCCCAAATAGCCTTGAGAGTTCAACAAATAGAGACTCTCTCAGAGTAAGAGCATCATTATAGATAGAATTGTGGCCCATTTGGCTCTAATATAACATTGATCATAAAAATTTGAGAAAGTTTTTAATATGTTGAATATTCATAATTTCCAACCTATAAAGAATGAAAAGCTTTCAAAATATAGAGACCTAGAGGAAGAAATCAAAGCCATTTGAGAACAGGGAAAGGTACATCATCCTCGTTGCCTTGCCTGCAGTTGGAGTTGTCCTAAAGACACTTTCAGTGAGTCTATGGAAGATGTCTTTATATTTCAATTTTATTCAAAAAGCAGTCATTTTATTGGTTTGTGATATTATATAGAATATGCCATAATAGGATAAAAAGATTTTTCCTCAAACTATATATGAATCCCAGTAAAAAAAATAGAATGACATTGTTATGGTTATTATAGGACATTTTATTATAATGAAAATTAAGTATTATTATTGTAGCTCACATTTATGTAGAACTTTACAGTTTACAGAGTGCTTTCCTCAGCATTAATCTGCAATATAGATAGCGTAAATGTTACTCAAGTCATTTTCAGTCATGTTGGATTCTTCATGATTCCATTTGGGGTTTTCTTGGCAGAGATACTAGAATGGTTTGCCATTTCCCTTTCCAGCTCATTTTATAAATGAGGAAACTGAGGCAAACAGGCTTAAGTGACTTGCCTAGGGTCTTATAGCTAGTGTCCAAGGACAGATTTGAACTCAGGAAGATGAGTCTTCCTAACTAGGGGCCCAGCAGTCTATGGTGCCATTTAGCTGCACCTAGAGTAAATATCATTATTCCCATTTTTGCAGATAAACTGAAATCCAGAGAGATTAAATTATTATTCCTCAATCACATAACTACTAAGTTATGAGAAGGATTTGGACCTGGTTAGTCTAGCTCTACCTTGATTAGAGAGCTTTTTTTGAGGAAACAAGACCTTCATTGATCATTGAAATACACGCAAGATTTGGATAGACGTAGAGTTGCGTGGGAGCTGGCTCATACTAACAAGAGCTGGGTATTAAATTTTCAGTGTGAGCATTTGTACTATGGAAATTAGACAAATGCTACAAACATAAGCTTAGTTTTTTGCTTTGTTGATTTTCTAGACTTGATAAAGTGATGGAGAAAATGTTAGTAAATGGAGATTAAACTAAAGATGTGCTGTAGGTGCATGCCCTCGCCAAAGATCTGGTTGTTAAACATTTACAAGCACACCCTTGGACGGATACCTGTCTGGACAGGTAGATGAGTGGAAAGGATAGTGTTTACAGAAAGGTAACAGCATGAGACAATTCCCAGAGGCAGGAATAAATATTTCTTGTTTTAGACCAGGAATTCCTAACTCAGAGTCTATGAACTTGTTTTAAAAAATGTCTTGATAACTGTATTTCAAAATATTGTGTTTTCTTTGTAATCTTATGTATTCTGTGTATTTAAAATATTATTCTGAGAAGGGGTCAATAAGCTTCACCAGACTGCCAGAGGGGGCCATGAAACCTGAAAAAAATGGTTACAAATCTCACTTTCAGAGACTATACTGTTGGGGAATAATGCAATAGGCATTGCCTATTCTATGAGAAAAGCTTTCTTTCCCAGCTATCTATTCTGCCCAAATCTTAGCACAGTGGCTTGCACATTGTAGGCATTTAATAAATGTTTATTGACTCACTATAACTTAGTGATATCATTGATGTAGGTACTCCTTCCATTGATTGAGATCTCAATCCTTCCATGTTTTTGTGGTTGGTTGATGGTTTTAGTCATGTCTGACTCTGTGACCTTATTCTTAGCAAAGATATTGGAGTGGTGCACCATTTCCTTCTCCAGATCATTTTACAGATGAGGAAATTGAGGCAAACAGGGCTTAATGACTTGTCCAGGGTCACACTGATAGTAAGTATCCAAGGTCGGATTTGAACTCAGGAAGAAGAGTCCTCCTGACTCCAGGCCTGGTACTTTATGTACTATAGTGCCACCTAGCTGCCCCCTTCCATGTTTTACTCTTTTACTTGCACCCTCCAACAGTTTTGGACATTGTAGATTCTCAATGAATACACATTGGGAAGCAGCATGGTATTGTGGAAAGGATGCTGAATTTAGAATCAGGAGGTTTAGGTCCAGAGTTAAGGCTGAGGTACTACCTGTGTGACCATGGTCTATTATTTGTTGAACGAATGAATGCAAGTTTTCTCAATCTGTAGCTCACATTTCTGTGGAGATTTGAGCTGCATGAACCACTTTCTCACAAGAGGCCTGGAAGGTCACAGAATCACACACACTCAGACACACGTACAACCCCTATGTGTCATTTAGTCCCTTTCAGGCTAAATTTTCTTGTCTGTAAGGGGCCTCAGAAACTACCCAATCCAACCTTCACATGAACATGAATCTCTTTTATATCATAACCAACAAATGACCTTGCTTGAAGACTTCCAGAGAAGTCCATGATATCCCATGGTTGCCCTTCTCACTTATAGAAGGCTCTAATTGTTAGGGATTTTTGCTTATAACAAAGTTAATTCCACCTCTCTGAAGCTTCCTCCCATGTTCTAAGTTCAGACCTCTGGGACTAAGCAGAAACTGTACTCCCTGTCAGTATGATAGGTTTTCAGATTCTAGAAAAGAGCTGTTACTCTTTTCTAAACTAAACATCTCAGTTCCTGACCCTTGAGAGACAGTCTGGTGCTATGTGAAACTCAGAGGAAATCAGGGGCCACTAAACCATACACCAGGATCCCTGCAAGCCACATACTCGCTTGGAAAACCACACATGTATATACTTATATTTTTTATTAATACCTCAACACATTAAAGTCAAAGAGGAACTATATTTTAATCTGCTTTGGTTGCACTCAGGAGTGTTGTAGGCCCTGTGAATCCTGAAGGATGTTTGCTCGACACCTCTGACATAGTGGATAGATTTCCAATCTCAGAGTTAGGAGGCACCTGGGGTTCACTTTGACACTGCCTTTGACACTCACTAGCTAAGAGACAGTTAGGTGGCACAATGGGTGGACTGCTGGGCTTGGAGTTAGAACGAAGACCCGAGTTCAAGTTTTCCCTCAGAATTTAGCTACCTCTATAACCCTTGTTGAAACAACAACCCCTATGTGTCATTTAGCCCCTTTCAGTCTAAATTTTCTTGTCTGTAAAATGGAGATGAAATATGTTCTTCCAGGGTTTTTGTGAGAATCATATATGAGAACATATGTAAAAGTGTTTTGCCAGCTCTAGAACACCGTATAAATAAATAGCGATGATGATGATGATGTGATATGGGCCACCCCTGCAAGCATCAGTTTTCTTAGAACTGAGAACTTATATGCCAGATGTGGGTCAACCAGGGCAGGGTAGAATAGCTCTACAACATCCATCGTCATAGATAACGTCTTCTACTTTTTCTTTTTAAAAATAAACTCTTATTGATATCTTTTGTTTTTACATCACCAATACCCTTCATTTTTTCCCTACCTGATAGTTGTGTGTATTTGTCCTTTGTTGCCGAAGAAGACCATGCCATCAGAGAAATAATGACATGACTTGCACTTGACTTTGTTTTGAGTGAGGGAGGGCTGTGCAGGTCACCAGCCTCACTTCTTCTTCTGAGCCATCTGAATCCAGTGACCAGATATTCATCAGGGTGACTGGAGATGACCCAAGAGGAGGAAATTGGGGTTAAGTGACTTGCCCAAGGTCACACACTAGTGACTAGTGAGTGTCAAGTGACTGAGGTGATATTTGAACTCAGGTCCTCCTGACTCCTGCACTGATGCTCTATTCACTGCACCACCTAGCTGCCCCACCAGATAATTATTGTGTATAATAAACAAGAAAAAAAATGAGAAGAGGAAATGGTTCAGCAAAACTATCAAACATATGGAAAAATCTGACATTCTCTGCAGCATTCTACACACATGATCTCCCACCTTTGCAGAGAAGCATAAGGACATGTTTTTAATCTCCTCTTTGGGGACAAGCTTGGTCATAATTTTACAGCATTGAGTTTCAATTGCTTTGCTCTTGTCATTCTTTCCATGTCTATAATTGTATAGTCATTGCATAGTTGTTTTCCCGTTTTTGTTAGTTCCCTTGACATCCATCTATGTGTCTTCTCATGTTTCTCCGTATTTGTAACACTCATTGTTTTTAACACCAAAGTATTAAATTTGCATTTAGGTATCACAACTTACTTAGCCATTCCTCCAATTGATGGACCTCTATTCTGTTTCCAAATTCTCTACTACAAAAATATTCTGCTATGAAGATTGTACTGCTTAAGGCCTCTTCCTATTAGTCCTTGACTTCCCTAGCATACATGCTCACTGTGTTTCCTTTAAGGCATCCTAAAACACTATTTTTGCTTGTCATATCATAGCGATTTTTTTATGTGATGCTCCTTCCAGTGATGCAGATCTCAACCCATTCTTATTTTCTCATCATATATTAGTACAAAAGCCAAGCTGAAGTGAAAGTTAATCGTGAAATTTCCATTGTGAAGATTTATATCTCAGAAATTAGCAAATACTATTAATCCTGGATTGATTTATTGTTCTAAGGATTGTCTAGATTTAAGAAAGTAATGGAAAAAGTCTTATAATGCGGATTAAATTTAATGTGTGTCATAAGTAGAATTTCTCCCCCAGAGAGTCAGGTTAAACATCTACCATCATTTTACTGGGTGGAGTCAATTCACCTTAGCTTCTGTTACGCCTTCCAGAATGTCTGGCCTCTGCAGTCCTTTACTCCTTTCTTCTTTATGTGTAGAAGTATTGGTTTTTATTAGAACTTTGTGACTACAAGTGCTATCCTTCCTCACTCTGAGGAATGTAAATCAATTATTTTTACAAAACCACTATAGGCATCTTCATAAAATCTTTGATTTCTCACTTGAGAAAACCCAAAGCCATTTTCCTAGCAGTCATCAAATAATTGATATGTGTCCTATAAGTATAAATTGTCCCTCTCCCTTTGCTTTCATCTTAAAACCAAAGTTGAAAAGATCTCCCCTTTTCTTCCTAATAACTCCACAGGTAAAATATCCTAATGGGCCCAGACAACTCCATGGAAACTAACAAAAATAGAACTCTCCAAAGCCCTTGTTGACTAACCTTACATATGTTCCAGGAATACTCAGTTCCCATACTCCCATTTTCTTCCACCAATAACTATAGTAAAAGATCCCAAATTACATATAGGGAAGTAGAAGTAGTAGATGGAACCTTGGTCTACCAGTTACCATCTTGGAATCCTTGCAAAGGAGGGATCATCTCTGTCATGTCAAAGATGAGAACTTTCCTATAAAAAGGGGAAGTTGAGAAGATACTTTTACAACTACTGTGCCACTATACCAATTTAGACATAAATTTGGAGGAGAGAATCTCATGATTTGTCCATGGTCACATATCTTGTAGTATTTTGAAGACTGTTGAAAGCCATGACCAAAATTGTGTTTAAGAAAAACTGGCAGGTTAGTGGTTTATAATGAACTAAACATATTTTTTTAGGCAGAATCTACTTTTTCCCCTTTCCAGTCTAGCCTTCATTGGAGAGCTTCTACACCATTAGAATGTGCCTATGAATACAATTTTGTACCAAGAGTAATGTAATGGACTTGCAACAGAAAACTTGGACATGTTACCTGTGGGTCTTCAGGCAAAAGTCAAACTTCAGTATTCTCATCTCCAAAAAGGGGGTAATAAGAGTCACTATGCTATCTACCTCATATGACTCTGATGAGAATCAAATTAAATTGTGTAAGAGTTCTGCAAGCCTTAAAATGCTATAAAAATCAATTATTATTATTGGTAGTAGTGATGTGGATAGAAACAGTGCCCTAAGAGTCAAAATAATATTGATTGACTTTGTGAAGCTCTTGGTGGTCTAAAATCTTCCCTTACTACAAATCTTTCCCTATTCCTAGATCATATAATTCCTTGTACCCACCCCTCATCCTGGGGAATGGGAGTTCCTTATCTTGTGTCATTCATAGTCCTCACCCTATGCCTTATATCTTACAAGACTTCTTTATCTTACAAGACTTACCAAGATCTCCACCCCCCACAAGGAAACTCTAAAATCATCCTATATAAGTCTGGTCCTTTTCCTATATCACTGCCTTTGTTTGTATGTGTTCGTCCTTTGTTGCCAAAGAAGACCATGCCATCAGAGAAATGATGATGTGACTTGCACTTGACTTTGTTTTGAGTGAGGGAGGGCTGTGCAGGTCACCAGCCTCACTTCTCCTCCAGAGCCATCTGAATCCAGTGACCAGATATTCATCAGGGTGACTGGAGATGACCCTGGATGAGGCAATTGAGGTTAAGTGACTTGCCCAAGGTCACACAGGAAATGAATGTCAAGTGTCTGAGGTCCTCCTGACTCCTGAATTGGTTCTTTATCCACTGCATCACCTACTGCCTTTGTTTAGCTCCTTGCTAAATCCTAGGCCCACTGCTTTTACATCAATAAAGCTCCCAGTGGAAGTTCTAAGTGAATTCATTCACATTTTGAACCAGCTCTCCCATCTCTCTCTTCAATAGTAGTAATGATATTGACAAGTCCAAAACAAAAATAAAAGGAAAAAAGAAAATAAATGAAAGGGAAGGAGATTAAAGCAAAGGAGAGGGGGGAAAAAAGGAAATGGCCTATAGTGAACATATACAAAATGGCCTATAAGTGAACATATACAAAAACTATACATATCCATGGGATAGCACATTGAAGTAAATTATAGATTTTCAGATTGAAAATTCATTCTGGAATGGCAAAGACTGGAAAAGCGAAGTCAAGGTTTTCTCATTTTCCTGACCTGGCTCTTCATAGTGTAACCAGTACTGGCACTCTCTTACAAGGTTAGTGCTATGGGGAGGCGGGGGGGGGGGGAGAGCCAGGGGAGAGAAGGGGAATTAAAGGAAGAGGAACTCCCTCCTTATCTCCTCTTTTGGTCTGGTCTGGTCAGCCCTAAGGATTTAGGTAACACCTTCACTCTACATCTTGTTTTTCTTGAGAACAAACCTCAAAATCTGGAATTGTTTTAGAAAGAAATTTACGAGGTGGTTTGGTAGAGGAGAGAAAGCTGGAAAGGAGGTGTGGCTCCCTCTTATCTAATTTCTGGAGGGTTTACATTATAAAGGATTTAGACAAAGGTTCCCAAGGGTATCTTTCTTCTTGTTCAGTCATTTCGGTCATGGCTGACTTGTCATGATCCCATTTTGTGGTTTTCTTGGCAAAGATGCTGGAATGGTTTGCGGTTTCCTTCTCCAGCTCATTTTGCAGATAAGGAAGTGAGGATAATGGCTTGCCCAGGGTCACACAGCTAGTAAGTATCTGAGGGTGAATTTGAACAAGAATATGAATCCACCTGACTATCCATTTAACGTTTTAAGAGTATCTGATAGTACTGCAATTAAGCAATTTTTCAGAGAGGGCAACTTGAAAGCAAGGTAGATTTGAGAGGCATATCAGTAAATATAAACATTCAATAAAATTTGGGTGGAGCCAAAACACAAAGAGAACCCAAAATTTGCTTGAATAGATCCACAGCAATAATATTTTGGGTGTATCCAGCACCTGAGGGAACCTAAAATTCCTTGTATCCATTTCTAACATTCTTGAAGAGTTAATAAGGTTAGGGAGACATTCTGGGTGCAATGTCTAGTCATATAAAGTTGGATTTAAACAGTCCCTCTCTAACCTGAAGCTTTATGTCACACTTAGCTACCTCAGTGCTGAATCCTTCCCCATTCTAGTCTTATAGAAATTCACTGTCCTCTGGGAACTGCAAGTCCCAGAAATCTTTGCAGTGAGATTTCCTGAGCTGCAATCTGGTTTCTTAATTCCAGATCATCCCTCTGTTAATTATTTTCTATTTATCCCTCTGTTAATTATTTTCTATATTATATATATATATAGCTTCTATATTATTTTATATAGCTTGCTTTGTGTATATTTGTTTGCATGTTGCCTCCTCCATTAGACTGTGAGATTCTTGAGGAAAGGAACTGTCTTTTGCTTCTTTTGGTATTCCCAGTAATTAGCACAGTGCCTATGCTATAGAAGGTGCTTACTGAACTGAATTGAAAAGTGGAAAGAGCATTGAATTTATTGTCAAGAGACAAGAGACCCCTTGACTCCCTCAGTTACTTTCTGCGGGACCTCAAACAAGAAGATGAATTCCTCTGTGCCTCAATCGCCTCAACTGAAGTTTAGTTTGAAAGGTCTGGGATTCCCATCCCTTTCTGTCCAGATGGGAGGGGGTCTATCATTGTTGCTGAGTCACGTGCAACTCTTTGTGACCCCATGGACCATACTGTATGTGGTGGGCTTTCTTGTCAAAGATATTGGAGTGGCTTTTCATTTCCTTCTTCAGCGAATTAAACAGAAGGTAAGTGACTTTCCCAAGGGCCACACAACTAGTAAGTTTCTGTTGCTAGATTTGAACTAGGTCTTTCTGATCCCAGGCCCAGTGCTCTATCCACTGAGTCACCTAGCTTCCTCTTGGGAGGCTCTAATAAAGCATTAATATGCTCTTATTCCTAGAAGGGCTTGCATTTTAAAGGAACAGCTTGGAAAAATCAATGTTTAACCTAAGTATTTATCAAATACATTAATTTCAAACATTCTGGGCAAGCCAGTGAGGCAGGCATTTTGTTGAAGGAAAAAGAACATGGTAATGCTCCTTGTACCATTAGGAAAAATAACTCACCTGTTTGTCAACCTGTATTAGTTATTTCCACAGACTGCCTTTTCTTCTTCCCATTCTCCCTCTAGTTCCTAAAAACCTGGGAGATGTCATTATAAATATAATGCTCTGAGGAATCAGTAATCTCATCCCTGTCATTATTCCCTACACATCACCATGAGTAGCACAATTTACACTTAAGTAGTATTTATGGCTTATAATGATTTTCACATGCATCATTTTACTGGATTCTCACAAAAATTCCATCAAGTATAGTTCCTAGTTGCTAATACTATTAGACCTTCTTTTCTAATTGAGGAAACTGCAGCTCATTTAGCAAATTAACTTTCCCCTCCCCAACCTGTTCCTGACTTTCTAGACTTCAAAACCATGCCTCTCCAGCTATCATACTCCGCAACTTTTCTCAATGCCCAGGACCTCTTTGCTCTCACATAGCTACTACCTCTGCTGCCTTTAGAGTGTGAACACCTTAAGGGCAGGGATTATCATTGTCTTCCTTTGCATTTTTCTTCCCTGGGTTTAGCAAAGTCCAGAATGTTAGGAGGAACTCACAAATGGGAGAAGTGGGGTGGGACTTATGGAGGATACTGCAGAGTGGGTACTAGTGAATGTTTAATAAATGCTACCTCCCTCAACTAGGGTTACCAGTATGTGTCACAGGCATGATCTTCTTGAGTCTAAACCTAGTTATGAAAGTTCATGGTCAGGAGAGATTCTACGAGTAGGCAAGTAATGACAAAAAGAAGGTCTCCCTACACCCCGCAATATTTATTGCAGTACTTTTTGAGGTAGCCAACAAAGTAGATGTTCATTGATTGAGAAATGGGTGAAGAAATTGTGGTCCATGAAAGTAGTGGATATAATATTACTGTGCTGTAAGAAGCAATGAATATGATGACTATATAGAAATATGGGAAGGTTTGATGTTGTTCAGTTATTTCTGACTCTGTGACTCCATTTTTTATGGGATTTTCTTGGCAAAGATACTGGAGTGGTTTGCCGTTTCCTCTAACTCATATTACAGATGAGGAAACTGAAGCAAACAGAATTCAGTGACTTGCCCAGGGTCACACAGTAAGTGTCTGTTTAAGTGAGTTTAAATTTGAGGCTAATTTTGAACTCGGGTAGCTAAATCTTCCTGATTCCAGATCTAGCACTCTATCCACTGTTGGACTGGTTAATTTTATTGGACTTCTTTCCTTCCTCTTTTTAGAATTCTTTGTTATAAGGAATGGTTCTCTGGGAAGGTGAGGGACGAGGAATATTGGAGAAAATGTAGGTAATGTGAGATCAAAAAGATAGTAATAAAACCTTATGTGAAAAGAAAGGAAGTATGTGGTAAATACTATAGGAGCTGAGAAAAGGAAGAAATTAGTATAGGCTTGAAAACTCAAGGAAGGTTTCAAGATGGGGAATTTAGCTAGGGCTAGGCCTTTACTCCCTTTTGAAATGATAGAACTGAGGATCACAACCAGGTCTTTTGGCTCCAACTTCATTGTCCTTTCTTTCATTTTTTAAAATTAAAAATTAAAAAATCCATTTATTAAGCATATACAGTTATCCCTTCCACATTGTAACTTTCCCCACAGGGGTTTTGATATATCACAGGTTGGCATAAGAAATTAAATGAAAATTTTGAGGGAGTTTTCCAGAAGCTGCAGACGACATACAAAGGCCCTCAGAAGACACAGAAAGAGTTTAGAAACTTGGAAATGCATGAAATATATGGATAGTATTGTATAATATCAACATATTTTATCTTTTAATACCATCAATATACACAATTTCTTTTTTAAAGTTAAATAAGCTTGTAAAAAGAACATGAATGCCAACAGATAATACACAAAGGCTAGAAATGCAGAGGTATCTTTAAAAATTTAGTAACTAATAAATACATAAAATGTATGTACTATTATATATCATATTACCACATAGTATGTAGTTTTACTGTTTAATAACATAAATAAACAGCTACACGCTGTTTCTCCTTAAAATAAATTTGTAGTAAAAGAATTGCATTTCTACACAATGGTTTGGGGATGCCAAGTCTATTTATGGCGGTCTCTCATGTGATCTCAAAGTTATCTTTGCTTCTCAAGTTTCTTGTATCTTGTATTGTTTAAATTGCAAAGGGGTGGCCAAAATTTTTTCCAGATGGAGGTAGAGGAACTGGCCCCTTCCCTCAGCATTGTGGAAGGGATAACTGTACTCTGTGACAAACATTGCGGGTACAAATACGAAAACAAGAGAGTATCTGCCCTCAAGAATCTTATATTACCTTTTTATTATAAATTTGATTTTTAAAATGATCAAGTATTAATTTTTCTTCCTCCTACCTCCCCTTCCATCCCACTAGGAGGTGGAAATAAGTGTGGTCAAGCAACACAAATTCTTACATTGACCATATGCAAAATGTCACTTTTCATTCTAGGTATCAGCTCATCTCCCTTCTGTCATGAGTCACGCAGCATTAGTCATCCGTGCTCTGGGATCATGGTTACTCAATGAATTGATCAGAGTTCTTAAATCTTTAAAAGCTGTTTTCAGTACTGTTTAAATTGTTCTCCTGGTTCTTCTCACTACACTCCAAAGCATTTCAAACAAGTCTTCCCAAGTATCTCTGCAACAATCCACTCAACTCTTTTCCAAGAGTCATCTAGTCAGAAAAGCTTAGTGCCAAGAACTGAAATGGTCCCTATTGGTTTAGGCTTGGCTCCCATGATACTATATTCTCCTTCTCAAACAGCTTATCTGCTTCACCTTCCCCTCATCCCAGCCCCTAAAGTATTGGGAATTAAAGGGACAATCCATTTCAACGGATTCTAGGCATAATGCAATAGCCAAAGATTTGAAATCCCATTTCTCTATCCATATTTCCCAAATCATGTTTCAGATAAAATGTTCAAAGTCCTTTCCTTGGTTCCTACAGCTTATCAACCCATCATGGAATACATTGAATGTGGTAACTAGGCTAATTTTACCTTATCTTTCATTTCTGAGTATTTTAATGTATTTGCTGATAGTTTTGTAGTGGAAAAATATTTCTTGACTAAAGGGCAATCTGGCATAAGGGAAAGATGGGAAATCAGAAGATTTGGTTTTGCTATTGGCTGTGTGAAATTGAGTTTATCACTTGCTCTCTCTACCTAAATTCATTCATCTGTAAAATAGAATATAAGTCATCATCCAGGTCTAAGATTCTGTTATTTTTGTCTTCTCCTTCCATCTCCCCCATCCCTAGAAAATATGGTGATATCTGGAAAGACATCTAAAAACTAAGCACAACAAATTAAAGCATACTATTTTCACTTTTTTGTGAGTTTTTTTCTGTCTCTTTTTTCCTTTCACATTATGACTAATATGGAAACGTTTTTACACAATTGTACCTATATCAAATTACTTATCATCTTAGAGAAGGAGAAAATATGGAACTCAAAAAAAATTTTTAGATGAATGCTAAAAATTGTCTACATGTAATTTGAAAAAAATAAAATACTATTAAAATAAAGTAATTGAAGAGAATGATAAATTAAAAAAATCAAAAACCTAAGTACAAGATTGAGGAGACTCATAGATTCCAAACTATACAAAATCATCTCCTCCAACCCTCTTAATACTGCAGATGTGGAAACCAAGTCCCGGAAAGATGAAATAACAGCCCAGCTCACACAGGTAGAAAGAAGAAAGATCAGAGGCAGGGTCTGAACCTGGGCCCTCAGATTCTGCTGCACTGGGATGCCCCTAAAAAGAGAGTTTATATAGAAGTTCATGGATACAAGGCCTCTCTTTATGGAGGTAATGCAGTGGATAGATAGATAGATGTGCTTATGTATATGTGAATATATGTATATGTGTGTATATGTATATACATACATAAATAATGCACATATATAGACATATACATATGTCTATATAGTCACACATATATGTACATATGTATACACAAATACATATAAACACACAGGAGGTGGATTGTTGGGAAAGAGCTGACTCTCCATATATAGTCACATCTCTTCTCTGACATATATATGTATGTAAATTATCTTCTCTAATAATAAACTCTGATACATATGTTTACATGTAAAACATGTATACATGTATTATTTATATATACAGAGAGACGAGTCAGCTCCTTACCAACATCTCTACCCCGATCCTGCATAGCCCTCCTCCATAAGCACCCAAGGGTGCGAGGGAGGATTCGATGGCAATAGAGACCATTAGTGAGAATGTGAATCTATCACTTAGCCTGAGTCCTGGGATTCATTCGGTAATGGACCTGGTCTCCAGTGAGCTTTGCCAGAAGGCTAAAGTCCTATTAAAAAACGCCCGGCAGCTTTCTTGGCTGCCCTTATTTGATTGCTGTTTTTCACAGAGTTTGCAGTCCACCACTTGAATAGTAATAATAAGACGAAAAGTTTTCATAGAGTACTTTAAAGCTTACAAAGCACTTTGCAAAGCTTTAAAGTACTCCATGTACTTTATGTACTACTATATATTCTAAATACACACACATATATGTATATATGTATATACATACATATATTCCTATATACATATATACATATATATGCATATATACACATACACATGTGTGGCATAAAATCTCATTAGTTCTTCACAACAACCCTGTCAGTTAGGGGCTGTTTATATACCCATTTTACAGATGAGGAAACTGAGGCAAACAAAGGTTAAATGACTTGCTCAGGATCACACAGCTAGTAAGTGTTTGAGGTCAGGTTTTAACTCATACCATCTTGACACCAGGCATAACACTTTATCCGTTGCAACATCTTAGTATAGGGAAAAGGTAAACACTACATGGAGCAGCTCGGTGATGAAGTAGAGCACTGGACCTGGAGTCAGGAAGACTCTTCTTCCTGAGTTCAAATCTGACCTCAAACACTTACTAGCTATATGACCTTAGGTAAGTCACTTAACTCTTCATCTATAAAATGAGCTGGAGAAGAAAAGGTCACACCAAACCAGTGTCTTTGCCAAGAAAACCCCAAATGGGGTCACAGAGAGTTGGACACAACTGAAAAACAACAAAGAACACCATGTGACTACATATAACTCAACATTAACCCACCGAATTTTAGAACCTCTTGACAAAGTCCATGATCAGGACCTAGCTTATTTCATCCATTAGTTCCTCCAACTCTTGTCTTAAAGTATTCATCCCATCCCTGTGGCAGTCTTTGGGATAGAAAGGAATAAGGAATGGGGAAGGAGTAAGGATAAGGAAGGACCAAGATCTGGTGTCAGTCTTTTTTGGTGAGTTGATGGTGGCTTTGGATCTAGGGTCTCTTTATCTGCCTCAGGGTAGGGATGCTATTTGTGGACTTTTTCTCTCTTTTTTTGTGTATGGTGTGGGGAGGAGGCATTATGGGGGATGGTGTCATCAAGATAACAGAAAGTACACAGAAACTAGTCACAAGACAGAATAGACTAGGTACCCAAGCCAATGGATATCTAAGCCTTCATTAATATTGTGACTTCACACCTACCATCAAGGAGAACAATGAAGTAAGTAATGATGTAAGAAGTCTCCAGGAATCCAAGGCACACCTGAACAACGCCAGTGCATGAATGTTAATGCAGTTTATTCCTAGCAGAGAAAGCCGCTGGGGCCCATTTTTATACTAGACACATTGCATCTCTGGTTTCTTAGCCAACAGAAATATGAAGGGTAGGAAAAGGGGGTTGTTAGTTACTGGTACACAGCGGTAACTTGCCAGCAAAGAAGGAGACAGAAAAAAAACATAAAAAGTAGATAAAAGAACTCTAAACTCCCAATACTCTGAGTCCTGAGGGAGGGGGAGGCAAACGCACTTAAGCCGTCCATACCTCAGCAGCCCTGAGAGCATATTTTGGTTCCATCTTTGTATTACCAACACTTAACACAGAACCTTTTACCACCAAGCTAGTATTTTGTAAATGTTTATTAGACTGTCATTACCCAGGAACTGATCTTTCTAAGCATGACCCTGAAATCACCGAGAAAAGACTATTTGGGCTAAGATGGAAAGGAAGGTTGTATACAGCATTCTGACTGCTTGGGACGCTTGCCAGCTTTGTGACCATGGACAGTCTCTCAACCTCTCTGTCTCAGCTTCTCCATCTGTAAAATGGGATAATAATACTTACTCAAAGGCACTGGTAAGGCTCAGATGAGATAACATATGGAAAGTGGTCAAATAAGTGTGTACAAATATCATCCTTGTCATTTAATGGGATAAACTTTCCAGCCAGGGTGAAGGTTTAGCAGCCTGGTGTGCTGCTCTGAGAAGACTGGAAAATTACAGATCAGGATTTCATTTGTTGTTGTGTTGATTGTCTTCTTAAAAAAAGTGATGGAGAAAATATTAATAGTACAGATTTAACTTAAAAGTGTGTTATGTGCAAATTCTTTTTCCTGTACAGCCAATTATTAAGCCTTTGCCAGCACACTCCTGCCTTAAGCTCTCTAAAAATCTTGGATTATCAGGATAATTTATTGCCTAGATGAACATAAAAGGACCCTTTGAAACCATTTGGTTGGATCTCCTCATTTTACAAAGAGAGGTTCAAGCCCAGAGAAGTTAAATCATTTCCCAAGGTCACATAGCTAGTTAAAAATAGAGCCATGATTTAAACCTGGAGACTCCTGGTGTTCTTTCCACTATAATACATGTTTTACTACATTTCCCCATAGACTGTAATATCCAGAAATATAATTGTCAGTAAGGCTGGACCTACTGAGAAACAACGCCCAGTGGATCCTGAGCTGACTGAGTTGCCAAATGGTCTGACTATGCTTAGAAAAGGGTTAGAGTATAGGGTATACTGGTCCATAAATGCACTGACCCCTTTCAACACTGCAATGGTCAAGGAGGGAAAGTGATAGTGTTTTCTAGTACTCAAAAGAAAATCATGAGAAAAAAGGGAGTAGGCTTGTTCTGTTTGACCTCAAAGGGAAAACCCAGGAGCAATTCATGGAAGTTCAGAAGATGAAAATTTAGGTTTGATGTCAAGAAAAACTTCCTGTTAGAAATATCCTAAAGTGGAAAGGCCGCCTCAGAAGAGAAGGGAATAAGCACTTATTAAATGCCTACTGTGTGCTGAGCACTTTACAAATAATGTCTCATTTGAGCCTCACAACAACCCTTTAAGGTAGGTGCTGTTATATCCATTCCAGGTCATTGCCTTCCCCAGACTTTCTGCCTTAAATAAAAAAAAAAAGTTTAAGCCCCTCTTAGTGAGTGCTAGGTGGTGACTAGAGGTACCTCCCTGGCTATCACATGAACTAGAGATTTATCAAGAATAAAAGACTAAGTGTGAAAAGTCTTTGAAAGCCATTTGATGAGGATTAATAATCCTAGATGAGAAGTCTATTCCAATTGGCTATGAGATTTTATTGTGTCCTTTGGGTCTTGTCTAAAAGCATCAAGTTAGCTGCAAGAGGAGGCTATTCCAGAAACTGGTGCAAGTGTGGTTTTTCAGCCACATTGCTGAAGGAGAAACTTCCTGGGTTGAAAGGAGGAGAAGAAATCTTGGGTTTTTGCCAAGTCCCACTCCCTATTCTACTTTGACCAGACAGGAACCTTCCAGTTTCAAAGATTCTAGAGGATGTTGGCTTGTGGGAAATCTTCCATCAGTGTCCTCAACAGCATCTCTGAATCAGCCACTGGCACTGTCAGCATCAGTGGGGCCAGTGACACAGTGGACTTGTGGCTATATAAAGGAGCCCAGCAAATAAACTATCTCATGCCTAAAGGGAATGTTTTTAGGATTCTTCAAATGTGAGGAACAGGACCTCCAGGAACCAAAAGCTTTGAATTATTCCTTTGATACATTTGCTCTCCAAGCATGATCCCACTTTCTCCTGGGCTCTGCATATATTGGTGGGTCCCAGACTCTTGGGGAGATACTTTGTACAGAATAGTCCTATTGTATCACCTTAGTAAATACCCCCTTTCTTAAAGCTACTTATCTGGCTACTGACAGTCTTCAGGATAAGCACACTGGTGGGGGCTCAAGCTGATGGTATTTGAGAATCATTCCTGACTCCCTCAGGGATATCCCTAGGATCCAAAAAGGAAGGTTCTGCCTAGCTCTGGGAACCTGGCTCTATTAGAGTGGGAGTTAAGATGAGGATCTTTACACTTACCTGGGCTTCCTTGTTCAATGCTAGGGATACAGGGATGCTTCCTAGGGCTATTATAGAGCAGTCCAATTAACCAGAATCCCAGAATCAATGCTCTGGCTGGATGTATCTCCAAAAAGACCATCTGAAGGTTTGTGGTTGTCGGAGTAGGGCATGCTCTGTGCTCAGCCCCTTATGCCTGCTCTGCCTATGGATGAAGCTCTTGAAGGTAAAACCACTGGCTGTCCCAGTACCCACAAGAGAAAAGGAGCAGTTAATGACTGTTTCATTGGCTTAGAAATGAGGGCACTTGGATTCAAGTTCAGGCTAGATCACACAGATGTGTGATCTTAAATAAATACCTTAACTCCCCAAAGACTAAGAATTTTCCCCCATCAGAGAGGTGACTTGGAATTTTTTTGACTGGTATAAGTACCATAGACTGTGCCTTAAAGTTGAGGGGGATTATGCAACCCTGAGACACTGATATGAGTCCAGGGAATGTGTGGGGAGGCAGGTTAGGTGTAAGGGTGGTGCAGTACAGAGACCAGGAAGCCATGGAGGTGAAGCTCACTCACCCCAGTCGAGCAGGTGGTAGCTTTCTATTTTAATGAATGAATCCTGCTCATTTGGTGCTAAGCTCTGTTGTTTCAACACTGCTAAAGGATAAAGGTGGTTGTCAGCACCCTATTCAACTCCCTCTAAATTCAGTGCCCCTGGTTACCATTTTGCCCCTTGCTATGAGGTCTTTCATGGCCTCAGACACTAGTATAGAAAATGAGCTCACAGCCATCCTTGGGAATCACCACAGGAATCCAACGGGCTAAGAGGTTCACCTCTTTGCTTGAACCAGAGTAACTCCCTATCAAATATTAACAGGACCTTGGCTGGGAGGTTTAGTAGGAATCACAGCTTCCTAGTAACCAAAGACTTGTCTACCGCTTCTAATGGAAGAAGCAATGGAGCCTGCCTGGCAGAGCTTGGATTTCCTTTAAAAGCAATTCATTAAGTTCAGAGACTGAAGGGCGACAGCAAGCTCTACTGAGACTAGATGAACTAGGAGTCAGATTGCAGCCTATGCTGGCTGAGTCTCAAGAGCAGGCAGGCAGTGAGGGCTCCTATGATAATTTGCAACTTGGGTCCTCATCAGTTTGACCTATTGAGTCATTTTAAGGGAATATCAGAACTGAAAGGAAGCGTGGCATAGTGGATAGAGTGCTAAACTTTGAGACAGAAAGTACTGAGTTAAAATCCAGTCTCAAACATTTCTTAGCTATATGACCCTAGAAAAGTCACTTTACCTAAGTGTCAATTTCCCCATCTGTAAAATGGGAATAATAACATCTGTAGCATCTACTTCACAGATAGGAGGAATAAATGAGATAATGTACGGAAATGGAAATAAGCAGAGAAAAGCTCTACAACCTTGTACCCAGGGGAACTGTGCCTGGCAACAAACAGCAGCTACTAGAGACCATCAGGAAATGAAAATAAAAATAAATAACATGTAATGCATTTGTGTGATTGGAAAAAGGAGAGAAAACTGGGGTAGTGTTGAAATCAAAGCAGTTGTCAGCTCCAAAATAGATTGTTCTGTTGGTTTATTTTAGATAATCATAAGATTCTATTCCGAAATTCAAGGACAATAATACCAATAAGTAGACATATGTTAGAATTATTCTCCAGGCTCGTCATTTCAAAAGGGCACTGCTTGGAAGCAGGGAAAAGGACAGGAGCAAGCCTCTATTTAATACCTACTATGTGCCAGGAACTATGTAAATGCTTTACAAATATTATTTCATTTGAGTTTAAACAACAACCTCGAAAGGTAGGTACTAATGTGGCCCCCTTTTTACAGATATGAGGAAACTGAGGCAGAAGGGGATTTCCCAGGATCACATAGCTAGTAAATGTCTGAGGTTAGACTCAAACTCAGGTCTTCTTGAATGCAAGCCTAGCGTTCTATCTGCTGGGCCACCGGGCTGCCTCAAATGTAAGAGAGGGTTGATCATTGGAGTTCTTGATCAAATGGAGGAGTACATCAATTGAGCAGATGAGATTATGTGGCTGTTGCTAGTTTCTAATGAAACAGATGGGACACAGGGATCTCCTAGTCACTAGGAGTGGTGAAGTATCAGTCATTCATTGACAGCCTATAAAGTAAGCTCAGAGTTCTTAAGGATTTGCTCTTTGCTGTTTCCATTTTGTCTTCTTCCATAGTTCAGCACAAGCTGTAGGATTTCTCTCCTCCTCACCCCACAGCTCCCATTCTTTCTCTCCACCTCCCTCCCCACCCCAAGGTGACAACAGAAGCACCAGACAAGTGGGAGACAAATACTTGCATACAGCCCAAGGGGTGATTTCAGGAAAATTTTGAATGCCCCATGCAATGTGATCTTAGAATTTAACTCTCTAGCAGAGAAAGGATCTTTGACTACTTCAGTTTTGACAGTAGCCTCATGCTTGAGAATCTGGGCTCGTGACCTTGTTCAAAAGTAAGATTTCCTGATGCATTATGCCCCTTGAAGAAGGGAGAAGACAGTTCACATGTATCCAGAGCTCTTCAGACAGTAGAATAGGAAAGAGGTCTGCCTATTCATCAGTCTTCAGTATGTTTGCCTTTTGGAAGGATCTGAACCACAAGACAGTACTACAGGTCTTTCTTTAAAAGACTTGTTGGATTCTTTGAGAAAGAAGAACTCACTGGAATGTCAGCCGGTTGCTTTAAGAGCACCCCCAAGTTTATTTCCCCTGGGTAAGGAGAAGGCATGGAGGAGGTAACCTGTGGGCTATTTGAGTACTTTATGCTTCTTCTGGGCATCTAGGGGTCATAGTGGATAGACTGCCAGGCCTGGAGGCAGGACGATTCCTCTTCCTGAGTTCAAATCTCACCTCAAATACTTTCCAGCTGTGTGACCCTAGGCAAGTCACTTAAGCCTGGTTGTCTCAGTTTCCTTATCTGTAAATGGCAAACCACTCTTCCAAGAAAACTCCAAATGCGTTCATGAAGAGTCAGACATGACTGAAAAAATGACTGAACAATAACAAAAATAAGTGATAAAAGGATATGAACAAACAATTCTCAAGAATAATTGTGGAGGAAACTAGGTGGCACAGTGACCCTAAAGTTAGGAGAACCTGAGTTCAAATCCAGCCTCAGACACTTATTAGCTGTGTGACCCTGGGCAAGTCACTCAACTCCCATTGCCTCCAAAAAGAATTGCACACTATTAACAACCATATGAAAGGAAACTCCAAATCCTTAAAAAGGAAAAAAAAACATGCAAATCAAAACAGTTCTGAGGTTTTACCACACAACCAGCAAATTGGCAAAGATGACAAAAGATGGGAGTAGTCAATATGAAGGAGCTGTGGGAAGACAGGCACAAGAATTTACTTCTGGTGTAGCTGTGAGTTGATTCAACCATTCTAGAAAGCAATCTGGAATTATTTGAAGAAACTGACTAAATTCCCCATACTCTTTGATCCAGATCCTATTGCATGAGATATAGCCCAAAGAGGTAGATGGCAAAAAAAAAAAGGCCTTGTATACACCAAAATATTTATAGCAGGGCCAGCTAGGTGGTAAAGTAAGTAGAATAATGACCCTGGAGTCAGGAGGACCTGAGTTCAAATCTAATCTCAGACACTTAACTAGCTGAGTGACCTTGGGCAAATCACTTAACCTTGACTGCCTCTAAAAATAAAATATTTATAGCAGCTCTTTTTAGTGGAAACAAAGTAGAGACACATCCACTGGCAAATGGAAAAACAAATTGTGGTACCTCAATGGAATGTGGCTGTGCTAAATGAAACCATGAATAGGATGATTAGAAAGAAAAATCTGGGAAGACATATGAATTGAGACCAAGTGAAATAAGCTGAACCAGGAAAGTAATATACACCATAACTACAACAATGTAAATGAAAACAACAAAAACAACAAAACCAGCGAAACTCAATGCTATGAAATTATAATGACCAAACAGCCCCAAAGGAGAGATATGCGACACCTCATCCCACTTTTTTCAAAAGGTGGGGGACTATGGGTGTGAAATATGGCATAGTGTGTCAAATTCTTTAAATGTGTTGATTAATTTTCTTCTCTGTTATAAGAATGGCCCCCTGGGAGAGGGTAGGGAAGAAAAATATTGGGAAATGTAGATTATGGAAATGTAAATGGGGGGAATATATGCATGATATGTGCCTGCAAAGAATATTGCACAGGCAGTAAGAACTGGGCCCTTATTTATCAGCACCCTCCCTCCTTCACCACCCACCTCCACCTGCAGGGACAGGCCAATGAAGGCCGGGTCCTCCTGTTATGTAAAAATAAAAGATGACTATTAAAAAATATTTAAAAAAAAGCTAGTCCTAGCTCCTGAGTCCAGACTCAGCATTAATAAGCCAGATATTACTCTCTCCTTTTTCCAAGTTTATTTTATTAAAATATACAGTGACTGAATATCAAGTAGGTATCGAACGGGAACAGTCTCCTCTGGCTGTAAGTGAGGAAGGTAGAGACACCAGAGTCAAGGCTCCTGCCAATCAGACATGCGGCCATGCCTTATACTACACACACATACAATAAGGAGCATCTTGTGCAAATCTGTGGTCCCTGGGACTAGTCGTTCAGCAGTGGGAGCCCCTAAGGAGAGGGACTAGGGCTGAAGAATTCCCAGCAGGCTGTTGGCTCCTAGAAGACAGACTGGCCCTAGTGCTTAGAGATGCAGGGAGAGAGATTGAGAGAAAGGAGCAGAATAGGGCTTGATGAAGGGGAGAGGATGCCCGGAGCCTGAGAATGGCTGAGAGACCCCTCTGTGATTGTGGGAAGAAAGGCTCAGAATGTGGACTGGAGGCCAAGGAAGGAGGAGAGAACGTGAACCTAGAGAAATGACAGGAAGACCTGGGTTTGTATTGGTGAGAAAGGTAACGAGAGGTTGAACTGAGCTCAGTTACTGAAGTCCCCTTTGGGATACTCTTTCCCCTGAGTGTACATCAGGTATGAAGCCTAGGAGGGCTGTGCTTTGAACCAAAACTACTTGTCTAACCACCAAGACCACCATGGCCCTGCATTTGGTATGGTGAGCACAGAGCCAGGCTGAGTCCAGAGGGCAAGTGGTAGGAATGGGAATCCCCCTGCAGTCAGAGGCGTCTGTAGGACATGGGGCTCTGAACTTCTGGGGCTGGAGCCTGAGTGGGGAGGAGAAGCTGTGGAGTAGTGGAATGTATCTAGTTGGAATGTACCAGCTGTGTCCCTCATACCATGAGTAATTTCAATTCCTCATTGTACTTTCTAGTTCCTAAAAACCAGATGCTAACTCCGAGACCCTATGGAGTTAGCCGGGATCCTCTTGCTAGGGAGAAGAATGTTACAGAAAGGTTTTTTCCACTTCCCATGGGGTACCTGATGAGAAATTACACTGGTTGGTTTTTCCGGAGGTCATTGAGCAGTAGATTGTAGCTACCACGGCAATCCAGATGACACCATGGTAGTATCATTCACCCATTAAACTTACAGAGCCAAGTGTAGAGTTCCATCCAACAAGTGATATATAACCTATATAAACCTACACCTAATCCTCTTATTCCACATCAGATGTTTGGGGTAAAGGAAGGAGGTAGGGGATGGTTTGAGGCCTTTCTCTTGAAGGTTTCTGGCAACATGGATAAACAATGCCCGGGACTCTCCACTTTTCCTTTTTCTAAATGCTGGCTTGAGTACCCCTCCAGGCTGCCTCTTGAGGTCTAGTTAATACAGTCATGGAACCTGCCTGGTTGTCACTCACTCAGGAACAAGGAGTTTGTGCTTTTGAATATCACCAGGGAGGGGAAGGAATTAAGTTCTCATTTCTTTGAGATACAGATTCAATTCAGGAACTGTCTTTCCCACTCTTCCTAGTTGTTGGGTAGTGGCGGGGGACAAGCGACAAAACTTAAAACAAAAACCATTAGGGAGAGAATGGGACAGGCCTCATTAGGAAAAAAGGAAGATATCTAATGCTCAGCCTCCTTAGAAACTTCTTGATGTTGGTCAAGTTTTCTCACTTGTGGGGCTGCAATTAAGGTTTGTGCTTCTGAAGAGGTGTGGGACAGCTAGTTATCCTCATTGCTGAAGGTATGGGTGAGGGGACAGAGGGTCTCCTTTGAGGAACTAACTAGTTAGCCTAGATAACCTCCAAGATCACTTTCAGCTCCAAATCCTACAGGTATGTGTCTCTCTTCTCCTAGGGAGGGAGCTCCCATCCTTCCAGCAACCAGTCTGAACCAGCTGACCCCAATCCCCATCTCCACCAATCCCTGAGCTGCAATAGCTACCCTCTGTCTGCCAGAGAAGATCCAGGCAATTTGTTCGTTCAAGTCTGAGCTCCCTAACCCAGCTGCACATGATACACTCTGGTCTTTGAGCCAGGAAGAAGGATTTCCCTTCCTTATCCTGGGGCAACAGTGGAAGATGGTTGTCATTTAGATTCTCTATCAAGTAGACCCCAGGTCCTGAGTTTGGAAGGCTATTCCTTTCCTGAAGTGGTGGAGTAGATAGAATTCTCCTCTTTGCAGTCCTAGTGGATCCTTTTTGCTAAGTGCCTCATAATGGTCTTTGACTCTGTCTGTCCTGAGTTTAGAAACTTATGAAATTCCTGTTTTCTCATGCGGTTCTATCTGTTGTGAGTGACTTACCAGAAGGCAGGACCAAAACATACATTGAGCTTTTCTTTTCAACCAAGACACACTCTGCCCCTCAACTTCCTGAAGAATCAGCAAAAGTGAGACCTCCCAGAGAATGGATTACTGCTGCTTTCTTCATGACTTCCCTCCTGGTAGCCAAGAACCCCCCAAAGGGAGGATAAGTTGGACCATCTCTCCAAGCAGGGGACAAGGCACCCCTACAGTGAGGGCTGATCTAGAATGGAAATGAGACAGGATAGCTGCAACCTGAGGAAGCAGTATGGCATCATGGGAAAAGAATGGTGGATCTAGAGTGAGAAGCCTGGAGTTTGAATCCTGGCTGTGCTACTTACTACAGTTTGACCCTGTTCAAATCACTTCCCTATTTGGGGACTTAATTTCCTCACCTGTAAAAAGAGGAGGGTTGAATTAAGTGGCCTCTAGAGGCACCTAACAGCTCTATGATAGTATCCTAATTAGGAAGAAGAGGAGAGATCTCTATGGATAGCTTTGACCCATTAATCCAGGGTCACCAATTTTGTCTCAAGAACTGCAAGACTGGAAAAGGGTTGTGTGAACTTAATCTCATGACCTCTAAGGGCTGCAGAGTTGCAGGAAAAGAAGTGAAGATCTCCTTTAGGGACTGTGTTGTCTGTCCTCTGTGGGAATTTAAGCCCTTTTCCTGGTAAAACCTAGTTGTCCAGTGGAATTGGGGAACACCTCTCTAATCAGGCAGAAGGTACTACAGATTCCTTTTGGAAATGTGCTGATTTCACCCAGTCCCTGAGACATAAGTCCCCCTTGGGGAAGTGATCTGGATAGATGGCACTCTATTACTCACAAAATACCATCTCCTAGTCTTCCTCATAGGAGAAAAGTTGGTACATTTGATACTCAGCCCAGATCTCTCTCTCTCTCTCTCTCTCTCTCTCTCTCTCTCTCTCTCTCTCTCTCTCGCTCTCTCTCTCTCTCTCTCTTTCTGTCTCCTCTGTCTCTGTCTCTCTGTCCATCTCTCTCTCTCTCTCCCCTTGTCTTTCTCTCTCTTTCTCTCGCTTTTCAAGCCTAGGGGAATCTTGTGCATGTGTGTAGCAAACTTTTGTTGGTTTTTTCTTTTTTTTTTTGTAAATTCGTAAAAAAAAAAAGTTTCTTGTGATGGTGGCGCCTGTCAGTACAAAGGTGACCTTCTGAGGCAGAGGCTGGGAGGGCAGCAGCTGGATGCTTCTCCCTTCTAAATCACATTCTCAAATAACTGCATGGAACTCATGATGTTTTCATCCTATTTGGAGGAAGAAAGAAAAAAATATGAAGGAGAGGGGACATTGTTAGGAGCTATTCAGCATGACCATAGAATTCATTGTAAACAGATTCTAGGAACAGTTACAAAAATGATGATAGTAATTTAGGTAATTCAACATAAATTAATTTCATCATGAGAAAACAGATTAAAAAGGAGTTTCAAGTTTACTGGGTCATATAAGGAGGGAAGCGGCTGCCTGGAGGTTCTGAGGCCAGTTGACATTGATTGAGAGAGAGGCTTCTGATACCCTTTTCACCAAAGATCTGTTCAATATCCCAAAGGTCACAGTCACTGTGGAACTGTGTCTGATCCTATATACAGACATTTTCTTTGCCTGAGAGTATGAATGGATGATTTGGAAAGCTCTATGGGGTCCGGATTTTGGTGGAGAGGTAGGGGGAGGGGCAAAAGTAATGGGCAAGAAAGAAATGCCAGGCTTGTGAGACTATCTAAAGGATTCCAGGAAATGACTCCAAATAGGATGGACCTGAGCTAGGTGAGGGCCAGGAATGGACTCAGACTTAAATAATGTTTGTAATTAGACTCTCTAGGCTGTTCTCACTTAGCCTGAGGTCTGGGAGTTCAGACTCCTATTGAAGTCCTAAGAGAATCAAGACGGTTTTAGGTCATCTCCTTGCCTAAGAATTGATTGTTAATGTCTCTCGGGAGAAGAGGGGCCAGAATTGAGTCTTTCTGAGGATTCAGGACTGAGCAAGATGCCCTGAAACCTTCCTAAAGGAAAGACAGGGGTGGGGAAGATAAGGAAGAAGAAAAGAGAAATTCCTCAAACATTCCAATTTCCCTGGATCCTCAGAAGGGGGAATTTCTAAGCAAGTAGAACCTAGCATCTTGCTATGCTTGTGGCTACTCTGAAGGGGAAAGGAAACTCACCTTTTGACAAGTCTCTAGGAATTCTTCAATGGTTACCACTCCATCTTGATTCCTGTCCATTTTCTGAAACACATGCATATCCTTCTTTAGAAATGTCAAATCTAGGAGCAATCTTCTAATCATATCTTAAACTACAGGAAACTCACTTAGCCAAGTCTTCCTTCTTTCCTTCCTTCCTTCCTTCCTTCCTTCCTTCCTTCCTTCCTTCCTTCCTTCCTTCCTTCCTTCCTTCCTTCCTTCCTCCCATCCTTCCTTCCTTCCTTCTTTCCTTCTTTCTCTCCTCCTCCCTCTCCTTCCTTTCCCCTTCTTTTCTCTCTCTCTCTCTCTCTCTCTCTCTCTCTCTCTCTCTCTCTCTCTCTCTCTCTCTCTCTCTCTCTCTCCCTCCCTCCCCCCCACCTCTCTCTCTCTCCCTCCATACAACTTTCATTAAGGTATTATGTTAGGCACTCTTCTATCTGAAAAACATCCTCAGGCCTGAACCCTTCCTGTTGTCACTGATTTAACATTTTTCAAGCAGGTACTGGATACCACATCACTAATTTTTAAAAGATGCTATCCTATTGGCAACTTCTGGAGACCCAGGCTTTCCTGGTCCCCTCTCCCCATTCCCTCCTTCCCATCCCGATGTAACATGTTCAGTGATGCTTCCCCCTGTCCTCTTTTCCTTCTTCTGGTCTTTCTCCCACCAACCTTCTGCCCTCACCACTGACCTTTCCTGTAACTTTCAAACCTGCGTCCTCAGTCTCCCTCTCTCAGGACTAATGTGAGGTAATGAGAATAATGCCTTACATTTTGTATTTTACAAATTCCTTATTTGACTTCACCTTTCCAAGCAATTATCTGAGGTAGTCAAGGCAGGGATTATTATCCCTATTTTACCGTTGAGAGATCTGAACCCCAGAGAGGTTAAACTTGCCTGTGGTTCTATAGCAAGTCAGCAGCTTCACTGGAATAAGGACTCAGATTTTCTTGAAATTGTGACTGACCTCCATCTTTGACCTAGATGGTTCAGCTTACTTTTCACCACTCCCTTATACTCATCTCAGGTAAAAGTTACTTTTCAAACTACTCCCTATTCTTAAAAATTCGTAAATTTGTTTAGAGCTGTAACAGACGTTAGAAATCATCTGGTCCAAGTCTCACTGATGAGGGCCACGAGAACAGAAGTGACTTGGTGATGGTTACATGGATACTTTTTTTTTAGAGGGGGGCAGGCAAGGCAACTGGGGTTAAGGTGACTTGCCCAAGGTCACACCTAGTAAGTGTCCAGTGTCTGAGGCCACATTTGAACTCAGAGCCTCCCAACTCCAGGACTGAGGTTTCTTCACTGTGCCACTTAGCTGCCCCAGTTACACAGATACTTAATGGTATAGCTGGGGCTGGATCCTAGAGTTCCTGATGCTTAGGTTAGTATTCTTTCCTCAACATCCCACTGCTTTTCTTGAAGTTGCTTCCAAAGTCTGAGGGCCATCTCTGGGAAAGAAAGGCAAAGGAGGATAGAAGTGGAAGGGGTTCAGCAGTCTCAGGTTCCCTAAGACATTTCATGTGTAGTGGTCTCAGATCGTGTCTGCTGTCACCTTGTCAGGACTTCACTTCCTCAGGAATCCCTTCTAAGAAATCACAAACTTGGCCCTGTAATTGAGAGACTCTTACACTCCTCTCCATGTTTTCTGATTTCTGGCTCCATCACATTTCCCAGGAACTTGGACATTACCTGGAAGAACCTTTCTACATGCTCCAATGGGGCTTCTTCCCTCAGGATGGGGTAGGTGTGACGACCCATCATGTCATAAATGGATTTCATTATGGCCAGCATCTCCTAGGATGGGGAACAGAGTAGTGGTGAGGTCTGGGGCATCCTAGGGACTCTCCTATATTAGGGAGAAGGGAACAGGAAGTCTGGAGAACTAAGAAGGGACCTTCACTTGGGGATTGTTCTGGGGCTTCTGGTAGTATCCCACAGCTCCACACTTCCTTTCTGCAACAGAGGGGACAATGTCAGGGACTGTGAACCCTCACGAAAGTTACAACTCCTTTAAAGGGACAGCCGCTAGTGACCTATCATCAGTTCTGCCATTTGCTCTTCTATTATGTTCTACACCCAGGAGAATATTTGACTATGCTGCCTTCCTGGTAGTAAACGAAAGAAGAGAATTCTATTTTTCTCTGTTCTGTTTTTAGTGTTCTTTCTGTGCTCATATGCCTATTCCACATGAGTTGGTTCCTCAGAGCAGTGTTCCTTATGGAATTACCAGGTGCTTGCAAGGACTAGGCTGGGTGTCAGCAGCCTGGTGAGCCCCAAGCACAGATGAGGTGAGCAGTCAGCACAAAGGTGGCAGAACTCGATGTGCAGGAAAACAGAGAGGAAAAGCAGGATTGGAGTCAGAGAACCTGACTTCAAATCCTGACCCTGCCACATATTACTTATGTGATCCTAAGTCACTTAACTTCTATGGGACTCAATTTATTCATCTATAAAATGGAGAGATTGGATTGGATGATCTCTAAGGTACCTTCTGGTTCTAAGATTGAGAGATCTCTAAAACCACTGGCTTCTGGGACTGCTCAATTCAATTCAGGTCAAAAACCATATACCAAACACTCCACATGGGAGTGACTCCTCATAAGGTACCTGACAGAAGCAGTAATAGTAACAAAGAGGCTTTTGTGTTTAGTGTTTTATATACAGCCCTTCATTGGAGCCTCCCAATCGCTCTGTGAAATGTATAGTGCCAGTATTTTATCCCCATTATAAATTTAAAGAGACAGGCTTAAAGAGGTTAAGCCCACACAGCTAACACATCAAAGCCAAGACTCAAACTCAGGACCGTTTCTACCACATTATACTACAGTGTTCAATATCATACCACTTCAATAATACAAGATCCATGAGTGGTGTGGGCACACCACCAAAGCTGATTGTGGGTCCTCTTTAGCTTCTTAGATGGGTAGGGGATCAGAGAACTGGAAGGGACACTAAAAGTTATCTAATAAAACCCCCTCACTGAACAGACAAGGATACTGAGGCTGAGAGAGGTTAAGTGACTTGCCCTACGTCACAGACCTACTAAATGTTAGAGGCAGTATCTAAACTCAGGTCTTTCTGACTCCAAGTTCTGCACTCTATCCATACTGCCTGTCTCCAAAGGATGCTAGGGCTGAAAAATTCAACATCCTGCATCCAACTTAGAGATGAGCTGCCTTGGATTTTGGCTGGCAGACCAAGTATCACTGGGCTCACACTCAAAGTGTTTCAGTTAGGGAAGACCTACAAGGTCTTATCCTCCTCTGGAATAGCCTTCAAGAACACCGTATCATTTCCATAATGTGGCATCAGAATAGGATTTTATCCAGTTTTGGCTGAATAAGGAATTAAAAACTAAAACCAAATAATTCATAACTCCCACTGTCTTATCCCACAAAAGAACCCAAAGCAACCAGTGCTTCAGAATCAATCAAACTGAGACTCTAAAGCTGAGAATCACCTTCATTAGCAGAACTGTACATTTAAAGCAAACCGCCTGTCTCACCTTGACTCTAGGCCAGTCACAGAACAGAATCCTTATACTTGCCCTCATTCTGCAAATATTTTCAATCCCTCAGTTCCCCACCACCCATTTTTTACCACTTGTAAGCAGGTACCTCTTTTGTGATGTATCCATCCTTGTTAATATCATAGAGATTAAAGGCCCATTTCAACTTCTCATGGACTGTTCCTCGAAGTAAAATTGAGAGACCCACCACAAAATCCTGTCAAAAAAAATGGAGAAAAAAAGAGCACTGCGCTGAAGGCAGTTGGATTTTGTTAACAGAGAACTACTGGCAAGTGGGATTAGGATGTAGACCTGTGATTTTACTGGTACTATATATGGAACTCTCAGATGAAGAAATTCCTTCTTCCAATGTAGAACCTTTTCTGAAACTTCTTTTCTTAGAGAGTTGCCTAAACTGAACTGACAGGCTAGGTAACTTGCTCAGGCTCACACAGTCAGTATGTTTCCAGGGTAAGACTTGAACACTGATTTTCCATGCTATCTATGATAGTAATAAATAATATGGTAGTGATAAAAATATTATCAAAACTCACTAATTTTGACTAACTTGGGGTGACACCCTTACATGAAAAGGCTAAATTACAGAATATTTGGGGGAAATACAGTTTTTACTATTTTCAGGTCCACATAATAACTAGAACTAAGCTAACAGTGGCTTGGTGAGTAGAAGTCTTACAGGACCTGCTTTAATGGACAGGGCTATTTTCTTGAGCAAGTATTTTATGACCTGAACACTAAAAAAAAAAATCATGCCATAAAAAAAATTAGAAAGGAAAAAAGATCATATACCTTTCAAAATTTGGGGAGGGAGGGAAAGTAAATGCTAAGCCAAAAAGGGATAGAGGAAATTCTAAATCAAAAAGGGATAGAGCAAAAGATAAAATAGATAATTTTGTGCGAAATTGAAAAGCTTCTACTTTTCAAATCAGTGCAACTAGGATAAGAAGAGAAGAAGTCAACTGGAAAAAAATTACTTTGTATGAAATATCTCCACAGAAGCATCTCCGTATCAAAGATAACACAAAGATAACCATGTATGAGACCAAGAGCCTTCTATCAATAGATAAGCATCTGAACAAAATTCTTAAAAGAAGGATCAGAAATAATGACAACATATGAAAGAATGCTCTAAATTATAATATTAAAAAAAATGTAAATCAAAGTAACCCTAAGATTTTACTTCATGTGTAGCAAACTGGCAAAGATAACAAGACAAGAATAGTAAATCCTAGAGAGAACATGGGGAAAGATGAGCACATTAATGCATTGTAGGTGGAGCTGTAAATAAGCTCAACCATTCTGGAAAGCAACCTGGAATTATTCAAAGAAAGTGACTAAAATGCCCCTAGCCTTTGGCATTATTAGGTATATACCCCAAAGAGGTCATTGGCAAAAAGAAAAATCCCTTATACACCAAAATATTTAAACAGCAATATTCCTTGGTAGTAGCTGGAAACAAAGTGAATATCCATCAATGAGGAGACTGGTTGAACAAATTGTGGTATACAAATATGATAGATTATTACTTTACTGTAAAAAACCATGACTATGATGAATACAGAGAAGAGAAGTGTGGAAGGATTTACATGAGCTGATGCAAAGTGAAGTAAGAAGAGCCAAAGAATCAATAGACATAAAAAAGTAAGAACCCCATCACTACCAAAACAAATGAAACTGAATGCCATGAAATCAAAATGATCACATTTGACCCAAAAGAAGAGATGTTAGAAGATGCTTCCCCCTGCTTCTTTGCTGAGTTGCATGAATGTAAAATCATGGCATATAGTCAGACATTTTCAATGTGTTGGTTAGTTTTGCTAATTTTTTCTTTCTTTTAAAAAGTAATTTGTTGTAGGAAATGACTCTATGGGAGGAGATGAAGGGAGGATTATATAGCGGTATATTTAGGAGATGTAAAAACAAAAGATAGCCATAAAATTTTTTAAAATATAGCTAGTATTTGTAAATAACAGTTTCAATGGCACCAATTACTCATCCTATCTTCCACGATGATGCTTAAAAACAGGTGTATATCTCTTCCTTTCTCTTCAGTGGTTTAAACATTCTCCTGACATCTTGCCAACATTATTCATTTGTTTACCAAACCTTGGTAAACAGGTTTTACCTGTTGGTAAACCTCCCCCCCATTTGGGGAGGGGGTTCATTTTGCCTAGTAGCTGTTTATTCTGTCTTCAGTCAATTCTGCTTTTCTGACTGTAAGAGATATGCAGGGATCACTGCACTTCCATATGCTATCAAGAAATCAAAGCCCAAAGATCAGAAGGGCCTTAAGTTCCTGGCTCATGATCCTCTTTTGTAAACTCCAGTGGTCAGTTCCTAAACTGCCTCATTCATCAAATAAGTGAGCTTTATTTCTTTAAAGAGTACTGGAAAACTAAAAATGAATAGTTTACAATCAACATTTCTGATGTTAAGACTAAGCCTCAAAAGACCCTTGGGCCAGTGTACCCAAAGAGTACCAGTGAATCCATCTCCATGCCTCATGTTATTTTTTGGAGATTATGGTTCTGCAGGCCTGGGAGGCAGGAAGTGTGCAGCATAATGGAAAGAGCACTAGATTTGGAGTCAGAAGTCTTGGGTTCAAATCCAGATTTTGTCACTTAATAATTGTGTGACCTTGGTAAGTTACTTACTTACTTAGTTTCTGTATATGTAAAATGAAGGGGCTGGGCTAGATTCACCTCAAGGTTCCTTCCAGTCCCAAAGATTCCTAAAATCTTATGATACTATGTGTGGTATAAAAGGAGAGAGAGTTAGCACTCCCCTTATTAAGGAAGGTCTGAATGGGCTGCAACACTCATGTAGAGTTAAGTCTTATTTTTAGAGGTAGCTTTGGCAGTGAAGTGGATAGAGCTCTTAGTTCTGGAGTCAGGAAGACCCAAGTTCAACTCCAGCTTCTACCACTTTTTAGCTTTGTGACCCTTGGACAAGGGGCCAAACATCTACTGCCTCAGTTTCCTCAACTGTAAGATGAAAATAGAATTAACACCTACTTCCCAGGGCTATTTTGAGGATCAAAAGAGATAACACATTATAAAGCACCTAGTACAGTGCCTGGCACATAGGAGATACTTGATAAATGCTTGCTTGCTTCCTTACTATGAATCCAAGTATTACCAAATCCCACAAAGGACATTTTCCACTGCCCCAAATGCTTCTCCCACTGAGGGAGCAATTCATGTTGGCATTTCCACAAGGGTCCGGAAAACTAGAAAGACTACCTTTTCCCCTAAACCTTTCTGACTTTACTATTTCTGTCTTTGACATCACCTTTCACCATCTGTAACCTTGGAGTTACTTTTTGACTCTTCCTTATGCCACACCCTTTTCATCTCTAATCAAACATCAAATCTCATGAATTCAGCTTCTTCAGTATCCCTCCTGTTTCCCATTCTTTATTCTTCATGGCCGCCATCTTAGTACAGACATCTATAACCACCTATCTGGATTTAAAAGATCTTTTCACCTTTATTTTCTTCCCTCTCTAGTCAGTCCTTCATACTACTATCAGACTAATCTTCTTGGTATATAAATCTTGCCAGGTCCAGGGACCCAATCACCTACTTAGCTCTCATCCATTAGTATATCTCAGAACCTGAAAAGATCCTGGCCCTTGGTGAGTCAAAGGCAGTGAGGACCCACCCCAATTCTATATTTAGAGCGTACAGTGGCTCCTATCAACTAGTTATACCATATCTCATATACTGATATCTCATATCAGCTATGATGGGCATTACCAGCTCCCACTTCCCTTATCACCATACTTCCAAATCCATGTCTTCTCCCCCCACTCTCATCCCTATATACCTTAGACTGTCCTCCATATGATTTCCACCTACATTTTATTGTACTCCCTGGAATATTCACTCTACTATTAAACAAGCTTCCCAGTAACCTTCACAACACATTCTTACCTCTTGCACTAACAGAACCCTGGCTCTCCCCAGGAAACCCTGCAGCTCTGACCTCCCCCTTTAGTCATGGATGCTTCTTTTTTCTTTTGTCTCCTAGAAGCGGCATTTTGTTGTCATTGATCCTTCATTTTTGAAGAGAATCAGTGACATCATGGGTGATGTCTTGACTTGAGATGGATTTGCACAAAGTGATCATCTAGAATCATTCAAGTCCAATGGTAGAACAAAAGTCAGGACAGCCAGTGATGGCTCAAGGATAGCCTTGGCATGTTCAATGCCTGCCCAAGCTCTAACAGCTGCACAAGCAGTATGACAGGAAGAGTCAGTGGATGCCACACCCTCATTTTCCAACTTGTCTTCTTGCCACCATTATTCACCGAATTCTCTTCTTTCAGCCTCATTCCATCCTTTATCACCTACTTCAATGACCCCAGGTCATTCCTTTTTCCAGGACTTCAGAACCTAGCTCTTCTTCTTCTCTACTCCAACCTTTACCCTCATACTTGGAGACTTCAACATATATAGTGATGCCCCTTGATACCTCCAAGTTCATCAGCTTCCTCAACTGCCATGACCATCATCTTCACTTCATCTTAGTCACATGAGAATCTTGCTACTGCTCCATGATCCAGAATTCTGAAATTCCTCCCTCCTGCCACAATCTCCTATCCTACTATCTCTTTCTGCCTCAACTCTCCTAAACCCATCCCTCATGCCCATCCTAACTCCCAGTGCAGTGCTCATCTCTACTCTCCCACTCCATCACCCCTTCCCTGGCCTTACTTCCTCTCTCTGTTATATTATGAGTTATCCTTGAATCCCTTGCCTCCTTGTTCTGTTGCCTATCCTGTCTGACCAAACTCCAATCCTGGGTTACCCTTACTATCTGAATTCTCCATTACTATTCATTCATACGCCGCAAAAAGCTTTCTTTTCATTGCATAAGGGTGGGGGAGAAGAATGCGATTAGGCAATTAGGTTCACTATAGATTTAATTTATCCAATATCATTGGACCCTCTCTGCTGCACTGAAGGAATGTAAATATACCTGCCTCTAGCTAATTTTAACTCATTTCCTCAGAACTCCTTCCCAGTGGTAGTCTATCATTTTTATGGCCTGGTTTCTTAAAAGTACCATACATCAATACAAAAGAGATTACAGATTAAATAACATAAATGAAATTAAATAGGTTACTTCAGGAAATTAGAATATATATTCTATAGGATATGTGTGTGTGTATATATATATACATATATATATATACATATATATATATATATATATATATATAGAAAGAGAGAGAGAGAGAGATGGAAGGAAAAGAAGAGAGAAAAGTAGAAGGAAGGAAGAGAGAGAGAGAGAAAGAGAGAGAGAGAGAGAGAGAGAGAGAGAGAGAGAGAGAGAGAGAGAGAGAGAGAGAGAGAGAGAGAAGGAGAAAGAATCCTGTGATTACAAAAGGATGAAATCCCAATCAGAAAGTCCCTGTACCAATGCAGGTCATGACCTTCTCTGCAGTTTATCTATTTATGGTCTTAGATTGTTTTGAGGTAATGACAAGTTAAGTAATTTGCTCAGGATCATAAAGTCAGTATGTGTCAGAGGTAGGACTTTAACCCCAACCTTCTAAGGCCAGTTGTCTGCCATTTTGCTTCTCTGATGTATCTATCCACTATACCACACTGCCTCTCAGAGGCAGCCTGATGTAGTGAATGGGGAGCCATGAAAACTGGGCTTTGAGTTTCTCATCTGGCATATAATGGTTGTATGACTCTGGTTAAGTCCTTCCCACTGCCTATCACAGGCTATGAGTTCAACACATTCTTTTGTTCAGTTGTGTCTAACTCTTTGTGACCTGATTTGGGAGTTTCCTGGTAAAGATATTGGAGTAGCTCCCAATTCCTTCTCTGGTTCATTTTACAGGTAAGGAAACTGAGGCAAACAGAGTTAAGGAACTTGCCCAACGTCAAGCAGCTAATAGGTGCCTGAGGCTGGACTTGAACCCAAGTCTTCCTGACTCCAGGCCTGGCACTCTATCCACTATGCCACCTAGCTGCCTTTGACACATTCTGGGCACCTGTATAAGCCTATAAGTTTCAAAGAAAGTGTTGACCTACATTGGTAGCAGGGTTTTCTAATTCTCAGGACAGTACAGAGCTCATTCTTCTACTTCAGAAACATTACTCGATGAGAATGTGATAGTGCCTCCAGAACGCCTGGAGCTGGCTAGTAATATTTTAAAAATGTTTTTAAAGCATTATTGATATAGTTATTATTAACATCACCACTAATCCAGAGGTTTTTCAAGTCAAACATGCTTGCTTTGCCTCTTTCCCGTTAGCTGCTCTTGAACCTCACAGAAAGCTGAGTCTGAGGCAGTATTGATCCTGAGACTCTCAGCAAGGTTTTCCTCTCTGTGATGAGGTTTGAGCTTTCATCTGCAGCTATTTTTAGAGGCCTGGAAGCCACCAAACCAGGGGCCTCTTTGAAACAGACCTCCATGGCTGGCCAGGGGTGGGAGCCCCGAGCAGAGCAATCCAGTACTCTCTCCTAGGGGCGGGCTTCTATTTCCTGGCAGGACTCAGAACCTGGGCTTCATTCCACCGGTCTCCAAGTGAGATGACCCTTTGAACACAGTGCTTGTATGTTATCCTGAATCTAGGGCAGACTTACTTGGACAGTGAGGTGATCTGAAGGGCTCAGACCCGCCCAAATATCAATTGGTACCTAAAATTTCACGATGAACAATTCATTTCTTTGGTTTAAGAACTGGCCCCCTCCATGCTTCTTTTAAAATACAATAAAGAGGAGAGGGAATAATGCATTAGGGGCAGCTAAGTGGCACAGTGGCTAGAGCTTTGGGTTCAATCCTGAGTTCAAATCCCGCCTCAGACATTTACTATTTGTGCAACCCAGGATAAATCATTTAAACTCTGTTTGCCTACACTTCCTCAACCATAAAATGGGGATAGTAATAGCACCTATCTCCCAGGTTTTTTTGAGTCTCAAATGGGATATTTGTAAAACACTTAGCACTTGGTAGATGCTTAACAAATGCTTGTTTCCTTTTTTCCTTCCTTAGATCATGAAAAAACTAGTCTAGAGTCTCAATATAGTGGTCCCCTATGTCCAAGGGACTCAAGTCTCCCCCATCCTTGAAAACCTTCACTAGACCCTGCCATCCCCTCAAGATATCATCTCCCCTTCTCAGATACACTCCTAGAAAAGAGCCATCCACACTTGCTGGCGGAGTAGACAGACTTAGGCTTAGAAGCAAAGCAGTACAGAAGATTTTTAGCACCAGCTGTCCTCTACTGATGCATGTTGGTACTTATATCCTTAGAGTTGCCCAGAACACTGCTAGAGGTGAGTGACTTGCCCAGGGTCAGCAAGGCAGTATGTGTCCAAGACTGAGGCTACATCGAGGTCTTCCTGACTTTGAGGGGGGCTCTCTAAGCCACATTCCCCTTTTCAGGAAATGACTAGTGTAAAACGTAAAAGCCTTGTTTCCTTCCATCAACAACCCCCCCCCTTTTTAAAGAATGCTGAAACTTTCATGCAGTAGCAAAGAAAAAGGATCAAAGTAGACACCTGTCAATTGGAGAATGAATGAATGACCCGGCACATGATTACAATGAATGTTATTGTACAATGAAAAATAACGAAGAGGAGGAATTCAGAGAAACATAGGAAGACGTGTTCAGTTTAACTGTTTTTCAGTTGTGTCCTACTGTCCATGACCCCATTTGGAATTTTCTTGGCAAAGATACTGACGTGTTTTGTCATTTCCTTCTCCAGCTAATTTTACAGATGAGGAAACTGAGCCAAACAGGGTGAAGTGACTTGCCCAGGGTCACACAGCTAGTGTCAGAGGCTGGATTTGGATTCTTTCTGACTCCAGGCCCAGTGTTCTATCCAATGTACCACCTAGTTGCCCTAGGGAAGACCTGTGTAAACTCATAAATAAGTGGCAACAGGAAAACATACATAATGACTATAAAAATATGAATTAAAAGAACAATAAAATGAAGCCAATGCTGCACACTAAAAAGACTTGAAGTCAGAGGATCTGAGTTATTTTCCACTTTCTAGCTATGTGATCCCAGGCAAGACACTTAACCTGCACCAGGTCTGTTTCCTCAAAATGAGAGGGGTGTTCTAGTAAATGTTTAACAACCAGCTCTCCAAAAGTGCACGCACATACAACACACTTTTAAGTTTAATCGTCATCATTAATATCTTCTCTATCACTTTCTTAGGTCTGGATAATCAATAAAAACAATAAATTAAGCCCTGACTGGTGGCACTTGAGGATTTCCAAGCTGTAAATGTTCCAGTGAGCAGGTTCCAGCTGATTCTAACATGTCCCTGGTTAGGGCTAGATGACCTCTGATGTCCCTTCCAGTTCTAAATGTATGATCCTGAAAGGTGGGATACTGGGGATACAGAATTTTGAAAACTCTCTGACATCTTTTTGCTTAATTATTTTTTTCTCACAAGGAGTCAGTAGGAAAAAGAATATCTATAAACAATGATGACGTAAAAACACAAGGCACCCATAAAAATATAAAAAAGAGAAAGAAAAAATTCCTTCTGTGGTGCTACTTCTTGATATGTCCTCTGGGTGAACGCCAATGAAAACAAGTTAGAGTGAGCTGGCAAATTTAAAAATTTATCAACAAGGTTTAAAAGACAGCATTTCTAATGAACCAAGGACTGCATTCCATTTGTTATCCTTAGCTTCTAGGTCACAAGGTACTTGAATGAGCCCACAACATGTACAGCCTGTCAGTCCTTTCTTAGGAACATAGCTTCCTGTTCATCTCCATGGGGCTGACGCAAGGAAGGCCTTGGGGTTTGTGTGGGTTGGGGGTGAGATGACTCCTCAGAGAGAGGCCAAAACATCGTAGCCATAACATCAGACTGCCAAAATCCTCTACTCGCTCCCCAAGATAAGGAGGGAGATGGAGGAGTCGAAAGGGCTGGCTGAGAGAGGGGTCTAAGTTAGACGAAAGGAACAATTTCTTTATTGAATTCTTGTGCTATCATATGTGTTTGCCCCCTAGACCACCTCTACGATCTTGTCACTTCTAAATCTATGCTCCTATGATGATTGGAGGGTGGCCAGTTACTGGAATGAGGAGATGTGATACCCTTTGGAGATATCTAGACATAGAGAGGATAAGGACTGTGATGTCACGGTATAGGGAACTCCCAAGGAAGGGCAGCTAGGTGACACAATAGATAGAGCACTGGGCCTGGAGTCAGAGAGACCTGAGTTCAAATCCTGCCCCAGACACTTATTAGGTGTATGATCCTGCTGGGCAAGTCACTTAACCCTGTTTGCCTCAGTTTCCTCTTCTGTAAAATGAGCTGGAGAAGGAAATGGCAAACCACTCTAGCATCTTTGCCAAGAAAACTCCAAATGAGGTCGTCAGACAAAACTGAAACAAATGAACAGTTATAAAAATGAAGAAACTTCATCTACCAAAGCAGGTCAGCACATTCTATGAAAATTAAAAGTCTTTGAGAGTTGCCTCAGGAACCGAGGTTAAGTGTGTGAAGTGTGTGTTCAGGGGTCACACAGTCAGTATGTGTCAGAGACAGTACTTGAACTCAAGTCTTTCTGGCTTTGAGGTCAGCTTTCATAACCTGACGGTTAAATCCAGTACATGCAGCCTGTTTTTGTAGGGCTCTGCCAGCTAAAAAATGGGTTTTACACTGTTTTACATTTGCAAACAAAACTGTATTTAAAAATATAAAAAAATTCTTAACTCGGGGTATACAAAAACAAGAGGGGGAAGGAGTCTGTAGATTTGATTCCACTTGCCAAAGTCTGCTGACCCCTCTACTACATCACAGAAACAGAGAGACAGAGAGAAAGACAGAAACAGAGAGAAACAGAGACAGATGGAGATGGAGACAGACTATAGCTATCTATAGATAGATAATTCTACACTTTTAAATAGCTAAGATATGATACTACCCAGAGGCAGGCAGACGGATAAAATCAGTGTTTGTCAACCAAGCTATATTGTGTGAAATATTTAGACTCCCTGCTTCCGGCTGCTCTGGAATAGCGAGGATAAAGGAGGTAGCTTTTGGAAGGAAGTACAAGAAGATGGAGGAACAGGGGGTTTTAAGGCTTGGTTTTGGCTTTTTTTGTTTGTTTTTTGAGAAGGGAAGGCAAGGCAATTGCGTTTAAGTGACTTGACCAAGGTCACACAGTTAGTAAGTGTCAAGTGTCTGAGGTCACATTTGAACTCACATCCAAGGCCAGTGCACTATTCACTTCGCCACCTAGCTGTTCCTGGGTTTTTTTTTGTTTGTTTGTTTATTATTTTAAACAGCAAAAACAAAGTTTGGGCCTTTGGTATTAAAATTTTTGTGAATGAAGAAAAGTTTGCTTCAGACAAGTATAGATCTGGGAGCACTGACAGTTGGGAGACACTTGGCCTTGGTGACTTCTCAGCCCTAGGATGGCCTGACTCAGGAGATCCATTGTGATTACTATGGTTGGGTGGCCCCTCTCTTTGCTAAGATCCAGTAAATGTCCGGTGTACCAGAGGTTTACAAGTTTCGTGATCTTCAGTCTCTGGAAAATCAATAGCATTTTTTAAAAATGAAACCTTTGGGAGCTCTGAGTGAGAAATTGCCTTCGCTATGGAAAATCAGAAACTTCTCTGTAATTTATCATCTTAGCAAGTTGCATGGGGAGCTAAGAGATTCAGAGACTTAGTCAAACAGTAGGACTCCAGCCATGGAGGATAAATTCTTCAAATGAAAATATTAATGTAATCAGATAGGAAATTTGTGCTTTTTGAGAGGCAAAAAGATATAATAAGGACCTGGGAATGACTCATAGGCCAACTCTATCCAAGCTGCCTTGGAGTAGCCAAAGTGGTCAATAATACATGAATATATATTTACACTTCCACATCACTGGGGTTAGGAGTGCATTGCCCCCATGATCTGAAAAATCTATATAAAATTTTGGCCATACCGGAGAAGAAGTCTGAATTATTATAGTATTAAAAATAAAATATGTTATTATAAAATACTGTACATATATTTTATGTATTTCTTAATTTCTAAACATTTTCTGTGTTGTCTGCTGACCTTCATGTGTCATCTGGGGCTTCCATAAATAACCTCCTAAAATTCCTATTTAATTTCTTGTGCTGACTTGCAGTATATCAAAACCATGATGGGGAAAGTTGCTATAGGGAAGGGATAACTGGAGTATTTGAAGGTCTGCAAAACACACATTTCACAAAAACCTTAGGTAGCTATAGGAAGGGAAGAGAGAAGGGAACGAGTATGTATTAAACACCTACTCTATGTACCAAGCACTATACTAGGCACTTTACAAGTATCTCATCTGATCCTTGCAACAACCCTGGGAGATGAATACTGTTATTATCCCCATTTTACAGTTGAGGAAACTGAGGTAGACACCAGTTTAGTGACCTGCCCAGGATCACACAGCTAATAAGTGTCCGAGGCTGGATTTGAACTTGGGTCTTTCTGACTTGAGGCCAAGCACTCTACTTATGAAGTTACTTAGTGGTACAAGCTATTACTCACCCATTTTATAGATGAGGAAACTGAGGCTCTGAGAGTCTAAGTTCATGGACCAGTAAGAATGTAAGTTCCTTGAGAGCAGAGGCTGTTTCAATTTTGCCTTTATATCCCTAAACTTTAGTGTAATGACTGGCCACCAAGTATCTGAGACGAAATTCCCGACTCTAAGACTGAGCTATCTACTATCCAACATGCTACCTTGGAAATGACCACCTATTGCTAGGGACATTATCTTAGTCCCTTAGTGGGACTCTAAAAGAAATATCTCTTGAGAGGAGAGGCAACATAGGATTAGCTGTCTTCTTTCTCTAGAGAGACAAAGGAGACCTAGGAGGAAGGAGCAGGACCAGAAATCCCTCCAGAGCCCTGACAGCCAGGGCAAACTAAGGAACGCAGGAATATGGGACCTACCTCAAAGTGAATGGCCCCATTCCCATCTGCATCAAAGGCATTGAAGAGGAAATGTGCATATGTGGTAGCATCTGCAGGGACAGACAGAGGGAGAGGGCTGGTGTTGAGTGCCAGGGACCTGCCAAGAGGCCTCCCACCCCCGTGCCTTGCTCCCACCAGGAACAGTTGTGTAGGGCATGCCCAGGGGAAGGGACAATTCACATCCTGGAGCATGATGCATGATGGCAGAAAGAATTTAGAACCCCTTGCAGAGTTGAGAGCAATACTCTGGTGTCAGGCAGGGTACTTGAAAACTGACAGCTACAACATTTCTCTCACCTCCATGGATACCTAAATTGGGAGAGGTGCACATGGAGGGGGTAGTTATTATATGCCACCAGTGATCAATGTGCCAACAGGTCAGCACTGGCCCCAGAATATGCCCTGGATCCTCAGTCAGCCCTTGCTGTAGATGTCAAGGGGATGTAAGGATGAAGGGGTGAATTTGCCCAGCTACCTTCCTGCTAACCTTGGAGACAACATGAAACTGAAGGATGAATGGCCCTTTAGCACCTAGGGGAATGGAAATGGGGGGAGGGCCTAATGATTCCAATCTTCCTTTTTGGTTGGGGAAATGGCAGGTTCACAACTGGAACACTTACCTCCCTGAGGGAAAAACTGGGAGTAGATGAGCTTGAAGGTCTCTTCATCTACCAAGCCAGTGGGACATTCCTGCAACAGAGTTACCCTTCTTAGTGACATGGTCCACAGCCCCCACTCCCCAGATTCCAGGAAAATAGATGGCAGTTCTCAAGTCTTTTTTTGTCTTAGACTACACTATCATGCCTCATCCTTTTATATGGTGTCTCATCATATACCGCCTTTTTTTCTCCCCTTTCTTTTGCTCTTTCTGTAATAACCTTTTGGCTCTCCATGAAATTCATTTTATCCAGCTCTGAGGAAATGACTGTGGGGCAGGGGGAAAATGATGGCGCCGTGGTTGGTCTCCCCTTTCCAAATTGCTTTGTCATCCCAATCACTCCTTGTTCTACAGCTAAGAAAAGACCTGAGCTCATGGCCTTCCACGTACCATATATATATACACACACCATATACTATGCATACCATAGAAATGAGGGGGAAGTGATAGAGTTGCAGTCAATGGTAACAGAAACTCTAGGACTGGTTATAGGACATACCAAAATCACTCTAATGCTCCCTCACTGGGCTGTGGCTCTCACTTCATGCCTCCTGAGTTACTCATGGCCACTTTCTTATCCCAACTCAGAGGTTACTATAGAGAAAGTCATCCTCAGATCCATATCCCACCCCCAGAGATCTAGAGATACAGACTATGACAGGCCACCTTCCTTCCCCATCACAACCCAAGAGAGACTCACATTCTTAAATCCTCTATACAAAGACTGCAGCTCCTTCTTGGTAAACTTGGTCTGAGCCTGGAGCTGGTCCAACCCCTCTGGCTGGTGGCGAACAGCGGAGAGCTCCAGTTCACTGTCACTACTATCTGGAAGAACAGAAACGGGTATACAGCTCAGTGAGTGGTGGTGCAGTGTGGGAAAAAGAGCAATGGACTTGAGAGTTGGAGGATCAGAGTTCAAATCCTGCCTTTCCCACTTCTGAGCTGTGTAATCTTGAGCAGGCCACAACCTCTATTATTTTTTGCTTCCTTATCTGTAAAATGAGTGGATTAGATTACAGGCTCTTAATCCAGGGTTCATAAATCCATAGATAAATTTTCAGGGGCTCATGAACATGGATGGGAAAAAAATGCTCTAACCCAGGGGTGGGGAACCTATGGCCTTGAGGCTGCGTATGGCCCTCTAGGTCCTCAAGTGCTGCCCTTTTATTTCCTTATATTATGAATGGTGGTTTACTATTCTGAGCAGGAACCCACAGAATTCCAAGGGAGTCCACAACACAAGAAAGGTTAAGAATCTCTAGGCTAAAAGATCTGTGAAGTCATTCTAGCTCTGTGATTCAGTGAGAAGCCAGGTTCCCCTTGGAAGTGAAAATGTAGAACCAAGAGAAACAAGAAAGAACATGAGAGTGCCACCCACCCATTCCAAGTCAGTTTATGGGAAACAAAGGTCTAGGACTGAAGTAAGGGGAGAGGCCTTTGATCATGCAGACACCCACAAACATTCGCTTCCATGTGCAGGAACATCAAAATTCTGTTATCTGATCATATTTTGTCATTCCATCTCCCCATGTGATTTACCACTAAATTACTAAAACTTATTCCTCATTTTCCCAGTAATCTTCACTCCTTGGTACTTTCCGAGGTGAGCACTCTGGTAATATCCTCCTTCCTTCCAAATCTCGACCCTTTGGTGAAACCATTCGATTTTACTCTGCTGTCTATTCTCAAACACTTTTCTTTCTTTTCCTGTTGTCTTAAAATAACTGACACCGTGCCAAACCTTACAACTGGATTATTCCCACCACTCACGCTTCTTTTACTCCTCCTTATTACTCCTTATTCCTTTACTTCAGGAACTGCTGAATGGGACTGGCAGAAATCACACAACCGTGCTTACTGGGTCCACTACAAATGTATCTCATCTAGACTTCCCTGAGGCTTATATTCCTCCTTAATGGATGCTCTAGCCCACTCACCACAGCAGCTGTGACTAATCTATTTTCTTCTCAAATGTACAACAGCATCACCTTCCCCCACTGTCTGGACTGTGGGCCTTACCTCATACTTCACCCCCCAAATTGAAGTCATTCATCTCAAGTTTTTTTCCTCCTCCTCCTTCCCCTCATCTCACATCATTCTTACATCATCCCACATACTTTCTTCTCTCCTTTTAGTCCAATCTCTAATGATAAAGATAGCTCTTCACCTTGCCATGGCCAGTCCTTTTATATATACATTCTTCCCTGGCAAGTTGCCCCCACTATCATCCTCCAGCATTCAGTCTCTCCCTATCTGCCGGTTTTCCCTGCTTCTTAAATATATGCCCAATGTTTTCCCTCATCCTTAAAAACTCTCTCTTAAGTCTATCATTTCCACAAGCTGTTGTTCCAAAGCTCTCCTCCCCTTCATTTAACTCCTAGAAAAATATATCTATACTTCATTTACTCTCTTCCAAACTCTCTGCAATCTGCGTTCTGACTTCATTCAAATGACACTACTCGCCCCAAAGTTACCATTTATCTCTTAATTGCCCAATCTAATGGCCTTTCCTCAATCCTCATCCCTCGTGATGTCTTTGATGCATTTGACATTAGCACCTTTTTTCCCCTTAGGACTCTCTTCTCTTTGAGTTTTTATGGCCCTATCTCCTTGGTCCTTCTCCTACTTACATCCTTCTTAGTTCCTTTACTAGAGCTTCATGTGTGACACACCCACTAGCTTCAAGTGTCTGCAAGCCTCTCTCTTGGTCTTTCTTCTCTTTCCTCTCTACACTTTTTGGCTTGGTAATCTCAACTCCCACGGGTTCTTTTATCAACTCTATTTAGTAATGGTTCCCAGATTCATGTAGTCAGCCCTTGTTTCTCTTCCGGAGCTTGTCTCTCATCATAAACTGCCCATAAGACACTTCAGACTGGAAGTCCCGAAAATATCTCAAACTCAACAAGTTACAAAGAACAACTCAACTTTTTCCCCTAAACATTCCCTTTAGAGCACTTCCTTATTTCTACTGACGTCACTCCATCCTCCCAGTCATCTGATCTTACAGACTTAGTGTCATCCTCAACTCTTCAATCTCATCCCGCATATCAAATCAGAGGCCAAATTTTGTCATTTCTATCTCTACTCCATCTTTTGTATAAGTTTCCTTCTCTCCACTCATTTAGCCACCACCATACACAACTGCAATAGCCTCCTCTTTGCAACAGGCTTCTAGTCTCCCTGTCTCACATTTCTCCCTGTTCCAAATGAAGCTGGCAAGAAAATTTCCTCAAATAGCCTGATCATGACACCATCTGACACATTAAACTATATTCAAATATAAATTCCTTTGGCACGTAAAGCTCTTTATGGCCTGTGGGTGTCCTTATACGTTTCCAGGCTTCTTACATGTCACTCTCTTCTCTACAGTACAACATAGGGCTCCCTCACATGTGACATTTCATCTCCCATCTCTCTGTCTTTGTACTGGCTGTCTCCCCATGCCTCTCCCTCCTTACCTCTGCCTCTTAGAATCCCTGACTTCCTTCAAGACTCAGCTCAAATTCTCCCTTCTGCAGCAGGTAGATTCTTTAAGATACCAGTGTCTTCTCTAAGGTTATTGGGTACCTGAGCTGGGGAAGGAAGTGACAAACCACTCCAGTATCATTGTCCAGAAAACTCCAAATGAAGTCCCAGAGAACTGGACATGACTCAGATGACTCAACAACATCTTTGTTTATATCATACATATATAGTAGATATGTATATACTATATGTAGCATGTGTATATACACATACATATGTGTGTATATATATACATACATATATACATATACACAGAGAGATGTATACTGAATATAAGCTCAAAGGCAGGATTTTTTTTTAATTTAATTCTTTTCAATGAACAAAAATAGATTTTCTTCTCCCACTTCTCCCCACCCAAAAAAAGAAAAAGAAAACCCTTATGACAAAACCCTATTTTTGCATAATCCAACAAAATGAATTCCAGCATTGGCTGTGTCTGAAAAATATGTCTCATTTTGTGTCCTTGATCCATAAACTCTCTATCAGAAGCAGCATGAGTCCTCCAAATTGTGGTTAATCATTGAATTAATCATTTGAATTAATTCGAAATTGTTGGTCTTTACAACATTGTTATTGTACAAATTGTTTTCCTGGTTCTGCTCACTGCAGTCTGCATCTGTTCATGTGTCTTCCCAAGTTTCACTGAAACCATCCCTTTCATCATTTCTTATAGCATAATAGCATTTTATTGCATTCATATCCCATCATTTGTTTAGTCATTCCCCAACTGAGAGGTACTCCCTAGAGTTTCTAGTTCTTTGATACCACAAATATATGCAAATAAATATATATAAATATAAATAAAACACACAAAATATATATATATACATATATATATATATAATTATTTTTGTACATGTGGGTCCTTTTCTCTTTCTTTGATCTCTTTGGAGGTCTAGGCCTAGTAGTGGTATAAGTGAGTCAAAGAATATACATAGCTCAGTAATCTGGGGGCACAGCTCCGAGTTGTTTTCCAAAATGGCTGCACAAATGCATAGTTTCTTCAGTTAATGTAGCTGTTTTCCCGTTATTGGCAGAAACTGTTTTAGTTTTTCTTTGTATCCCCAGCACCTGGCAAATAGGACGTTCCTAATATATTCATGTTGCTTGTTGATAGGTTGTCTGGTTCAAACAACCATTTGGCTGTTAGAGTGGTCTGTAAGAGTGGGAGGGGTGGTTGGGATGGAGAGGGAAACAGAGGAAACAGGACACAGGTACTAGAGAGAGCAGCAACATCGCCAGAGTGAGTACTAGAGCAAAGGAAAGAGGAGACAGGTACTGCTCTCTGAATGGCCTCTAGGACACAGAGGTCAGACTGTCCTTCAGAGGAAATGGGTCAGCATTGTTGGAGTACTTAGAAACATGGCTGCCTCTCTGAAGAATACCAGAGGTCCTGAATTAGCAAAAATACCACAATCAACAAACTAGCCAGATAGATGGATCAATCACCAAATGTTTGTTGAGCTCCTCCCTGGGTAAGGGCAAATATTTACTGAGCATGGCACAAGGTGTTCACACAATGATGCTGATTTGAGTGGAGAAGTAATGCCTTTCCTTAAAGAACTTAGAAAGGACGCAGGTTCCCCACCCCTGGACAAGACATTATCTGCAATGGCAGATATCTTCTGAATATCACACACCTACCTGCAATCTGAGCACATTCCTAAGTGTGTGACAGTATCGACATACAGGGATGGGGACAGAGACCAGGGATCAGGTAGCTTTGGCACTGACAGGGTGAATGAAATCAAGCTGGTACAGTCAGGAAAGCCAACCAAAGTAAGGCAAGATTTAAAATGACAAGGATAGAATTGATCTAGCAGAGAAGGAATCAGAGGCAGAGTCACTCTTAAGAAACACTTCACAAGAAGGTTGAGAGCTAAAAGAGGAGAACTGCCTTTGGATCTAAGGACAGAGAGAGAGGACCCATTTGTGCTTCCCTTTCCCATTGCCACAGTGGGCAGCTGAGCCTGACATGAGGAGATTAAGGGATGCCAGTCTCTCCAGTAGACTGTTGTTGCTGATCAGCTATTTCAGTTGCGTCTGACTCTTTGTGGCCCCATTTGGGGTTCTCTTGGCAAAGAGACTGGAGTGGTTTGCCATTTCTTCTCCAGCTCATTTTGTCCATGTTGTTGTTCAGGTGTTTCAGTCTTGCTCAACTTTTTCATGATCTCATTTAAAGTGAGGTTTTCTTGGCAATGGTTTGCCATTTCCTTTTCCAGATCATTTTACAAATGAGGAAACTGAGGTAAACATGGTTAAGTGACTTGCCTAAAGTCACACAGCTATGTATCTGAGGCTGGATTTGAACTCAGATCTTCCTGACTTCAGATTCGGCACTCTATCCACTGTGCCACTAACAGCCCCAGTAGGTTATAGATAGGTCTCAAAGTCCTGTCCTCATGACTATGTGAATGGAAAGAGAGCTGGGAGATATTCATCATCTTTTCCTATCTCCTATTTCCTATCTCTGACCACTCACAACTTTGATTCTTTTTTATTCTTTTTTTATCTTTAATTTTTCCTCACTTAATAGTATTTTATTTTTCCAATTATAGGTAAAGATAGTTTTCAACATTCACTTTTATAAGATTTTGAGTTCCCAATTTTTTCTCCTTCCCTCCTCTCCCTCCATCCCAAGACAGCAAGCAATCTGATATAGGCTATACATGTGCAATCATATTAAACATATTTCCACATTAGTCATGATGTGAAAGAAGAATCAGAACAAAAGGGAAAACTCATGAGAAAGGGAAAAAAAAGAAAAAAAATAGTATGCTTTGATATGCACTCAGACTCCATAATTCTTTCTCTGGGAATGGATAGCATTTCTCATCATGAAGCTTTTGGAATTATCTTAGATCATTGCATTGCTGAGAAGAGTTAAGTCTATAAAAGTTGGTCATCACACAGTGTTACTGTTACTCAGTACAAGGTTCTCCTGGTTCTGCTCACTTCACTCAGTATCAGTTCATGTAAGTGTTTTCAGATTTTTCTGAAATCCACCTGCTTATCATCTCTAATAGCACAATAGTATTCAGTTACATACATATACCACAACTTGTTCAGCCATTCCCTAATTGATGGGTATCCCCTCAGTTTCCAATGCTTTGCTACCACAAAGAGTTGCTATAAATATTTTTGTACATGTGGGTCCTTTTCCCTTTTTTATGATCTCTTTGGAATACAGATCTGGTAGTGGTATTGCTGAATCAAAGCGTTTAGGAATATATATATTTTTAATATTTTATAATGTATATTATATGTGTGTAATATTATATATTATATATACATATACATAAATGTGTATATATGTATGCACATGCACACACACACACATACACACACACACAGAGTTTTATAGCCCTTTCGGTATAGTTCCAAATTGCTCTCTAGAATGATTGGATCAGTTCACAACTCTACCAACAATGCATTAGTGTTCCAATTTTCCCACATGTCCAACATTTATCATTTTTCTTTTTTTGTCATATTAGCTAATCTGATAGGTGTGAAGTGGCACTTCAGGGTTGTTTGAATTTGCATTTCTCTAATCGATGGTGATTTAGAGCATTTTTTCATATGACTATAGATAGCTTTAATTTCTTCATCTGAAAACTGCCTGCTTATATTCTTATAAATTTAACTCAGTTCTCTATACATTTTATTTTTCTACATATTTTAGAAACAAGGCCTTTATCAGAGACACTGTCTATAAAAATTGTTCCCCAGCTTTTTGATTTCCTTCTAACCTCAGTTGCACTGACTTTGTGCAAACCCTTTTTAATTTAATGTAATCAAAATTACCCATTTTGCATTTCATAATGTTCTCTGTCTCTTGCTTGGTCATAAATTCTTCCTTTCTCCATAGATCTGGCAGGTAAACTATTCCTTGCTCTCTTAGTTTGCTTATGATATCAACCTTTATGTCTAAATTATGTACCCATTTTGACCTTATCTTGGTACGCAGTTAAAGATGTTGGTCTGTGCCTAGTTTCTGCTATGCTATTTTCCAGTTTTCCTAGCAGTTTTTGACAAATAGTGAGCTCTTATCCCAGAAGCTGGAGTCTTTGAGTTTACCAAGCAATAGATTGATTACCATAGTCATTGACTACTGTGTTTTGTGTACCTAACCTATTCCACTGATTCATCACTCTATTTCTTAGCCAGTACCAAGTAGTTTTGATGATTGCTGCTTTATAATACATTTTAGATCTCATAACCTTGATTCTTCAGAAATTATATGTAGCATTTCAAGATCACAATCACATAGAGTTATTCCAGTGGTAACTAACCTAGGTGCAAGAAGTAGTATATCAGGTATCTTCTGGAGAATCATGAAACTGGTGAAAGGAGGTGGACAGTCTTGTGGGAGAAGGAGGGATGAAAGGAATAGCCTGAGAAGAATTTATAAAAGTATATGATTAAAAGCCCCATGGTATGAGAAGGTCTTATGATGTATTGTTGCCAAGAGAATGTAAGCTCTTGAGGACAAGAATTATTTTACTTCTGTCTTTGTATCACCAGAGCCTAGCACAGTACCTGACACTAAATAAAACATTTACTGATATTGTTGAGTCATTTCAGACTCTTTGTCACCCCATTTGGGCTTTTCTTGGCAAAGATACAGGAGTAGTTTGCCATTTCCTTGTCCAGCTAATTTTACTGATGAGAAAACTGAGGCAAATGGGATGAAGTACCCAGGGTCACACAGCTAGTAAACAAACGTCTGAGGCCAGATTTGAACTTACAAAGATGAATCTTCCAGATTCCAAACTCAGTGCTCTATCCGACATGCCACCCAGCTGCCCATCCTACTGCTGCAGATTCACAACACCTACATTGGTATTCCTCAGAGAGACATGATGCTTACTGATACATATCCCCATCTCCTATTCTTATCGCTCCCTTCCTTCTGTTTTTCTCTGAGCACTAAAAAAATGCTTCAGTGGCCCTTTTTTCTTTTTGATTTGTGGGGGTCAACCTTAGCATTCATCCTCCCTTCTCCCACCCATAAATTGCCAAAATGGTTTATTTCTTTTAATTTTTCTTTTATCAGTCTGTCCCTTTTGCTACCCTTTTTCCTCCCTTCCCCATTGAGTAAAATAAAAACATAAACAAAAAAAATCTCCAATACAGTGCATAGTCCAGTCAAAATAAATCCCCACAATGTCTATGTTGGAAAATGCACATACACTCATTCTCACATGAGGCCTCACTCAACTGGGCTATTGACCACAAGCTTTAATATGCACAGTCACTGTAGCAAATCTCTTGGGCCCTGAACTCCTGAAGATCTTCTCACTCTCTCTCCCTTGTGTGCTGTTTTCCAGAATGACTTCCCCTACTCTAACAAACTCAGAAACCATTCCCCCAGAACTACAGTTCTCTTGATTCACACACCGAGACTAGCTTTTATCACCAAGCCTTGGATTCCCATTGTCAAAGAGGATCATCAATGCTACCTCAGATCAGGGGATTATATATATTATATATATAATGTATATTGTGGGTCACCATGTGTATGGCCTACTTTGACCACACAGCTGTTCTCCCCACATGCAGGCTACCATCCTTAGCCTTTGTGCCTAGCACAGAGTAGATACTTACTAAATGCTTGTTGATAACTAATTGATATCAACAAGAACTGTAGCATTATGTAGGGGAAAGAATACTTGGAGCCTGAAGATTGGGGTTGAAGACCTGACACTGTCATTTACTAGCTGTGTGACCTTTACTAAGTTTGATATGACAAATATATCTATCCCTCAATCCACCAAACTAGATTTTCCCTAAAAAGCATCAAAGCTGGAACTTTATTGGTTGTAAGAAGGTAAGGCTCAAACTCTACCTCTCCTGACATGGCTTCCTGTCAAGGGCATGGTAATAATAAAATATAATTATATAATAACTAAAACATACCTACTAAGGGCATAAAGAGGCCCACCTTTATGGAATCAGCATCCTTTGGACACAGTGGATGTCCCCAAACCCTGGGAGCCACTACACCTGCCTTGTTGACTAGACATAGAGACAAGGAAGGAAGATTTACCAGGGAGAAGTACTATTGTGTCCTTATTAGGTATCATTTCTGCTACAGGTATTCTATTGTAACAGACATTTTTGTTTACTGTTCAATGACCTAAAAGTGCCTCATATAGCCCCATTTTGTTGTCGTTCAGTCATTTCAACTGTATCTGACTCTTCATGATCCCACTCGAGGTTTTCTTGGCAAAGATAATGGAGTGGTTCGCCATTTCCTTCCCTAGATCATTTTACAGATGAGGAAACCAAGGCAAACAGAGCTGTGACTTGCCCAGTGTCACACAGCTAGTACGTATCTGAGACCAAATGTGACTCAAGTCTCCCTGATTCCAGGCCCTGCCATCTATCCACTGCCCCACCCAGCTGCACCCAACTGCGTCTGACTCAGGCCTGCCCTCAACACCAAGTCAGTTTCTCTGAGTCATAGGCTCCTAGGATCTTAAGACCACAGATTGAGAGCTGGACGAGACATCATTCTGAGGTCCGGAAAGACGGAGCGATTTTGTCCAAGGTCACAAAACTAGTAAAAGTCTAAGGCAGGATTCAAACCCATTTCCTCCTGATTCGAAGTCCAGCTCTCAGTTTTCTCATTTGTAAAATGACAGATTTAGACTAAAAGATTTCTAAGGCGCCTCATCCAGCTCATGCGCTCTATCTACAATAACCCCAGCAAATCTTGCAAGCCAAAAACATTCTTTGCTCAAGGAGCCCCATTGAGAAGAAACCAATTACCTATAGAAGAGGCCGTTTCACTTTAGGAGAACTCTTAACTTAGTTTTTCCTGACATGAAACCTAAATATGTATGCAGTGTGTACCCAAAGCCATTGTTTCTGTCCTCTAAGACCAAGTAGAACGTGTGAGGCCTCTTCTACATAATAACCCTCTAACACTCAAGGACTCCTAGAAGCCTTTGTGCCCCTTTAAGTCTTCCCTTCTCCAGACTAAATATGCCCATTTTTTCAAGTTATCCTCATAGGGTATTGTGATCTTAAAAATAATGTCATATAGGTAATTTTTACATATATAATTTTGCATATTTTACAAATATGTTTCCTACAAACTCCAAATTGCCACAAAAACAGTCAAAGATGATGAGATGATGATGGAAGTTGCCTCTCATGTTTTTTCTCCCATGCTTTTCACCATCTGAGCTGCTCAGTAGGTTGTCTCATGTTTTTGGTCTCATTTGTCATTGGAGGACAGGCTTCAAGGCAAGTCATGCTAAGGCTTGAGGACAGAGAAGCAGGATGGTACATTGCAAGGAAGGGAGCCTGCGGCCTCAAGGCTACATGTAGCTCTCTAGGTCCTCAAGTGTGGTCTTTGATGAAAGGCTGCATCTGAGGACCTAAAGGGCCACATGTAGCCTCAAGGCTGCAGGCTCTCCATCCCTGATTGGCAAGATTACTGAAAAGATTATTATAATTAGTGATAAATGCTAATAGCTAACATTTATATCGCACTTACTTTGAGCCAGATACTGAGCTAAGAGTTTTACAATTATCTATTTTGATCCTCACAGCAGCCTGGAAGGTAGGTGCTACTGTTATCCCCATTTTATGGATGAGGAAACTGAGGCAGACAGGGTTAAGTGACTTGTCCAGGGTCACATAGCTATTTAAATCTGAGGCAGGATTTCAACTCAGATCTTCCTGACTTCAGGCTTGGTGCTCTATTTGTTGTACTACCACTGTCTCAAATCAGGATTCGCTACCTGCATGAACATGAACAAACGTCTCTCCAAACTTGTTTCTTTATCTATAAAATAGGAATATAAAGGCAATAATATTTCTACTCAGCCTGTGAAGAAAGTGCTTTGTCAACCTCAAAAGGTTAGAGAAATTGGACTATTTCTTTACCTATCAAATCATTCAGTGTGCTGGATCATGCCACCTTACTGTACAAAAATGGTTCTGGGCATAGGGTAGTGTCAAGATATTAGGAGTCACCCTGCTTTCCAGAGCTAAAGCCCAGCAAACAGACTAAGCCCTGAGCTGGGCATACCAACCTTTGCACTCACCCTCTGGATGATCTCACCCTCTGGTAAAAATCCCTTAATTATTCTCTTATAATAGGGCAGTTTGTTGGTACAGTAGAGCACCAGTGTAGGAGTCAGGAGGACCTGAGTTCAAATCTCACATCTTGACACTTGACACTTGACACTCTCTAGCTGTGTGACCTTGGGCAAGTCACTTAACCTCAAATGCCTCATCCTGGGTCACCTCCAGTCGTCCTGATGAATATCTGGTCACTGGATTCAGATGACTCTGGAGGACAAGTGAGGCTGGTGACCTGCACAGCCCTCCCTCACTCAACAAAGTCAAGTGCAAGTCATGTCATCATTTCTCTGATGGCATGGTCCTCTTTGGCAACGAAGGATAAACACATATGCATTGCTTTGACCAGCACCAGGTGTTCTCTGAGCTCAGACAAGCCCCAGACAAACTCAGACAAGTCCCCATGTGTTGGTCATGAAGCCCAGCTATGATTCAAGCTTGTCTCACTGTTGCTGTTACCCCTCATTGTCAGAGTTACAGCTCACAGTGCAACCATTGCTATAAATATTGAGATCTCCCCACCCTGCCTTGGGTCCCTCCATCAGGGCAGGGCCCCAGCATATGTCTCTAACCTGCCTCCTTGTTTGCAAGCTGCTTCCCTTTCTTTGAAATTAAATTTGTTTGATTCCTGACTCTCCTGTCTCTCGTCTGCTCTGTTCAGTTCTTCCCATCCACAGGTAAGAGGCTGTATCGGTCTGATTGACAGTAGGTACAATACTGAGGCCATACAAGAACAGACACCCTCCTGCTGCAGACTTAGGAGTTTCTAGCTTAGACTATAAAAAGGGAAAGTTAAGGTTTAATGTAATCCCTCCTTCTATGGATTGAATGGGGGAGGTGAGAGCATAGAACACCAAACACATTATAACCTCCACCCTGAGGGATCATCTCCAGACAGAAAGTAAGGCTATGATTCAGTCCCTCAAAGAAGAGAGATCTGGTCCCTGGAGAGACACAGCCAATTAAGCCTCTAATTATGTACTTGTGCTTTTGGCAGACATACTTACTTCACAGCATCTAGGTGAGGAGGAAGGAGCTCTGATTCCCCTGACTCCTCTGACTTCTAATCAAGTTTGAAGTGGTCACACTCCCCCAAGAACTGAAGTTCAGTTTGACTCGGATCAGTTCAGATCATCCCAGGTTCAGCCTTATCCTGAGAATCTGCCTCTTAGGGATCAGAGCTGTAAGGCATAGTGTATAGGATACTGGACCTGGAGTCAGGAAGACCTGAGTTGAAATTCTGCTCTAGCCCTTACTAGCAGTGTGACCCTGGATGAGTCACTTAGCCACTGTCTGCCTCAGTTTCCTCATCTGTAAAATGGGAATAACTACAGCATCTACCTTCTGGTGTTGCTATAAGGATAATATGAAATGATATATGAAAAGTATATTGTAAATCTTAAAGTACTACATAAATAGTAGGTATTATTATATAAGAATATAATGATAGTATTTTATTTAACATTTACAAAGCATTTTATTCTATAGCATTTATACAGCATTTTATTCTATCTCATTCCCTACAGAAGCTATTTCAAACGTTTTTTCTTCCCCCCTGAAGCTCCCCATATGTTTTTTCCTCCTCACTCCCTCTCAGTTGAGGATTTCACTTCTTACTTTACTGAGACAATTGAGGTCATTTGATGTTAACACTCTTTTCTCCCCTTTTTTTCATTTCAAAATTCTTTGACCTCACCTCCCACTGTCTTCCTTGTCCCCAGTATTTGATAAAGAGATAGGCCTTCTTCTTATCAAAGCTAACCCTTCTACCTATACAGTGGATCCCATTTCCTTCCATCTCCTCTAGCAGATCGCATCCTCCGTCATCCTCTCAAACCCTCCCTATTAAGTGGGTCTTTCCTTAGTGCCTTCGAACATACCAAGCATCTGCCATCCTTAAATATCCTTCACTAAGCTGTACCATCTCCTCAAGCTATCATCTTGTACCTCACGAAACTCCTTGAAAAAATCATCCGTATTCATGGCCTCCACTTCCTCTTTTCTCATTCATCCCTGATTCTTTTCAAAATGGTTTTTGACCTCATCACTCAACTGAACGTGCCCTGTTCAAAGTTACCAGTGATCTCCTCATACACAAACCTGATAGCTTTTCCTTGGTCCTAATCTTTCTCAGCCTATCTGCCTACCCTATTTAACCACCATCTTCATATATATATATACACACACATATATGTATGTATGTATATATGTATGTATATATACATATATGTATGTATACATATATGTGTGTATACATGTATGTATGTATATATGTGTGTATGTATATATATATATACTCTTGCATCCTACCCATCTGACCTCTCCTTTTCATTCTCCTTTGCTGATAATTCATCCATATTAAGCCCCCTAAGTGTATATTACCCAAAATTCTCTGCCATATCTGCTTCTCTCCTCCCTCTATCCATTCTCTCTTAGAAACCTCATCAGATCTAATGGGTTTAACCATCATTTTTATATACATGATGCAGTGAGGCCTGGAGTCAGGAAGGCTTAAGTTCAAATTTAGCCTCAGACACTTGATAGTCATGTGACTTTGGGCAAGTCACTTAACTTTGCCTCAGTTTCCTCATCTGTAAAATAAGCTGAAGAAGGAAATGGCAAACCATTCCAGGCCAGTATCTTTGCTAAGAAAACTCCAAATGGGGTCACAAAGAGTCAGACATAACTGAAAACAGCTCAACAACAAAAGATCTATATGTCCAGTCCCAGTCTCTCCCCAAAGCTTCAGTCTTAACCACCAGCTGCCTAATGGACATTACACACTGGGTATCCTGCAGTTAATCAATCAATTTATTAAGTACCCACTGTATGCTAGGCACACATCTGAAACTCATTATGTCTAAAACTGAATTCATTCTCTTTCCCCCTTGCCTTCTCTGTGTTTCTCATGTACAATACTCCGTATCTCCTATCTCCATGCTTTTGTATCGGGCATCCTCTAGTCACTCCCCTCTTACTTTCACCTCCTAAATCTCTCCCTCATCTACCATCTTCTGCACAAAGCCTTTTCCGATCACCTTGTGACCTCCTCCCTCTCAAGCCACTTTGTATTTAACTTGTGAACATCTGTATTCATTAGCTTTGTATTTATGCTGCATATGTATACTTAATATCTCCCCCACTAGAATGGAAGTTCATTGCGAGAAGAGATCGTTTCATTCTTTGGGCTTGTATCTCCCAGTGCCTTAGCACAGTGCCTGGCATACCAGGCACTTAATTGCCAGGTGCTTACCAGGTGCTTGCTAATGGACTAATTCTTCATCACCATTTCACTGAATCTCACTTAGAAGGGGTCTCAGAAGACATCCAGTTCAATCCACACCCAAAAGGAATCCCTAGTACTATGTGCCTAACAGAAGACTATCTTGAAGCATCTCATTCCCCTTTAAGCCAGTTCTAATTGTAAGGAAGCATGTGTGTAGATAAATGGATGAATCTATATAAATAGATCTCTCTCTGTATATAGATATACACATGTGTGCATATATATTTTACATTTAATAAAAATCTACCTTTTTGCAGCTTCTAGCCATTGATATTATTTCTGCCTACTGAAACCAAGCCTCTCTTCCAGATGACTTGAAATGCCTGAAATCAGATATCATATTTTCCCTGAATCTTTCCTTCTCCAGATTAAACAACCCCAGGTCCTGATATGGCATCATCTCTAGGACCCTTCACCATACTGATTGCTTTCTGCTGATCTGTGCACCAGATATTCTAATTGTAAACAGTTTTCTTTCCCAAATCTCTTCTCAGAGCAGGGATATATTCTAAGTATCCCTCCCTTCCAAAAATTGATAACTTTCAGCAATATTGAGTGTAGAGTAAATATCTTAGCATAGCTAAGCATTCAGTTAAATTCAGTACAACAGGCAAATAATTGTGAAAAATCAACATAAGCACAAAAACCAATATAGGCTGTGCTCTTAAGGGGCTTACAAGATACGACATGTACACAGGTGTTATAAATCTCATTTTTCAAATAGACTACATTATCAAATTAGAGATATCACACCACAAAGAGGGGGGCAGGAAATAATCCAGCTGACTATATTAAAATCTTTTGATAAAGAAGAAACAATGTAAGGCAAAGCTAGGTCCAGTGATACACCAGTTGTTTCTCAGTCATTTCAGTTGTGTCCTACTCTTTGTGATCCCATATGGAATTTTCTTGGCAAAGGTACTGGAGTGGTTTGTCATTTCCTTCTTCAGTTCATTTTACAGATGAAGAAACTGAGGTAGACAAGGTTAAGTGACTTGCCCAGGGTCACACAGTTAGTATCTGAGGTCAGACATGAACTCAGATCTTCCTGACTCCAGACCCAGCCCTCCATCCATGGCACCACCTCGCTGCCCCAATACATAGCATAAAGAAGATTTGGGGAGAACTTAACAACACGTTATTGCATTTATCGAATTTCCTCCTGGGATGGAACTTCCCACAAATTCAGAAAGGATTAAAAATAAAAGGACATACCAAGATATACCAGTCTCCTTACTGGGGTGCAGGATGTTTGACAACCATCTGTCCCATGGCCTGGACTGCAAACAGGTTTACAGAGCACATTACATTCATTTATCTCATTTGGTCTTCACAATAACCTTATGATGTTAAGTACTGCAGGCATTATCCCTAATTTATAGTTGAGATAACAAACTGAGGGGTTAAGTGACTCATGCAAGGTCATCCAGTATCAGAAAAGAGACTGGAATTCATATCTTAAGTTTAGACTCTAAGTCCACATGGCAGCTCTCTCAAAGATGCCTTTTTTTAAGAGAAGCATTAATATGAAGAGCCTGACAATGAGGCAAAGTATCTTCTGACATAGTAATTGAAAACTTTTGGAAATTCTTTACCTTAACATAGAGAATGGTTTGAAAAAAAATTTTTTTCTTTTAAATAGGGAGAGTATACTTGATCAGAAATCAAAGCAGCATTTCCTATTTATGTTCTGTGTTGTTCAGTCATTTTCGGTCACATCTGACTCTTCGTTACCTTATTTGTGGTTCTCTTGGCAAAGATCCTATAATAGTTGGCCATTTCCTTTTCCAGCTCATTTTGCAGATGAGGAAACTGTGGCAAACAGGGCTAAATGACTTGCCCAGGGTCACACAGCTAGGGTCTGAGGCCAGATTTGAACTCAGGAAGATGAGTCTTCCTGACTTCAAGCTCAGCACTCTCTCCACTGTGCCATTTAGCTGCCCCGTTTATGTTCCATGCTCTACCCTTCAAGAACTCTGAACAGGGTAAGTTGTAATCTGATATTTGGAAAATAAGTAGCTATCTCCCAATTCATAAAAGGCATTATCTTTCTAGTTCTGGATGTCTTTATTTGGGAAGGACATTGCTAGGCTGGTAAGGCAGCAGAAGCTAGAGTGAGAATAAAGAAGAAAGATCTCTTCCTCCCCTCGCCTGAATCCTTTCTCTCTTCAACTACAAATGAAATTTCCTATTTAGCCTATATAGAACTCACTTTGTATATAATTGTTTACATGTTGTCCTCTCCTTTAGATTATAAGCAACTTGAGGGCTTTTGTCCTCTTTTTGTATCCTTAGCATGGAGCACAGTGCCTGGCACACAGTAGGCACTTAATAAATGCTTACTGATTAATTGATCAGTTGCCAATAATAGTAATTCACATTTATGATGTTCTTTAAGTTTGGCAAGGGGCTTTCTTCCCAACAATCCTGTACACTAAGTTTTATAAATATATTCCATTTTTTCCATATACACACACACACATCTACACATTTATAGTATGTGTATATACTATATATGTGTGTGTGTGTTGTGTATGATCTCTTCCATAGAATGTAAGCTCCTTGAGAGTAGGAATTCTTCCATTCTTTGCTCCTGCACTCCTAGTGTCTAGCACAGTATCTGGCACATAGCAGGCACTTAACAAAAACTTTTTGGTTGTGAAATATGAAGAAACTGAGGTAGAGGGAGGTTGTGAATTGTCCATGGTTACATAACTAGTAAGTGCTAAAATTCATGGTTTAAACCCAGATATTCTTGACTCTAAGGCCGGCACGCTTCCACTAATCTGCACTGCCTCCCAGAGAGGGAAACTGAGTCTCAGAAAGATTAAAGGATTTTCCCATATGGTAATACAGCTAATAAATTTTGGAGCTGGAACTCTAGCGCCTGCATAGTTTCTGCATTGCAGAGAGGCTAGAATTGTTATTTTGCAATGGATCAAGGGTACCAAGGCCCTGTCTACAGTTTGGCTTGGGAATGCAGCATTTTGAGCTCTGCCACTGCTGGAGGGGAGTGTAATGGAGAAAAGGGGGTTAAAAAGAGATGGGATAAAGAATATGGTAAAGCTATTCAGGTGTCTGCTCTGATGAATCAATATGTTATTTCAAGCAAAGACAGGACACAGGAGTTAGTTTGGTGGGCAGGAGGAGGGGAAGGATAGGAGGGAGGGAGGGAAGAGCCGAAACCTTGAGTGTCTCCACCCCTAGCTAGCCCCTCCTCCAGCCTTTGTGTCTAATGCTGTCACTGGGTGCCAACAGCATGTTGTTCTCCAGGTCACAGTTCTCCCCAACACCAGCTGTCCCCTCTTCTCTTGGTCTGATTCCATTACTTTCTATTGCTCAGCAAAGTCAGAATGACCCAGGGACTTTGCTGAACCACCTTGGGAGAATCGTTTTTCTAGGGGAACAAGAATGTTCCAACCCAGAGTCAATTAGAGCTGGTAGATGAAGGAAAGTCCCCTAGGTGTGATGCTAATTTCAACTGAGGTGGCTTTTCAGAAATTTGAAGGACAGGACCCACCCTCTGGAGTCATAAGGACTGAACCCTCTTTAGAGTAGCAAGAGAGTGTAGTGATGAGAGGAAAGATCTGGGTTTAAATCCTAACTAATATGGCCTGCTGATATTCACCTCTGACCCTGTTTTCTTCCCTATAAAAGGGTGATAATGACACTGGTGCCCTCCCCCACCTCTAGGGCGAGTTATAAGAAGAGACGCTGTATAAAAGGGAACTAGTAGGACATCAAAGGATATTTTTCTTCCAGTCCAGATAAGTGGTTTGCAAACCTCTTATATTTTCAGCCCCTTTACTCTCCCCATTCCCTTCTTCAGTCTTATGTATGTCTTTCTCCTTTTTCTCTGCCTCTTTAAAGCCTGCCTGATCTTCCCCATTCTAGCCCAATAGACAATGAATTCCTCCCGGACTTTTGTTGTTGAGTCATGTCTCACTTCTCTAAACCTCATTTGAGGTTTTCTTGGCAGAGAAACTGGAGTATTTTGCCATGTCTTTCTCTAGCTCATTTTACAGATAAGGAAACTGAGGCAAATAGGGTTAAGTGACTTACCCAAGGTCACACAGTAAGTGTCAGAGGCTAGAATTGAACTCAGGAAGACAAGAGGCCCAGTGTTACATTCATTGTACCACCTAGCTGCTGCTCCCTGGGGGTAGGGAATGTCTTTTGCCTTTCTTTGTGTCCCCAGCACCTAGTACATGTAGTAGGCACTTAGTAAATGTTTATTGACTGATTTCAAGACCCAGATCAAATCCTTCATCTTCCCAAAGCCATTCCTGACTATCCCAGCAGGAAATAATCTCTTTCTCCTCTTTCCCCCTTCCATTCTATGGAAGAGATCATACACATAGATATCTTTAATTCCCTTGTCTTCTGTTTTATTAATCTGGCACTTAAGTCTGTATTATCCTGTACTGTAATTGTATGTGTGCACGTCTTATCTCCCTATCATACTGTAAATACCCCACACAACTAAAGACTCTTAGAATTGGAAAGGATCTCAGATACCATCTGGTCCAATCATCAGCTGAACCATTTAATCCTTCCTACAAGTGGTCATCCAAGCGTGACTCAAAGATCTTCAATAAAGGGAAACATTACTTATGGAGGCACACAATTCCACTTTGGGATAGCTTCAGTAGGGGATTTCTCCTCACATACAGCCTAAATCTGTCTTCCTGCAACTTCCACTGCTCCTAGGTTGACTGTCTTGGGTCAAGTAGCAAAAATTGAATCCCACTTCCATAAGGCAATCATCCTTCAAATGCTTGTGCAGGGAATGCATTCTTTTGGGATAATGTCTTTGCAGAGACTGCTAGGACTGGGATATTTCCTAACTGGTTGTGTTGCCAGCATGGCCCAAATTGGTTGTACCGCAGATGTGATGGCAGAAACTGGATTGGAGATGGGAGATTTGAAGGAGAAAGAAGAGACACAATGTGGCCTGGCTGTCAGCCTAGTAATACTGTCCTCCCCTTCTCCCCCCTCTATTCTGCTGACTGCCAGCATGAGCTTTGTGATGAATAGGTTTCTGAGCAGGACTGATCCTAGGAGTCTCTAAGCCCCAAAGAGGGAGTTTCTGTAACAGGTACCTGAATCAGACGAATGTACCTCAAGGCCTCTGAGAGGGATCTTGATTTTCTAATCGCCCATTTAGCCAGCACCAGGAGGCTCACCAAAGCTCACCCAGCACTCCTCCATGTGGTCACCAATTTATTTTAGACTGTCTCTGCACCATAAACTGAGATGCTTAGGATCAGTCAGAGACTTTTGTTTCTTTCTCCCTGAAGCCTCTGGGAGACTGCAGCTGAGCAAACCAGATTCAAAGTTTTACCATAAGGGTTTGGTACTGACTAATGGACTAATCCTCCAAGATAAATGGAACTATTTACTTTGGGGTGGTTTTTTTCCCCTAATTTAATTAAACTACTTGTTCAGCTGTAATTTTTAAGAACTTAACTTCATGCTTGTTAGCCTGGGTATGCCAAAGCAGAGCTTACCAATAGGAGAGGAGCAATGATGAGTAACCCTAGATTTAAAAAAAAGGTCCAGGACATAACAGTGAGGAGTGGGGTGCAGGATCATTGACAGTTATCTGTCCTGTGCTTCTGGCTGCTGAGAGCACCAAACTGGTGTTTGTGTAGAGTTTTGTGATTTACAGAGTACTTTACATTCATTATATTGTTTGAGCCCCACAATAGCCCTGTGATGTAAATAATTCAGGTGCTATTTATATTTTATACTTGAAAAGGCTGAACTGTTAAGGGACTTGTCCAAGGTCACCTAGTGGCAGAGCTGAGATAAGAAGGAAGGAAGGAAGGGAGAGAGGGAGGGAGAAAAAAGGGAGAGAAAGAGGAAGGAAGGAAGGAAGGAAGGAAGGAAGGAAGGAAGGAAGGAAGGAAGGAAGGAAGGAAGGAAGGAAGGAAGGAAAAGCCTTCCTCTCTTCTTTCCTCCCTCCCTCCCTCTTTCCCTTCCTTCCTTTCTTCCTCTATGTGCCAAGCACTACACTAAGTATTTTACTAATATTACCTCATTTGATTCTCATGACAACCCTGGGGGGTAGGTACCATTATTATCCCCCATTTTACAAATAAGGAAACAAGGGCAAACAGTGGTGAAGTGACTTGCCCAGGGTCATCCAGCTTCCAAGGGTCTGAAGCTGGATTTGAATTCAGATTTTCCTGACTCCAGGCCCAGCACTCTATTCACTGCACCACTCAGTCAGAACTCAAGTCTGAGATTAGAACTTTAGATCTTCAGACTCTAAATCCAGTTCTTTTTCTGCTACCCCACAGCTCTCTCCAAACTTCCTCTAATCAAGATGAATATTTAGTATGAGAAGCCTGAAGATGGTACAAAGCTGGTTCTACCACAGTTACTGAAAACTTTGAAAACTCTTTATCCTAATATGAAGTATAGTCTTTGTATTTATGTTGTAAATAGGGACAGAACATTTAGATGAGAAATCAATATAGTATTACCTATTTATATGCTGAAGAACTCTGAACAAAGCAAGTGGTAATCTGATATTTTAACAGTAAGTAGCTATGTTCCAGATTCAGAAAAGGCATTAACTTTTCAGCTCTCAGTGCCAACATTTAGGAAGGACATTAATGGGCTAGAGAATCACCAGAGCAGGGCCACTAGAACAGGAATGGGCCTAGAGTTCATTTCATGAGGACTGGTTGAAGGAACTGGAGCTGGTTTTATCATGGAGAAGAGAAAACTCAGGGGAGAAGGATGATGTGTCTTCAGGTAGATACCTGAAGGACCAGCTCGTGGAAGAGGGATTAGATGTGTTCTATGTGGCCCTTGAGGACAGGACTAGAGAGCAACGAGGGGACGTTGCCAAGAGGCAAATTTAGGAAAAACTTCCCGACGTTTAGCACTCTCCGAAAATGAAGCTTATTGCCTCAAGTGTCTTCCTCCATTTTAGTAGTGGTTTTGCTGCTGCGGCTGCTACTCCTGATGCTGCAGGTAGGTGGCACAATGGATAGGAAGACAGGCCTGGGTCAGGAAGACTCACATATTCCTGAGTTCAAATATGACCTCAGACATCTATTAACTGTGTGACTCTGGACAAGTCATTTAACCCTGTTTGCCTCAGTTTCCTCATCTGAAGAAGGAAATGAGAACCATCTTTGCCAAGAAAACCCCACATGGGATCATAGAGAGTTGAAAATGACTTTACAACAACATATATGCAATCCCTTCAACTGGCGCTCATGTGATATTTGTCCAGGTGGCCTCCTGTGGACATTCTCCAATTTAGCAATACCTTTCTAATCTGGGCCCAGAGCAGAGTGCAGTGCTCCATATGTGGACTAGGAAGGGCAGAGGCCAGAGAGATGGCCACCTCCCTGAGACTGAACACTAGGAGTCCTCCAGTACTTGGGGCCATATCACACTGCTGACTCACGTTGAATTGGCATTCCCTTGAAGTTGCCAGATCTTTTTCAGTCTGTTGTCTAGCTCCATCTTCCCTATCTTTTACTTATAAAGCCAATTTTTTAAATACTTCAAATATAAACATTTACATTTGTCCCTACTCAATTTGACTTTAATAGGTTCAACCCAACATTCTAGCCTGTTGAGATCTTAACGAATGAATGAACAAATGAAAAAACCATCATTTATTAAGCACTGGGCTAAGTATTGGGAATATGAACACAAAAACAAGACTGTTCCAGCCTCAATGACCTTTTACATATATGAGTAAATAAAACATGTAGGAAAGCAGTGACTTGGGAAGAGAGAAGTCTAGTCAGTCAGTCAACGAGTATTTCTTAAGTCCTTACCATGAAAAGATCCAGGAATACATGGGCAAAAATATGGTCTCTATCCTTAAGAAGCTTATGTTCTAATGGGGGAGACAACATGTAAAAATTGTGTATACAAGATATATGCAGTGTGAATGGAAGGTCATGTCAGAGGGGAGGAGGAAGGAGACAGGAGAGGACAAAGTAGAAAAGACCTAGGCGGCCAAGGAAACCAGATGGTGAATACAAAGAGAGAAAGTATGGGAGACAGTCAATGAAAAGTCATGGATTTGGGACATGGAATGTCCTATGGATGAAGCAAGAAGGCTTACTACAATCATAGGATTATAGAGTGTGACTAGGGAAACAAAGTGCAAGAAAATGGAAGAGGTTAGGTTATGAAGGCCTTTCAATGTCAGAGGACTATTTGATGCTAGATTATAGGAAGTCATTGAAGTGTGTTGAATAGTGGGGGCAGTGACATGGTCAGACTTGAGATTTAGGAAGATCACTTTGGTAGCTGGTAGAGGATGGATTAGAGTGGGGACAGAGGCAGGGAGACCAATTAGAAGGCGGTAATGGTCCCAGTGTGAGGTGGTAAGGGCCAGTATGTGGGAGGAGCCTATGTGAAAGAAGAGAAAGGAGCACACGGAGTCAAGATCCTGACTCCATTTTGCTAGCTCTCCAATTCAGCTTGGTGTCATGTGCAGATCTGACAAACGTGCCATCTATCACTTCATCAGTCATTAACCAAAATCTTAGTTAACACAGGGTCAGGTATAGATTCTAAGAGCACTTCCCTGGAGATCTTCCAAAGTGAAATCAACCAATTAATAGCTTACTCTTTGGGTCCAGCCATACAACCATTTCCAAATCTACCTAACTATGCTATCATCTAGTCCAGGGGTGGGGAACCTGCAGCCTTGAGGCTACATGGGCCTTCTAGGTCCTTGTGTGTGGCTTTTTGACTGAGTCCAAGTTTTAGAGAATAAAACCTTTTATTAAGGGGATTTGCATTTCTCCAGTCTTGTGCCACCTCTCCTGTTATTCATGATATTTTAGAGATCATTAACAGTGTCTCAGCAATGGCATCTACTAGTTCTTCTGGAATTCTGACATGAAGTTCATTTGGACTTGGCAAATTGAAATCATCTAGAGGCAACTAGGTGACTCAATGGGTAAAATGTTGGACCTGGAGTTGGGAAGACCTGATTTCAAATTCCATCTTAAACACTTAATAGCTGCAAGATACTGGGCAATTTACTAGCAACTAATTACTTCATAGAGCTGTTGTGTGGATTAAATGAGATAATATATGTAAAGTGCTTGGTAAACCTTAAAATAAGATATAAATGTTAGCTATTATTACTAACTGTGCAACTATGACCAAGTCATTTAACCTTTCTCAGCCTCAGTTTCCCCATATGTAAAATGGGAATTTTATACATTCTTCACAGGGCTGCTGTGAGGACCACATGACACCTAATCAATATGTAAAGCACTTTGTGAGCCTTAAAGTACTATGTAAATGTTAGCTCTTATTATTATCCCTAGACCCTTGTTTATCTTGCATTTGAATTCTATGGTCATTTTTATTCTGTCCTCACTAGATCAAAGATCATTCTCCTTGAGATTAAATGTGGAAGCAATATAGGAGTTGAGGGTCTCTCTGCTTTCTTTCTCTCCTGTGTAGCTTTCACTGCCCTAAATAGCATTCTGGATCCTTCTTTGACCATTCTCTCTTCTGCAGTACAGCTTGGACTTTGCTTTACTCCAAAGTACCAACTCATTCAAGCTTGAGTACTCTGGTCACTATGCTTCAAAGACTAGGCCAGGTTTTTTCATTTATCATCCATTACTTGCCCTTACTTAGAATTCTTGTATGTACCTTTTCACAATCCAAGTTGATCAGAATTCCCTGAGCATTCATATCAGACTCTTAAGACAATTTTCCCTTTCCTTTCCAACTGGAATTGGTTTTCTATTTGAGTTTTCAGAATTTCATTCTTAAGAAGCTCCCATCCCTCCAGGGCTGACTTCCCCTGTACAATTTTAAGTTAAAGGATCCCACCTATTCTTTCTTAGAACTCTCTTAAATCTTCTTTTCCAAAATCTGGGGTTCATTCAGACTCTTTTTCTTGTGTCACTAATTCTAAGATTGATCCTCCTCCAATGTTCCTCGCATTTCCAACTCAGCAACCAGCTCTTCCCTATTGATTAATACTCAGATCCAGAATAGAAATTTCCTTTATTGGAAGGATAGAATTATCATTAAAGTATGTCAAAAAATTATTTATTGTTCTGCATTTTCCAGAGTGAAAGCTATAGCAAGTGTCTCTGATAATTGAAATCTTCCATCCATCCTGTCAACAAATTTTATTACAATGGACCTGGAACTATGTTAGGTACTGGAAATACAAATACTAAAATAAGAGAGTTCCTGATCTCAAGGAGTTTCACATTTTACTAGGGAGATGCAATAGGTTCACAGATAAATAAATATAGGATGTGTACAAAATAAATATATAGTGATTCAGGAGGAGATACTAAGTGGGGGAATCGAAAAGCCCTATTGAAAGAAGTGGCATTTGAGCTGAGCTTTCAAGTAAGTTTGGAGTTGAGAAAAGGAAAGCATTCCAGGATGTGTAAAGTTACAGAGTTTAGCAAGTAAAGTAAAGTAGACCAGGCTGAAGTATAAAGAATGTAAAGAGAAGTAATGAATAATTATCTTGGAAAGATAGTTTGAAGTCAGATTGCAAAGGGCTTTGAATGCCAACAGAAAAGTCATTTTAACCCAAAGGTAAGAGGAGTCATTGAAGCTTCTTGGGCAAGTAAATGACATGATTGGAATTGTGATTTACGGATATCAGTTTGGTAGCTATGTGTAGAATGGGTTGAAGGGTGTGCAGACATGGAGGGAAACCAATTAGGAAGTCCAGGTAAGGGATGGTGAGGGATCAGATTAGTGTGGTTGTGGTATGAGTAAGGAAAATGGAACAGATATGAGATACACTGAGGAAGTGAAATTGACTGCCTGATTAGATATGGGAGGTGAAGCAAGAGTGAAAAGTCAAGGTGACTCTTGTTGACTGGAAGAATGGTGACATTCTCTACAGAAACAGGGAAGTTAGTGGGTTTAAGTGAAAAGAAAATGAGTTCTTTTTTGGACACGTTGAATTTGAGAAATGAAAGTAGAATATCTAGGTAGAGATATGTATCAGGCAGTTGGAGATGTGTGGGACCAAATCTCAGGAGGGAGATGAGGGCTGGATATATAGATTTGGGAGTTAACTGCATAGAGAGGATAGCTGAATCCAAAGGAACTGAGATTACCGAGAAAGAATGTAGAAGAGGAAGGGAACAAGATGGAACCCTGAAGAATCCCCATGAATAAGAAGTGGGACATGGCAGAGGAACATGCAAAGGAGACTTGAATAGGCTCACTCCAAAAGGGAGGACCACAACAGAGCATGTTGTAAAAACTCACAGAGAAAAGACTATCTGGGAGCAGGCAATCAACAGGGCAGAACATTGCAGAAAGAGGATGAGAATTGAGACAAGTCCATTAGGTTTAGCAATAAAGAGATCACTAGCCATGGAGGGAGCAGTTTTATTTGAGCAATATAAATGGAAGGCTGGGATTGAAAAGTGAGGGAGGTAGGGAGATGAAAGCAACCAGTACAGACATTATTTTCTAGGAGTTTGGCTAAAACACAAAAGGGAGAAGAGATAATGGACAATAGCTTGAGGGGATAGTAGGGTCAAGGGAACATTTTTTTTTAAAGATGAGTGAAATCTGGGTATGTTTGATACTCAGATGATTGATGTGTTAGAAATTTTGCTAAATTGAATTTTTAAAAAATTCTTTGTTGTAAGGGATGAGTCTCTGGTTGAGTGGGAAAGGATATGTTAGGAAATGGTAGAAGCAAAATACATCAATAAAAAAATTTTAGAAGACTTGGTTTCAAATCCTAGGTCTGACAGATTACATATGTAACCTTGGGCAAGTTATATGTTATAAGAATTGGACTAGCTGATCTCTAAGACTCTTCCACCACTAAGTCCTATAATCCTATGATTTTACTGAAGGGATCTACAGGGCTCTGAAGCCGATTCAATTTAACTTTTAAAATGTTTTAGCAATTACCTACAACATGGGAGGCACTATTGTACAATGCTAATAAAGACATAGAGACAAAAAATGAAATTGTCCACTGGTGGGAGGTGGGGGTTGGCCGTGTGATGGTTGATGCTTTGTGGTTGGGATCAAATGTGTACACAGATAGGTAAATCTAAAGTGATTCTATAAGGTAAAGGAGAAAAGGGAGTAGCTCTCCAGACATGGAGGGCCACTTCTGCAAAAGCACAGAGGTGGGTGATAGGTTATCATGCACATGCCATCTGGTCTCTTTTCCTCTAAAGTATTTCTCTCCCTATCTACCACACCCCTAATTTGGACAATAATTTCCGAACAGTTAGCTGGCAATCAGTAGGTAAACTATATACAAGTAGGTAATTACAAATCAGTTCTTATCACTCTCATTGGCTTGGTGCAAGGTCTCATATAAATTAATCTTTTATCAGTCTCCTCCAAGAACCATTTCCTAGTTTTTACTAGTCTTGCACACAAGTTCCCCTACCAGTCTCTGTCCCACCCCCACACCACACCAAAGCTCTTTCTTGTAGACCTTCTCATCACATCTATGTCCTGACTCCATCCTTCTCTTGTTGTGAAACTACTTTCCATGAAGCCACCCAAAACCTGAATCAGTAGCTTTCCTCGACTTTACTCTGAGAATTTCCCTGAACTAGACTTGGCCTTTTCTGGCATCCAGCACAAGATCCAAGAAAGGTTTCTCTTAAATGTTCTCCACTTCTACTCATTTATAACTGTTTCCTCCCTCATCTTTTCATGTCCTAAAATTTCTATCTTTTTTCCATTTCAGTTTTTTCCAAACTCTGAACCTTTTTCACAACCCTTATCACCTCCTCCCAGATTCCTCCTCAAGCCACCTGACTTCTTGTCTTCCAGGCCCCATAATGCCTCAATATCAATCTTAACATAAACGTTTAAGTACAATGAAAGTCAAAATGTACTTTCACTGCTTCAGACAAGTAATATTGGGGTTAATCTATAGAGGGATGGGGGAAGAAGGGCAGAAGACATTGAGATAAATATGGAGAATTTTTTTCTATTATTTATTATCTCTTTTTACTAGAGGATTGTATAGCTCCAAAATTGAATAGGAAAATTCACATAATCAGAATAGCGGACATCTCAGAAAAAGATCTGTCATTTCATTTTATCAAGTTGGAGGGTTTTTTTAACTGAATACTGATAAAAAAAATAGTGACTTAAAAATGTAGATGAAATTTTGGAAATCTGAGAGGTATCAGAGAAAGGTGAAGCGTTGCTATTAAAAAAAAATCCTCCTCCAAAGTAGAATCTTGACCTCAATAAAGAAAGTTCTTGACCCAAGACTCTTAGAAATAAACCCCAACATGTGACCAGTTAGTACTATCTTTTATGAGCTAGCTTACCTTCCCATAATACGTTAGGAAAAACTTTGTGATAATTAGAGCTGTGTTCAGATTGAACAGGAAGCTTTAGGAGGCTGTGGGTTCCCCTTCAATGTAGTTCTTAAAGCAAACACTGGATGACCACCTTTGGCTACGTTATAGGACAGTGCCCAATACAAAATAGGTGATAAACCAATGCTTGTTAATCAATGGACTGATTATAATGGGGATTCCTTTTAGTTATGAGTTCAACTAAATGACCACCTAGATTTCTTCCAACTGTAAATTCTGTGATTTTGTAAATTCACAAATCACATTTAACTTTTTCAAGGAATTTTTCAAATTCATATCTCATTTCATTCTTTTTTAAAATTAATTTGTTTTCAGTTTTCAACAATCATTTCCATAAGTCTTAAATTTTCTCCCCCCTCCCTGAGACAGCATGTAATCTTCTATGGGTTCTATACATACATTCTTGTTAAACACATTTTCACATTAGTCATGTTGCACAGAAGAATTAAAATGGGTGTGAGAAACCAGAGAAAAACCAAACCAAAACAAAACGCAACACAAGAGAAAATGGTCTGCTTCATTCTGCGTTCCAATTCCACAGTTCTTTCTCTGAATGTGGATGGCATTTTTCCTCAAGAGTCCTTTGGGAATGTTTTAGGTCCTTCCATTGCTGTGAAGGGCTAAGTTCATTTCATTCTTACAGCATATCACTATGGTATCTTTAGGGTAGCTATTGTCATCCTCATTTTACAGCTGAGGAAACACTTCCAAAGTCATGATTCAATGACTTGACCAAAGTCACTTAGTAAATGAGTGGCAAAGCCAGACTTGATCCCAGGTCTACATGAAATAGTTGAAGCAGCATGGAGCTAGGAGTGGAGAGGCCTAGGAGTTAGTAATGTGGCCTCTGATCCAAGGTTTACCTATTTGGCCTCACAAAGCAAAATTGGGGTAATTGGTAGAAGTTGCTAAAAGTCAGATTTCAATTACACATGATGAATATTATGAATATTTAGAGTCACTCAAAAAATGAAATAGGAGAGAAGATTCTGGGAAGATGATGAAGTAGGTCACAAAATTATAAGCTCTCCAGATTTCCCCCACAAATAGATAATAATAGCATGTCAGGGTGAAGAGAGTGATAAAAATAAATAAGAGTAGGGGTAGTACAGTGGTCTTCCAGGCACAATCAGAGAAAATCTGAAGAAAAATCCCAGGATGAGGTTTGGTCCTTGTGAAAAGTAAACACCAGGCTAGGTCCACTTAAACAACAAGTGGCAAGCCTTGGGGTCAGCTGAATTGAGAGGCTGCCTTGGCCCTAGCCACAGGAACTTTTAACCCCTGGGACAGTGAGGAGAGCCAGGAACGTCAAGGGAACCTCTGCTGACAAGGACCAGACCCAGCTGTAACTGCAGAGATGAAAAGGAACCAGCACACGCCCAGAAGTGCAGAAGCAGTGGGGTGGGGACACTGTTGGCTGTGGGCACTTCCAGGAGGCTGGAGGGCAGGCCAGAGGGGGAGAACTGAAAGAGGATCCAAGACCAGAGACACCATCCTCCAAACCTCAGGGCTGGAGGGGATTACAAAAACTAAGTTCCTACAAATAAAAATTAACAGACAAAGGAGAAAGAATACAACCATAGAGAGTTACTATAGGAACAGAGAAGACCGGGATTTGTCTTCAAAGAAAGATACTGAAGCAAAGAAACCTTCTTCTACCTCAAAGAGCAATATCAAGTGGTCACTTGACCAAAAAGAATTCATAGAAGACTTTAAAAATCAAATGAGAGAGATTGAGAAAAACTTTAAAAAAAAAGAACGATACAAGAAAATTATGAAAAGAAAGTCAACCAATTAGAAAAGGAGATCCAGAATCTTAAGGAAGAAAAGAACTTGAAAATCAGAACTGAACAAGGGGAAGCTACGAAAGGTATAAGAGATCAAGAAAGGGCAGCTAGGTGGTGCAGTGGATAGAGCACCAGTGCAGGAGTCAGGAGGACCTGAATTCAAATCTCACCTCAGACCCTTGACACTCTAGCTGTGTGACCTTGGGCAAGTCACTAAACCCCAGTGGCCTCCTCCTGGGTCATCTCCAGTCAACCTGATGAATATCTGGTCACTGGATTCAGATGACTCTGGAGGACAAGTGAGGCTGGTTACCTTGCTCTCCCTCACTCAAAACAAAGTCAAGTGCAAGTCATGTCATCATTTCTCTGATGGCATAGTCTTCTTTGGCAACGAAGGATGAATACACACACAAGAGATCAAGAAATAATAAAACGAAACATAAAGAATGAAAAAATAGAAGAGAAGGTAAAACATCTCATAAGAAAACCAACTGATCTGAAAACAGATCAAGAAGAGAAAAAATAAGAATAACTGGACTACATGAAAGCTATGATAAAAAAAAAAGAATTTTGATACAACAATACAAGGAATAATTAAGGGAAATTGTCCTGAAACATTAGAACCAGAGGGGAAAGGAGAAATAGAAAAAAATCTATTGATCACCACCTGAAAGAGATCCTGAAATAAAAGTACACAGGAATATTATCATCAAATTCCCAAACCCCCAGCTTAAGGATAAAGTATTATGAGCAACAAGAAAAGAACAATTTAAATATGGTGATGCCACAATTAGAATCACACAAAACCTAGCAACAGCAACACTAAAAGACCACAGGTCTTGGAACACTACGTATCAAAGAACAAAATACCGCACCCCAAAAAGCAAAGCATAATCCTGAATGAAAAAAATGGACATTTAATGAACTGTCAAACTTTCAGGATTTTGTTTAAAAAAAAAAAGCAACTTGAACTTAATAGAAGATTTGACATACCAGAGCCAAGAGAAATATAAGGTACATACCAAAGACTAATCACAAAGGACTCAGTAAGGACAGACTGTTTACCTTTTATGTATGTAAAATGTAAAACATATATCTAATTATTAGTAATTGGTTAGTTTGTAAAAAAGATTGGGGTACACCTGAATATGATATGATTTTAAAAAGGGAAATTGTTTAGGAACAGCTAAAAAGAGTAATTGTCTTATACAAATGAGGAATCAGATGGGAAAAGAGGTCTGGTAGTTCTGGAAACCTACTTTCATTGGGAATGGGTTCAAGAGGGAACAATACCTATATATCTAGAAGAGTATAAAAGTTTTCTAAATTCAGAAATGAAAAAAAAACACTAAGGGCATGTTGAACTTCTCAGCTGAACTTCAAGTGACTGGCCAAAGTTCACTCAGGAAGTAGAGCCTGGATTCAAAGGAAGGCCCCTGCGACTCTAAATCCCATTCTCTTTCTATAATATCACATTGCCTTTCATTTGGTTCTCTCAGAAGGAGGCCCTCATCCCCCTTGCTCCACTCCCTAGCTTTCTTCTTTTCTTCAAAATCTCCAGAATAGACCACACTTCATAACTTTTCAGTCCTACTGCTATTTAAAATCACTTTCACCTGTCCCTATAATACCTGTCCTCACACATTATCCTTTCTGTGGAGGTGGGAGGAATGGGGGAAAAGGAGAGAATGTAGGCTGCAGAGTATAAGTTCCTTGAGGGCAGGGACTATTTCAATTTTTGTCTTTGTATCCCTAGTACCTATCATAGTTTCTGATATATAATAAATGATCAATAGATTATCATTGAATTGAGTTGTTCTCTGGACGGTTTAAATTTAATTTTCTTCTCCTCTTCCAGAAATGAAGATGCACAGAACTGTTGTGGACAGACAGAGGCAGGGAAAGGGCTGGGCTTGGGAACAGATATATGAAGGATGTTGGGGGATGTTCATTCAATCATGTCCAACTCTTTGTGACCCCATTTGGAATTTTCTTGGTAAGGATACTGGAGTGGTTTGCCATTTCTTCCTCTAGCTCATTTTATAGATGAGGAAACTGAGGTAAATAGGGTTAAGTGACTTATCCAGGGTCACACAGCAGGAAATGTCTGAGACCAAGTTTGAACTCCGAAAACTGAGTCTTTCTGACCCCAAGCCTGGTGCTCTATCCACTGAGCCAACTAGCTGTCCCTGAAAGTTGTTAATGTTCTATTTTTCCATTTTCGATGGGAGTTTTTTCCTCCAAAACATCTCTCACTTCCATTCTCATCTTTGCACTCCTACTACCCTAGCTCAAGATTTCATTATCTTGAGTAAATCTAATCAAAACTTTATATTTCCTCTAGCACCTGGAATTGCTGCCTAAATTTAAAACCAAACCCCGCAATGCTACATGCCCTCTGAAATCTTCCCTGATCCTGCACATCAGTAATACCCTTCCCCGCCCCCCCCACCTCAAATAGCACTCTAAAACACCGAGCATGGACTATAGGGTACAATAATAATATCTGGCATTTACATTGCACCTTACAGGATCATAATTTGAGAACTGGCAGAGATGCATCAGCCATCCATTCTAACATGTAGACAGAAAGGAATCCCCATAACAACAAGTGGCCATCTGCACTGTACTTAAAAATGTACCTCTAATAAAAGGAAACACACCATGTCTTGGAAAAGCCTGCTCCACTTTAGGATATCTCTAATCGTTAGGAAGCTTTTCAGGCCAAAATCTTCCTTTCTGACTTCCACCTACAGCTCTTAATTCTACCCTTTAAGGCCAAGCAGAACAAATCTCATCTTTGCTCCACATGATAGCCCTTCAAAATGCTTTAAGACAACTGTCATGTCTCCCATACATCTTTTTTCCAGGATAAACATCTGCCATTTTATTCAACTGATTTTCCTAGGATATGATCTCTAAGTCCCTCACCTCTATCTGATTTGTCACTGTCCTAAACCGAACAAAATATTTCGGAAGTAGGTGGATAGATGTGAGAGACAGATAGATTAGATAAATATGATAAACATGACAGACAGATGTGATAGATGGATAAAGACAATAGACGATAGATAGACATGACATGATAGACTGACAGATGATGGATGGGTAGAGATAATAGATGATAGATATATATGATATGATAGATCATGGATGGATAGATGGATAGAGATGATAATTATAGATAGATATGATAGATGGATGGAGATAATAGATGATAGACATGATATAATAGATTAATAGATAGGTATGGATGGATAGAGATGATAGATATTATAGATAGATATGATGGATGGAGTTTGATGAATGGATAGAGTCAATAGATGATTATAGCTAGATGGATAGATTATAAATAGATATGTGATAGATGAATTGATAGAGATAATAGATGATAGACATGACAGATAGGTAGATAGTGGATGGGTAGCTAGATGGATAGAGATGATCAATAGGCAGGAAGATGGATAGATAGAATGGCACCTTTCACAAAGGAGGCACTTAATAAACCTCTGTGAATTGACTAATTGTAACTCTACTACAGCCAGAAAGGAAAAAGCCTGGGTCTACCTTCTTCAATGCCATAATCTCTCCTTTCTGTCTCCACTCCCCTCCCCATTTCAGCAGACATGAAATTCTCTCATGGGATCTCAGAAATGTCCCAGCAGACACAAGCAAGAGTTCCAGGCTCCCTCTTCATAAATGTTTCAGTTAATTAATTCTCCAAGAGCTCTCACTGCAGTCCTGATGTACCCATCTGAGGTTCTGAAACCTGCTTACTACTTAATCTTCAACACCCCAGAAAAAGAAAGTAAGAATATAAAGATGGGGCAGAGGATGAAAGGGAGATAAAGGGCTCTGTCTCTTTGCCATGTCAAGATAAGTCATTTATAATAATAACAATGATATGATGATAGCAACATTTATATGACACATTGTTTATGTACGTTACTTCATCTGATCCTCGTAACAATTGTGAAGTAGGCGCTATTATTATCACCACTTTACAGATTACAAAACTGAGGGTCAGAGAAGTTCATTGAATTGCTCAGGGTCATACAGTTAAAAAGTGATTTAAACCCAAAGCTCTTGATTCCAAGTTCAGCATGGGATATGCTATACCACACTGTCTCAGTGTGGGCCAATTTCCAGGTCATCAGTTGAATCATCTTGACTGATCGAATTCACTGGGTAAGAAAGGTTGACTAACCAGTCCAGTCTTAACCACCACATTGGAGAGAGTGCACAAATCTAATCAATTACTCAGCAATAAGTTTTTATACTGGCTCAAACTTCCAGATAACCCCAAGCAGTCACTCAGTTATAATTCTACAGCCTATGGTCCTTTGATAGAAGTCTTAGTGCAGTTTTAAGAGCTTAGATAGGCACTAAGACTTTGAGAACACTTTATACATATACACAAATGCATGTATACATATATACTTGTATATATGTGCATATATATGATATAGGCACACATAACATTATATATGTGCATTATATGAATACAACATATGCATGTGTGTATATGTGTGTGATAAAAGTATATATACCACTGTGTATGTGTATATATTACACAATACACATATGCATATATACACCTATATATTTATAAGCATGTATATGTATGCATGTACAATACAGGTTTGTGTAACACTGTGTATGTTTATGCATGTCTAAATATGGTGTGGATCCATATACACAAATGTATATATACTTATATATATGCATGCATGCATGTATAATATAGCTACATATAATGCGGTGCACACATATATACGTATGCATATATATATATACTTCTATGCATGTATATATGACATTATTCATCGCTATCAGCTGAAGTCCTCAAACAAACCCCATGAGCCAGGCAGAGCAGATGTTTATGCCCATGTTAGAGACAGCCTCAGACATGCCCATGGTTCTACAGCTATTCAGTGAGAGAGGTAGGTTTCCCACCTGGCGCTTTTTCCACCGTGACATGTTTGGTTTGGGTTTTGTCTTATCTGGTCCTCATCTGGATTAGTCATAATAAGAAAGGGGGAAGCAGGGAAAGAGAAGGGGAAGGGATTAAGCATTTATATAGCACCTACTATGTGCCAGGTACTGTGCCAAGCACTTTACAAATATGATCTCACTTGATCTTCATAACCATCCTGGGAGGCAAGTGCTCTTATTATCTCCATTTTACAGATGAGGAAACTGAGGCAAATAGTGGTTAAGTACTTGCCCAGGGTCACACAGCTAGTAAGCATCTAAGGCTGGATTTGAACTTAGATCTTCTTGATTCCCAGCCCCGTGTTCCATCTACTGTTATCACTTAGCTGCCTCACTAGAAAGAGCTAACGTTTGGAACTGTGCCCCCAAAGCTATTCAACTATACATACCCTTTTACTCAATGATACTGCCAGTAGGGCCATACCTCAGAGGGGTAAAAGAAAGAGGAAAAGGACCTATAGGTATAAAAACACTTATAGCAACTCTTCTCATGGTGGCAAAGAACTAAAAACTAAGGGAGTGCCCATCAACTGGGAATGGTTGAACATTATGGTATAATATGTGATGGAATGCTATTGTGCTATAAGAAATGACGAAGGGGATAGTTTTAGAAAAACCTAAGAAGACTTATATGGTCTGATGCAAAGTAAAGTGAACAGAACCAGGGGAATAATTTATATAATAACAACAATACTATAAAGACAAACAACTTTGAAAGATTTAGGAACTCAGTCAACACAATGGAACCAACCACAGCTCCAGGGAGCTCATGATGGAACATTAGAAAGAGAAGTGATGAACTCAGAGCATGGAGTGAAACAATTTTTTTAGACAGGATAATATAGGGATTTGCTTTATTGACTATAAATATTTGGAACAAATTTTGTTTCTTGTGCTTTCTCAGTGGGTAATGGAGGAAAAGGAGGGAGAAAGACATTTCAGAGCTGAAAATAAAATTCAATTTTTTTCCCCTTCTTTCCACTCATCCTTTCCTTCTCACTTTTACAATCAAACTGCATTGTCTAGAAATCTACACTACAGCCACCATGGTAACTAGTGGGATGGAATCGCTCCTCAAGTCTTCTGAAAATCATTATGGGAAAGACAATCTATATAAGCTAAAAGTCTGAATTTTTCAAGAAATGCAATTTCAAATCCATACAGTAACTTGAAGGAGATTAATAATGTGTTTATCTACCAGATATCTTACCAAATCTGCTTTAATCCAATCTAACAAGACTTTATTAAGCACTTACTGTGAACATGATACTATAACTAGGAATGGACAGGTAAGGAAGATTCATAATTAGCATATCTGAATTGAGTACATAAAACCAAGAACTTCCAAAATGCTTGAAAAGAATATTCTCTTAAAATTAACATCCTGGTCCCTTGCCCCCTAAATCACTATGCATCTGTTCCACAAAACTTTTTCCCATATAACAAGGAAAAGCAAACTGTAGCCTAGCCCTCATCTGGAACATTCAAGTAAAAGCATTTTTAAAGTCCTTATGATGTAACAGGAATGGTGCAAAATGCTGGGGACATAGACAACAATTAAAGAAGACTCTGCTCCCAAGGAGTTCCTCGGCATTAAAGGGTAAATCGTGGATACAGAAAATTAAATACAAAATATTTACAAACTCATTTCCAAATGAAGGGCAACAGCATGCATCATTTTAGATAACGCCATTAATTTCTAGATTGGATGGATTTGAACTCAGAGGTTCATAGATTTCAGAGCTGGGAAAGACCCAAGTTCATCTAGTCCTGACTTCAAACTTCCAACTGAGGTTCACTAACTTACAGATAGAATGAGCTGGCATTCACACCCACATCCTTAAACACTGACATCTGACTGTGAAGGCCTAATCTGCTGTTACTGGAACAAGTCACACCCTCTGTGGGGCTCAGTTTTCTCAGCTGTAATATGGAGGAGCTTTATTAATGACTTGGAATGTCCCTTCTAATGATCTCCTTGACTACTTAGCCTAAACACTGTAAGAATGAGTAGGAAATAGTAGTGCAGAGTATGAGAAGTGCCATGTCTGGTCATTTGAGTTCACAATGTACTTCTGCACTGAACCTCCTTGCCCGGGGTCCAGTTCCAACTAAGAGAGAGGATTTGACATATAAAATGCCATCTAGCAATGCACTTCGGGTGCAGGCCTTTATCACCTCATACCTGGGCTATTACAATAGCTGAATGGTGGGTCTGCTTGTCTCAAGTCTCTCCCCAATCCAGTTTGTCCTCCATTCAGCCACTAAGTGATTTTCCTAAAGCACAGGTCCCACCATGTCACTCCTTAAACTCCAGTGGCTCCCTAGTGCCTCCAGGAGCAGATACAAATTACTCTGGCATTTATCATCTAGTCCCTTCCTGCCTTCCCAGTCTTACTCCCCATCATATACTCTTCCATCCAGTGACACTGGCTTGGCTGTTATATGTACAAGACACTCTTCTCAACTCTGGGCATTTTCTCTGGCTGTCCCCGTATCTGGAAGGCGCTCCTTCCTCCTTGACAACTACTGACCTCCCTGGTTTCCTTTAACTCCCAACTAAAATCCCACTTTCTAAGGGAAGGCTTCCCCCGCCTCTTAATTCTAGGGCCTTCCCTCTGTTAATTATTTTTTATTTCCTGACTCATCAAAGTCCAGTGGCAGGACAAGAGAGATAGCGAGGCTGACAACTTTGTGAAACTCTGCCTCACACCCAATTCAAGAACAAGTCAAGACCTCACCTATGATGTCAGTGGTCCTCTATGGGGAGGAGGGAAAGGACAAACAATTCCTATTCATCCTGTGTATAGCGTGCTTTGCATATATTTGTTTACGTGTTGTTTCCCCCGTTAGATTGTGAGCTCCTTGAGGGCAAGAACTGTCTTTTGTCTCTTTTTGTATCCGAAGTGTTTAGCGCAGTACCTGGCACATAGTAGGTGCTTAATACATGTTGTTTGAGTAAAATCCAGTAGTGTGGACCCAAGTACTCAAAGAAGTATTAGATAGTATCTTCCCTCCAGAGCTTTACCTATAAATGTTTGTGCCTGGAGCAAAAAGCACATAATGTACACACAAAACTCTGTTGCATTGGAGAGGCAGGATGTCACAGAAGAGTTCACCTGGGATGCCACCATGTTATGTTGTCTAGTAACTTCCATGTTAACTAATTATTTTTACTAATTAGGTGCTAAGATTTATGTTTCTACGCCAAGAAAGGACACTAAATGCTCAGTGTCCTGTAATATTTTATGCCCTTTGGCAAAGTTCTTATTGTTGGACTCTCCTTGACACCATTTGGGGTTTTCTTACCAAAGCACCAGAGTAACTTATCATTTCCTTCTCCACCTCATTTTATAGGTGAGGAGACTGAGGCAAACAGGGTTAAGTGACTTGCCCAAGGTCGCACAACTAGTGTGTGAAACCAAATTTGAACTCAGGTCTTCTTGACTCTAGACTAGATTGTCACCTATCTGCCCTGGAGGGGCTCAAACTCTATCTGTCGTGTGTCTTTCTTTCTCTCTCTCCTCCCTCATTCCAAATTGAAAGCTTTTTGTATGCCCAGATCACTTCATCTATTTTCCAGAACTGAACTGACCTCAGTCTTCCTCTATCAATGAACTGATCAGTTTATAGAGCCTTAGGTCAGGGCTCACTGTTTTACAAGTTCTGCTTCTCCCAAACAGGAAAAATTCCTGAAAGTCAAGTTTACACCTTCCCAGATCAGGCCTCAGGCAAGTCACGGCTTCTCTGAGTCTCCCCTTTCTCTTTTGAAGGCGCTGATCTCTAAGGTCCTTTTCTAGTTCCTACATTCTAGGATTAGATAATCTCATTGGAAATATAACCTCATACTTTATACATGGGACCAGTGTGACACTTTGTATAAAGGAGTAGGGGGTACAATGTTTCCCTGATGCTGGATCCCCATAGAGATAAAATCTGCCTCCCTCCCCGACTAAGGGGCAGATAGTTGAATCCTTTGAAGTCCCAACAGCAGTTCCCACCCACCAATCCACACTGCTCCAACTAATCCTTTCTCTTCAAGGCAAAGAAACCTCCTTTCTCAACCTGACATCAGCTGCTCCTGTCCAAGCTGGGTTAGCACTACCTTCTCCTAGGGAGCAAGGGGGATGCATGGCTCTTTCCCTGGGGACACTGCCCTACTGTTTCAGCATGAGAATATATAGTGAAGTCTTCCCTCTTCCCCATACCTCATGAGGGAGCTCAGAGCTACAGCCCCACTGGGCTGGGGTCAGTAACACAAGGTCAAGAAAATGCTGAGGCAGGAAGGACACTGTCCTCTCAGATCACTCCACAATCTGGAGACATGCAGTGGCAGTGATGACCGATCAAATCCCAGCATATCTCTATCCAAGAGTTGCCCTGGCTGGGCACAGAGAAAAAAAGGGGAGGAGTTTGGGGGAGCGAAAGGAGTGTACTTTATGTGGTAGAGGGGAGAGGGAAAGGAAAGGAAGGAGGGTCCAGAACGAAGTTTAGAAAGGCCGGGGGGAAGCCCATTAAGGGGACCCACCTCCGTTCTGGTTTCTCTTAACCAGGCTGGCTGGTCAGATGCCACAAAAATGATGCATTGAAGAGGGAAGCAGGAGGCGGAGTGGGGATGGGGAGGGAGCTGCAGACAAGCGTCCTTGAGGGGTCCTGGGAAAGGATTCAATGTCTTGATTTAAAGGCAAGTAGAAGCCGTTTTGCTCTTCGGTTAATGCTGAAGTGGCACTGTAGTAACTGATATGGCAGTGACTGTCCTCTCTCTAAGGAGGATTTGATGGCTGCAGGTGGAGACTCATGACCTTAACCTCAGGAGGGTCTTCCTTCCTGCCAGAGAGGTGAAGAGAACGGGCAGGATAGGAGACCCATTAAGCCAGGTGTTCCTGGTCCCTAGTGACTTGATCAGATGGAAAGATGGGATGGGAGGGCCTGGGAATCTCTGTCCCAAGATCTTGTCCCTTCCTCTCCTGTTAAGTACGACTATATGTCTCTTAGAACACAACTCTTGCCACCCTCAATAGCTTGGGATGGCATGGGAGATCACGTTGGGCTGCTCTCCTACACACACATATTCCATGCCTGAGAATAAAAACAGGATGCTGGAAATCTGAGTATTCCAGAGAAAATGGGCCTTGACCAGCATGGAATATACATCAAGGCTCTAAACTCAGCTTTATGCTGTTAACCCTAAATCCTGGCTCAGCTGTCTAGCATTCCTCCTGGGGTCATGGAACAAGTATGTTTAGGAAAAAAGCTACAAGCTCCCACTTTTTCCCCTTTACCTCCTCCTCATGTTCATTTTTGGTCACTCTAACTTCCTCTTCCTCCCCCAGAACATTACAGTTGTCCAAGACCAAGTCAGCAAGGAAAGGAGGAAAGGGTTAATATTGATGGAGACTAACTTAAAGGGGCCACAGCAACAGAGAAAAGAAGGGGTCAGTCAGAGGGGAAGGAGCTCAGTGGCTTCATATAATAAACCTCTTCTTCCATCATCCCCAAAGGTCAGCCTTAAGGAACCAGCATCTTTATACTGTCCAGAACTTCCTCTGGAGGTGGCTGGGAAAGACCCAGCAATTCAGGGAGGGAAGGGGAGGCAACAAAAAGCCAGGACACCCTGCTTCTCTCCATCAGCCAGGCCAGGATGCCAGCTGTAGTCCTGGAAAACAGCAATTGGGGGGGGGGGGGGCCCTCTAAGGAGTCGGGAGTCCTGTGAAAAGAAGACAACTGGGAGGGAGCCTCCAAAAGTCCCATCTGCCCAGAAAGGAAGGGATAGAAAGAGGGGATAACGGAGGCCCAGAGGAAGCCCAGCAAAGATTACCTTCCATGGACATAGGTTCCAGGATCCCAAACTGCTTGAGGACAGCAATGAAGAGCAACACCACCACCGCCATGGCACAGAGTTCCATGCCCTGGATGCCCATGGTGGGCGGAGGTCCGGTGGGGCTGGGGCCGCTCCACTTGTCCCCCTGGCCAGCTCAGGTTCTCTGGGAGAGTGACCCAGCCCGAGCAATAAGCCCAGTCTCCTGGGCGATAGCAGTAGAGGACCAGCGGTTCCCTGGTACCCTGCGGGCTCCCTGGTACCCTCCCTCCCTCCCTCCCTCCCTCTGATCAGCAGCTGGGAGGCTCACATCCCCCTGTGTCTGAGATCTCTAGGCAGGCAGGGGCCAGGGGACTGCAGGAGGCGGGAGCCGGGAGGGGGACGGAAAAACTGGCCTTGCAGAGCCAAGAAGGCAAGAGAGGAGGGAAGAGAGCGGAGCAGGGAGAAGCAGCAACTTTCCGAGTCAGCCGGCAAACTTTACCGCCCAGCGGAGCTCCCGGCAGCTCCGGGCATCCCTGGGCACAGGCGCCTCCATCGGGAGCTGCCCGCTTCCAAGACCAGCGGGCTGGAGGAGTGAGTGCAAGGGGGAGGGAAAGGTCCCAGGTGGGTGACGCGCAGGGGGCGGGGGTCACTACTGGGCTGCTGGGGGCCGGCGGGCAGCCCCGGGAAACCCCCAGGCTCCCTCCCAGACTCCATCTCAGGTCCCCGCCCTCTCATTGGCCTGAGAACCGCTATAAAACAATTCCAACCCACCCCTCCCCTGCCCAGCCCCCTCTGTCCCACCCCTCTCAGAGCACTCCTAGAGAAAGGGGGAGGGGGGAACGAGCCAGGAGCCTGAGCTGGGTGGGTCATTCTGCTCTCCTCCCCTTTCTTTATTCCACTCCCTCTTTCTCTGCCCCTCCCTGGCCCTGCCTGCATTGATTGAGATAAAGGGTCACCATGACAACGCCAGCCATCCCAGGGGAACACCTTACCCGCTGGTGGTAATAGCGCGGTGCTTTAGGGAGGAGGGCATGAGCCCAGGGAGTGGACAGGGTGTCCTGGGAGAAGGTGATCTCACACTGTGCTAGCAGCCCAGGAGGCAAAGGACTGCGAAAAGGAGGGAAGGAGAGAAAGGAGGGAGGGAGGAAGGGAGGGAGAAGAGAGAAGGGAGGCTCCACTCTCTGGAAACAAAGTTCACCTTGGTTTACCACTTTAGGAAGAAATCCTTAGCTTGGCTCTGATAACAGAACTTCACTCCCTCCTTCACACACACACACACACACACACACACACACACACACACACTCTACAAATAGAAAAGGCCCCTTGATATCACATAATCTGAAACTCCACCATCAGAAGAAATCCATTCTCTTGGATTAAACCTCACCATTCCAGGCTCTTCTTTCAAAGTGTAAAACTTCTGGGTGGGTGTCTCTCCATCCTCAAAGAGAACACACACAGACACTTCTTCCTACATAAGCTGGTTGCAAGGAGGGAGCAACCCTGCCTGTGCACCCACATACCAACACATGCTGGGGACACAAGAGCCTGATCATGGGACAGTAAGAGATACTGTGATGGGAAAAGCCAATAGAGGAAAATAGGGTGCTGAAAAAGGAGGTCCAAGGGTTCCAAAGGACTTCAAACATGGAAGGAGGAAGGGTAAGGCACCAGGGTTTCATTTGCTATATTGTCTGTGCAGTGAATGATAGGAGGCTGTGCAAACAATTCTATTCGGCAAGCATTTACTAATTGCCTACTGTGTGTATAGATGCTAGCAAAACAGAGATGAAAAAGGACCTAGTCCCTGCCCTCAAGGAGTTTACTAAGTAATGGAGAGGAGGGAGTGGATCTTAGAAGTAGCTTGAAGTCAGGGGTCATTTTCTTCCCATTCATTGTATCCCTTTAGTCTAACTGAATCATATTTTCTTTGTCACTGAATTGAATCTGAGGAATGTACACAAGGTTAGTGTCATAGGACACTTTCTCCCTCTCTAGGCTATCCTCTAGACTTTTCTACCAAGCGCCAAAAACCTCTGCCTCCTGGAAGGCCATTCCAGCCTTGGAATCCATACATTGGATATATCTGCCACCACTGTGACCTCTCCCTCTAATTGGATGACTCTTCCCAGAACCTCCATTTATGGAGGGTACCTAGGCCAGCTATTGTCTCATTTCTCTCCAGGCTGCACTCTGGGCTCTCCAGACTTTCTTTACCATGACTCTACAAGGCCATTCTTCCTCTCTCATCATCAGCCCCCCTTCCCCTATACCACTTTAGGAAGTTCCTTTTATAAGTTCTGTTACCTTATTAGAATAAAAACTCTTCTAGGGCAAAGGATTGTCTTTCTGCTTGTATTTGTATTCCTATCATTTGGCACAATGCCAGGCACACAGTAAGTACTTAATAAATGTTTGCTGAGTGATTGATGGGATCTAGCATCTAAATCAATCCTCTCATTGAACAGACAAGGAAACTTGACTTTTCCAAGGTCACATCGAATGTATATGAATCAAAACCAGAATACAGTAAAGGCAAAAAGAGAAATCCAGGAAGGAATGAACTCTTTCAGCAGGCTGGGAAGTAGGGGGTACCTCTCAAAGTAGAGAAAGAAAGGCACTTCCTAGGCATTACTTAGATCTGTCCAGAGGCCAGAATTTGGACAGAGTCAGGTTTTGAACCTCAAACCTCAGACTCAAATCTATGGTCCTTTAGAGTTCACTATAGCACTTCAATCCATCAGGTACTAATTAAGATCCTACAATTCTAGAAGACATTCCAAGTCATCTTTCAAGCCTCTGGTACCTCTCCCATACCCTCTATCTCAGCTGATGGATGACCTTACCTTTTTCTTTACAGAAAAAAATGGAGTCCATTCTATGTGAGCTCCCTCTTTTCCCCTTCTTTTCATCTCAAAACCTTTCGATATCCCTTACTCCCTCCTTGTTGCTAGTCTCACACATTGAGGTAGGTAGACATCCTTCTTGCCAGTGCCTTGATCCCTGCCCCTCCTGTCTTTTGCAATAGACTGCAACTTCTCTCAACTCTTCAGCTTTATCTACTGGTTCCTTCTCTACTTCCTTTAAACATGACCATGTCCCATCCTTATAAAACCTTCACCAGACTCTATCATCCTCCTTAATAGGGAATGAATATGCTCAGAATGCCTCTGATGGTGGCTCCCCATGTGGAAGGGAACAAAGAACCTGCTTCTTGGAAAAACATTGGAGCATATGTAGACATTCTGCATCAGTTCTGGTTAGGTAACCATGTGGTGAATAGGGAGGCTCTTTGATTCACTGCAAATCCATTCGTTGAAAGCATTCTAAAAGAACCAGTGATCAGAGCCTCCACCCTTTTCTCTGTAGCTGCTTGTTCTTGGTGGATCTCTTTGATTCCATGGAGGAGAAAGAAAATGCTTTAAGAGAAGTGCCCTTGGGCTGTCCCCTCCATCATAGGATGTGGTCCTATGAAACGAGCATCAGTCCTTGGCCTTTACATTTGTTCTTTTCCATTTTAAATGAAGGAATTTGAACCTCCAATCTTGTGAGTTTTGCAAGATCAGGACACCAAGTCTCATGGATACAGCGTTTTAATGTCCAGGTATTGCAGCCAGCTCAGCACTGATGCCCTGAGGAGCAAGAAGTGACCTGCAGGACCCAGCTCAGGGGTAGGTGAGATGAAGAGTCACCAAGTAGTCACACTCTATTCGGACATGAACTTGTTTACCTGAAAGAGTTTCTTAGCCTCCATGGGAATTCATTCAAGTGCTCTCTGGTTACCTACAACTCCACAGAAGTTCCCTTGCTCTTTGCTCATCCATTTTACAGACATATACTGCTGCCTGATGCCCTGGAACAACTTTACCTCTAGACTTGAATCCCTATGGACAAGGATAACTTAATTACCTCAACTTACTCCTCAGTGATTAATGTACTCCACTCTATCACTCTTTCTTCATCCCACTGATTCTGATTTCATGCCTGTTATTTTTAAAACCCTATTTTTTGTCCTCCACTGACTGTTTTCTTATTCCCATCCTCCTCAACCCAACCTCACCAATGACCTACTCTAAAGCTACCCACCCCTTCCACAGTGCTCTCAGGAATGCCTGCTCCATAGCTAACTTGTTTTCATCTTGGAATTTTTCCTTTCCCTCCATTTCTTTGCACTCACTGAGACTTGGCTCCCTCCTGATGACACAGTTTTCCTGCCTAACCTTTCTAGAACTATTGCTTATACCTCCCCACCCCACTTCAGTGGTCATGCTGGTGGAGTTGGAACAAAGAATGTTCTTTGTTCCCCCTTGTCACTTCCAGGTTCTCCCTCTACTGCCACCACTCAATAACACTGATTCCTTTGAGGTTCAGTCAATTCATATTTTATCACCCATTCAAGATTCTGGTGGCTGTTGTCTACTTGTCTGCAGTTCTGTGCCAGACTCATAGTTTTTCTTTCCTCTCCAAATTAGAGGTCTTATATGTTGATATAAGATAGTCTCTTGAACACCCTAACCTACCAGTTCCTCAACTTACTCATTTCACATGACCTCCACCCTACCACAGCTACATATGGAGATGACCATACCTTTGACCTTGCCATCACCCTCAAATCACCCTACTTTCATGTACCCTTGGCCTCATAACCCCAAAACTAGTTCTTTGTCCTCAACATAACCTCCAGTCCTTCCTTTATTCAATTCCTTCCCAAGTCATCACCCTTGAACTGGATTTACTCCTCTCTCTTCCCTATCTTGACCCCCTGGTGAATCAGTTCAGTTGTACACCATCCTTTTCTTTTGAGTCCTTGCCTCTTTATTCTACCAAAGATTTTGTCTTCCAGCCCTCAACTCTGGATTATTCCCACCATCCTCTGCCTTTATACTAACTCACATGTTGCTGAAAAAAGATAGAGAAAATCACGAAACTGTTGACTGGATTCAATACAAATTTATGTTACTTAACCTTAACTAGGCTCTCTCCACAGTAAAGGCAATCCTTTTACACTATCCTAATTGATTCACTATCCCACTCACTGCAGCAGCTTTTCTAAATCTTTTTATTTCTTTTTAAACTACCCATAAACTACTTCACCTCATCCTCAGTTGAAAACTTTACCTAATATTTTACTTTAAAAAAAAGAGGCCATTCACTGAGAGCTTCTTCTTGCCTCTTCTTATCTCACTTCACTCAGATGTCTTCTGCCAGTTTTTTCTCCTTTGCTCCTATGTCACAAGAGGTGGTGCTTCTCTTTTTCAAGGTAACCTATTTAACATGTGCAAGTGATTCCATTTCATGCTGTCTTCTCTGGAAGATTGTCTAGCAAATCATCTCCATTATTTCACTTCTTCAGTCTCTCCTTGTCTACTGGCTGCTTCCCTACTGCCTACAAACATATTCATATGTTGCCTACTCTCATTTAATACATCCATCTCTGATAACTATCCTCCTATATCTCTTCTTCCTTTTTTGGTGAAGTGCCTTGAGAAAGCCATCTACACTTGATGCTTTCCACTTCTTTTCCTCTCCCTCTCTTTTTAATTCTCTGTATGTGGGCTCCTGACCTCATCATTTAATTGAAACTATTGTCTCTCACTTCATTGTTAGTTGCCAACTCCAGTAACTTTTTCTCAGTCTTCATCCTTGTTGATCTCTCTTTAGCTTTTGAAGTTGTCACTCTCCAAAAATCTCTTCTTTCTAAGTTTTCATGACACCATTCTTTCCAAATTCTCCTCTTATGTGTATAAATGTTCCTTCTCAAGTCTCCTTTGCTGGATATTCATCAAGGTCATGTCCACTAAACCTGGATGTCTCCCCAGGCTCTGTCCTGCGCCCTCTTCCCTTCCTCCACTATAATATTTCAGTTGTCAATCTCATCAGCTCCCACAGATTCAGCTGTCATCTCTACTTATTCTCACATTTATTTGTCCATCCCTAACCCCTCTCCTGACCTCCAGTCTCACATCTCCAACCATCTACCATACATCTTGAACTAGTTGTCACTTACATATCTTAAATTCCAAAACTGAACTCATTATCTTTCCTTCAAAACTATCCCCCTTCCTAACTTCCCTATTGTTATCAAGGGTACTACTATCCTCCAAGTCATTTTGGCTTGCAACCTAGGGGTCATCCTTGACTCATCACTCCTTCTCATCTTCATCCCACACCCATATGCAGTCTAGTCAAATCCTGTTGCTTCTACCTTCATAATATCTCTCATCTATTTCTCCTCTCCTCTGTCACTGCCAACACCCTGGTCCAAGCCCTCATCACCTCATAACTAGACTATTGCAATACCTCATTGGTCAGTTTCTCTACCTTAAATATCTCCCCACTCCACTCAGATGTGAAATTAATTTTTCTAAAGTGCAAGTCTGATCATATCATTCCCCTATTTAATTAGGAATTCAATCAGCTACCCAGGAGCTCATTGCTTTCAGAATATAAAATCCTGTTTGGCTTATAAAACTTTCTATAACCTAGGCTCTTCCCACCTGTCCAGTCTTCTTAAACATTATCCTCTCCAAGTACTCTGTGATTCACCTCCCTCCTTGCTGTTCCTCACATGTGACATTCCATCTCCTGACTGAGATACAGTCATTTTCATTGGCTGCTCCCCATCTTGGGAACTCTCTGCCTTCTCATCTCTGCCTCCTGGCTTCCTTCAAGTCTCAGCTAAGGTTCTGCCTTCTACAAGAATCTTTCTCAACTTCATTAATCTTAGTGCCTTCCCTCTAAGATTTCATCAGACTTAGCCAGTAGAGATCTTTTTTATACATGGTTGTTTGCATGCCTTCTCCCCAATTCAATGGTGATCTCCTTGACAGCAGGGACAAGTTTTTGTCATTCTTCGTATCTTTAATATTTAGCATAGTGCCTGATGTATAGCAGAAACTTAATGCCTTTGACTGTTGATTGAGTGTCAGGATCAGTATTATACAGAAAGTGTTTTAACACTGAGCTCACTCTCCCCAGAGATAGAGTTGAGATAAAGGGTGAGTGTCATCTACCCCAACCCCACCCCAAACCCCCAAGTGTTGGGTTTGAGGAAAAGGTTTATACTTTTATGTTGCTTTATTTTTAAAGTAAATATCCATTTATAAAAGTTAATCAAAAGTAAGTGGTTAAATGGAATCATGCACCAGTTACTGGTAGCTAGGGGAAGGGATACAACCAGTGGAGCTTGAGGCAATATAATCCCTCTGCTTCTAAGGGCAAATAGAAATTCTCTTCAAGATCCTTCACTACCTGGTCCCAATCTGTCTTTTCAAGCAATCATCCAAGATGGAGTGCTGGGCCTGAGGTCAGGAATACCTGAATTCAAATTCTCCCTTAAAAACATAATGGGGAAGAGGAGAAGCTAGGTTTGCAGTGAATAGAACACTGGCCCTGGAGTCAGCTGGACCTGAGTTCAAATCCCACCTTAGACACTTGATACTTACTAGCTGTGTGATCTTAGGCAAGTTACTTAACCCCAAGTGCCATGCCTTCCCCTCTCCAAAAAAAAAAAAAAAAAAAAAAAAAAAAAAGCATAATGTGTGAGCCAGTCACTTAACCTCTGTTTGCTTCAATTTCCTTAACTGTAAAATGGGGATAATAATAGCCTATCCCCCATAGTTGTTGTGCTGATCAAGTGAGATAATATTTGCAAAGTACTTACATAGTGCTTGACACATAGTAAGTGCCATATTCCCCTCCCTCATTCTTTCCCTTCTCTAATCCATCCTCCACACAGCTGCCAAAACAACCTCCCTAAGACACAGACAGGTCTGACTATTTCTCTCCCCTGCTCAAGAATCTTGACTGAGTCCCATGCACTATATTATGACATGTTAATGATAAAGAAAACACAGATGTTCTGAATTGTAACTTCAATCAACACTTTCTCAACTCTCTTATCTTACTGTATTTACAACCTATCTAATTAAGAAAGTCCTTTCTTGTGTTATAGTTAATCACTCATCGAGACCATAAATCTGAAGGACACAGATAACCTTGGATTGTCCTAAATGGATTTAAGCCTGGTCATTCTTGTATTAGTCAGTCAGAAGTTTCTTCTGGCTCCGTGATCATGTACTGATAGCTTTAAGGGAATAAACAATACGCATTCAGCCTGTTTGCCTTTTCTTAACCAAACTTTCAGGTCAACAGGACCAAATACAATCTCATCATGGCATTGCCCAAGCTCTCTACAGTCTGGTTCTCAGTCACCCTCCCAGGCTTATTTCATATTCTTCCCCTCCACACATTGTATGATCTGGCCAAACTGACCAACTTATTCTAAATTAAGAAAGTCCTTTCTTGTGTTATAGTTAATCACTCATCGAGACCATAAATCTGAAGGACACAGATAACCTTGGATTGTCCTAAATGGATTTAAGCCTGGTCATTCTTGTATTAGTCAGTCAGAAGTTTCTTCTGGCTCCGTGATCATGTACTGATAGCTTTAAGGGAATAAACAATATGCATTCAGCCTGTTTGCCTTTTCTTAACCAAACTTTCAGGTCAACAGGACCAAATACAATCTCATCATGGCATTGCCCAAGCTCTCTACAGTCTGGTTCTCAGTCACCCTCCCAGGCTTATTTCATATTCTTCCCCTCCACATATTGTATGATCTGGCCAAACTGACCAACTTATTCTATCTCCCACATCCATTTCTTTGCATGGGCTTTCCCTGATACCTGAATGCACATTCCCCCTCATGTCCACCTCTCAGAATTCCCTTTAAGACCCTGTTCACCCACTACCACTTAACCCGAAGCTTTTGATGATCCTTCTAGTTCAGGGATTCTTAACCTAGAATCCATAAACTTGTTTTCTGACTTTGACAATCATATTTCAGCATTATCAGTTTTTTTTGTGACTCTACATATTTTATTTTATGCACTTAAAAAGAGGATTCTGAGAAGGGGTCCCTTGGGCACCACTAGACTGAGTAAGGCGGCCATGACATAAAACAAATTAAGAGCTGCTGTTCTAGCTGTCAGCTTTCTCTCTCTCTGCTCTCCCCAGATTATCTAATATTGATCTCTGCGCATCCTGTATCCCTCAGTAGAATGTAAATTTTTGTTAATATTTTATTTTTTTGAAATGACAGAAATTTTGTTAGTTGTTAAAGAGTTTAGAATGTAAACTTTTTGAGAGCAGGGACTATTTTCTCATTTTTTTTTTGTCTTTTTTATCCTCCCCCCCAATACCCAATCCATGGAAGTTGCTCAAGAAATGTCTCTAGAGTAGAAATGAATTGCTGAAGTGGTTTGTCCACAATCACAGAGCTGGTTAGTGACAGACCCTGAACTAAAATACAGATCTTTCAGCTGACCAATCCAGTCCTCTTTCCAATACACCAGACTAATTCTCTTTTGGATAGCTAGGTGGCACAGCGGCTAGAGCACCAGACCTGTAGTTAGGAAGATCTGAATTCAAACCCAGCCTCAGACACTAGTTTTGTGACCCTGGGCACATCACTTCACCTTCCCTTTTGCCTCTGTTTCCTCAGTGGTAAGATGGGGAGAACAACAGCACCTGTCTCATGGGGTTGGTGTAAGGATCAAAGGAGAGACCTGGCACATAGTAGGTGCTATACAAAATGCTTGTTTCCTTCTTCACCACAGCCCCAGTCAATATTTACTGATGGATTAAAACTATTATATTCTTAATTAGAGGTCCTACTGGTGAATAAAGAAATAAGTAATTATATTAAAGTTAAACCCACTGATGTGCTCAAGTCCTTAAAATGGCTTATTAAATAGCTTAAATATGCCCCCTACAATCTAATTTGCTCAGTTCATTTCCTTAGCAAGCCCTTCAACTCCACAGATGGAGCCAAGTCAGCCTCATTTCAAAGCAAATGACCACCAACTCCAAATTGGTGGAATCCACAGTAATCTGCACAGGGAGGCGTTTGGGGCTCTTTTCTGAGGGCAGGGATCTCTTTCCTCATCCCACAGATAAAGGGGCATTAACTGTTGATCAGAATTTGGCAGTTGCTCTTGGGCATACATGCACAAAAGGTCAAGCCTCCTAACTTCTGGTGGGGATGGGTCATTGGTCCCAAAGGAGGTCAACTCCTTCCCACTCTGTGCCTTGCTGCCTCAATTTCCTCTCCAGCTTTGGATTGTCAGTGACTCCCATAAACACTGAGCTATAAACAGGACATTGATTCCCTTGTTGTGCACTGTAAAATATTAAAGATGCTTAAATGGATAATAGCTCGGAGAACACAGGGCCCACTCTGCATTAGCAGCCCCAGCCAATTGGCTTAATGGACTGGAGCTGGCTGCCTTGCTAGCAGGCCTCCCTGCCTGCCTGCCTGCTGGGGGTCCTGGGCATCTCTGATAAGGTTGAAATGCTCTCTCTTCTCCACCCACTTCTTTGGCTGTTACAGGAGACTCGCCAAGGGTCTAGAGCCAGAAATCAGTGGTCAGCCTCCTTAGCAGGAAGCAAAGCTCTTGCTGAACAGAGCAGTCACCCTGATTACTGACCAGCCCCTTGAAGGCATCCAGTCATCTCCTGATTTCCTGTCTTTGCCCAATAATCAGAGCCCCCTTGTAGTATTAGCCCCAGGAAGAGCTGCAACTAGAAATCCTAGCACCAGAGACAAATTCAGCTGAACTGATGGAAGGGTAAGGGGAATTCTTGTTTATGTGGTGGAAGGAAGGAAGGAAGGAAGGAAGGAAGGAAGGAAGGAAGGAAGGAAGGAAGGAAGGAAGGAAGGAAAAAGAAAGAAAGAAAGAAAGAAAGAAAGAAAGAAAGAAAGAAAGAAAGAAAGAAAGAAAGAAAGAAAGAAAGAAAGAAAGAAAGAAAGAAAGAAAGAAAGAAAGAAAGAAAGAAAGAAAGAAAAAAGAAAAAGAAAGAAAGAAAGAAAGAAAGAAAAAAAGAAAAAGAAAGAAAGAAAGAAAGAAGGAAAGAAAGGAAGGAAGGAAGGAAGAAAGAAAGGAAGAAAGAAAGGGAGAGAGGGAGGGATGGAGGGAGGAGGGAGGGAGGGAAGAATAGGATGAAAAGGAAAGGAAGAAAGGAAAGAGGAAGGGAGGGAAAGAGGGAAGGAAGGAAAGAAGGAAGAAAGGAGGAAAAGAGGAAAGGAAGGAGGAAGGAAAATATGGAAGGAAGGAAGGAAAGAGGGAGGAGGGAAGGAAGAATTTAAGTGCCTACTGTGTACCAGTCACTGTGCTAAGCACTTTACAAATATTTTCTCATTTGATCCTTACAACAAGCCTGGGAAATAGGTGCTATTATTTTCACCCATTTTGTAGTTTAGGAACCTGAGGCACACAGAGGTTAAGGGACTTGGCCAAGGTCTCATAATTAATAAATATAGCTGGATTGAAACTCATTTCTTCCTGACTCTAAGCTCAGAATTCCATCCAGTGTATCACCTCACTACCAAAGGAATAAATATGATCAACAAGAAAGATTAACATAGAAAGAAAAGAGAAAAGGGTCCAGGATGGAGGATATGCATGAAATGGATGAAGAGTCAGCTAAGTAGAGTGATAAGGAATGGTTGGAAAGATAGAAGGACAATCAGGAGAGAAGACAGTATCTAGAAGCCAGTGATCAGTGGTGTAAAATGCTGCAGAGATCAAGGGTCAGAACTGAGAACGCAGTTGGATGAATGGCACTCCCTCTGTGCCAGGTTGGAGGCTCAAAACTGGGGACAGTCTCACTGAAGATGGCTTTGTTCTTGCCTCTCCCTCCCCTGCCCTCCCTCACTCCTTCTCCCTTTGCTATCGGATGTGACTCAACCTTCAAAGTCTAGCTCCCATCTGGCCTCCATGAAGTCTTCCTTGATAACCATCCTCACTGCTCTTCCCCTCCTCTGGCCTCCTACAGGATGATTCCACAGCTTAGCCTTACGTCACATTGTCTTGTGTGCTCTACCTTGAGGTAGCTAGGTCAAGCAGTGGCTAGAGCACTGGACAGGAGCTCAGATCGCCTGAAGTCCCGAGTTCAAATTCAGCTAATTTACTAATCGTGTGAACCCTGCAGGTCATTTAATCTCTGTTTGCCCCAGTTTCCTCAGCTGTAAAATGGGCATAATAACAAGATCTACCTCGTAGGGTTGTTGTGAAGAAAAAATGAGATCATATTTGTAAAGGACTTAGCACAGTGCCAGGTGCATAGTAGGTACAATATAAATGCATATTTTTCTTCCCTCTTGCCCTTTGTACTTTATTACTGCCAGCATCACTCTTTTCATATGCCTGAATCTTAAACTTCTAACTCTTAAGAAGACAGGGCCTGTGCAGTAAACAGGAACAAAAATGATAGAAAAAAAACTTCACGATTCTAAGAGACTTCAGAGGTCATCCAATTCAACCCCTACCTGAATGTCTCCTTAGTGATGTCCCCTAAATTAGACTGGCAACCTTCGTCTGATGACCTCCAGAAGCAGCTCATTATACTCCAGAGTTGCTCTAAGTATTGGGAAATAATTCCTTACTTTGAACAGAAAATGCCTGTTTTATTCCATAAATTAAATAAAAAATTAAAGCTTTCTGAGTAGGGACTGGGGGAAGCAGATAAGAAAAAACAGTATCTGCGGTTTGCAGGTGAAGAAACTGAGACTGAGTTAGGTGAAGTGACTAAAGAGAAATGACTTGGTAAGGGTCTCACAACCTCTGTGAGGAAATGAAGGGGAGGTCAGGTTTCCTGACCCTGAGGCTCTCCCAGGCTGCCTCTAATCGCTGACATTTACATAGTGTTATAGTTTGCAAAGCACTTTTACCAATACTCTTGTACTCAGCTTTCACAATAGTTCTGTAAAGTATAATTATCCCCAATCTGCCAAAAATGTAACAGAGGATCAGAGATCCCCCTAACTAGAGAGGTTAAGTGGTTTATTCAAAGCCACAATCTCATCAAGCAACCACACTGGAACTTAAGCAAAATTTGTTGCCCCATAAGGCCTGGTGCATAGTTGGTCATTGATAAACAGGGCAGCCAGGTGGCGCAGTGGATAGAGTGCAGGGCCAGGAGTCAGGAAGACCCGAGTTCAAATTCGACCTCAGATACCCACTCCCTGTGTGACCCTGGGCAAACCACCTAGCCCTGTTTACTTCAGTTCCTCATCTGTAAAATGAGCTGGAGAAGGAAATGGCAAATTACTTCAATATCTCTGCCAAGAAAACTCCAAGAGACTGACACTACTGAAAGGACTGAAAAGCAACGATAAATGTTTGTTGACTGGTCGCATAACATAGACTTTAAACCATTGGTTTCTATGTTGATTGCAATTTTGTCCTTAGTATCACAAGACACTGAAGTCTTGGCTCTGGGTCTTGTCCTAGCCCAGCCCTTCTGGGCAAAAGTTGGACTACAAACGGTGTTATCTGTACATCCACAGTCTCTTCCTCTACCATCCAGCCTGAATTGACACCACTTTCTCAGGCCCTGTTCTGGGCTTAACACTAGCCTGGAAATTTTAATAACAATTTGTAGCAATGCAGCTAGTAGGGTGAGGGAATATTGTCTCACTGGATTCTCACAACAATCCTGCTAGGTAGATGCTGTTATTATATAAATATATTATATAATTATGTAAATATAAATATAAATAATGACTAAGTGACTTGCCCAGGGTCAGACGACCAGTTCATATCTGAAGCCAAATTTGAACTCAGTCTCCCAGTCTCGTCCTCTATCCCCCGCATTATGTCCTCTGTCACCTCATTAGAGTTGTCTCTAATGAGTCAGAAGAGATCTAGGTCTGAACCTTGCCTCCCAAACTTGATTAGCTGCATGACTGTAGGCAAGTCTTCTAGTCTCTTCTGAGTTTCAGTTTCTTCATCTATAAAATAGGGATGACGCTAACGCCTGTGGTACCTTCCTCCATGGCTGTCATGAGGCACAGATGAGCTGATGTGTGTAAAAGAACTCTGTAAAGTCCAAGGTATCATACAAACATCATCTGCTATTATTGATGCTATTCTTACCATTCTCCTTTCTTCTCAGAGAGCACCAATGATATCAACAGGGTGATGTCTTTTTTAAATGTTTTTTTTTGAGGGTGATGTCTTGACTTTCAAGTGAAGGTTTAAGCGAGGGTGGGGCTGTGTGAAGGCATCAGTCTTACTGTCTCCTCCAGAGTCATCAGTGTTCAGTGGTAAGATATAGGTCAGGATGAGTGGTGATGACCCCACGTGACACACATGAAGCATTCCAGATTACTACTGAATAGTGAAACGCTGCCTTAAAGACTCTCTGCTAATAGGGTTTCTCCTTGGCATATGTTAAAATTACACAAGATTCCCAAAAGATATAGCGATAGTTGTTTATTCAACAATTCTCTTATTATTAATATCAAGTGAGGCATAAAATAGAAGACATATGTGCTCACATAGTGTTTGTCATGGAAGATGTCAACAGAAGACTTTAAATGTAAAGAGGATTGCCTATAAATTAATGAGATCTTGCAGATGACTTTGTACTGATATTTAATCTTGGAACAATTGCAGAACCTTCTAATTAAGATCTCAATTAATTAATTACTAATTAATCTCTCAAAAGAGTCCAGTTTGACTATTCACCTAGGAAAAATAAGTGGATGAAGAATGCCTATAATCTGGATTATGACATGCAGTGGAGAGGTAATTCATAGAGCTGGTCCATTGATTCATAATGCATCTTGGACATACACTGGATCTGGACAGTGAGTTGGGTCCAAAATTGAACAGGAAGAAGAGAGAGGGATGGCTTATCTTCGGGAAAATTGTGCAGTGCTTTTTAATGACTCTGTATTTCTTCCTTTGTAACAACGACATTCTTCCAGGGTTGCTGGCTACTCTCATATGGCTGTGAGTCATGGAATTCCACAGTCTCCAAAGAATAAAAATGAGGAGTCACTCAAAGGATGATGGAGAGGTGTATGGCAGTCATAAATGGGCTGTCATTATCAGTCAAGAATTGTACAAAAGGGTCATAAAGGATGGAATCAGAAGATAGATGAAGTTGAGCTAGTTATATAGTGAGAGCAAGGGGTAACCAAACAGAGTCTACATGCTCTGCTGGTGTCTACATATTGCCAAGGGATTTGAAGGAAGACTGGATATTAGATGAACTTCTGGCTACCCCGCCCCCCTCATGGAAGATATACAGGAAAAACTGGACAAGAATCACACAGGATGAGAGGGAATAGGGAGGGGGCAATCTGAATTATTTGAGGGAGTTCTCACATAGTTGAGATCAAAGAAGAGCTTCTTTGTTCTGTATGCTCTGTTTGAACCATTCCCACAAGCCATGGAGCCCCAGTGTTATGAGTTAAGTCATGAGATTATTTTCATATTATTTAGAAAAATATTACATGATTTTGTTAATATTTTATTTAATGATTTTCAACTCTCAAATTCTGTCTTTGATTTTATATCCATTATTATTTCAATAACTTGATAATATACCTTTTATATTTTCTGAATCCAGTTCTTTTACAAATTTACAAGTCCTTATTACATTTCAAGGGTCCATGTATGCATTGTTACTTGTTCTTCCTTCACTGAGGCAGATTTCAGTGCTCCCTGCCTTAATAAATGGTTTTCTGAATGGCTATGTAAAAAAAAAAAAAAGCCATGGGGGCTCAGTCTTCTACAGGTGAACTTTTTAGAACTTAGTTAGATTGGTCCTTAGACAACAGTCATTCAAGCCAATACCAGCCTGTGCTCAAAGTCTTTCCTGCTTGGAAGAATCTGCCAAAACTTGAATTCCACTGACATAACCTTTGAGAACTTGGGTCATATCCACATCATGAAGAGGAGTTCACCAGACTAGGACTTCCATGCAAGATAATTCCTTATAATGTTCTCAAAATAAAAACAGAACAGTACTTAGGGCTGATTTTTGAAATTCAATATAATTAAGATACAAAATACTTTAAGTATCTGTAATCGTTCTCATTTCATTGGGGAAAATGACATTCAACTCATTAGTTATATCATCTCTGAGAGTTGCTGAGGTCATAAAAGTCATCACTCTTCAGTCATCCCAAAGGTGAACCTCTCTGAATTTAGCTAGACTAGTCCTCAGATGATACACAGCCCATCACTGGGTCCTAGAGCCACAAATAGCATGGGGTTACTGAGGCTGTGCCGCAAGGCACCTACATCTACAGAACTCTCTTTCCACAATGATCATAGATAGCCTCCATATCTTGGTCTTGTTGCTCTCCACCAACCCACACCACCCCCAAGGTTCTATCACATGACATCCCTCTTCCAAGGTCTATCTTTTCCCTATCAAACCCCATAATATTACTTTCTAAAGGGATGAGCATCCCCTGTTCCCCATGTGAAGATACAATTTAAAAATAGCTGTTTCAGTATGATGGAAAAAAACATGTCTCTGGAGTGGGAGAACTTGGGTTCAAAGCTCACTTCTGATTCTTTGCACCTATAGGACCTTGGGCAAATCACTTAATCAACCTCCTTTTGTCTCAGTTTCCTAATTTGTGAAATGAGAGGGTTGAACTGAATAACCTGTAACTGTGCCATAGTAGGGCTTTGGGAAGTGAGAAACAGTTTGTAAATACAGAACAATAAACCTTTCTATTTTTAAAAGGGTTGTTGAACATATTTTTAAGATTTTTCAGTGTTATATTGTAGCTAGAAACAAAAAAACATCAACAAACGTCCTACTTAGAGGCCCCAGAGTATCTTCATCTATCATCGTTTCTGACTCCAAGTTCAAGGCTGTTTCCACAACAATATGGATTGTTGCTTAAGTCACCATAATCTCAAGTTCTCCAGCTGATTTCTGAAAAAGATTTGAACAAGTTGTTCCACTCCCCCATCAGGGCAGAGCTTTAAAAGGTTTCTTCTACTATTTCGTGTTCCCCTGTTCCCCTCAATTATCCTGAAAGCAAAGGAGAAGATAGTAGGTTGGACTCCTTCCCAACAAGGCCTTCGGGATGGAAGCAGCTGCTCCTTTGTTGAATTATCCCACTATTCCATCAACAAAGTTAAAATCTAAACAGGAAGGCCTAAGTCCAACTGAAAACCCAGATCCAACCCCCTCAAGAGCATGAAACACACGCACAGAGGCAATATGATGGGATAGAAAGATCACTCACTAGATCTGGAGAACAGACCTGGATTATTGAATTCCAGATCTGTCATGCCATAGAAACAGAATTTGAGAGTTGTAAAGATCCTTAGTGGTCATATAGTTCACAACTGAACAAAAATTCCCTTTACAACATGGTGGACAAATGGTCATTCAGTCTTCCCTGAAGACCTTCACTTATCAGCAGGGCCATTTTAGAGAAGTGATTTAGCCTTTCTGAAAACCAGCTTCCTCATTCACAAAATGGGGTTTCATTGTTCAAATAATCAACAGATGTTGATCTAGCTCCTACTCAGTGTAAAGTATCCATGCTAGATATGGAAATACAAAGAAAATGACACAATTCCTTCCCTCATGGAGTTTACTTTCTATTAGTGGGGATATGAAAGAAACACAGAGAAGTATAATAGAAGGCCAGATGCAATGGGGGCAAAATGAGAGGAGTAGAAAAGAAGAGGAGTACATTTTTCAACTGGAAAATACTACTACAGATCTCTGATGGTTATTGAGGAAAGCATTTTGTAAACTTTAAAGCCCAATAGTAATATGAACTCTTACAATAATAGCTGTTATTATAATCAATAGATTATAAGTTTCTTAAAAGTAAGGATTGTGATTTTGTCTCTGTCTACCCAGAAACTTTTATAATGCTTGGCATATATTGACAATGTTGTTGTTGCACATTTGTTTCAGTAGTATCTGACTTCTTGTGACCCGATTTGGGGTTTTCTTAGCAAAGATACTGGAATGGTTTGTGATTTCCTTTTTCTGTTCATTTTAAATGAGATGAAGAAACCGATGTAAACAAGATTAAGTGACTTGCCCAAAGTAAATATCTGAGGTCAAATCTGAACTTGGATCTTCCTGACTCCAGGCTTGGTGTTCTATCCATTGTGCCACCTAGCTGCCAATGCCTGCTATATAGTATAGAGTTAATAAATGCTTGTTGGTTGATTACCATGAAGACCATAGTGATTACCATAGATTCAGGTTTGGAAGGGACCTTAGAGGCCAAAAAGCCCAACTCTTTCATTTTTCAGACGGGAAAACTGAGGTACAATGAAGCTGAATGACTCACCCAGGGTCAAAGAGATAATAAATGTCTGAGGTAAGATTTGAACCAAGGTCTTCCTAACTCAAAGTTCAGTACCATGCTACTTCTTAAGGAAATGACTACAGTACCCAGTACTCCCAAGTGTTTTCTCATCCAAGAAGTACTTACTAACCTGCTTAGTTTCTGAGATTAGATGTATTTGGAGTGTTACAGATGTACATAAATAGATCATGGATCAAATGAGTAAGAAGCCAAGTTGTATATAAAGAATGTTTCTTAAGCCATTTAGAAAGGACTTGGAAGAAGACAATCCCAAAGGACTCATGATGAAAAATGTTGTCCACCTCTAGAGAAAGAACTGATAACTGAATACATACTGAAGCACACTATTTTTCTCTTTCTCCCTTCTTTCCTTTCTTTTTTTCCCTTCCTTCCTTTCATGTGTTCTCTCCTTCTCTTCTTTTCTTTTTCATTCAAGTCTTCTCCTACAAAATGATTAATATGGAGATGTTCTACATGATTGCAAAAAAAAGGGGAAGACTTGGAAGGATTTCTAAAATCAATCTCTCTCTCTCTCTCTCTCTCTCTCCTCTCTCTCTCTCTCTCTCTCTCTCCCCCCCCCCCACCTCTCCATTTCCAAGGGTTTACCCAGACCTCAGTGATGAGCCAGGTCCTGAGATACCCCTTTCCACCTCTTCCTACCTTAATGATTGCAGTTCAAATGATAACTCACATGTATATATGTGGTGTGTAAATTTGCTCAGCACTCTATTCGCATTGATGCTGTGAGATGGGTAGTATCAAAAGTCCCATTTTACAGATAAGAAAACTAAGATTTCAAAAGGGTAAATGTCAAAGGTTAAATCACTTCTCCAAAACAGCCCTGCTGATATGAGCATGTCCATGATCACACAGCTAGTAAATGTCAGAAGTAGAATTCAGACCCAGATTTCCAGATGCTGTTCCCTCTATGGCATGCTACCTCTACTGTATCCCTATGCTGCTTCTACTCTAGCCATTATCTCTATATCCCACCCACCCACCCCTATACCTTAGGCAACACCTCTGGAACTAACCTGATTTCTAGTTATAATGAACTTTCTCCTTATCTTGCTAGGTTTCTGAGCCCTTACCACTTCTTTCCATCTCCAGTCCCCTCACTTCCAGCTCCTTTTTATGTATACTCTTTCCCCATTAGAATGTAAGCTCCTGACAAGCAGGATGGTATTTGCATTTGTATCTCCAACATTTAGCACACTTCCCCGTAAGCACTTAATAAATACTTTATCTAGCTGTCTATCCCTCAAAGTACGTTTTCTGGTATCACTTTAATCCAAACATGTACTTCATGGGCATCCTAGGGTTGTTCAGACCTTTATGACTTGGGGAGAAGTGTGATGAAATGTACTATTCTTTATTATTGGTAAAGATTATGTCTGTTATTGTGTGTGTGTTTTTCCTTCATTGCCAAAGAAGACCATGCCATCAGAGAAATGAGGACATGACTTGCACTTGACTTTGTTTTGAGCAAGGGAAGGCTGTGCAGATTACCAGTCTCACTTCTCCTCCAGAGTCATCTAAATCCAGTGACCAGATATTCATCAGTATGACTGAAGATGAGCCAGGATGAGGCAATTAGGGTTAAGTGACTTGCCCAAGGTCACACAGCTAGTGAGTGTCAAGTGTCTGAGGTGAAATTTGTACTCAGGTCCTCCTGACTCCTGCACTGGTGCTTTATTCACTGTACCACCTGGCTGCCTCGTTATTGTGTATGAGATCCTGAAGAACTACATAGGATTGAAATAAACCAATCTGCCTGCTATACTTACTGCTAGCATAACCCTTGGCTCAATTACCCTCTCTGACACTGTTTCCTCATCTTAAAAATGAGGAAGTTGAATTAGATGGCCTCTATGGTCCCTTCCAGCCTCTGCCATTTTCTATGACTTCTCTGGTGTGGTATGTTTGTATGTGTGTGTGTGTGTGTGTGTGTGTGTGTGTGTGTGTGTGTGTGTATGTGTGTGTGTGTGTGGTATGGTGTGGTGTGGAGTGGGAAGAGGGAATGATAAGAGTCACATCTCCTCAAACTGAACCTGGGGAAAAGAGCTAGCAATGTAACTAACAAATGCTTCCCGGAAATCCTCAGAACCTGCAGCTCAATGGTAAGGACCAGAGGGATCGCAAGCTTTGAAACAAAAAGGAAGTGGGAGTCAGGTTGAAATATGCCTGGGAGAAACAAGCACTGCGTTTCCCCCAGGGGCAGGCAGTACAGTAGGAAACCACGCTGCAGGATCAGCTCAAGATGCTGGTCAGATGGGAATAAGGTTAGTTGGCCCAGGATGCAGAACCAGGCACTGTAAGTATGGGGTGAGATCATATATTTTTACTCCATCCCTTTCTCAATCATACACCCTGGCATTAGGTATTGGCATGGACCAGTCAACTGAACATAGGAAGGGAGATGTGATTCCCCAAAGACCAGTGGATTGGGTAATGCTTGAAAACCTACGGTATGTGGATGTTATTGTGCAGTACAAAGTGAGAATATGAGGAATTCAAATAAATGTGAGGAAATCCGTATGAATTGATGTCGAGTAAAATAAGAACCAGAACCATATACACGATGACCATTAAAATGTAAAGGAAAAGATCACTGAAAGGAAGTCAGACTCTAAGTAAAAGAAAACCAAACTAAAGTTCTGGAGGAAAAATCATGTACAGAACACTTCCTTCCTCGTGGCAGAGAGGTGAGATACCACCTACATAGAGTCATGCAGCTAGTGGGTGCATCGTCCCCCAGCCTTCTCTTCTTCCATACTAATTAACCTCCAAGTTCTATGATTTTCATCATAAAGCTTGCTTCCTCCCATTGTTCTTTGTTCTTCTCTTTCAAGTTCTACACTTCTGTCTTCAGTTGTGGTGTTGAAAGAAAAATCATCAGGGCTCTGACCAGTTGCTAAATACAATGGCAGATGGTTTCATTGTTCCTACAAGTTATTTATGTGTGTAAGTGCCATGGATGCTTTTTAAAAACTATATCATGAAACCCTGGCTAGGAAAATTCATCAACCTTTGAACTGGAGGAGACAGCGGCCAAAAGGTTGATGAATTTTTCTAAGTTGTTTGCCTACAGAAAATCCTTAACAAATACTTGTTGAATTGAGTAGAACTGAACTGAATTTAGGAGAGAAAAAAACTAAACTCAATGAATGTAGACTAGGCTAATGCTGACGTTATCACAGTGTGCAATGGAAAAAGATTGGTAATCCTAGTGAACCACCCTTTTGAGCCTCGAACCTCAGTGCAGCACTTTGTCAGAACCTTCAGAGTAAGAAGACAAAGGAAAATGTTACAAGGAGACAATTTAACACCTTTCAATCACTAATTGCCAATCGTCCAGGCCAAGAGGAGGCTGTAGACATAGACTATCCCATCCCACATGTTTTTATGTAATTATCCCTTCTATAAATTGCCATTCTTTGTACACAAGTCTAATTTCATTGGTCACTCTAACGGAGATAAAATCCCCAACTATCCCTTGATCAGCACTTCTTAATGACTTCTCAGTTACGCTCAATCAGTCCCAGCTCTCATTTATGAGTTCTCAGTTGAGATCTTCATGATGATGTTTCCCACCGTCTGTTCCTGTGTCTTTTTGCCAGCGTCAGCATTTAACGAGCAGTGGCTTTTTGTTTCTCTCTTTCTCAGCTGTCATTCGGGTCATCAACCACCTTGCAAAAATGCAAGAAATTTATTTTTCCCAACAATGGTCTTCAACCAGAGATTATAATTGGCCTTCCTGTCCTCATCATGACCACACCCCTCTTCCTATGAGGATGTGGTGCTACTTCCCTCTAGGGCCCCCAGCTGAAATCTCACTGAGTTACCAGGATGATCACTTATAAAACATGATACAGATGCACTTTCTGTTGAGGTACAGATCAGACTAAGTGGACTCTGAGTTATTCCCCTTTCTCCAAGACCCTCTGTGTTCCAGTCAACAGTTCTTGATTTTCCTCATGCACAACATTTCCATACTGTTGCACAAGCTGTTCTACCTGAGTACTCTACCTCACCTGCAACTCTGAAAATCCCTACTTCCCTTCAAAGCTCAGGTAAGGTACCTCCTTGCCACAAGAGAACTTTCTCAATGCCCTTGAGCTGTCAATGCCCCCAAGCCTCCAAATTGCTTTGAATTCATTTTATATAACTTTAGGTTTACTCACCTATGTGAATGTCATTTCTCCCAATGGAACGAAAGCTCCTTGGAGGAGTTTCCTTTCTGTCTTTGTATACTTAGTGCCTTGCACCATCCCTGTTACATAGTAGGTGATCAATAAATAGCAGTTGGTGACCCTAAAAAACTCACTTAATCCCAACTGCCTCCAAAGCAAAACAAAATAAGAAAAGAAAGGGTTGTTAGACCTGAATTTAAAAGCAGTCCTCAAGATCTGTTCCTTCTTTCTCCCACATCTCTAGAACAGGTCAACAACTCTTTTTGCCCAGATTATTGAAAAAAAAAGCTCTTGGCTAGCTTCTCTGCCTCCAGTCTCCCTGTTTCTAATCCTGTACTGCCCAAGAACTCCCAAGCAAGTTTTGACAGAAGCACACAATGAACTTCCCCCAGCACTGCTCCAATCATCTGAGTATCACAGTGGATGATGTTGGATGTAGTATTTCCAGGACTAAAATTGTGTGACCTGGGGCAAAACATTTAACCTCTCAGTTTCCTCATCTCCAAAATCAAAATGACAACAGTGCCTGCCCCCCAAAGTTGTTGTGAGGATCAAATGAGAGAGGATATGTAAAGTATAATCTAAATTTTTAAATTATTGTCAAAACCCTCCTAGCTTAGACATCTCTAAGGGCCTTTGTTCCTCTCTGGTACCAAGCAAAGAATCATCTTATGGGGCAGCTAGGTGATGCAGTGGATAGAGCACCAGTGCAAGAGTCAAGAGGACCTAAGCTCAAACCTCATCTCAGACACTTGACACTCACTCACTAGCTGTGTGCCCTTGGGCAAGTCACTTAATCCAAATTGCCTCATCCTGGGTCATCTCCAGTCATCCTGATGAATATCTGATTACTGGATTCAGATGGCTCTGGTGGAGAAGTGAGGCTGGTGACCTGCACAGCCCTCTCTCACTCAAAACAAAGTCAAGTGAAAGTTATGTCATTATTTCTCCGATGGCATGGTCTTCTTCAGCAACCAAGGACAAACATACACACAAAGAATCATTTGATGAAAAGAATGCTAGATTTGGAGTCAGAGGATGTAAGTACTGGCATCTGCTACTTAATATTTGTAAGACTTTAGGTAAGTCACCAGCTCCAAAGGCCTCAAGTTTCCTCATCCATAAAATGAGGAGCTTGGACTATATGATCTCTCTGAAGTTCTAAACTAATTGGATCCTGATGAAGAGTTTTCTGGACCTTTAAAAAAACCTAACAAATCTCTCATCTCACTGCCCAGACCCTTCTCTTGACTGTGGTAACAAGATTAATAAACAAGGACCAAGAAAGAAGTAGACTTTCCTCGCTTAAAACACTGGGCCTACACATCTTTAAGAGCCTTGCTTTAGCTTGACAGGTGTACTTTTTAGTATAGGCTTTGACTGGAATATATTATAACTCAATAAAGACTTATTAAGTTCCTACTACATATATTGTGTTGGGACAGCAGGAGAAACACAAAGTTTAGTCAGCAATGAGGAACCTGCAGCCTCAAGGCCATATGTGGCCCTTTAGGTCCTCAAGTGTGGTCCTCTGACTGAATCCAAACTTCACAGAACAAATCCCTCTAATAAAAGGATTTGTTCTGTAAAACCTGGACTCAGTCAAAAGACCATACCCAAGCACCTAGAAGGCCATATGTGGCTTTGAAACCATAGGTTTCCACTCCACTTTAGATAAAATAGTCTCCACCCTCATGGGTCCTATAGTCTATTAAAAGGAAAAGAGAGAATCACCAATAACCTACATAATAATAATTGCATATCACAATAAACCTGTGAGTTAACTACTACAAATATTGTTATTATATTTTTCAAATGAGAAAAGTGAAGCTCAAGGAAAAAGTAGAGAAAAATCTATTCATTCAATCATTCAAATATGCAGAAAGTATAAAATATTGGAGAATTCACTTACCATATGGGAACCATATGAATACAATTACAAAACACTCTTTACAGAAATAAAAACAGACCTAAATAATTGTATAGATATTAACTTCTCATGGTTGATCCTGCCAACATAATAAAAACAATAATGCCAACAATAATTAACTTATTCAGTGCCATACTAATCAAACTTCTGAAGGATTATTTTGTGGAATCAGAAAAAATAATTATAAAATTCATCTGGAGAAATAAAAAATCAAAAATCTTGAGGGTAATAATTTTTTTTAAATATGAAGGGCCTACCATCAGCACCAGATCTCAATCTCTACTACAAACAATAATCATCAAAATTGTAACGTACTGCTTAAAAACTGAAATATTCAATTGGTAGATAGTGGATATGGATACAACATACATGGATACAAAGCAAGAAACGTGGTAGTAGATACTACTAGGGTAAGAGCTCACTATTCAACAACTGCTTGGAAAACTGGAAAGCATGCTTTCAGAAATTAAGTTCAAACAAATATCCTACACCAAATATTAAGATAAGCTCCAAATGGATAAATGACTTAGATATCACATCTTAAAAAAAATTAGAGGACCAGGGAAGAAAATACCTTTCACAATTATGGATTGGGGAAGAATTTGTAACCAACCAAGGAACAGAGACAATCATAGAAAATAAAATGGGCAGCGTTGATTACATGAAATTGAAATTTTTCACACATTTAAAATGAGAAGGGAAACATAACCAGGGGAAAAATCTTTGTAGTTTCTCTGATAAAGTATATCATAAGGAACTGATTGAAATATATAACAAAAGCATAAATAGTCAAAGGAGATGACCAGAAAATTCAATTATATTTTGTGTGACCCTTACAGGTAGAGATCAGTACTGGACCAACACCTGATGAGGCAGAGGTCCATGTGAATTCCTAAGAGAGCATGGAACCACAGTGGGATGTTCCTGAATGGTTTAAAAGAGAAATAAAAATTGTAAAGGCAGAATTTATGGCCTTCAGAAATAATTGGCAGAATCAGAAAACACAATAGGAAGCCTCACCAAAGAACCAAAAAAGAGAATAAATGATTGGGAATGCAAATACACAGAAATGAATGACAATCTGGAATAGGAGAAACACAAAGCAATGACATAAAAAAAAAAAACAAAAACGTGATCTTCATATAAACAAAGACTGAATTAAGCAGAATGTTTTCAATTCATTGACCTCATGTATGGATAAGGTAAGAGTTTTAAACTTTGCCCTATTCAACCAAGTCCTACCCTGCATCCTCATCCAACCTCCCTAACTTCTGCAAAATCTACATAGCCATGAATTTGTATTGGTGCTTACTTCAGGGCAGTGGATCTGTAGCCTGGAGAAAAGGGGTCAGTATGGGCTGAATCAAATGACCTTTGAGGTACCTTCCAAATCTCAGATTCTAAGATTTGAAGCCTCTGTCACTGATCAGTTCCTGGAGTCACAGAATGAAAGACCTGTTGATGGCATAGAGGATTCAGAAAATCCAGATTTATTGCAACTAAGCTATCTCACTGTAGGGCAAGGGTTCCTGATCCTTTTGGGCAATCTGGTGAAACCTATGGACCCCTTCCCAGAATAGCATTTTTAAATGCATAAAATAAAATATAATAGAATTCCAAGGGAAAGCTATGCATTTATACAAGGAAAATTAAAAGATTGATGAAAGTGAAGACATTTTTCCCTTTCAAATTCAGAGATACCCCATCCCCCAAAAAACTATCCAGAGAAGCCTTGGAGGTTCATATACCCTAGATTAAGAAACTTTGCTTGAGAACACTCGAAGAAGGCATCCCTGCTGAACCAGATCCGGGTTATCTGAGGTTCAGAATTGGGGACCTTAAATCCACACCCACATCATTTCAGCCATAGTCATCAATACCCTTCACAGTCTAAATTTCCTAGTCTACAACGTTCTAGGAAAACTTAACCTACGAGAGATTCTAGGAGAATCTAACCTACAAGGCTAGGATAAGGAACTCCTTCAGAAGCATAGTGTTCTTACCAACTCAGCTAGCCAGGCCCAATATGGTAGCTGTGACCTTCTCTAAGTCCATCTAGCTCCCACCATGCTCTCCTCTGTGTTCTCTATGCCACAGTCACAGCTACTGAAGACCGATAAAAGAAAGCTCTTGCTACCAAAGTCCTTGGCACTCTCAAATGGTTCAACATCAGAAAATGATAGCATTTTATGGGCGGAAATTATATTAAAGAGACGTTACCACCTTTTTTTACCAGTGCACTCTGACCATGAGATTTTTCCATCTGACTTGCAGTTGAAACCTCCCCTCAATTGTCTACCTTCATTAGAATGTAGGCTTCTTGAGCACAAGCTTAGCACAGGGTAACACATCGTAAGCTTTTAATAAATGCCTTATTTCTTCATCACTCAGGCAGAGGGCTCTTCCACTGTGCATTTAAAGAGTTCTTTTTCATTATTTTGGATACTTAAAAATACTTTTTTGAGTATTTAAATTCTATTGAAGCATTTGACCCTTGGGCATGTCTATCTGATGTGCCTATGTTATATTAAAAGTTCTTCAAGGAATAACATTTTGTTTTCAAAGTACTTTCTTCACAACAATCCAATGAAGGAGAGAATGTTAGTATTATTATGACCATGTTATAGATGAAGCAATTTCAGCCCCCGAGAATTAAAGTGACCTATTCAGTGTAACTCCACAAGCATCAGAGCTAGAATTCAAATCCAGATCTCTTGATTTCAAGATCAGTGATCTTTTCTACTATACAATACTGCCTTGAAGAAACCAAGATTGTGTGTCCCTTTGTAATCTAGTGCTCCTACCTTCCAGTTCTTTTACATCTAATTCCCTACCATGTGCTCTTCCAGTTCTTTTACATCTAATTCCCTACCATGTACTCTTCAATCCAGTGACACTGGCCTCAGGACTCTTTACGCAAACAAGACACACCATCTCTTTGCTCCTGGAATTTTTTCTGGTTGTCCTCCAAGCCTGGAATGCTCTCCTTCCTTATCTCTGCCTACTGGCTTCTCTAGCTTCCTTCGAGTCCCACCTAAAAGCTCATCTTCTAAAGGAAGCCTTTCCCAGCTCCTCTGAATTTTAATGCCTTCTCTCTGTAAATTATTTCCTATCTATCCTGCACATAGCTTGTTTGTGCATCCTTGTTTGCTTGCTGACTCCTCCATTACATTGTGAGCTCCTTGAGGGCAGGGACTGTCTTTTGCCTCTTTCTGTAGCCTCAGCACCTGGCACATAGTAGGCATTTAATAAATGTTTATTGTCTGTCTCCTGCTTTCAATCCTGTTCCACCATGAGATCCAATATAAGGTTGTACACCCATTGAGTGCTCAGGAAAGATTGTTGGTTGACTGAGAGCAAAGTAAGCTCCTTGTGGCATTCAGAACCAGGCATTAGAACCAAAGCCCTTTAAAGTTAGAAATGTGTTGTTGCTAGTAGGTGGGAGTAGTAATAGCTCATATTTCAGATTATCAGATACTTTCAGGATATCAAATGCTTCCTTACATATTGCCTCATTTGAAACTCACAGCAATCCTGTAAGATGAGTATTATAAGTATTATTATCCTTTTTAACAGATGAGGTCACTAAGGCTTAACTTAAATTTTTCATTCAACATCATTTAAGTGATCAGAACTTAAATCCATGCTTTTTTGCCTCCAAATCTAATACTTTTTCTTCTCTCTTTTTTTTCTCAAAGCAGTCTTCCCATTATACCATACTCATATATATATATATATATGTATATATATATACATATATATATATATATATATATATATATATATTTCTTTAGTTAAACTCAAGACAAGGTTCTAAGAAAGACTTAGGAAAATTCCATTCTGGACATTTAATGCAAGATTCTTATCTCACTAAGCCTCCTCTGGCACTCAAGCATCTAATGAGCTAAAGCTAAGAGAGTTGTATTTATTATAAATTGTTGGAGAAGTCCTGCATCAGCTGGATATGGCACTTAGAATATAAAATGTTAAACAAAGAACTCAGTATTTGGGAAGATGTCTCCATGGGTGCCAAGCAGTTACTCAGAGACATATAGGGTTTCATTCATTCTGCTCAGTTATAGAACTTGGTGCTGATAAGACAAATGTCATAAGATCTGTTCCCTAAAAGGCCACTGAAAATAGAAAAAAAAAGCAAACCTCTTGTGATTCAACTGCAAGGTACTTCAGAGGCCTTCTACAGCAACCTACACCTGAGCAAGAATCTTTTCTATAACAGAATCCGACAAGTGGTCAACAAAGCTTTGCCTGAAGACCTCCAGCAATAGAAAGCCAGTACTCCCTAGGGAGGCCTGCTCCACTTTTGGACAGTTTCAAAACTTCTTTACATCAGGTTTCTTCCTAGTTTAACCTCTAGGACAATACAGAAGTATGATCCTTTTTCTATGGAACAGTTCTTCAAATCCTTGAAGACTTTCAATAAACATTTATTAAGTGACTATGAAGGGCAGCTAGGTGGTGCAGAAGAAAGCACTGAGCTGAGAACCAGGAAGACTCATCTTCATGAGTTCAGATCTGACCTCAGGCACTTCCTAGCTCTGTAACCCTGGGCAAGTCACTTAACCCTATTTGCCTCAGTTTCTTCATCTGTTAAAATGAGCTGGAGAAAGAAATGACCAACCATTCCAGTATCCCCGTGGGGTCACAAAGAGTTGGACATGGCTGAAAGAATTCAACCATAATGCTACTATGTATAAGCAGGCGTAGTGGATAGAATGCTTGGCCCAGAGTTAAGAAGACTCATCTTCCTGAGGCCACGTCTGGCCTCAGATGCTTACTAGCTGGGTGACCCTGGGCAAGTCACTTAACCCTGTTTGCCTCAGTTCCTTATATGTAAAATGAGCTGAAGAAGGAAATAGTAAACCATTCCAGTATCCTTACCAAGAAAAGCCCAAATGAGGTCACAAAAAGTAGGACATGATTGAAAAACAACTGAAAAATTGCCTACTATTTACTAGTTACTATTCTAAGTGCAAGTTATACAAAAATGAAGAAAGAGTCCCTGACCTCAAGGAATTACAATTTTAAGGAGGAAGGGGATGGTATATTGGTGTATACTTGGTAGAGAAGTCCAAGGGAGTATAGCTGGGTGGGAAATGAAGAAATGATTGGCCAGAGTGCACCTCCCCAAACAGAAACTTTGGGAGGAGCTCTTTGCTTCTGCCCTCTAATCAGAGAAGCAGGGAATATTGAGGATACAGATGACGTGTTGAGGACTGAGGTTGAGGCAGTCTCCCAAGATAAGATTCTTGTCAATCAAATTCTTGGAGGAATGATGGAAAAGTCCAAGTGAGTATAGCCTGGTGGGAAATGGAAGAGCCGGTTGACCTGGGTACCCTCCTTAAATGGAGGCTCTGAGAAGAGCTCTTCCCTCCTCCTTCCGATTAGAGTGAGAGAGAATACTGAAGCTACTAAGGCTCTTCAATCAGAGAGGACGAGCGATCTGAGGGTACATAAATACCAAGGCTGACGCAGGCTTGTAGAGTGCAGACAGCTACCATGCACCTCTTAAGCCTCTTATCCTCAAACCTAAACATAACCCTTCAACTCACCTTCAGATGTCATGATCTCAAGGTCCTTGCCCAGCCTGGTTGCCAGCCCCTGCATGTTCCTTATGTTATTAGTACTCTAAATTGTGACTCTTAGATCAGAACACAGCCCTCCCAATGTGGACTGGGCAGGGTAGCATTCTATTCTACAACCATGGATTGCTTCCTTAATCCCTCTCAAATATGTGCCACTACTCAAAGAACAAATTTATTCCTCCTCCTGGAGATGATTAATTACAGTTTGTCCCAGAACATAACCCATATATCAGTCTTAAATCAGAATAAAGCCAGATCATCAGAATATCTTCTGAGCTGATCCTGACTAAAGATATTTCATTTTTTTCAAGAATTTGAAAAATACACCTCATCCTTGTAATTGTCAATAACGTTCTTGCTTGATACAAAAAGGGCAAAAGACACATCATCGAGGGGTAAAGTCTAGTTACAGACACACCTAAGGCTCATGAAAGTTGGGGAAAGTTCTCTTGAACCCCAGTTCTTTATACTATAAAGCCATCATGTCAAGTTCCATGTACAAAGACTGCTGCAATCCAAGAAGGAGAGGCAGCAAAGACCACGTCTTATTTAATTTAGTTTCCCCCTCAGTACTTGGCATAGAGTGTTTTACACATAGTGAGTACTCAGGAAATATTTGCTAGATTGACTGTAGCTCACATTGTCCATAGAAGGATTTTGTGATCTAGTCAGGTGATCTTGTCTAGAGGAAAGAATGGATGTATATATTCTCATCTCTCACCTGCACAGAGATGACTTTAATAATCAGTATAAGACTTTGTATCAGTTCATTAAATTTCAGAATTGGTAGAGACATTGGTTGCCATTTAACCCAACCTATACCATATAAAGAATTCCTTCTGCCCTTTGACCCAGCAATACCACTTCTAGGGCTGTATCCCAAAGAGATCATAAAAATAGGAAAAGGACCAACATCTACAAACATATTTATAGCAGCTCTTTTTGTGGTCGCCAGGAACTGGAAATTGGGAAATGACTGAACAAGTTGTTTTATATAAATGCAATGGAAAACTATTGTGCTATAAGAAATGCTGAGCAAGTGGACTTCAGAAAAACTGGAAAGATTTATATGAATTGATGCTGAGTGAAATGAGCAGAACCAGGAGAACACTGTACACAATAACAGTCACATTGTTTGATAACTGGCTTTGATGGATTTAGCTCTTCTCAGCAATGCAAGAACCTAAAACAACTCCAAAAGACTCATGGTGGAAAATGCCATCCACCTCCAGAGAATGAAATACGGAGTCTGAATGCAGATTGAAGCTTACTATTTGTTCTCTTTTATTGTATTGTTTTGTTTTTTCTTTCTCATGGTTCCTCCCATTCATTGTGGTTCTTCTAAGTAACGTGACTAATGTGAAAATATGTTTAATAAGAATGTATATGGAGAGCCTATATCAGATTGAATATCATCTTGGGAAGGGATGGGGGGAGGGAGGTGGAGAAAATTTAAAACTTATGGAAGTGAATGTTGAGAAATAAAAATAGCTAAATTAATTTATATTTAAAAAATTCTGATGGAATACCATTCTGCTGTAAGAAATAATGAGCTGGTTGATTTTAGAAAAGTATGGAAAGACTTGCATGAAATAACTCAGAGTTAAATAAGAAGAACCAAAAGAATGTCGTATACAGTAACAGCAATACTGTTTGAAGAATGACTGCAAATGACCAAGTTATTCTAAGTATTGTAAATATTCAAATCAACTACAAAGGACCTATGAAGGAAGTTTCTATCCTCCTCGAGAGAAAGAACTGACAGATAGAAGTATACATAGTATAGTTTTACATATATTTATATATTTGTGTCAAATGGTGGCCTTCTCTAGTGCAGGGTGGCTTTAAAAAAAAAGTCAAAATTTTAAAGTAAAATTTTGAAAAATGAATCCTTTTTGCAATTTACCAATAAGTCACTCAGCCTGTTCTTGAAGTGCCTCTGCTTCTCAAGGTGGCCCATTCCATTTTGGGACAGTTCAAATTGTTAGTACAAACTTTCTGATATTAAACCCAAATCTGCTTCTTTGTAAATTCCATCCATTCTCCTAGTTCTGCCAGGCCCTTGGGAACACACAGAACAAACCTAATCCTTCTTCAACATGGCAACATTTTAATACTTAAAGCCGGTTATCACCTCCCTCAAGACTTCTTTTCTCTAGGTAAACATACTCAGTTCTATCAAACCTCCTCCCCTTATAACATGAGCTCAAGACCCTTCCAACACCTTCAAGACCTGTTCTCTGGATGCTCTCCAGATTACAAATGGACCCCTTGAAATGAGACGTGCAGATCTGAACACAATACCCCAGATGTGGTCAATACTCTAGACATGGCAGGGTGATCACCTACTCATTCTTGGAAGCAATACATCTTTTAACACAGCACAAAGTTGAATTTGCTTTTTGTGACTACCATATCATACTATTCACTCATATTTGGCTTGAAGTCTACCACTATTCCCAGATCTTTTTCATTTCAATTTACACAAAGCTCAATATTCAAAAGGATCTATGATCTCCATTTGGAAGTTCCCTCCAATGGGGCTAATCACAAGGCATCTATGCCTGCTCATCCTTTGCAACTCTTGTCCACGTTGTCCCATACATTTGACTTGGCAGGTCTACCCAATATATTTGAGACCTTCCTTGCTTTCTCCTCACATCCTGAGAATGCCAGTGCCTCATTCTTGCCACTTATACTTTCTCTTTCTGTCATACAGTCTCCGGAGGGACATCTTTTACAATTCATTATCATCAGGATCATCTGTTTGATGTTCAAAGCCCTTCCCAACCTAACTACACCACTTCCTCCCCTTTCTGGTCTTCTTAGACTTTACACCTTCCCACATACTCTTCAATCCAGTAATATGGGACTCTTGGATGTTTCATGAACAAGACACTCAATTTCTCAGGTCTGGGTATTATCTCTTCCTGTCCCCCATGCCTAGAATGTTCTCCTTCCTTTCTTTTCCTTCTGGCTTCCCTGGCTTTCTTCAAGTTTCAACTAAAATCCCACCTTCTACGGGAAGACTTTTCCTATCATGGAAGCAGCAAGGTGACACAATGAATATCAGGAAGATGTGAGTTCAAATCCAGCCTCAAACATTTATTACCAGTATGATCCTGGATAAGTGACTTAACCTCTGCTTGCCTCAGTTCCCTCAACTTTGAAATGGAAATTATAACAGCCTTAATAGGTATATAATAATAATAGCACAGGATTTCTGTAAGAATCATATGAGATATTTGTAAAGGGCTAAGCATAGTGACTAACACATGATAGACACTATATAATCCCACTTGATTCAAATGTCTGCCTTTCATTGCCTATTTCCTACTTGTCACATGTGTAGTTTGTACATATTTGTTTGCTTGTTATCTCCCCCATTAGATTGTGATTCCTTGAGGACAAGGATTTTCTTTCACCTCTCTTTGTATACCCAGTGCTTAGCACAGGGCCTAGCACCTAGTAGGTGCTTAATAAATGGTCAGTAACTATTTAATTTTAACTCCATTTCATTGCGCCTGGTCTGTCCCAGGTATAGAGATCAAGAAGCTCTATACGTTGTCTGACTCTGAGCACTTAACTCTGTTTGCCTCCTTTTCCTCATCTGTAAAAACAAGTTGGAGAAGGAAACGGCAAACCGTTCCAGTACCTTTGCCAAGAAAATCTCCAAGTGTGGCCATGAAGAATCAGACATGACTGAAATTGACTTAACAACAATAATGCAGGCTGTTTATCCCAATGTACATTGTAAACCGTTCAATCGGTATTCTTCATCCACTTGGATTTGCTGCGTGTGTTAGATCAAACTCTTTTAGATAGTCAGAGATTTATGCCAGGAGATTCTGCAACATTCCAGGGCTTGATGTAAGTAATAACCTCATCCACAAGCAGAAGCGTCTGGAGGCCCTTACTATCCCCATAGGGACTCCTCCTTCAACTTGGCCTGAAGTTCACTGTAGCAAACATCTTTGGCAAAGCATTTGTGTCATCTTTACATAAATGGAGGACAGCATCCTCAAGGTGTGGTTTTAAAGGGAACAAATAGATCTCTAGAGGGTTACTCAACAATGGACCACACTTTTAATGCTTCACAACTGACTGAAAAATAATAGAGAATACGAGATCCTATTGAGCTTATCTTTTGTGATTGTGAAAGAGCATTTGATTTGGGAAGGAAAAGTCCACCTTTAAGGAAACTCTTTTCCAGCACAGTATCTCTCATCCATACATCAAAATCATTCAAAACTCCATGAAGACATAATATAGAAATACAACTCTTAAATGATTATAAACATCGGGCAAAGTATGAATGCATGCTTGCAAGTCTTTTGTCGCTCAGTCATTTTAGTCATGTCCAACTCTTTATGACCCCATTTGGGGTTTTCTCAGCAGAGATACTGGAGTGGTATGCCATTTTCTTCTCCAGTTTATTTTACAGAAGAGGAAAGTGAGGTAAACAGGGTTAAATGACTTGCCTGGGGTTACACAGCTAGTGTCTGAGGTCAAATTTGAACTTAGATCCTCCTGACTCCAGGTCCAGCACTCTATCTAGTGTATCATCTAGGTGCTCTCTTGCAAACTTTAAAGTGTCATATAAATGTCATCAATGATGTCTTGGGGTCTTTAAAAAAACATCCTGATTCCGTTTTCCTGGATGCTGTATAATTATTTGTTTGAAGGGGCAGAAATTCAGCCTATGATTTCATTGGTATAGCAAATTCCCAATGAGGAAATTTCCTCTATGGACACAGATCTGCCCACTTCATAATTTAGTCTCAGAGAGTTTCTGAGATTAAGTGATGTGTCACATGGTCAATATGAACACAGGCTTCCTGAGATCAACTTTTTTCCCATTACACTCAGCTGCCTCTCTATTCTCTAATTTAGCAATATAAATGGCAAAAATGATGAAAAAGATAATTTCAGAGCAACCTGGGAAGACTCATAGGAGCTGATTCAGGGTAAAATGAGCAGAACCAGGAGAACAGTATACTCTATAACAACATTGGAAAAATGAACAATTTTAAAGACATAAGAAATCTAATCAATGCAGTGATCACCTATGATCCCAGAGGACAGAGGATAAAGCATGCAGCCCATCTCGTAATGAACTCTTAGCCACACATTTTTGGACATGGACAATATGGTAATTTGCTTTGCTTGATTGTGCATATCTGTCAAAAAGGTTTTTCTTTCCTTTTTTTCAGTGTGGGGACAGTTGAGAGGGAGGCAAAAATACATACCTAACAATTAAAAATGAATAAAGTTTAATTTTTTTAAATGAACTTATATCTGCAAGGGATTCTATACAGATGAGGAAACTGAGGCTCAGTGAGATGAAGTGATTCACTCAAACTCACACAAGTAGTAATAGAGCACACCATGACCCTTCTTATGACCCTTCATAAACATTCATTAAATTGTATTAAGTGAAATTGAAGTGAATCACCTGGATTTCTCCCCCTTGGAGGAAATTATCAGAGTTCTGTTCCTTTCCTTTTCTTGCTTTCTCTTTCCTCTTTAGTTTCAGTCTTGAGAGAAGAGGATCTAGAACTTCCTGCCACAGATACCTCATCTAAGCTCTTAAATTCAATTACTCCCAGAACTTGGGAGCAGCCAAGAAGTAACCTAGTAGTAACTGGGGAGAAGGGTACTAGAAGTCCAATCAAGTCAACAAGCTTTTACTAAGCACCTATTATGTGTCAGGCATTGTGCTAAGCGTACAGATACAGACAAAAATAGTCCCTGCTCTCAAGGAGCTCATAATGTAATGGGGGATGGGGAGGCGGAGAAGACAACATGCCAATAGTTACGTGCAATCAGGGTATATTCAGGCTACGACGGAAATCATCTCAAAGGGAAGGCAGTTTTCTTGAAGGTGAGATTCAAGCTGAGCTTGGAAGGAAGCCAGGGAAGCCAGAAGAATGAGATGAGGAGGAAAAAGAGCATTTCAGCCATGGGGGAACAGCTGAGGAAAATGCAGAGTCAGGAAATAGAGTGTTTTGTGAGAGGAATAGCAAAGAGATCAGATAGCTAGATCATAGAGAACATGGAGGGGAGTAAAGTATAAGAAAAGTAGGAAAGAGGTAGGTTATATAGGGCTTTAAAAACAGAGGATTACAGATTTAATCCTGGAGGTAATAGGGAATCACAGAAGTTTATCAAATGGGGGAGTAACAAAGTTCTGTTTTGGGGAGATCACTTTGGTAGCTGAAAGGAAGATGAAGCAGAGTCCTAAGTCTGAGCAAGTGATTTTCACAGGCTCTCCTTGGGAGATGCTCATAAGAAGAAGACTTAGAGAGTGGGGAAGGTTACGGAAATCACCATGGTCCCCCTCAAGAGATGAAAAGATGTTGGGGACAAAAGAGGAGTGAAGAAGAGACAGAAGCGGGGGAACGAAGTCCCTGAGTTGGCGTTTTAAAGTTTGCGTTCTGAGACAATTAGAGACTGAATTATTAAAGAGGAGAAAGGAAAGAGGCTGTTTTTAAGAAAGCATGAGTAAGCGGGGACAATTTCACAGCGGTAAGCAGGATCGAAGGCCATCAATCCAGCCCCCATCTCGGGCCTGCCATAATGGCCATAAATACTTATCCCACTTAGTTGCTGATGTGTGTGGAGTTGTGCCCCTGGGCCCCCAGCCAACCATGTACTTAACACAGACGGTCGATGCGTAACACAGCCCCAAACAGGACTAGTGAGAGATGTGGGACTTTAGCACCCCCAAATCCCTGCCACCTACCAATTCTGTACCTTTCCCACCCCCTAACCTAAGCAACCTAATGCTCATAAGACTTTGTGAGCCTCTCTCTCTGAATTAGCACTAGGCACAGAGAATTACCTATCTCTTTACTAAGTAGTATTGGTTGCATGGGAATCTATTGGCTTGGGGGAAGTCATATTTGGCTGATTCCTCCAGGCACTCCTAGACTCCAAAATCCTATGCATGAATCCATGTGGAGACAGGAGTGAAGGGAGGGTTCGGATTCTATTCATCACTAACCCTTGGCATCTTTAGTTGCAATGTGGTGTTAGACCAATTCCCTGGAGACCACCAACGCTATAAACATCATGGGTTAGAAGCACTGAGTAGGGCAAGAAAATGTTTCTGTGAAGCATCTACTCCAGGGCCCATCTCTGAACTCTGAGCCATTGGGAGAAGCCACTAATGAGCACCTCCAAACTATCCAGTCATAGTTCATTTGTTCTGCTCACCGCAGGCTGAGCAGCAGGCTTGGCCCTCATCTAGGTGCCCATGTGCACACATCTGAAGGTAGCATGTAGCACCATCTCAGCTTCCAAATGCAAGAGGACCTAAAATAGATAGTCTGGATTTCTCCTTAATCAGCTGTGGTGGCAATCAAGAAACTCTGCCCTGGTCAGTCTGTAATGCTGCATGCTTCCTGAAGGCAGTGACCATTGCTGGACATGCCAAGCTGACAGGCCTTCAGGAACTCTGGAAAGTATGTCAGTCAGTCACTGAAACTCAGAAGGTGCCAAGCAACAGTACAAGCAGCTGGCTCATAGTTTGGGGCCTTTACTGCAAGGAAGAGCCCTTGTCTTTTCTTATCACATACACACTTACCAAAAGAACAGCTTCTGAGACCCAATTTTCTTTTTAATACATACACACACACACACACACACACACACACACACACACACACACACACACACACAGACACCAAATCTAACCTCCCATGGCTTTTGGTCTACCCACCGACTAACCTCAAATGCATTCCCAGTGAAATCAGTCCTGAAAATAGCCCTGTCATAGCTACCTCATGGACACAGCACCTGGCCCAAGTTAGCAGCTCAGGCCAGCCATGATCTCACTCAGCCACACTGTACTCTGGGGAGACAGAGAGGAAATGGAGGAAGGTGGGAGGGAGGAGGCAGCAGAGTGAGATGAAGGGGAAGGGATGCCTCTCCCCGTTCTACACAGGGAGAAAACTACTGAGGCTCAGAGAGAAAGCTTGACCTCTCCCCCCAACAATGGCTGAGGGAGGGGTCTCCAGCCTAGCCAGAACATCTGGCAGAGGATTTGCCCCTGCATCACTGCGAGTATAGCTCCAAACATGGTAAGGTCCACTTGGGCAACAGCTGAGATCAAGGCTTCATTCTACCCAATGGACTCCATTTGACCAGGGTCCCAGTATATACTGTGGAATACTGGGTGAGGTGACAGTGAAGGTGATCCACAGCCAGAGTGTTCCTGAAAAGGGATGGAGACTGGCAACAGTTATCAATTTCTTGCTATGTTAAAACTCTAAATAAATTTTATTACTATTATTATTTGCAAAGTAGTATATTAGACACTGAAGGGAGGGAGGAGGGGGAGAAGGAAGGAGGAGGAGAAAACTCTCAAAGGTTGTCTACCAAGACACAGAAGTACAAGTTCAGCCCCCAACCACAACACAGCAAGCTCCAGTTAAGATGCTCCCACAGAAATGGGATAATAGGTCAGAGACCAGGTAGCTAAGTAGCACAGTGGATGGAGCATTCCCAGAATTAGGAAGACCTGAGTTCAAATCTAACTTCAGACAATTACTAGCTGTGTGATCCTGGCAGGGCACTTAAATGTTTGCCTCAGTTTCCTCATATGCATAATGGGGATAATAATACTACCTACTCCCCAGGATTGTCATGAGAATAAAAAGAAGAAAATTTGTAAAGGGCTTTGAAAACCTGAAAGTATATAAAAATGATGATGATGGTGGTGGTGGTAGTGATGATGATGATACAAGGTCAGCCTGTGAATGAAGGTCAACCTAGAATATATGAGTTTAACATCTGCAGAATGGCTGGTAAGTGTGTGGGTTAATGAGATGCTTTCCAAGCCTCATCAAGGGACTAGGATGTCTCCCAAGTCTCATTAAGGAAACTAAAATGTAACCAATGTAAGATCAGCTGTGATCTAATTAACTGCAACTTGTTGGAGGTAATGTTGTCATAATAGGAGGTGGGGGAGGATTGATTGTCTGAAGTCTAGAGAAAAGAGAGCCAGAGAGTAAGAACTTTGTTCAATCCCAACGCTATGCAGGTTTGGGGTTTTTTTCTTGACATCAAGCCTAAAGTGGTCTCTTTGTAACTTCCATTCATTCCTCTTGGTTCTCCTCTTTGGGATGAAAAGGAACAAAGTTAATTCTTCCATACGAGAGCCCTCCCAATACCTGCAGACAGCTAGCATCCTCTCCTGCAGTCATCTCCAAACTAACCATCCTCAATTCCTTCGCCCAGTCCTCAGATGTGCGGCGTGGGCTTGAGGCCCTCCCTGATCCTGGCTGCATTCCTCTGGACAATCTCTACCTTGTCAATGCCTTCCAGGACTGAGCACAGTATTACAGATAGTGTTTGATCAGGACAGAAGACAGGAAACTGTCCTCTCCTTCTTCTCCCTGAAAGCTCAGCCTCCACAGCCTTCATTCAGCCCCATACCACCTTAGTAGGGTGTTTTGGATGGCCATTGATGACTCACATTAAGCTTGCAGGCCTCTAAAATCTCCATGTCTTCTTCAGGCAAACCTACTTCTTGCAAAGTAGATTTTTGGAACCCAAGTAAAAGACAACATTTCTCCCAATACATTTTCATCTTATATTCAGCCCAAAGTTATAGTCAAAATCTTTTTGTATCCCTCCCACTATTTCCTCCCAGTAAAACAATCTCAACAGACATACTGACAAGCCTCATACCTGTTGGTGAGTTAGAGGGATATCTACTCCAAACATGTGAACTTCCCCTGGTGGAATGGGTGAGTGAGAACAATTTGTTCCAATGTCCATGAAAGCAGCCAAAGCAGGCGCTGTGGGGTGATTAGAGCTTGGCCGTCAAAGATGCCAAGGTCATCCACCGCATACTGGGCCATTACCCATCATCCTGACTTTTGTCTTGTCACTGGACTTCAATGACTCAGAAAGAGAAAGTGAGGCTGACAAGTTTCACAGCTCTGCCTCACTTAAATTCAATTCACTAGCAAGTCAAGACATTGTAGGTCCACTTCAAAAACAAAAGAGGAACACTTCTAACAAGACTGAATTGCCCATATTCCAGTTTCAAGCTCACCAAGCTACCTTCCAATCTCTAATTTAACCTCCTAAACAGACCTACCCATCAGAAGGGAATATCCCTGAAGACAAGTTCCCCTCCAGTTATCCTAATGGATTTACAATGGATCCCATTGTAAATTAATAAGTTGGCATTCAACTTATTGGTAAGTCTCTTTTGAATACAGTAATTCAGTCCGGAATGTAATAGTCCTGGTGGAGCTAATAGCAATGAGCTCTCTTGAACCTACAAAGTTAAGGACAAGCCCCTAAACCCCACATGGTAACCACTGAAGGTCTGCCAACTTCTCTCTCTCTCTCATCTAGTTCAATGTCATCCATTTCATAGTTGAAGAAACTGAGGTCAAAAGAAGTTATATGACCTTCCCAAGATAACACAGGTAGAAGATGGCAGCTCTCTGACTCCAAATCCAGGATAGTTCCACAATATTGTCTCTCCTGACTAGACTAGTTTATAATGCAGGTAAGAGATCCTTGTGATTGGGACTGAATGGCAGCAGGGATCAGAGGAAAAACCAGAACAGATACCATAATTGGTCAACAGTGGCAACAAGAGGAGATGGGGGCAGGGAATTAGGGATTGGGGCAGCAAGTCTCTGAATCTAAACCATTTCCAGCACCATCAAGGTTAAGAAGATATAAAGGAACCTGGAATTCAAGGAAAGGGAAGTTTAGAGGAAAAAGCCAAAAAGGCCCTTCCCTGCCCAGGCTGCACACCTCTGGATGATCAGGGGCCAAAGGCAAAAGGCCCCTACTTTGGTTGTGAAAAGATGAGCTGAAATCCTGGGAGATTAGTTGAAACCGTGAAATCAGCACTAGTCTGAAACATTCACAGAGGAGAAAGGAAAACCCCCTTCTTTTTGCCCTTCTTGCTCTCACCTCTCAAGCTCAGTTCAATTCTTATTCCTGTTTAGGTGCTTGATGGGACCAATATCTACCAGGGCTTCCCCTCTCCTTGCCTTCTACATTGATTAGAAAAAAGCTGGGACCTGATTATGGGGAGAAGGGGGTGTGAATCAAGACTCAAACTGTGCCTCTATTCACAGATTCCTGGAGGCCTCTGGGTTTGGACTCTGGGTTTGGCTTCCTAGTCATATAAGGGCATAAAAAAAATCCTATCCATATGGGCAGAGGGCCCCTCATAACTTAGTGGATGTCTGAAGACCATAAGTCACCACACCCTGACCTAACAACCACATGTGTTTCCATATGGAGATAAGAAAAGCCACATCCATAGAACCCTACTGCATATTCTCGATAAGTTAGGGCTCTGAGATCTCCTTTTATTTACTGTTCAATGACTTAGAAGTGCCCCATTTTGCCCCAACATTGAACTTGAACTAACCACCCCTAACAAGTAATTAAGTGAACTTGAATAGTTGGGTTCTCAGGTATGGCTAGTAAGAATAAAGCCTCCATGTTGCTTGCCATTTTCTTCCTGGGACAGAAGTCCACTGTTTAGTGAGCTATTTTGTGGCTTCCACAAAAGTCCCCCAAAAATCAGAGTCAAAGGCTCCATTGACATTAAATCCATATGAGAAGGAGAAGGTATAAGGATCTAGACCCTTAACTTTTCTTATCCACACATACTGGGATTGCAGTAGGAATCTCCAAACTGGTTGGAATGTGGGGCAGCGCTGGAGCCTGAGAACTTCCTTTTTTCACTCTTCATGACTGCCTCACCCTCTGACCCCGGCTCCCAGCACCCTAACACATAGAGCTGCATAACTAAAAAACTTCTCTTAAAGACAAATGAGGCCAGCGCTTGACTTTTGCCTAATGTTGAGGGGCCTACCCACCCCCCAGCTTACTCAGTCCCTTCACATGCCTTGTCAATCACTGTCTTTCTGGGTCTGAAACTGCAGGCCACATCTCTCCCCTTGGAGATCACTTAGTTTGACTGTACTCAGTTGCCAAAGCCCTGATTTCTGGAAATGGATCAGTGGACCTGAATTAAAAGCTGGAATAGAATCAGATTTTAAAGACACACACACACACACACACACACGCACACACACATACACACACACACATGCCTGTGGGGTAGGAAGCTTGGGGTGGGAGGATATTTTGTGCACATCTGGATGGCTCCATCACCTGGAAAGTCCCTGGCTGTCACATGGACCAACTGTCTTGGGGCTGATGTATCTTTGGTGATGGATTGACAACTACAGACAAAGTAACATAGGTATGTGGGGAGAAAGCCAGGTGAGATAGGAAGAGGGCAAGCTGCTTAGGTTGGCAAGAAGATGGGCATTTGAAAGAAACCGGTCCTCACTGGTCAGACATTGCAAGTGGGAAAATCAGAGCTGAGAGGTGTCTGGGGGAGGGCCCTATGACCCAATTCATTCAGGCTGAGACACTCCCGGGAGGAGGAAGAGCTGGGTCAGCCACATGGGTCTCAAGGTGGCAGGAAGGACTTCAAGCTTCCCAAACTCTTTTGGAATCTTTTGCTTTGCCTGTAGCGCTTGAAAGCTTCAGTGATGGGAAGCCAGAGTGAGCACTGCAAATTCTGCCTTGAATGGAACAAGATAAAGGAAATAGAGTCACACGGGTCTTCCACACACTACCAGGGCTACAGAGGTAGGGGAAAGGAAAAAGGAACCATTCACGAAGGTTTCTGGCCGCTCACCAGATGTGATCCCATCCTCGTCTCTGATCAGACCCTTAACTCAGAGCCTGTTCCAAACCTAGACTTCACTTTTCCTCCATCCCACTCCAACCACTTTAGGCTCACTGGGGAAGGGGGAGAGGGTTGGGAAAGGATAATATAAAGGAAGAGAGCAGGGAAAGAGAAGATTAGGTAAAAATAAATCAAGAGTCAAGGACAGGATCCTTCTTACTGATGAAGGTAGAAGAATGGATGTCATGCTTATCAGACTTGCAGATGACATAAAACTTGAAGGAAGGAATTAAAACAAAGAATGAAGCATCAGAACAAAATAATTCTTGAGAGGCTAAGATATTGGGCTGAATTTAATAGATGAAATGTAATAGGAGTAAATATAATGTCTTACTCTTGGATTCAAAAACTCCATTTCCCAAGAATGAGGAGGAATGGCTAGAAAATAGTTTGTCTGCTAAAGATAAGAGAGCTTTGGTGGAATGCAAGCTGAGTGTGAGGGAACAGTGTGATGTGGTAGCAAAAAAACCTAGCATGATCTTGAACTACGTTAAGAGAGAAATAAGAAGGTGATAGTTCTAGGAAGATATGCTCAGTTCTAGGTACATCATTCTATGAATGACATTGATAATCTGGACAGCATCCAGAGGAGGCCAACCAGGGGAAAGGCCTCTGGCTTATGTCAATACAAGAAGTGACAGAAGGCACAGGGAATATTTAGCCTGGAAAAAAAAGAAACCTCAAAGAGAGAAATTATAGCAAACTCCAAGTGTTTGAAGTCTGTCTTATGAAATAGGGATTATTTTTTTTTTCTTCTTGATCTCAGGAGCAAAGGTTCTAAGCTGCAAGGGGACAAGTTTAGTCTGCAGAAAACAGCCTGGAGTTTTCCCAAAGCAGAATGGGCTGCCTCAGGAGGTGGTGGGCTCCCGTTACCTGGAGGTCTTCAAGCAAAGGCTGGAGGACTATTTATCCAGCAGCACTAGCCTCTTAGGTATAAGGTGGACTAGAGAGTCATTGAGAACTCTTCCAATTTTGAAATTTTGTGATTCTACAGAAGGTTTTCTGGAGTAGTTTGCACCTGCTCAGAAGTAGAACTATTAAAATAAAGTCAGCAAAGGAAAAAAAACCAGAACAAACCAACTCACTTATTCTCTCCTCACCTTACCCCTTGCCCTGTCAGACACTCCTTCCGCCCCATTTCCTACCAACACTGACTTCTTGCCTTTTATGCACTAGGTGAACAGGTCTGTGTTCACCTTCTCCAGACTTTTCATGATTTCCTAGACTTTGATCATATCCACCATTGTGTGAGGTCAGCCAAGCCTTTGAGATGGAGCCACATCTCCTATCACCTGCAGAGCCTTGCATCTGCCTGCCCTTGCCCACACCCACTGGGCAGAACAAATGAAACCCAGGCAGAAAGCAGCTGGCTTGTCTGCATTCAGATCAGTGAGTCAGTGGTCATAACCTTACTAGACCACTTGTGCGGTCCAGGCTATCCATCTTAAAACCCCTAGGATGCTATTGCCATTTTCTCTGTCTCTTTCTTCTTACTTGATCTGAATTTTTCAAGAGTGAACCTGGCCTTTATTCATTCAACAGACATTTACTGATCTGAGTATAAAGCTCCGGGTCAAGCCTTGCAAGGGAAAACAAAGATGAATAAGATATGTGGCTCCTACCTTCAGTGCTTCTGTCTAGTCACTCAGAAGCTTTCAATCTTTTTTGTGTCATGGATTCTTTTGGTGGGTTGGTAGAACCTATAGACCCCTTCTCAGAATATTGTTTTTAAATGTATCAAAGAAGATACAAAAAATTACAAAAGAAGCCAACCATATTGAAATGTAGTTATCAAAGTATATTTTTTAAAAAAAATTCAAAGTATATTTTTAAAAATAAGTTCAAGGACTCTAGGGTAAGAAATTCTGGAATTAGAACTCTTCTTAGAATCCACTTCTGGCATTCACCGCCTTGCCGCCAGAAACTCATCATTGAGAAATCTCATCATCCAGCAACATCTGATCAGCCTTGGCACTCACATCTCATCCTTTCTTTCTGCCTCTCTGATTGGAGGAGCATGAACTGGTCAATCTCCACATAAGAAAGAGAGACAGAACAGACATCTCCTCAGCTATCTCCACATGTCCCATCCAGCTGCATTCATGATTTCTTTACAATGCTCCCACCCCAGGTACCTTCCCTCTCCCCTCACTTTTTACCTTCTTTCATGTGTTGTCTTCCTGCATTAGATGGGAAGCTCCTTAAAGGCAGGCCCTGTCTTTCTTTCCATATTGTATCCTCCATACTTAGCACAGCACCTGGCACATTTGCTGTCATTGTTCAGTTGTTTTTCAGGAATATCCAACTCTTCATGACCCCACTGGGGTTTTCTTGGCAAAGATATTGGAGGTGTTTGCCATTTCCCTGTCCAGTTCATTTTACATAACTGAGTCAAATAGGGTTGAGTGACTTGCCCAGGATCACACAGCTAGTAAGAGTCTGAGGCCAGATTTGAACTCAAGGAAGATGAGTCTTCCTGATTCCAGGTCAGGCACTTTATCCACTGTGCCACTTAGCTGCCTTATCTGGAACATAGCAGATGCTAAATAAATATTTATTGACTATTATTGTGGCTCAGAGACTCTCAGAGATCTCAGAGACCCTTTCAAGTGGCATATGACATCAAATATATTTTCATAATAATGCCACGATTTAAAATTTGTAATATGGTAAATATTGATAGCCATTATGCACATAAATAAAAGTTCATTGCAGGGAGGGGTACTCAATAATTATAATTATTGTAATGGGATTATCATAGGATCATGAGACCAAAAAGTTTGTGAACCACTGGTCTACGGTAATGCCAAGATGCTTCTTCTGTCTTGAAACCGATAGCTTTGTGTTATCCTGCAAGCTGAGTTTGGATTACTTTCCCCTAAAGGCATTACCTCCCCATCTTAAAGCTTATCTGCCACATATCACCTCTTAAGATCTTCCTACAACTTGTCTGCATCAGTTTCTACTTCAAGATCTAAGTGTCATGCAACTTGGGATTTTACTGTGCACTCCTTCCTACAGATAATTTGTTGGAATATTAAAAGAGGCCAGTTAGCACCAGTCCTTGGAGAACCTCACTATTTAGCTTTTTCCACTTAGCAAAATTCTCACAGAAAGTTCTACAGGAGAAATTATTCCAGAAGGGATGGGAAACTCTCAAGGATAAAATTCTGAAGATGCAAAGAAAAACAATTCCAATGAGAAGGAAAGGCAGGGGTTGTCTTAAGAGATTGACATGAATGTACAGTGAATTTGTCAACCAATTTGACTTTTAAAAATAAGTATATAAACCTATATTAAATTGCTTACCATCTCAGGAAGTAGGGAAGGAGAGAATTTGGAACTCAAAATTTTAGAAAACAAATGTCGCAATTGCTTTTATGTGTAATTGAGAAAAATAAGATATTATTTTTTAAAATGAATATATAGAAGATGGAAGAAATAGAAAGTAATAGAAAATTACTCCAAAAGCATGGCATGGCACTGCAAAAATAATGTCAGGTGCACTAAAGCTCAGAATGATCTGTGAGGCTAATAAGAAAACATAAAACAAAGCAAGTTTTTAACTATATTGAGAAAAAGATAAGGATGAAAGAATGGATAGGACCACTGCTTGATATAAATGAAAACATGGTAACTAACTGGGTGAGAAGGCAGAACTACTCAACTCCTACCCGTCTTCTCTTCTAAGGAGAATAATATTTGGACTGAAATAGATGGGGAAAAAGTAGATAATAAGAAGTTGAGAACTAAATGAAGTAGGAAAATAATAGGAGAGCACTTACAGCAGCTGCCCTTGCTGAGTTCAAGAAAACTAATCCTGGTAAGCCATCCTTCGAAGCTATGAACTTCTTAAGCTACAGAAAGAAGTAGGAAACGTTGGGACTCTGTCAGAGATCTTGGACATGTTGTAGAGAGCATGAGAAATGCTATAGTCCCAGAGAAGGGCAAATATTGTCCTGATCTTCGAAAAAGAGAAGAGAATGGGTCTGCAGCCTATATAGGTCAGTGATCTTGACATTAATTCCCAACAAAATTTCAGGATATATTTTAAATATATCTAGAAAAGGAAGAGGTGATCACAAAGAGTCAGAATAGCAAAAGCAGCGTTATTTTCCTTCTGACAGGGTTACTAGACCAGGAGAATGTTATAAACAAAGTTTACCTAGATTTTAGCCAAGCATGTTATCACACATGCTTGTCATACCATTCTTGCCGAAAAGTTGAAGAGATATTGACTGTGTTGTTATTCAATCCTGTCTGAATCTTTGTGGCTCCATTTGACATTTTCTTGGCAAAGATACTAGAGTTGTGTGCCATTTCCTTTTCCAGCTCATTTTACATTTGAGGAAACTAAGGCAAGCAAGGTTAAGTGATTTACCCAGAGTCACACAGCTAATAAATATCTGAGGCCAGATTTGAATTCAGGAAGATGAGAATCCTGACACCAGCCCAGAACTCTATCCACTGCACCATCTAGCTGCCCAAGGTATTGCTTGTATATGCAGCATATGCAGTATAGCATATTTATAGCCAGCTTCAAAGCTGGAAAGACTTGGGTGAAAGTCCTGTCTTTGATACATCCTGACTTTGTGACCATGAGCAGTTCACTTACTTTTTCAGGCTGGTGATGCTGAACTTAAATAGAAACATTTAAGTATCTCTGTGGCAATACATTGAATTAGAAAAACACATATTAACATTATCTATATCCCCCAATTTCATTTTAATCTGGTTCCCTCACTACAAAGAGTTTGACACTTCTGCTCTGGGAAATTGTCTGAGACTATAAACTACAAAGAAGGCAGTGAAATACATTGATTGAAGTAATTCCTTCACCTGGGAGTCCCTTATACCAATGACATCATAGGGTCAGTCCCCTTCCCTATGACAAAGTTAAGTGGATTTAAAAATAGTTGAAAGGCCAAACCTGAAGAGGAGTAATTTCACAACTTTGATGTCAGGTTTGAAGAAAGTCTCTACTGAATGGTCCTAGGCATGGATACTTTGCCCTGGGTTATTTAACACCTTTAACAATGACTGGATAAAGGCATTAATGGCATTCTTGTCCAGTTTCCAAATGATGCAAAGTAAGGAGAAATTGGTAACACATAATGACGGTGAGAATCCAAAAATAGAGTAAAGGGTTAGAGTATTTAGTTGAATCTACTACCATTTAGCTGAATCTAATATAAAGTTTAACAAGGATAAATGAAAATGTCTTAGGCTTGGGTTCAAAAAATCAACATCACCAGTGTTGCTTGTCTTTTGTTTTCAAAAAGGACAATAACGTCACCAAGTGATATCTTGATTTGTGGGTGAGTTAGATTTAAGTCATCAACCTCACTCTCTCTTCCAAAGTCACTAAAATTCAGTGGCAAGACAAAAGTCAGGACAACTGGCCATAGCCCAGGATTCAGTGGATTACCTTGACATCTTCAATGCCTACCCAAGCTCTAAGTACCCTGCAACATCTGCTTCAGCCACCTTCATGGCTGCTAGAACAAATTGTTCTCATCTCTTCATTCCAAGGAGGGAAGTCTTCACATGCTTGGAGTAGACATTCCCCTAACTCATCAACAGGTGTGAGGTCTGTTGGATACTCTCAACTTGGTTTTGTTGCTGTGTGGCTGCTGGGTGTGGTTGCTGCTCATGCTACAATTTCTTGGAGCTACAGGTGAGAGTTGGGTGAAAGTGGACACCAAAGGTGGATGAGCAGCCCTGGAAAGGGTTCAGCCAGGCTTCACATAACACTAATCTTCCCTGAACACTCCATACCCCCTACTTCACTAGTACAAAGTACACAGAGAATTTGTTGGCCAATCTGAATTGAATTCAATATCTCAAACTGGGGATTCTACTGGACTACAAGCTTAATCTGAGTCAAAAAGATGATATACATCCCTCAAAACTAATAGTAGCACTATATTCTGCCTTTATCAGATGACTTCTGGAATACTATGTCGTTCTAGGTGCCTTGTTTCAGGAAGGCCACTAATGGGTTGGGGAGGGTCCAGAGGAGGGTGACTAGGCTGATGAAGATCCTCAAGTTCCATGTAGGATTTCTTAAAGGAACAGGGATGGGAATGTTTAGTGTGGAGAAGAGAAAAGTTATGGGGGACAGAATAACTGTCTTCAAGAATTTGAAGAGATGTCTGGTAGAAGAATCTGACCAGTTCTCCTTGGCCCTAAATTAGGGCAGAACTAAGAAGAATCAGTAGGAGTCCCAGAAGGGCAGATTTAGAATGCATTTAAAGAAAAACTTCCTAACCATTAGAGCTATCCAAAAATGGAACAGGCCACTGGAGGTCTTCAGGCAAAGGCTGAAGGATCCCTGGTTGGGTACATTATAGAAAGAATTCTTATTCAGGTATGGATTGGATGAGAGGGTATAGTGTCTGGCCCATATTTAGAGCTTAATAAATGTTTGTTGAATTGAATGACATTAGAGTTCCTTTCTAGCTCTCAGATTCTGTTATCCCTGCCTTTAGTTCTTGATCTAAAAAAAAGGCAAAATCTGAAAGCAGATGGCAAAATTTTCCTCTGACTCCCACAGTGACTCACTTCTGCTAATGCCCTTTGGCTCGAATTGTTGTCCCGGGCATTTTTAAAAGTTTAAATCAATTACGTAGCCATGTCACCTGTCATCCCTCTGTTTGATTCCCTCCTCAAAGCACAATAAAACTTTCCAACATAATTTCCTTTTACAGACAGAATTTTGCTTTCTTATCCCCGCTCCTCCCAACCCCATCCCTGTAGAGTAAGTTAAATATGTCATGATCCTACCCTTTCTTACAAATCCCAAACTGCCAGCTGATATACAGGTGAGAATTAGTCATTTAGAGCTCCCAGCATCCTCTCTGGCATTCTCCCTGTGGATCAGAGTCATGGTCAAGCAGATTCAACAGATGCTAAATGAACATCAACTGTGTGCAGAGCACTGGGGTAGATGCTGTGGGAGGTCCAAAGTTTCAAGAAGACAAGTCTTATCTAGATAAGGAAGGCAAGCCTCCAGTTCCTTGCCATAATAGCTGTTTATATCCAAGGTGGCCATCTGTTTCATTATATCACCCTTGCACTCCTTCAGGAATTTTGGGTGGATGCCACCTGCTTTCAATGATTTATCTGGATCTAATTTGTGGTTTAAGGCTAGAACAGCCTGTGAACTGACCACAGTTTGACTTAGTATCTCTGACAACTTAGGATTGGGAGTGTTCCTAACATCTAACCAGTGAGGCAAAAAATCTTTTACATTTGCCTCCTGGACTGATGGATGATTCTTAAGTGCTCTGACCAATGAGCTAGCTGGCTCTTTCCCTTTGGTGCACATAAAGGTCCTCTTAAGAACCTCACTAGATTAAGAAAATTCTCTTTTCTTACTCCCTGGTTTGCAATTTACCTCTGACCAGTCATTAATTTTTTTGGACTTCCCTGGTTACCTCCACTGTGCCAACTATCTGGTCTTTGAAGGATAGATAGATTTTCTCTTGGGATAATCAATCAATATAATATTTATTAAGTGCCTACTATGTGCCAGGCATTGTGGGCACAAGATTATAGGATTTATAGATCAAAGGAAGCTTAAAGATGTCTCATCCAACTCATTTACAGAAAAGGAAACCAAGGCCCAGAGAAGTTAAATGACTTACCCAAGGTCACAGAGGCATGGACAGGATTTGAACTCATGTCCCCTTACTCCCAGATTAGCCCTCTTTTCAATGACCTCTTCATCTGACCAATTAGATCCCAAGCACACATTTATTCTAGACTTCCGAAAAGTTATTTATAAATGTCCCCAGGCTTTCTTTAAATACATTCCTTTATACTACTCCTCACTGCTAGGTTCTTTTTTCTGTCTAAAACTGAGAAACTACATAAAGGATAATTTGGTTTTCCCCCTACTGCCAAAGTCCGAAACTGTAACGTAATCATTCATTCAACAAGTATTTATTAAGGACCAATGACGTTGTTATTGTTTGTTCTTCAGTTTTAAAGGTGACCAATCGCGTCAAGGGGCAATGTCTTGACTTACTTATGAGCTGGATTTAAGCGAGGCAGCCCTGCACCAAGTCATCAACCTCATTCTCTCTTCCAGAGTTATCAAAGACCAGTGGCAGGGCAAAAGTCAAGACTAGAAGTGATGGCCAGGAATACAATGGATGACCTGGGTCTTCAGTGTCTGACCAAGCTCTGGGTGCCCCATAGCATCTGCCTTCATAGCTTTGGAACAAATGTTTCTCATCTGCCCATTCCAAGGAGGGAAGTCTTCACTGCAGCATGAGATTCTGACTCTCTAAGGTCCTGGACTTCAGAATGAAAGGACTACAGATTTTGAGCTGGAAAATAACTTAGTGGCTCCCTAGCCCAACATTCTAAATTTTCAGAAGGAATGTGAAACCCAGAGAGATCAAGACACTTGTCCAAGGTCACACAGGAAAGGAGTGATAGAGTTTGAATCTGAGACCCAGGTCCAGTATTCTCTCCATTTGACTATAAACTAAATGAGGGCTTTAGACACCCCCATTGCACTTCCCCACCTCAGGCCCCAACGTTCACTTCTCATCATAACCCCAATGGCAAGTACAACAACGACATCTGAATTTGCTATAACGAGCATTTCCCTGTGCTCATTTGGTCCATTGCAATCCCAGCTCCTCTCCAGATTCTGGTGACACATCTAGGAGATCTGTCACCGGGGCCATCCCTGGATGGGGCTTATCTTCCATTGATGGGGCATTGTCCCAGATTGCATTTGTACCTAGATTTCAATGAACATCAAAGACTAGATACGGTAAAACAACAACAGCAAGTCACCAAAGAACCACGCGGTCTGAGGGGAGCTACTGCCCCAATAATGGCCTTCAACCTTGCTCCCTGGAGAAGAGTTTGATGGGAGGAGCCTTAAGGACTCAATCAGAGAAGGCAAGTAGAGGTCAAGATGAGCCAGGCCCTGGCAAAGCTCCCTAGGGATCTGTCCTCAGTCAGTGGGGACTCAAATGCTAATTGACTTGCCAACTATTTCTAGGATTTCTCTGGAAAAAGGGAGGCCTACCGGAGTGAGCTTCTGACTCCTTGAAAGGATGGGTCCTTTTGGTTGCTCCTGGAACAATCTGGAAAGTCTGATAAAAGGTAACCTGTAACAGATAAGATTCCATGGACACAGATCCTATTGGATGGCCCCAGACACTGCCGCCATCTTCAGCTCAGCTCTCCCTACAGTTTGGTCTAGAGAGATACAGTGGGGAAAGCACAATACAAGGAGTCAGGAAACCTGAGACCTAGTACCAACTTTTTCATTAATTCTGTATGACCTTGGGCAAATGGACAAATTATTTTACCTCATTTTAATAAGGGGCTTAGATGATCGGTAAAGCCCAATCCAGCTTTCATCCATCCCTTCGTAAGAGAGACCTTCTGTGGTGCAGTTTCCCCCTCTCGGTTCCCTACTTGGAATAGTCCCAGCCAGACCAGAATCTATATCTCCCTTTCTGGGTAAATTAATCCACCCAGCTTGGAACTACACCCTGAGCTAAGCTTGATTTGTTAGGGAGTAAATGTAAACTCCCCTGAAGGACAACATTTGGCTGTTCCCAGCATCTTGAGGCATCTTGCCGTCCGCTGCTGCGTGGTCAGTACTGCTCACCACTCCTCCCTCATCCGTGATTTCTGGACAGGGCATGACTATGGACAGCTTTATGGTGCCACTCACCAATCTGCAACTCCCCAGACCAAAAAGTCCTTTGTTTGTACCTATGCCATTTCCCCAAATGTGTTGTCTCCTCTTACTAAGGATGTCAGCACCTGGAGGACAGAAACTGTGTCACTTTTGTCACATATCCCCAGTAGCTAGCACAGTGCTCAGCCCATTTGTCATCGTTATTGAGTCATGTCAGTCACATCTCACTCCTCATGACCCCAACTGGGGTTTTCTTGGCAATTAAAAAAACTACAGTGGTTTTCCATTTCCTTCTCCAGTTCATTTTACAGATGAAGAAATTGAGGCAATCAGGGTTAAGTGACTTGCCCAGGGTCACACAGCTAGTAAGTATCTGAGGCCACATTTGATCTCAGAGCTTCCTAACTCCAGGCCCAGCACTCTATACACTGTGCCACATAGTTGCCTCTTGGTCTATAGTAAGTATTTAATGTTTTTTTCACTCATTCATTCATTCATTTACATGGCCATGATAGGATTAACTGCTACTATGTTGATATTTCAACCTATGTTCACCAGAGTAAATTAAAGTAAAGGGCAAATTAAATCTCATGAAAAGTAGTCTAAGATCAAGAAGAGGCTATATGGGAGTGGGAAAGATAGAAGTCCTGTAGGTCCAAAATATTAGGAGCTGAAGTCTCAAGTAGAGAGATGAGCTTCTTAGACTGAGTTCTGCTGAGGTCATAATCACAATCAGAGGTCACAGCCAAAAGCCCTAAGGTGTTTCTGAAACTTTGATGATGGTAGTATGGCAGAGGGGGCAGGGTGAGAGGGTTCTCCGACAGTGCTAATGTTGACCCACTGCTGCCCTCCTCTGGACAAAAGAAATGCTGCCACTCACAAGGAAATTAAGGTTCTTGTGTTTGACTAGGCTCCTCCACTCCTTCCATTTCAATTCAAATTTATTTTCAATGGGTCAACCTTTATTAGGTGCCATCAGGGCACTGAGGATATAAAGAGAAACGAGACAAAGTATCTGCCCTCAAGAAGCTTATAAAATAAGCGGAGGATAGAGCAGAAAACAAGTACACAAAATAGCTAGGATGCGAGGTTCCCATTTTGGCATTAAGAAGTATTACCCTGGGTAGCTAGGTGTTGCCATGGATAGAGAGCCCAAGCCCGGAGTTAGGAAGACCCGAATTCAAATTTAACCTCAGACACTTCTAGCTGTGTGATCCTGAGAAGTCCATTAACCTTGTTTGCCTCAGTTTCCTCATCTGAAATGAGCTGGGGAAGGAAATGGAAACCATTCCATGTCTTTGCCAAGAAAACCCCAAGATGGGGTCAAGAAGAGTCAAACACAATTGAACAACATCAAAAAAATGTATTACCCTGTGTGGCAAGTATTAAGGAGAGGACAGAGCAAGTGCTATAAGAAACCTGAGGAAGGAAAGATCATGCTCAGAGCTGGGGGGAGGGATGGAAGTCAGAAAGGAAGAAGCTCCAGGAGGCTGAGTCACTTGAAGGAAGGGAGGGATTCCACAGAGAGATATGATGATAGAGCTTTGTATGTGACCTCAGGGTTATTCACAGTTAAGAGTCTCAGGTCAAATTCGAACTCAGTTCTTTCTGACTTCATGCATTACTTCTCCTTTTTCTTGCGGGGGAAGGGAAGGCAATCAGCAGGAGAGATGCTAGATGTGTCTATCTTCACCTCCCTGTGAGCCACACGACACTCCCTTCTGTGATCCAGTGATGTTGGCCCCTGCCGTTTCCCCATCTCTGAACTCTGTCCCCTGTGCCTGGAGCTCTCCCTCCTCATCCCTCCCTTAACTTCCTTCAAGTCTCAACTGAAGTCTCACCCTGTGCCAGTTCTCCTTAATTCTGTTCCTCCATCATTCTGGCTCCTTCCCTCTGAGACGAATCCCAGTTCATCCTCCATATGTCTTGTTGTACATGGTTGCCTGGTGATATCTCCCCAATTAGACTATGAGCTCATTGAGAGCAGGCAATATTTCTGCCTTTTTTTGTATTCTCCATTACTTAGAATAGTTCTTGCCATGCAGCAGGTGCTTAATAAATACTAGTTGACTAACTGAACATCTCAGTCCCAGCTTCCTCTTCTGTAACACTGGCATCCTAACAGCACCTACCTCTCAGGATTGTTATGAGGATCAACCAGAGATATATATGTGGTGTTACATGAAAGATAAAAATTTATTTTTTAAGTGTCTCAGGAAGGATTTGAACTCAGGGACAGATGGAAGGAAGGAGCAGTTAGGAGACCATTACCACAGTCCATGCAAAAAGATGAAGGTCTGAACTTGGTTGGGTATACCCACAGCGGGAATGAAGGGATGGAGGGACAGTGGGAGGATGTAGGAAAAACAAAACCCAACTTTCATCCTTTTCACTTTGCTGTGGGCGCCATCACCCCTGCTCTCCAGTTCACCTCGTCCTCAAGCCTAGGGAAGGCATCTACAAAGGACGGGAAGATTCTGGCCCACATGCCCTAGGGAAGAGGCTCAGTGGAGCCCAGAGCTGCTCCTAACTGGTTATTAATTAACTGTATCTCATTAAAAAGACCCAGGAGAGCAGTTTGGAAAGTGCTGTGTTAAGATGGACTGGCCAAAGGGAAGAGAAGGAAGGAAAGGGAGAAGAAAGAAAGAACAGGAGAAAGGGGTAGAGGAATTTATATAGTGCCTACTGTATACACTACACACAGGAACTGTGCTAAGCATTTTACAAGTGTTATCTCATTGGATCTTTGCAACAACCCTGCAAGGTAGGCTCCCACTTTACAGTTGAGGAAACTGAGGAACAAGTAGAGGGAAGGATAAGGAATGATGGGGGAAGAAGAAAAGGGGAGGGCTGGGGGTGAGGACTAGGGAGAGACCTCTCTGGAGACTAGAACAGAATGGCCAAATGGACTGTGTAAAGGAGGAAGACATTTTTCAAGGACACACGAAGTGGACAGATCTATATCTATCCCAACAGAGCCATAGAACGTTTGAACCAGAAGGAGACTTTGAGGTCATCCAGTTCAACCTTCCTTGTTTTTATAGATGAGAAAACTAAAACCCAAAGAGATAAAAGAATTTGTCAACAGCCGAACAATTAAGTGGGTATTTTAAAAATCCTACCAAATCCTTTTAAAAATAGCAATTAATTACAAAGACTGGCATATCTCACAGGTTAAACCATATTTTTGACCTAAAATACAGTGTTAGATGGCACAGTGGGTAGAGCACTTGGCGCTGGTCTCAGAAGGACCTGAATTCAAATTCAGCCTCAGACACTTACTAGTTGTGTGACCCTGAGCAAATCACTTAACCCTGTTTACCTCAGTTTCCTCATTTGTAAAATGAGCTAGAGAAGGAAATGACAAACCACTCCAGTATCTTTGCCAAGAAAACCCTAAATTGAGTCATGAAGACCGAACAACACCACCACCACATGCAATAAAAGATTATTATAAAACACAATAGCACTGATGTCAGGACTGCATGTTCACATTGTAGATTCTACTGTGTACATCCCTGTCCCTGAATCAGCAGTACCTGAACGTACATATGAATAAGAAAGCCTCCGGGCTTTTATATAGAATTAAAGAGTTGTAATATTTTGGAGCTGGGGTGGACTCCAGCTGGTAGGAAACATGATACAGCAAGAAAAGCAAAGGATTTGGAGTCCCAACTGTCACTTTTGGCAAAACGTTTGACCTCTCTGAGGCTCATCTGTAAAACTGAGGTTGATCATGCTTTCATGCTCTGTGAGGAAAGGACTTGAAAACGCCTATGCTGACTGAAGCTTTATCTAGATCAATTTCCTCATTTCACAGATAAGGAAACTGAGACCCAGAGAGCCAAAGTGATTTGTCCGAGGTCACACAGAGCTAGTGACCCAGCCAGAACTAGAATTCATGTTTTCAGAGTCCATTGGGGAAATTCCAGACCCGAAGCTTCAAATGCCCAACTGCATTCTTCCTGCATTTAAATCAAATCAACACACATTTATTGGGAACGGCCTGTTCAAGGATCAGTGCTAAGAACTCAGAGGAGACAAGATTTTAATATTTTAAAGTGGAAAAGGGCGACCTTTCTGTCACTTCTCCTATGTGGGAAAAACTTGAGGCTCATAACTGCTGATAAGGCCTTAAAGAGTTACACCTCCAAGGACAGCTGTCTTTTGCCAACTTACAAAAACCTAAGCCTAAGAAATTAATCACTAATAGTAGATTATTGGGGGTTTTTTAGGTAGCTATGTGATAGGGAAGGTATTCTTGAGACTAGCACAGTGCCTGGCATTTAATACGTTTATGGATTGACTTATTCTTTGGATGCATACCATAAGATACGATATATACCTCCCATTCTGAAGTCCAGCCTGGGCCATATCTTTGTCCTTCTGTCATCTATATTTTGATGTAAGTGCTAGACCCAATATATCTGAATTGAATTGAATCTGAGGCTAAGACAATCAAGGAGGTTGTCGTTCTTTTTTTTTTCACTTTCTCGATTTCTTTGAGACCTATTCAATCAAAGAGCCCACCAGGAATGCCTGCTCAGAACTGCTCTGAGGATCTCCAAGCTCAGAATACATGTTAACCCTCAACCTGCCAAGGTCATAGGTAGACCAGTCAAAACACAGACTTATTCATAATACTCCCTCTCATTTATGGAACACTCTAGTTTCCAGAATGGTTCTCTCACAACAGCTCTGAGAAGTAGGCATAGAATTAATAACTGTCCCCATTTGACAGATGGGAAACTGAGACTTCAAGAAGTATAATAACTTCTTCAAACAAAGTGGTAAGACAAGAGTCCAGTTCTCTTTATTCCTAATCCTTAGGTATTGATGGTTTTCTGTCTTTCCTGTGGGAGACAGCATGGTGTGGTGGAGGGAGCCCTGAATTAAGAGCCAGAGAGCCTGGTCCACACATAATATGGAATTCTAGTCTGTTCGACCTTGGGCAAGCATCTTGATTTCTCTGAATCGACGTCCTTCTCTGTAAAATGAGAGGCGTTGGACTGTGTGGTCTCCGTTGTCCATTCCAGATCTAAACTTATGATCCCTTTGTCATTTTCTGGTTTTACCTGGAAGAGCAGAACCAGAATTCCACCACCCCCTAACCCACTATGCCCTCTGATCCACTTGGAAGATCTCAGAAAATCCATAGTGTCAAGTCCAGGGATATTTCAGAGTACCAGAGGGCTTAGAAAATCACATCATCAGCAGACGAGGTGGTTAGGTGCATTTTACCACCAAGAACTCATTCTGTTAGACAAGGATAGGTGTTGCGGGGCTTTTTTATCTTTCACATCCCAGAACTTTGCACAAAAGATTATTTTAATCAATGTTTGTTAAGTTATAGTAAAAATAGCTACCATTTAGATAATTCTTTAAGGTTTGCAAAACACTTCACAAATATGTCATTTGACCCTCACAACAACCCTGGGAGATAGGTGCCATTATTATTTCCATTTTACAACTGAGGAACCTAAGGCACACAGACATGAAGTGATTTTCTGAGTCACACAGCTAGTAAATATCTGAGGCCAGATTTGAAATCAAGACTTCCCAATTCCAGGTCCAGCAAACTGAGGCAAACAGGGTTGAGTGACTTGCCCAGGGTCACACAGCTTGTCTCTGAGGCCAGATTTGAACTCAGGAAAACTCAGACTTCAGGCCTGGCACTCTATTTACTGTGCCACCTAGCTACCCTGTTCTAATAGCTTGGGATATTTTCATTCCTAGAGAGGATTATAGATCAGAGAAAATTACCCCTGGAAAGAAACTTAGAGATAACCGCTTTTAAGATAACCTTAGCACTGTGCCCAGGGATTAGGACAGTGCCTGTCATACTAAGTGCTGATTCATAAATGTTTGTTGACTGCCCAGACGAGATCTTGGTGGTCACATAGTCCAAAAGACTCCCTTGTTTTACAGAGAGACCCAAAAAGGTGAATGATTTGTCCAAAATCGCCCAAATAGTAAATGGCAAGATAGAAATTTGGACCCAGGTCTTTTGACTCCAAATCCCTCTCTTTCTACCTCACCACAGACTCCAAGATTCCACCGGGCTCCAGATAAATTCTTTTTCCATCATCTAGGAGACTAATACCCTTCCCATCCGACCCTTTTAGGAGATATTCAGGAGCCCCGTTCACCATACTGCTTTGAAGACCAGAGCAGACCTGGACCCAGTAGCACACCCTCTGGAGTTAAAGACCCCACAGCTCCCTGCTCTGTCTTTCTCACTTTCTCCTCCATCCCAAATGAAATACATGATCCTGTCTGTGGTGGGCCATCCTGGCAGGGTCCCTCAGAGTGACTCCAAGCCCCAGGGTCACGTATCCTCAATGGCCCCTACCCTTCCTGCCACCTCACCTCGGGCCAGGTTCCCAGAAATGAATCGGAAGAAGAAGCTGATGAGATCTCCCAGGTGTTTCTTGCAACCATGCTGGCATTCTCGGAGTCGGAGAGCGGCTTCCCGGGAGGGTCCTAAGGCATCTGGGTTCAGGTCCTCTCCTCGACCAGGCATCCTGCTTCTTCTTTCCTCACTGGGCTTTGTAGGGACAGAAGCCCTCAGCTCCCTCACCCAGGCACTCCTGCCCTGGGATGATTGACCTGGGGCCACAGAGTCCTCCTAGCTCACCTTCCCCTACCTGGCCAACTTCTCTCCTTTCTCCCTTCCCCTCTTCTTTCTGAGTGTGTCTCTCCCTACTCGGCCTGTGCCAAATGTCTGTATTCCTCTTCCTTCTCCACAGGGCCCTAAGTTACAGTCGATTCCTATAGCAATCCCTCTCTCTTAGTCTTTCTGTACCTATGTAGATGTTGATGTAATTAGAGTTTTCTATCACTCTTTCTGCTCCTCTGCCTTGATCTGTCTCCCTATATTTTCCCCAGAATATTTCTCTGTCTCCTCTCTATCTGGTTGTCTGTCTCCCTCTGTCTGTGTTGATTTCTCTCTGTCTCAAATGTTCTTTGCCCAGTTCCAATGCCTTTCTGCAGCACCAACCTGAGTGCCAGGGCCCTAACCTCCTAATTTTGCCTCACTTTTTTTTCCCACCCCCTCACCCCACCTCACCTCTACCAACACCTCCTTTGGGGATCTCACTTGGTCCCATGCTCAAGCCCCATCCTTCACTGCATAGCTAAAAACGCTGCCTCTGGGGAAAGCCTAAATTAACCCTCATACTTTCTCCCTCCTTCCCGCTGGCCTTGGCTTATAGGGCCTTCATGAGTCTCCCCAAACCACTCTTCAGTTCCATCCTCCTGGTAGGTCTTGAAGAGCTCTCCTTTCCCATTATCCCCTCCAGATGTCCCTTAGTTTCCCCTGGAGACTGGTGGCAGTGATTGCATGGAGATCCCCCAATATACACACACCCAGGGATAGGATAGTGCAGGGGTTAGGGCCCAGGGCTGAGACCTCCAGGTTTCTATTCTTGGTCCTGCTATGTAAATGCCCAGGGAGGTGTTGTTCATCTGCTTTCTCAGCTGAGAAGTGTGATATTAGTGCATTCAGGTCACCCCTGAAGGTAGAATCTCGTTGCTTCTTGGCAGTACAGTGATAAACGGTGGGGAGCTGGGGGGGTCTAAGATCTGAGGTTGGCCAATTCTGGGACCCCTCTTATGACTGCTTCTCTTATCTTCCACACGCAGTCTCTCTCTCTCTCTCTCTCTCTCTCTCTCTCTCTCTCTCCTCTCTCCTCTCTCTCTCTCTCTCTCTCTCCCTCTCTCTCTCTCTCTCTCACACACACACACACACATACACACACACACACACACAACCTGGCACAGTCAGCAAAGAACAGTTCTGGGTAGGAGGAGGTAGTGATCCCCTTTGGCTGTAGGGGGCCATCTCCTACCATATCCCTATCACTGGACCCCATTAGATTATGAGCCCCTCCAGACCAAGGACTGTCTTTTACCTTTCTTTGCAAAACCCCAACACTTAGCACATAGTAGGCACTTAACTAATGCTCATTGAATGACTAAACTGAGGCATTCAGCCCACAAAATTTAACCTGGCACCTTCTCCTTCCTCCATCTTCTGTTGCCCACCCCAGCTTCCTAAGACCTTCTAAAGCTGATGCCTGTACATAGCTCTGCCTTTCCAACAGGCCCAGGAGACCACACCCTAATGTATAATAGAGCCAGAACCACATGAATCCAAATGCCTCCTAAGAGAAATGATAGACACCAACTCAGAGCAAGAGGAAAGGGAAGGATAAGAAAAAAAACAGGTAAGATTGACCTAATGTTCTGCAAATAGCTCATTTCCTCTTCCCCAAAACCCTATGATGTGGGGGACATTATTACCCTCACTTACACATGAGGGAACTGGGGCTAAGAGAGTATAAGCGACTTTCTTAGGGTCTCACAAGGAAGTATCTAAGGAGATATTTGGACCTCAGTCTTCCAAAGCTCTATGCACTATTCCATGTGGACCCAAAATAGGAGAACTAAGAACACACATCTCTGAGGCCAGCCTCTTCCATCCTCCTAATTCTCCACATCCAATGAGTCTGGGAGGTCTGTCTATCCATTTACACTTCTTTATAGCTCCCAAATCTACTTGTCCCCCTTTCTATTCTAATTTCTCCGCCCTGAATTCAAGCCCTTCTCCCCTCACACCCAGACTGCTTCTGTGATAAGCGTAATGAATGGGGCACTGGAACTGGAGTTAAAGGTCTGAGTTCAGATCTGGTCTCAGATACTAAATGTATTCTATGGCCAATTAAATTAACCCTCAGTCTGCCTTGGTTTTCTCCTCTGCAAAATGGGGGCAATAATAGTAATGACCTCCCAAGGTTATTCTGAGGATAAAATGAAATGACTATATTTGTAAAGTGCCAAATAAATATCAGTGCCAACTATAAAGCCCTTTTCCCATCTCTCTTCTCTCCAACCTTTTGTTCAGTCATGTCAGAACCATCCAACTCTTCATGACCGCATTTGGGATTTTCTTGCCAGTTCCTTCTCTAGCTCATTTTACAGATGAGGAAACTGCGGCAAACAGTGTTCAGTGACTTGCCCAGGGTCACACAACTAATAAGTGTCTGAGGTCAGATTTGAACTCAAGTATTCCTGATTCCAGGCCCAGCACTTTATCCACTACACCACCTAGCTACCCAGCATAGGACTCCCCCCACTCAAATAGAAGGGGCTCCATAAACATTTGTGAAATGTACAAATGAAGTTAAATACAAGGAAGAATTTCCTGACATTTAAGGTAATAGACACTGGAATGGGTAACTGAGGTTCAAAAAAATAATAGCTTATGAATCAACTAACTCAAGTGCCTTAATTTACAGACAGGGAAGTGCAGACCCAGAGCCAGGCCCAAGACCACACAAGTCACATCCTAACTCCTGAGCCCTCTGCACAACATCGGGGTTTGAATTTTCTGAAATACTATCCTTAAATGCAATAGGAGAAGTACATGTAATCCATTCTTCACACGTAGTGGGAATTCCTTTACCGTACAGACAATGACGGTTTCATAGGGGTATCAACTACTCCCAGGAAAGGCAGACACCAGCGCACAGAATGGACTCGTCATCCAGCTTAGGAGAACAAATCGTACTGATTTCTTTCTGCTTTAAATACCTCTCTCTAACCTCCTGAGTTCAATCTATTCCTTATCCAGGGTTTCTTCTGTTTGACTTCTTGACAAAGTGGACTGCTACATCAGGGGAATGCTACAGACATTAGAATAATTATTTACACTTTTTTTAGCGTTGAAAGGCTCACAACACTCCTTTGAGGAAATATAAATTCTATCGTTCTCATTTTATAGATGAAGCAATTTCTAGAAAATGAAAGAAATAGGCCCAGATTCTCCGTGATCCTAGCCATCCAAGAATAAGAAACATTCCCAAAGGGCAAATCCCCTTTAACTCTGACAACAGTGCAGACCTTCACGAGGAAGTTTGCAGGGGCCTCTGTTGCTCAATCATACCCATGGTTACAACTGGAACAGGGAGATGTCCACCCCACCACCACTGCCACCTGTGTCCTCTCTACTGCCACGCTCCTCCTACTGTCTTTGTCTCAGATGAAACAGTTGCTAGATATGACTCCACTCTGTACTCCCTGGAAAGAGAATAACAGCTATTCCCCGGGTCACCAGTTCTAACCCACCTCTTTCCTTTTGGTTGTTGAGCTGTTTCAGTCTCTTTGTGACCCCATTGGGGGTGTTCTTGGTAACGATAGTAGAGTAGTTTGCCAGGTCCTTCTCCAGCTCACTTTACAGACAAGGAAACCGAAGCAAACAGGGGTAAGTGGCTTGCCCCTGGTCATACAGCTCATTAGTGTCTGAAGTCAGATTTGAACTCATGAAAATGAGTCCTTCCTGATTCCTAGCCCAGTGCTCTATCCATTGTACTAACTTCTCCCCTACCTTTCCCTATCCTAACCGATTTCTTCCCACTCTCTGGACTTCCTCAGTCATTCTATGGTCCTTAGCCATCAACAGGGTTATCCTCTGTATCTCAGTTTCCTCATTTCTAAAATGATGGGGTCGGCCTAGATGAATTCTAGGATGTTTTCTGATTTTTGATTTATGATAGAATATCCATCCTGAGGGAGCCCTGGTCTGACTATCTGCAGACTGACCAGCAGAGGGAGATAGAATTTCAATAGTGGAAAGTGCAGAGATGAGAAAGAATGGTTTAGCCTGTAACCTGTGCCCTACCTGAACTGGGATGGGGGGATGGGGGTGGGGAGGCGGGGACAAAGGGTGCAGAGAACTCAACTGGGAAAATGATGTGATTGGCTCTCTGCAGTCAGAGTTAGGGGAGAGCGCCCAAGACAAGGTCATTCCAAGGTTACTCCCCTGAGTAGAGGGTAGAGCCCCTTTCCCTTCCATCCCCCTGATCTGAGTGTGTAAGGGGAAAGGTCCCCACTCCCAGTTTTAGCTGCCTCAGGCTCTACCTTTGGACTGGGTCTCCAGATGTTACCTCCATCCCCATGTGCCATCTCTTCGTGCTGCCAACATCCCATCCTAAAGACACTGGAAGTGATTGTATTCCAGGCAGGGCAGATTTCTGGCTGGGCAGAAACTCCATACAGCCTGGTAGTTCCAGGGGCACACCTGAGAGTCCAGTTTAATAGAGTCTAGTTCTGGGCTGCTTTAATGTTTGAGACCCCTGGACCTCTGACTGACCTAGCTAGACCTCATCCAAGTGCTTCCTTCCTAGTTCTCAGGGAAGTCTGGGCTCTCATTCTTTTTCCAATCAGTTGCTACTGTTGGTCAGGCTGTGAATGTGCCCTAATTACTCTCTCCTCACTGGCACCTCTAAGGCTCCTCCACTCCCTTCAAGCTGCCTACCTCCATCACCCTAATTGTCTTGGTCCTTGAATTACTGGTATTCATAGCTAATATGGAAATGTGTTTTGCATGACTTCACATGTATAATGGGTGTCCTATTGCTTGCCTTCTTGATGGGTGGAAGAGGGGCTGGAAAGAGGGAGAGAATTTAGAACTCAGAATAAAAGTCAAAAAACTTTGTCACTTGTATTTATTTATATGTTTATATGTTGTTAGACTGAGTAGAATTCCATCAAAGGAAGAGGTTTTTGGGGGTTTTTTTATTTTGTCTTTGTATCTTTAGTGCATAGCATAATGTTCCCACCTTCTTGCCTTTGCATAGGCTGTGCCCCATGCCTATAATACACTCTTAGAATCCCAAACTCCCTTTTAAGGCCAAGTTCAGTGCCACTTTTTATGGGAGGCCTTTCTTTTCTTCCTCCCTCAAGTTGTTGGTGGTCTCTTTACCACCACCACCACCACCACCCCCCAAATTGTTCTGAGATATCTATAGATATATACATATTTATTTATATTTATGCACATATATATGTACTTATTTATATTTATACATGCATATGTGCATATTTATATCTATGCACATATATGTGCATATTTATATTTACACATATATACACATATATTTATATTTACACACATATATGTATATATATATTTGCCATTGCACCTGTTTCTCCCTAATAGAACACAAACTGCTTGAGTGTAGGGATGATTCCATTTTCGTCTTTATATCCTCTGAACCTAGCGCAGTGCCTGGTGCATTCTGGGAGCTTAAACTGTAAAGATGCTTACTGATGGCTTTATCAGCCACTCCTGAAGGAAGAAAAAATATGCCTCCAATTTCTTCTCTATTCTCTGCTTCTTCCCTGCATGCCTGGGCTTCCCTTGAATGCCGCTGGGCCCCAGAACCATTAGATCTCTTCCTGTTAGACCCCTGTACTTATTCATCAACTTTCCACAAATAAACAATAGGGATTCACTTAGCATGGAGTCACAGCCAGACGCTTTCCAAAGCATTCTCAGTTTCCTCCCAGCCCCACCCTACCCCATCCCCTCATTCTCTCTTCTTGAAACTCAAGCTGTCGTTCAGGGTTCAGTTCAGTGCCTCCTCCTACTTCCAGAGTCCCTCAGCTGGAAGCAGGGACAGCTAGGTGGTACAACACAGAGAGTGCCAGGCCTGGAGTCAGGAAGACCTGAGTTCAAATTTGACCTCGGACACTTATGGGCTGTATGACCCTGGGCAAGTCACTTAACCTCAGTTTTCTCATCTGTGAAATGGGGATAATAACATCTACTTCACAGGGGCATTGTGAGGATCAGAGGAGATAATTATAAAGCCCTTAGCACAGTGCCTGGCACAGGGTAAGAACTTCATAACATTAGCCATCATCATCATCATCTACTCTTTCTGCTGTAAGCACCTAGAACTTTCAGCATTCCCAGACACTTAGCATTTTCTGGGACAGCCACATGGCACACAGACAGTACCTTTTGTGGCAGCTCTATCTGCTTTGCCTTACCTTCTCTACTAAACCATGTGTTGGATGAAGGCAGGAATGGGGTCTTGCTCTTCTTTGTACTCTCCTAAGTCCTTGCTGAATGAGCAATGAATGGAGGGATGAGTGAATGAGTGAATACATGTACTTTCACAAAATAAGATGGAGGAACTTAGCCCATGGGGAGGTCAGAGGGACCTAGAGATGGAAAGGGGTGTGTTTAGTTCAACTCCATCACTTTGAGATTTGCCCAGCATCACACAGTAAGCAAATGGCAGAGCCAGAATTTGAACACAGGTCCTCCAGCTCCATGTCTGGGGCTTTGTGAATTCTTAGAAACTCTAGCCCAGATCCAACCACACAGACAGCCCTGGAGTCCCCCCCAGACCCTGTGCACAAAATCAGCCAGCCCTCTTCTCTGCCAGTCCCTTTACCTGACCCCTGCGGGGCAGCGCTGGACAGGATCCACCTCACCAAACAACATTTCATCAGGGCCTTGCGGGTCAGTCGAGGCTTCTGCCACTTGGTGGTCTCCTTCTTGCCCAGAGGGGTCTGGCTGGGGTCACCCAGGAGGCTGCCATCTGTCTCCTTCATCTCTTCCTGAAGCAGACATAGACATCCCATTAGGAAAGACTTATCCAAGTTTTGAGCAAGTAGTGTCCGATTAATGACCCTTCCCATCCGAGCCATTGGGGACTTTCCCAGGGCTAAGCTCCCTCTGAAACCTACCTGACCATCCTAACTTACACGTCACAGCATCAATTTTATGATGTCATGGTCCTCCTCAAGGACAAAGGACAAACAAGAACGACCTGACCATCCATCTGGCCAAAGAATCTCCAGAATCACAGAAACTCAAGTCTCAAGACCGTTGAGTCCAACTCGTATAGGAACAAGAAATCCTCTCTAGTCAGTCAGTCAAGCAGGCAGGCAATAAGTATATATTAAGTACCTCCTCTGTGCCAAGGACTATGCTAAAAACCCCACAACATCTCCAAAAGGCAGTGAGTCAGCCAGTCTCTGCTCAAAGACCTTCAATGAAGGGGAGCTTACTATCTCCTGAGGACATCCCTATTGCTTTGGTGGTAAGGAGGTTTTCCATTCACCTCCTCTAAACCTGCCCTTCTTTAGCTTTCATGAGTGGTAACTAGAACAAGTGTCAGTCCTCTTCCTTATACATTCAAATACTTAAAGATAGCTGTCCTAAGTCTTGACTTCTCCCAAGTTAACTTTATCATTTTACAAATGAGAAAACAACCCCAGAGAAGGAAAAGGGGATTCCTAAAGTCGCACAGCTGACTGGAAATAGAAATTTCTTCTTTTTTAGGTTTCACAGCAAAAGATTATTAGGTATTAGAATTACCCTAGGATTCCAGGGAGGACAAGCAGTCTAGCATACCATCCCATACAACCAATCAATAAACATTTATTAAGTACCTACTGTTGACCAAGCACTATGCTAAGAACTGGGGGGTTGAAAAAGAGGCATAATACAAAAAAAAAAAATCCTGCCCTCAAAGAGTTTATAATCTAATGGGAGAGATAACATACAAACAAATATACACAAAACAAGTTATATATGGATAAATTGGAAATAACTAACAGAGAGAAGGCATTGGAACTAAGGAAATGCCTGTCCCATGCAGATGGTTATCCAGTCACTGACGGGTTAAGAAACCTAAAATGCTATCAGGTAGTTCCCATTCCATTTCTGGAGAGGGCTAACCATTGGGAAGGTTTTCGTTCCACTGAGTCAAAGTCTACCTCTCTGTAATGTCTACCTCCTGATCCTAGTTTTGCCCCCAAAGCCAAGCAGAATACGACCAAAATGGCATCAGCTTTTGGGGCTACCACTTGTTCCTCTTGAGGTCTGGTGATCTTGTAATTTCCTAACCACCACTATACCTCCACCCTACCCCATTCCTAGGATTCTCTCACATAAACTATTTCTAGATCCCTGTCTCCCCTGATTCTAGTGAGAAAGTGGTAACTCAGGAATTAAAAGAGACCCCCAAGCCCACTTCTAATACACACTAGCTATGTGACCTGTACATATCATTTAACTTCTTTGAATCTGTTTCCTCATCTGTAAAATGGGTACAATAATGTCTTATGTAGCACATACCCCACAGGGGCATCATGAGTATCAAATAAGAAAATGGAGTTCACCTACAGTTGTTTTCACAAACCTTAAAATGACATACAACCGTCAGTTACTTGTTACTGCTTGTGCTACCACTACTGTTACGTCTACCGACCCTAATCCAATGAGGCTCTCCCTCCTCTCAACACATTTACCCCATTTCAGAAAAATAGAATGGGATCACAGAATTTCATAGAATTTTATACCTCATGTTATAGATAAGGAAAATAAGACCCAGGCATTTTATACCTGTAGGAAACCATCTAGTCCAGGGATGGGGAACCTGTGGTCTTCTAGGTTCATGTGTGCAGCCTTTGGACTTTGACTGAGTCCAAGTTATATAGAACAAATCCTTTTATTATGGGGATTTGTTCTGTGAAGTTTGGATTCTGTCAGAGGGCTGCACTTGAGGACCAAGAGGGCCACATGTAGCCTCGAGACCACAGGTTCCTTTCCCTTGATCTAATCTATGCTCTTCATTTGATAGATGATCAAAATAAGGTGAAGAAAGGTAAATGACTCTCCCAAGGTCACAAAGCCAGGCAGTAGCAAAGGCAGAACTAAAATCCAGGTTCTCTTCCTGACATCCCTGCTCTCTGTGGATCACCCAAACTGTCAGGGAGATTCCTTGAGGTTCTGATGCCTTCTTCAGTCCCCAGCATGTAGCCCAATTTCTGTGCTGGTTCAATTTCTCTACCTTGATGGGATCTCAGAATTGAATGGGACCCCAGAGATCATCTAGTCAAACCTGCACTTGCACAAGAATCCCACCTGCCATGTCCCCTACAAGTGGTTGTCCAGTCTTTGCCTAAAGGCTTCCAAAGAGGGGGAGCTCACTGCCTCCTGAGGCAGCCCAGGTCATTCTTGAATGGGTCAAACTGTAAGGAAGTCCTAAAACCTCACAGTTAGAAGGACCTCTTGACATTTAACCCAACTGTTCAGGCTGTGACTCTTTGGACTATACTATTACAATAGCCTCTTAACCATTCTTTGCACTTGCACCAAAATGCCACTCCCCTGCTCAAATATCCTTGGTGGCTCCCTATTATTTATTAAATTAAGTCCAAACTCCTCAGTTTAGTCTTCAAGGCCATTCAAAATCTGACATCAACTTTCCAGCCTCATATCACACTACTCCAGCTAAACTGACCTGTTTATGATTCCAAAAATATGCCATCCCCTTCCCCCACTCCCCTATCTGCCCCTCGCCCCCACTGCCGCCTTTCTCTGCTATTGCTCACAGCATCACCAACCATCACCAAGAACGCCCTCCTCCAACTGGATCACCACTCATTGAAATCTAGCCCATTCTTAAAGATTCATCTTAAATTCTGGTTCTCCTGTGAAGCCTTCCCTGGTCCTCACCCCATTTCCTAATCAGAAATACATCTCTCCATCCCTGGGAACGTTCATGGCCCTTTGTATTTCTTCCAGGGATTCGTCAGAGCCAATTTTGTGCAGCTGCTATTTATGTACAAGTCCCATCTCCCTGAGCTCATGCTGGAGGAACGTATTGATGTTTGCATTTCCCCAAGGCCCCGCAATACATTCAGCGCACGCAGTGACATTTACATAGGACTTAAATAAAGGTTGGAAAAAGCTCTTACATAAGTTTTTCTTTATATCCAGCCTAACTGTGTGTCAGCGCACCTTCTACCCACTGCTCAGGGTTCTATCCTCTGGAGCCAATACGAAACATGCCTAATACCTCTTCCACATGATGAAAAAATGCTGGATGATAATTATGCCCTTTCCTACCTGCACTATCCCCCAAGCTTTCTCTCTTTCAGACTAAACATTCTTAGTACCCCCAGCTGATCTTCACCTTTCACCATCCTCTGCATACTCCCCAGTAATCAATGCCTTTCCTCCTACACTGCACCCAGAACTGAACACAGTGCTCAAGAAGTCATCTGACCAGGGCAGAATACACCAGGTCTATGCTCTCCCTAGTCCTGGACACTATCCATCTCCTAATAGAGCCTAGAAATTCACTTTCTTATCTATTAAATCCCACTACTGACTCACAGGGAGCTTGTGGGTCACTAAAATTCCCAGATTTGTTTTCAACAAAATTGCTGCCTTAGACCTGCCTTCTTCCCCTTGTTCTGTGCCCCTGTGTTTTCTGTGAGTTTGCACTCCTTCCCCCTCCTCCCAATGCCTTTTGTAATTCTGATCATGTAGCATAAACAAGGCCTAAAGGATGGAGGAGGTCCCAAGAGAGCAATGAAAATGACCTAGAGTACTGATGGCAAAACTCAAGATAGAAGCAAAGGTATATAAGGATCACTGTAAACTGCCATAGGCTTAGAAAACCACAGATTGACATTATCTTCATTCTAGTGAATTTTTATTTATTTTGTTTATTTTGTTAAATGATTCCCAATGGTATTTTAATCTGGTTTGGTAGTACTCTAGGGCAGCTCAGTGGTGCAGTGGATAGAGCACTGGACCTGGAGTCAGGAAGACCTGAGTTCAAATCCAGCAAGTCACTTAATCCTGTTTGCCTCAGTATCTCATCTGTAAAATGAATCGGAGAAAGAAATGGCAAGCTACTCCAGTATCTTTACCAAGAAAGCCCCCAAATGAGGTCACTAAGAGTCAGACATGACTGAAAACAACTGAACTACAACAAAAGACAGAACTCTAAGCATTGCTGCTGAAATGCTGCCCATAGGCTGTGCTGAGTATTGGAGAAGGGCATGCATGACACAAAGCAGGAATGTTTGGTTACTGGGTGAGTGTGGACTGGAAAGATTTGGCCTTTTGAGTCTACAAGGTCTAAGCCAGAAAGCTTTAGGGATCACTAGCTGAATTTTATATAATAATAACTTATATATATATATATATAGTAAATAAATATTTATATTTATGTAACTTATTTATATAGCACTTTACATCATCTCATTTATTCCTACAACAGCCTTGTAAGGTTGGGAGATGCAGTACTGTTGTCCCCATCTCACAGATGAGAAAACTGAGAATGAGAAAGGTAAAGTGAGTTGCCTAAGATCACAGAGGGAGTCACTTCATCTCTCTGGGCCTGTCTCCTCATTCAGAAGCTGACGGGGCTGGATCAGACAGTCCCTAAGGTCCCTTCTATCCAGGTGCCACAGCAGTCGGAGCGTTGGGCTAGGAGTCAGGAAGACTGGTTCACTCCCGCTTCAGGCAGTTATTAGCTGTGTGACTGTAGACAAAACACTTTAACTCTTCTGGCCTCAGTTTCCCCATCAGTAAAATGAGGATAATAGTAACCCCTACCTCATAGGGTTGTTGTGGGGATCAAATGATAGAATTTTTGTAAAGTGCTTTGCAAACTTTAAGGTGACATATAAAATATATTATCATTCCTGTTAATATTATTCCAGCTCTAAATTCTACAACCCTATTTTCACCAAGTCTGAAAACTTTAGCATGGAATTCAGTCTATCCATTCCAACATATCACTCACTGCCTGGATACATGGACCCTGAGCATGCCTCAAGGCATTTTTAGCATTTCCTATCTCTTGCTCTATACTCTGACCAGACTGACCGCTGTAAATCTCTCCCTGACCTAGATTCCTATAATATCACCAATTTGGCTCCTAATCTTACATTGCTCTGTGGTACCTCCTATCTTGTTTTATTTCTTATATTTTCATATGTGTATGCATTTCCTACCCAACCATATTAGAATCCTCAGTATCAATACCAATAACTTTACTTATAGCATATATATGAATAAACAAGATTTAATGTCAAGTAAAATAATAATAAAAATACCAATACATTTTATTAATAATAAAATAAATGTATTAAGCTCCTACTATGTACCAGGCACTGTGCAAGCACAGTGTGTAATTTTGGAACTGCCAGGCTCCTGAGTTAAAGTTGCTTTTCAGGTGTGTTCAACTCTTTGTGACCACATTTGGGATTTTGTTGGCAGAGATCCTGAAGTGGTTTCCCATTTCCTTCTCCAGCTTATTTTACAGATAGGGAAACTGAGGCAAACAGGGTTAAATGACTTGCCCAGGGTCATGCAGCTAGTGAGTGTCTAAGGCTGAATTTGAACTCAGGAAAGTGAGTCTTCCTGATGCCAGGTCCTTCTTCTATCTTCTGTACCACCTGGCTGCCTCAAAATATTGTTGTTCCGTTGTATCTGACTTTTTTTTTTTATACCACTTGGGGTCTTCTTGGTAAAGATACTGGAGTGGTTTGCCATTCCTTTCTCCAGTTCATCTTACAGACGAACAAACAGGATTAAGTGACTTGCCCAGGGTCACACAGCTAGTAAGTGTCTGAGGTAGGATTTGCACTTGAATCTTCCTGATTCCAGACCCACCATTCTAGCCACTGCCCCACCTAGTTGTTTGGCAGGCATGTTACACATCTAATAAAGCTCTTACCTACAGCCCAAACCCTCTCTACAATACCTCAGTCATTAATCTTCACTCAAAGACTTGTGTGACATGGTTTCAAGTCCCCTCTCTCCTGCTCTGGATATTCAGTGGATATTCCTAGTCTGTAGCATTCTGGACTGTGTACAATAATCCAGATGTAGGCTGAGCAAGGCAGACCAAGGCTGAACTGGCACTCTCCCAGTCCTGGTCTGATGGAATTTCTTAATGCAGCATGAAAATCACATCAGCCATTTAGCTGCCATATCACGCAGCTGACATATCAAACTTGCAATTCAATAAAACCCCCAGAATTTTCTCATGAAGACTGCTGTCTAGGCCTCCCTCATCCTGTATGTCATAGCTGAATTCACAAATGTATGTGCAAGATTTTATATTTATCTCTTGTTCCTCCTAATTAAGATCGTTGGGGATCTGACTTCTGTTGAACAATGTAGAGCTTTTAAGAAGAATTTGAGGGATCCAAGTGTCATTTTCTTTACATGCTCCACAAGTACCAGACAAAAAATAGGATTCATGAGATTCAGACTTAGAAAGTTTAGAGGTGAGTTAGCCTTTGTGGGGGAGAGTCTTGGAGGAATGGATGAGGTCTATTCAAGATCATCCCCCATTCTTGTCTCTTCTGCCCTAATCCCGATTACATTCAGAAGGAAACGCTAAAACACTCAGAGACCTTAAGTGACCTTTAACAACTCACTTAGCATTTCCTTCAATCATTTAAAAACATGATTCTGAAAAGGGGTCCATCAGCTTCACCAGATTGTAAAAAGGGTCCATGACACACATGCAGAAGATCACGGAGGTAGCAGGCAGCTGGTAATAGAGTCAGTCCCTCATTCCAAACCCAAACTGGTTAATCATAGATTAATAGAACTATAGGACCACAAAAGACTTTAGAAATCAGTTCATCCAAACACCTCAGATGACAGACAAGGAGAATAAAGACTCAGAAAAGTCAAGTGAATTACCCAAGGTCACAAAACCATTCATGACAGAGCCAGGACTGAGCCAATGTCAGATTCCAACTGTCCAAGTTGCCATTTTGCTAAGATAAGCCCCATTGATAATGGTTGAAAGAGGATTCTCCAAATCAATATTTCCTTGTTAAGAGATCTGCAGGTAGGAAGGTGAATGGAAAGGCAGGGACCAGTCAGAAAATATTCAAAGGACCCAATAGGTTGTTACTCAGTCCTTGTAATAAGTCTTTTCAAGATGTCAAAACTGGAGCCCACTTACTCCCTAAAGGTAGCTAGTTGGCATAGGGGATAGAATGCCAGCCCTGACATCATGCAGACCTGAATTCAAATCTGGCCTCAGCCATTTGCTAGCTGTGTAACCCCAGAAAAACCACTTCACATCTGTGTGCCTCAGTTTCCTTAGCTATAAAATGGGAATCATAATAACACCTACTTCCCAGGGTTATTATAAGGATCAAATGAGATAATATTTATAAAGTTCTCAGCACAGTGTCTAGAATACAGTAGTGGCTTAATAAATGCTTGTTACCTTCTCCTAGAGTAGTGGTTGCTCAAACCAATGGGGGAAGGGGAAAGGGAAGCAAATCATCTTCATAAACATTTGACACCTGTCTGGCTGGGAGATGATGTGATGAAATGTCAGGAGCAGCCCAGAGAAGTCTGGCAAGAAAGAGAGAAAGAGAGAGAAAGAGAGAAAGAAAGAAAGAGAGAGAGAGAGAGAGAGAGAGAGAGAGAGAGAGAGAGAGAGAGAGAGAGAGAGAGAGAGAGAGAGAGAGAGAGAGAGAGAAAGGAAAAGAAAGGAAAGGAAGGAAAGGAAAGGAAAGGAAAGGAAAGGAAAGGAAAGGAAAGGAAGAGAAAGGAAAGGAAAGGAAAGGAAAGGAAAGGAAAGGAAAGGAAAGGAAAGGAAAGGAAAGGAAAGGAAAGGAAAGGAAAGGAAAAGGAAAGGAAAGGAAAGGAAAGGAAAGGAAAGGAAAGGAAAGGGAAAAGAAACTAACTGAAGATTGGCAAGCTCCATGGCCCACTTCCTTCAAGCAATACTGGATGCAGCCCAGATCTGTGGCCACAAAGCAGCACTATCCCCGGAAGCCTGCAGACATAGGCTCTGACCTGGTTCGTGTTTTATAAGGACAGTGCCCTGGTCCCAATGGGTGGCAGGCTGGCACCTAGAAGATGTGATTATAGACAATGAACTGAGTCCTCAGCAAACCCATCAGAACCAGCAAGAAGAAGAACAACAGTATCTGGTACTGCTCTAGTACTTTAGTTGCAAAACAATTTATAGACATTATATCATTTTAGCTTCACAGCCGCCTGGCAAGGTCTTACAAATAGAAGCATCCCCATTTTACAGATGAAGAAACTGGAGATCAAGAATGGTTAAAAGTCCTGCCAATGGGCATGCAGGACTTTTGCACTCACTCCTCCCATTCAAGCTGCCTCTCATACCACTTCCCATCCAGATGAGTATTTTTCCCTTTTCTTCTATGATGTGGTTGTAGTTTTTACTTGGGAGACAATATACTTGCATAAAGATTGTGGCTCCAGCTCCAGAAACTGTTGGAATGTGTTTTGGAAACTACCTTTAGAACCCAAAGAATATTCCTTTGTATTCTCAAAAGTGGCCAAGCCTCCTCCTTGCCTGGTGGAACAAATGCAAGAGTCATCCATAGACCAATCTGGTGACCAAAGAGGCTGACTACAGAACAGATCATACGGTAGATTCTCCTGCTTGGGAGAGGCTGATGATCTCACAAATTCCTCCCATCTGATGGTGGGGATGGGATTGCTCACATCTGGTGGAGATGGGGAGGGCTTTACCTGTCTAATACTCTAGAGGATACGTTGGTTTTCCCCAATAGTGAATTCCTGGAGGCCCAGACAGCCAAGATGAGTAGACAGCATGGTCATGGGATTTTGGTTACATTGAGCTAGTAGTCAATTTGGGAGCCTCCCAGTCTGTGCTGGACAGAATTTTTATTGTGTGCTTCCCATTTCCTGTGCCCTATTGTGCCATTTCTGAGCATTTACTCCTCTCTTCTCTGGAGGTGATGGAGTTAGTGTGCAAAATGAGACATACAGTGTTTGGAACTACCAATATGGGAATTAGTTTTTGCTGACTGTGCATATTTGTCAGGAGAATTTTGCTTTTTCCAATTACTAGCTGATCTCTGGGTCCTTTCTAGCTCTAAATCCTCTAATCCCATGAGCTCTAGAGCTCCAGTCCACAAAAAGGTAATGAGGCTGTCCAACAGAAGAGGATGGATGGTCTTTTGGAATGCCCTCGTTAAGAAGTCTTTCCTGACGTCAAGCCAAGACTGACCTCATTGCAACTCCTTCCTATTTCTGGTGATCCTGCCTTCTAGGGTCAAACAGAACTAATCTGACCTCTTCTTCCCCAGATAGCCCTTCCAATATTTCAGTACTACTATCATGTCTTTTCTTCTTCAGGTTAAGCATCTCCAGTTTCTTTAATTGACTGTCCTAGTATACCGACTCAAGGATAGATTCTGGTCCCTTCTGGCAATTCATTTCCTTGTCTTTAAAATGCCAGTTTCTTAACAATCACACATTCACAGGGAATTTTATCATTTCCAAAGAACTTTCATATCTCTTCTTTCATTTGATATGAAAGTTCCCAAATACCCTGCAATATTTGTTATTTTCCTTTTCTGTCATAGATGGGAGATGGTATCTCATAGTTGTTTTCATTTCTCTAATGAATAGTAATTTAGAGTAATTTTTCATATGACTATAGATAGCTTTGATTTCTTCTGAAAACTGCCTGTTCACATCTTTTGACCATTTGTTTATTGGGGTAATGACTTGTATTCTGATAAATTTGACTCAACTCTCTATATTTGAAATATGATGTCTTTATCAGAAAAACTTGCTGTCAATTTTTTCCCCATTTCCTGCTTCCTTTCTAATCTTAGCTACATTGGTTTTATTTGTGCAAAATATTTTTAATTTCATGTAATCAAAATTATCCATTTTACATCCCATGATTCTCTCAACCTCTTATTCAGTCATAAATTCTTCCTTTATCCATAGATCTGACAGGTAAAATATTCCATGCTCTCTTATTTTGCTTATGATATCACCCTTCATGTCTAAACGTGTCATAACTTACATCTTCACAGCCCTCTAAGGCTTCCTCTCAACATATCCCAGTGAGGCAGGACTTAGTGTATTATTCTTGCTTTTGTAGGTAAGAAAACTGAAAATCTCAGAAACTGACTTAGCACAATGCCTGGCACATAGTAAATGCTTAATAAATGTGTATTGATTGATTGATGGGAGTGGCTTGGTGATGACACAGCTAGTAAGTGCCTGGGGCAGGATTTGAATCCAGGTGTCCTGATTCCTAGGTTTTCACTATGCCAGGTTGCCTCTCTAATGGAAGGAGGCTGGGGAAAGTGAGAAGGCATGGATTCTCTAAATATAAATGGTAAGATTCCCAGGCTACCAACACACTGGACAGGATTTCGAAGGGTGCATGTCACTGTTGTTCCCTTTCTCTACCATCTTGAAAAGTGTTAACAGTTTAGTACTTCCAAGATGCCCTGAGTCAAAGCCCAAAAGCCCTAGAGAAAGCACTGTTGTGTAAAGATCAGGCATGGGCATCACTCGATTCTAGGCACAATTTATTGACACCCTTGAGCTCCTTTAGAGAATCCTAGCTGGGTTTCTGGAAGAGGGAGGAGGCAGAGAGAAGACGAGGAAATCAGTGAGTTCTCACATTTAGGCATCAAAAAGAAGGGAGGTCATTAGAAGAGATTAAGAGAGCTGGGCTTGGGAAAAGGAGGTGAGACATAATACATCAGCTTCTCTCTGGGCACTGAGGCTTTGAGGTGATAGCGACCTCAGAGGGCTCAGCTCCGCCCAACCCTAACAGAGCTGACTGATGTCTCCTTGAACAGGTGCATCTGTCAGCTGTGATCAGCCCACGTCTATGAATACTGAGCAGCCACATGACAGTGGAGGGAACAAAAGGGAACTGTAGGGAAGCGAGAAGGGGGGGCGGTGTTGAACTGGGGGGAGGAGGGGGAAAAGAGAGAGACTGAAATGAGCCAGAAGAAAGGGGAGGGGCTGGCTGCAGGTGGCACCCAAATAAGGTGAAATGAGTCCTTTCATGAACAACTGGAGGAAAGTAGAGAGGTGGACAGTCTGGACCAAACTGCCCTGGTTTTCCTAGGACTGCCTGAATTCTGGACTCTTTCTACCTCCTACAGTTCTATGTTAGGGCTCCCTCTCTCCTATACTAACCTACCTGGACTGCAAGACCTGGGGTGATAAGAATAGGGCCCCAGAAATAGTAAAGAGTCATGCAAAAACTTAGGTACAGACTCTGGGGTGGTGAACTTCCAATGAGGACTCCCTGGGAGGGTACAATGGAATGAATTCTGAATTTAGAGTCAGAAGGCTGGGATTCAAATCCCAGTTTTGATACTTGCTACCCGGGGAAATTTGGTCCCATTATTTTACTGGCCTGGTCTCAGTTTCTTTATCTATAAAAATAAAGGATTGTATTAGATAACTCTCAAGTCCCTTCAGCTCTAAATCTACAATCCTATGATTTCCAAATGGCACAGTGTCCCCAAATGCTCCATTGTCATTACGCCCTGTGAACTGGATTCCCCTTTTGTGTTTTCCCCCATCTACCATCTTGTCTCCTTGTGCTGGAACAGCTGTCCTTGGGCAGACTCTCTGCCCTTTCTGTCTGATCTATCTCCTCTCTCCCTCAGTCCCACACAGTAAACGTCTCATTCCCTTCTCCCTGGAGCCTTTCTCTTGTCTCCCTCTCTGACAAACAGGCTGTCCTTGAGACAGATGGGTTGTGGGAAGCAGTGTGAGCCAATCCCTAGAGGGCTGGAGAGCCAGAAAGCAGCTGGAGGGGCTTATCAGCTCCATGGCCTGGACTGACCTCTGAGTCCCTCTGTTCCTGGCTAGATGCCCCTCAGACTATATGCCCCAGGCATTTTGATGGTTCCCAGAAGCTTTCATACTTTCAAAGTTTTCAAAGCTTCGTACTAGTGGAGGGTCCTGGGGTACCATGGGGACAGGACTGCCCTGGAAGCCAAGAGTCTTGGGTCCTATGCCTGTCTCTGCCCCTAGCTCAGTAACCTTATGCTTTATAACCTCATCTCTCTGGCTCTTACTTTTCTTAGTGGTAAAAGAAGAGGGTCCGACTAGATGATCTTTAAATTCCCTCTCAGATTTATGATCTAGCGGAGTCCAAATCAGAAGCATTTCCTCTTAGCTGATTCATTTTGGGTGCATACTGTGAAGGTGTGGTACTAACCTTTAATAATAACCTCTACTAGAGGATAGACCCACGACCCTTCCTGAGTGATGAAAGTGGGGAGGGAGGGAGTGGAGAGGAGTGGGAATAAGGAAAGAATTACATTTTTCTATAGCTAAGATGGGTGGCAGCCAGTATGACATGGCTTGAGAAGTCCAATGTTTGACCTGCCCACAAATCTCTTCCTCTAATGCCCTGTCCTAACCCTTTCTCCCTTCTTTCTACTCCCTCTCCACTAGAGCTATTTCGTCAGCTTCAAGCATTGAGGGTCCCCTAAAGTTGCAATTCCCTCTAACATAGGCCATTCATAGCCATTAACACCCAAGCAGGAATTAGGTTGTCCTGAAGAAGAAAGAAGTAGGAGCAGGGAGAGGCTACTTCACAGCACTGCTAAGTTTTATGAGGCAGAACCATAGAGCATCACAGCTGGGAGGTGTCTTATCTAGTCTCTTCACCCTAGGTGGAAGCATTGAAGCTCAGAAAGGAAAAGTATTCAAGGCCCCCCAGCTCCTTAGTGGCTGAGATGGGTAGCATAGTGAGTGCAAGCAAAGCATGGCGTGGCCCACCTAGAGGGATGGGATGGCCCCTGAAAAACAGAGGGGCTGAAAACAAGCTCATAGTTTGTCACTGGCCAGCTATTTGTGGGTATGTATATGTGCAAGAGTATATTGGGGGGGGGTGTTAATGAAGTACTGAGTCTCTAAAAAGCTTCTTCATCCTAAAGCCCCAAGTCCCGCACATTGCAGACACCCACAACTACTTCCTGCCATCTGTCCCAAGTAATAGAAATAGACAGTGAGAAGTGAGGGCGTGGAAGGGGGGGTGTCTTTACAGCTAACAGAATGCTGCCTGCCTCCCAGATCCTGGCACAACTACCTGCTGCCCAGGAGAAGGAGAGACTGTGACTGGGTGCCAAGATTAAGGGTAGGTAGGGTAAGCTACCCAGTACAGAACCAGAATGCAGGGTGTGGCTGCTTTATAAAATCACTTCTTATAAATGTCACATTATTCACAACAACAAAAAAATTCTACACTTCATGACTTGTGTTTTAGGATCCTAAGGCTTAGAGCTAGCAGAGATTTTTGAGATTAGCCCAAACCCCTCATTTGACATATGAAGAAATTGAGGAACAAAGAAATGCAGTGACTTTCCCAAAGTCACACAGATAAGGAGAAGAGTGAGAATCTGAACCCAGGTCCAGGTACCCTGACTCCACACCCACTGCTCATTCCAGTTCCCCTTATACCACAGCTTCCTGGGATATGCTGAGGATGTCAAAGTGAAGGCTCAGAGCCTCCCAACAATGGATCAAAAAGCATTTTAGTAAGCACCCACTATGCGCCAGATATTATACTAGGTGCTAGCTACACAAAGACCAAAAAAAAAACAACAAAAAAACCAATGAAACTGTCCCTGCCCTTAACAATAATAGCTACAATTTATATAGCACTTTAATGTTTGGAAAATACTTTCCACTTTTATGGAATATACATCATTTGAAGTTATAATAGCCCTGTGAGGAAGATGCTATAATTATCCCCATTTTGCAGATGAAGGTACTAAGGTTGAGAGATTACGTGTGTTACCCAGTACCACATAATCAGTAAGTGTCCATGGCAGGATTTGAACTCATAACTGGTCTAGTACTCTGTCCACTATACGACCTAACTGCCTCCAGGAACTTAGATTCTATTGGAAATGACAAAGAATAATGGTAACAATAATTAGCATTTATATAGTACTTTAAGGTTTATAAAGTTCTTTATGTTTGCTGTCATATTTAAGATAGAAGCTATTATTATATTCATTGATTTTTATAGATGAGGAAACTGAGGCTTAAGGTTAAGAGGTTAAGAGACTTGCCCAAGGCTACGCTGCTAGGAATTATCTGAAGCTGGATTTGAACTCAGGTCTTCCTAACTCAGGCACTCTAGCCACAGCCTCATCTGCTACATTATAATAATACACATGCCACATTCTTGCTCAGAGGTGATCCTTTCCTTACTGTCGATCTCTTCATGTCCAGGTACGGTGTGGTCCAGAGGCTCCAACTTTGATTTTATGGAGAATTGAGCAGAGCCATAACTGGTACAGAGTGAATAAGACTTTGGCCCATGGCACTAACTTCTTGAAGGAGGAAGGAGGGAAGGAAGGGTGATGCTTCTTCTCTGGAGAGTGGGGCATACTCCTCCATGGTGACCACTATTCCAGCACTTTGCTTTAGGGCCCTCCACTGGCCCACACTGTCATGTGGGGCAGCTATCCCCAGGAACCCATCACTTGACATCCCTTTCTTGGGGCCCACCTTTTCCCCACCCTCTATGGGGGGATAGCAGTATTTTCTGGGGGGAATTCTCTCCTGCTGTGATTGCACCTGTGGTTCCCCTATACTCTTTGGTATTTCTTCTGGGCACCCCTACCTCGCTCCAAAACTGTTTCTACTCTAATCAGGACAGCATATGTCCTAAAGTTAGAGTTAGAAAGTGAAAAGGGTAGGAACATTCAGCAAATTAGGATCAAATGTGAATTATTGTGGTGGAGAGCTAGGGGGTGGGTAGAGGAGGCAGTGAGGTGGCACAGTACATAGAGTGCTGGGCCTGAAGTCAGGGAGAATCATCTTCATGAGTTCAAATCTGGTTTCAGACACTTCCTAGCTGTGTGACCCTGGGTAAGACACTTAGTCCTGTTGGCCTCAGTTTCTTCCTCTGTAAAATGAGCTGGAGAAGGAAATGGCAAACTGCTCCAGTATCTTTGCCAAGAAAACCCCAAATGTGGTCAAGGAGGATCGGACACAACTGAAAGGACAACATGAACATGTGGTGAAGAGGGGATAGAAATGTTCTTTCCTTCATGGTAAATAGAAAGATGATATAAAAATAATATGCATTATATATCTCTTTAAGATTTACCTCACAACATTTCCCTCACAACAGCTCTCTAGGGTGAGGAATACATGCATTACTCCTATTTTATAGATAAGGAAATTGAGGATTGGGAAAGGTATGTTAACTTGTCCAGAGAGTCTAGATTTTTAGTTTAGTTCTGACTCCTAACTTCAAGTCGTTTACTATATAGTGGAAGGGAATAAGCATTTCTATAGCACCTACTCTGTGCTAAGCACTTCACAAGTATCGGAGTTTGATGCTCACAACCACCCTCCAGACAAGTACTATTAATATCTCCATCTTACAGTTAAGGAAACTGAGGCAAATGGAGGTTCAGTGTCTTGCCCAAAGTAACCGAACTGGTAAGTGTCTAAGATCGGATTTGAACTCAGTTCTTCCTGACTCCAGGTCCAGTGCCCTATTGCACTACTTTGGGTTTACCTCCCTGGGTCAGCTCTATCAACTGGATTCTAACTCTTACCTTGGTACTGAGGGAGGACAGGGCTGTCTTCCTGAAGTCACTTCCAAAGGTCTAGGGACATGCCCTAAATTTTCTATTTTCTCTTAATAACCTACCATGTCATCCGTGAACTCAATTCAATCAAACAAATGTTAGTTAAATGGTTATGTGCTGAAGTCCAGCCCTGTACTAGGTACTAGGGTTTCGAAGATAAAAATCTAAATCCTTTGAAAAGAGTTTACATTCTGTTGGGGTGGGGTACACAACATGTGCACAGGTAAGTAAATAACAAGCAATAGAAAGTAACTGGGTGAGGGAGACCCCAAAAGGGATTGAGGGGCAGTATCAGGAAAGGAAGTGGCACTTGAGCTATGATTTGAGGGGAGATAGGAATTCTAAGAAGGAGAGGTGAGGAGGAAATGCTTCCCAAACATGAAGGACAGTCTTTACAATGGCATTGGTTAGGAAGTGAGCATGTGGGACATCTAATATTTTGCATATTTTAAAAATGTACATTGTTTTTATTATATCACATTTTTTCTACATATCATTCCTACTCTCCTCATCCCATCACCTCCCTGCTGAATTCTCTTATGTAATAAAGAAAAACAATAAACCCAAACTGATTAATTCAGAAACAATGTCTTTATGAGACACATTTGGTTTCTGCGGTGGTACATATGACTTTTGGATACAATGTTGATCATTGCATTTATTCTGGGTTCATTTGCCTTTTTTTCATTTTTAAAAATGTTGTTGCTATCATTCTCTTGGTTCTGTTTACTTTACCCTGAATCAGTTCATGCACATCTTCCCATGTTTTGGTGACCTTCTCATAATTCTTTTTTTCTTACAGCATAATAATATTCCACTACATTCATATGCCACATTTTGTTCAACCACTCCTCCCTCAATGGTCACTTGCTTTCCTTCCAGTTTTCCCCTACCTCAAATAGCCACTATGAATATTTTGGTATAAATGGGTTTGGTTTTTTTCCTTCCTTATGGTATACAACTGGATCAAAAAATATAAATTTTTTAGTGTAGCATACATCCCTACTCTGAGCTCCTCTCACAATTTGTCCTCAAACTCTCGAGTTGGATCCTCACAGGGGTGACTACTGTCATTCTTTAGGGAGATAACCTTAGTTAGCTCACCTCTAAAACTATAGCTCATGAGCCCCCACTGATGTGTTTCTCATTAATAGCCAGTAGTCATAATTGGTTCTTAGCAGAGGCATTTATGAAGATAACATAGAAAAAATGGCTACAAAATCTTCCCATAAAACTGTGTGTATTCTCTACACATCCACAACATCTTTCCATTAAAAGGGCAGGCACAAACTTAAAGTATAACAAATATGTCTGGAATACATATGCAAATATGCAAAGGCAATGGACCACTTCAGAGATTCAAGTCTTAGCTATCTTTCTTGTCTTTGCACAGTCTTCTCTATGGCCTGGCTCCTACTTGACAGGACTGTTCTTTCTGAAGTCCATAACTACTTTCTTTTGTATACACAGAGGTCGTGCTCCTTGAATCTGCTCCCTCCTCTGGGTGACTATATAGGCCTCTGATCCCTGAACTGGGTCTTGAATTTATACAGACTTACTCTCCAAATGCTACATGGGTGGGTAGTCTCTTTCTGGGCAAGTACATATGCTGCTATGTAGCATGCCTAATAGGGTAAAGGAAAAAAAAGAAACCCCTTCCCCTGCCAGCAATCACCCTAAAACTGTCCCCAGCCTTGGCTGCTTCTACCAACTCAAGCTGCTCTTTAAAGGGTACCTGGCATTTGTGTGTCCATTTTCAACTGCCAGTGGGATTGAGCCATCTGATTCACTCAAGAAAAGGTGATCATACCTCATAAAGGGATTAGATTCATCTTTTCTGTTCCTTTAACACCTTATTAGCACCTTATGATTACATTCTGGGTTTCCTGGGTACATAAAAGATCAACTCCTCTATGTTTAATTCCATTTTGCTTTCCCAATGGATGCACCAGTTCATAGCTCTACCAACAAACAACTAGCGTGCCTGCCTTCCCACTACCCTTCTAGCATTAACTGTTTCCATCTTTCATCATCTTGCCAAGTTGATGGGTGGGAGGTGACATCTCAAAGTTGTTTTAATTTCCATTTCTCATATTATTAGTAATTTAGAGCATTTTCCCATATGGTTACTGATAGTTTGGGTTTCTGCTTTTGAAAACTGTTTGTATCCTTTGGACACTAGATTTATTTATATACACACAGAGAGAGGAGATGTGACTAGAAAGTGATGAGACTTTTAAAAGAAATTCATCAAAACTCTTATATACTAAGGCACAGAGGGACTAGAATATCTTCTGTAGAGAGAATTCCCATTGAGGGTCTTTATGTCATGAAATGTAGGGGAAGTGTAGAAATCTGCCTCTTGAGATGACAAATATCTGATTTCTTCCAACTTGAAGATTGCCTGAAGCTCAGAAAAGTTCATCCAAAGGCATATATTAAGCACCTACTATGTGCAAGGCACTCTACTAGGTCCTGGGGATACAAAATACAAAGTGACTCTAAATTACTCTAGTTATCAGCATCCCTAACTGAACACCTAGGAATACCCTCTCCCCCTTTTCTCACCAAATCTAAATCCTTCCGATCCTTTAAAGTCTAATTCAATTCCCCACCTTTTCTGTGAAATTTCTCCTACAATCCCAGATGGGAAAACCTCCCCTCTCTTTGAACACCTTTAGTGATTTTCATATGAACATTTGGTAGGAACAGGAGAGAGGGACCTTGGACTTGGAACCTCAGAAAACAGATTTAAGTTATGATCTTGCCACTCATAAGCTGTATGACCTTGGGAGAAACACTATGTCACTTTACTGCACCCTGAGCCTCAGTTTCCACATCTACTAAAATCAGGATAATATTTACATTATCTAACCTGTTATGAGGAAGTATTGCATAAGCTCCCACTCTGTAGGAGGCAGCAGAATGAAGTGTTTTCACTGTATTTGGAGTCTGAACACCTTTGTCCAGATCCCAGCTCTACCTGTGAGACCTCAGGCTTCACATCTTAAATCTCTCTAGGTCCAAATTTTCTCCTCTGTAAACCGAGGCTGGGATCCCTTAGTTCCCTTCCAGATCTACATCCCATAATGCCTCCAGACAAAATGAACTGGAATCCACAAAAAATAATAAAAGAACTAGAGAAAAGCTTGCAGGGAACTGGACAGATCCTCATAGGTTGAAGTCAAAAACAGTACCATTGGAGTGATCACCCGCAAATCAATGAAATCAGAGATCCAGTTAAATATTTCTACTGCGCTGTTGCCTAGTACAAGGCTGGTATGTGGCAGTGCTTCAATAAATACTTCTTGACTGATTTCAAATAGAGCTCCTAAATCTTTGTCTAATGTGAAAACAAAAGAGCATCATTTACAAAAACCACTCATTCCAATACTACCTGCCTTTCATGTTCCACCTTCCTACAATGCAGAAATGCAGAGGGTGTTTGGGCAGCTTCTAATCCCTGAAACATATAAACATTTAGTCTAATTTTTGGCTACCTCCTCTCCTTCCTAAAATCTGTGATTGGGACGCTGGGTTGAAGGCTTCTAGCTGATTATAGCATCAGAAGATTCAGTCACTAGGTGAGCAGAGTACTTGTCCAAACCAGTGCTCCCACCTGTCCTTAGTGCCCCACCCAATGCAACATCTCCTCTCTACCCCAGACATATACACACACCTCTGCCTGGTTCCAAGCAAAAGGGAGTGCTCATTCCTAGCCTCATTCTTTCCACCCCATGAATCAGAAGCCCAGAATCCTCCTCTTTGTAAAATGGATCAATGGGTGAGGCAAGGGCTTGTGACAGATTATGCCAAGGTGTATCCCAGCCCTAAATTTATAAAGGAGATGTAACTACACCATACTTGTTTCCCTTAAAGATTTGCCTAGATCAAGAAGTTACACAGAGCAAGGGTTCAGGTACACAATCAGAGCCTGCAAATCAGACACTTTCCCTCCCTTTCAGAAGCTTTGAAAAGTGGCTTTCCTAGACTTATATGAACTGATGCTGAGGGAGGGGAGCAGAACCAGAAGAACGTTGTACACAGTTGCACTGTGTGATGACAAACTTTGATACATTTGGCTCTTCCCAGCAATGCAAGGTTCTAAGACAACTCCAAAAGGCTCATGATGGACAATGCTATTCACACCCAGAGAAAGAATTAAGGAATCTGAATGCAGATTGAAGTATACTATTTGTTCTCTCTTTTTTGTTTTGTTTTGTGTCTTCTTTCTCGTGGTTCCTTCCATGGGTTATAATTCTTCTTTAAAACATGACTATTGTGTAAATATATTTAATATGAATGTATATGTAGAGCCTATATCAGATTACATGTCATCTTGGAAAGGAGGAAAGGGAAGGGAGAAAATTTAAAACTCAAAAGCTTGTGGAGCTGAATGTTATAAACTAAAGATAAATAAATTTAAATATAAAAAATAATATTTTACCTTAAAAAACAGAAAACTGTTTCCTCAGTAGGAAAAGCTGGCCTCAATCTCCCTTTAGAGCTCTTCCCTGTCATTACACCTCTTGCACTCTAGTCAAACTGAACTTGTTCACCAAAGAAATCAGAACTCTTTCCTCTCTGTTCAATAGCATTCCCTCTCCCCATCTCCCCATCTAGTTCTGTTGGTAGACATTTTGCCCATCCTTCAAGTCCCAGGTCAAGATCTCCACAAAAAAACTACTATCACCATTTTTTTCCTCAACCTTCACCCAGAGCAGGGAATTGAAAGTAGAATCTTTGCAAAGGATTCAAATGTCACCTCTGCTATGAAGCTGTGACTATGTATTCCCCAGACTCATTATATCTCTCATATCTGGGATCTCAGAGCACTTGGTTGTGAAGTCTCTCAAGGCACCTTCACATTCTAAGTGGCACTATAGTTATTTATGTACAAATACTGGTCCATATGCTCTAGAACAGGAATGAGGGCTGGAATCATGCCCTGGACACATTAAGGGCTCAATAAATGTTTGTTGAATTGAAATGAATAAGGGGCAGTAGGCCAGGGGGAAGCTAGGTAGCCAGTAGATAGTGACAAGTCTGGAGTCAGGAAGACAATAACTTCCTGAGTTTAAATCTGCCCTCAAACACACACTCGTTGTGTGACCTTGGGTAAGTCACTTAACTTGTTTATCTCAATCCATTCATCTGTAAAATGAACTGGAGAAGGAAATGACAAATCACTCCGGCATCTTTGCCAAGAAAACCCCAAATGGGGTAATAGAGTCAGACGTGACTGAAAACGACTGAACAAGAATGAGGAGGTAACTGAAAAGGTGACAGGGGCAGCAGCAGGTGAATTCTAAAATGTCACCCCCAGAGAAAGGAGAAGGTAGATGAGTCCAACATCCAGCATTCGGAAAGCAGATGTCCGGGGAAGCCTTGTCTAAGAAGAAAGCAGGGGGTAGGGGATGGGAGGCGGGAGCCCCAAAGATGGTCAGGAAGTGGGGGGGAGGAGACAGAGAGCCTACACGAAGAGTAAGCTTAGGGTGTCCCCAAGGACCCAGGCAGAATCTTTCCCCCAGCCTCAGTACCATGGCGGTTCTGTGGCACCTGGTCACAGCCAAGTTTCCAGCACTGCCTCTTCCAAGCCCTGGTGCCTCCTGAGGGAGAGTGATAAGGAGCTCCAGAGAGAGACCCCTCCTTTTCCTTGAGCTCCTCCCAGCTCTAACTCCAGGCGGAGAGAAAGCAGAAGAGGGAGGGTGAAAGTTTCCTCCTCCTTCTACCTTCCCCCAACCCCTTTCGATAATAGGCATTACCCCACCTCCCCAAGTCAACCCCTGTCCCTCCCTCCCGTCCCCTCCCCTTCCAGCCAGATAGGGCCAGTCTTACCTGCAGAGTGGGTGAGGCCGAGGAGGTGTCGGTAGAACACGGCAGGTGGAGCTGTCGAAGCGAAGTCTGATGTAGCTGAGGGAACAATGGGTTGAGCTGGATCCTCCTCCCATGTTCCCAGCCCAGCCTCTCCAGAGCCTCGGTTAACCCCTCCCTGCCTAGTGGGCTATTGGCCACCAACCACCCTTTTATTACATCCCTCTTCATTCCTCCCCTCCCTTCTCCCAGAACCCCCGCAGCTCCCAGCCTCTGCCTTAACCTCTCGTTCTCTGTCAGTCTCCTAGGTTCATATCAATTTCAGATCCTGAGCTCCACGCCCAGCCCTCTTGCTTTTAACCTGGCCGTTGTGCAGGGTCCCAGTCTTACGGCCCCTTCCACATCTTTCCTTCTTCCTCCTCTGCCTTTCTAGACCAGATGAATTCTATGTCTTCACTGGCCCTTTGTTTGCCACTCAGACCTGACTTTTCCGAGTCTTGGAGGTTTGGAGGGGACGTTGAGAAGGTCCTGTTGGGGTTCCATGACAGAGGCTCAGCCCGGTCTCTCCAGGTGTTCCCTTGAGCCCCCATCTTCATCCCTCAGCCTGTGCTCATAAACCCCTGGATTTTTCATTAGTCCTCTGTTTATGCCAAACCATACCGACATTTCCCAGGAAGGAGGGGACTCTACTTTTAACCCTTGATCTTGACATAAAAAGCCTAAATCTTAAAAGAGTTGCGGTTTGGGAACTTCAAAAAAAGGCCAATGGATTGTAATGGAAAGCTCCCTGGAGAGACTTGAGGTCGAGTTCTGGCTCTGACGCTGATTAGTGTATGACTTTAGGGAAATCTCAACCTTTCTGAGTCTGTTAACTCCTACATAAAATGAGGAATTGGGATCAAATACATTTTAAGTTATTTTTTAACTCTAATATTCTATTCCCATTTTCTTGAAGGAAAAGGGAAAGCAGAAAATGATTACCCTCTTTCCTTCTTTCTATTAAGTCCCCCGAGAGAGGTTCTTCAGTCCCTGCAGAAAAAAGGGGTACAAGGACTGAAAGCCTGAACTGTTCTCCCAAGCTGCCAAATGTGTGTGACCAAACTCTCCCAAAAAATAGTACTTCCCAGATCCTGGAAAAAACTTTTGTCTCCTTCCTCTATGCCGGACAGTAGATCTTTCCCCAGACACTTTCACTGTCCTCCCAGAGGGGTCTTCCCATAGCTTTGCCTCTTTATGAATTGTGAGGGCACTGAGTGATCCTCCAGTTTATATGTGAGTCTTATAGTCCAATATGCCTAGTCCCAGACCCTGAAATGATCAGAGCTCACAAGGACCCTCAGAAGAACACAAGAATCTGTCATATCTTGCCTCAGATTATGCCTGCAACCTTCTGTTCCCCCAGTCCCAGAGTCTCAAAGAGATTAGAAAGCTTATCCCTCTCCCAACCCCCAACAAACCCTGGCCCCAGAATAATGCCCTGAAAACCCAGAAGTCATGTTTCCAGCCCCTTGTAAACTCAGAGACCCAAACCAAAAGATGCTACAGAATTATGAAATATTACTTCCCTCTCATCTCTAGCCAGGCAGAGATGGATGTCAAAAGTAGGGGACCAAGTCACACTGGGGGCACTAAGAGAGAGGGTCTGCACAAGCAGCCTTTGGAATCTCTTCTTTCCCAATGTAATTTCACCCAGGGAACCCTCCACCTTGACCCTAAGGAAAAGAAACAACACACCTTTGCTCGCTGCATCTCCCTGGCTGATGGAAGTCTTGTTGCCTAGGACGCTCTTGGAACGGATGATAAAGCTCTGGAGCTGGCGCTCGAGAACATTGGGACAGCCACGGGCCCACTTGGCAGCAGCATCATGTTTGCTTGGACTGAGACGTGATTTTAATTTGCATCTCTCCCCGACCCCCCCCCTCCCCTACTCCTCCCTCTCTCCCTCTATCTCCTCACTGATCTCTGCTCCCTCCCTTTCTCTTTCTCTCTCATCCTTTTTCTCTTTTTTCTCTCCTTTCCCTCTTTTCCCTCATCTTTCTTCTTTTCCATTACCTGTCTTTTTCCCTTTCCTTCTCTCTTTTCCTCTCTTTTCTCCCCTCTCCCTACCCTCTCCTCTGTCTCTCCCAGATCTTTCATTTCCTCACCCATTCATTCTTTCTCCTCCTTCCCTCTTTCCCTCTCCTCTTCAGATCTTCATCTCTCTTCTTTGTCTCTTTTGTTAACCATTTTCTCTCTCTTTCCCTCTTTCCTTCACCCTCCCACTACTGTAACTTAACCCCCCTTTCTACCTCTCTCCCCCATCCTCCTCTCTGGTCTGAATGGTAAGATGAGAGTATTTGTAATGGTGCCCTGCTTCCCTCTCTCCTGTTTGTCCTTTCCCCTGCTCAGTCAGTGCATTTCCTGGGGAGCTGCAGCTTCCTCTCTGCTCTGGGGTGCAACCCCAGGGCTAGGGTCCTGCTGAGGCCAACAGGTTTGGGTGATGAGCCAAAGGGACTGAGTTGAGAACATGTTCAAGTTATCATCATTTTAGTTTAGTGTAGCTGTCCTTAAAAAGAAAAGGACTGGAAGGATTACAAATCATGCCTACTCTTCTACTTTGCCCCCTTCTTAAGCAGTAACATCTGAATCTCAGGGAACCATTCTATGGAGTGAAAAGCAGAGTGCAGACTCTAAAATCTCTTATCCCAAGGGGCCTGAAGGAGTTATCTAGTCCATCCTTCTGCTTCTCAGCAGGACCCAAGTTAACAGAGATCTGTGGCCACTGTGTTTATAATAATCCTGTGCCTCAGGCAAAGGATTCACATTCCCATCTTAACTCCCCTGGGTCTGAATGAGCAGAACTTCATCGCCATATGGCCACCCCCACATTAGTCTGTCACTAATGTCCCAGCAGTTTCCAAGGGCTCAAGAGATATGTGGACAGTCATTCCAGTGACATGTCATCTGGGAACATCCTCTAAGTTTGGAGAATTGGTGAAGAAACATGTTTCTGTTAGTAAAACTCTCCCTAGATGGAAAGGACTGCCATAGCTTGGAAATCACAAAGACATCAGAAATGCCACCCTGGAGAAATCCTGTGGACCATTCAGCCTAGGATTCTGTTTTTGAAGAACAGTTTGAGGGTGGAGATGTCTGCTGCTAGTGAATTTCACCTCAAAAGTTTCTGCATGTGCCCCCCCCACAAACATCTGTAACTTCCCCTTAATAACCTTTGACAAATCAATTATTCATCAGTTAACCTAGTTCTCCCTTCTTGAGTCTATTGATACTTTCAGGTTATCCCCATACCTCTGGGGACAATGAGTTCTCCTAGGTTAGCTGAGAGGTAGGGCAGGAAAATCAAAGGAAAAGGAGACTTGAAGTTCTCAGTTCCAGCGCCAAGTACTAGCAGGGCGGTCTTGGGAGAAAGCCTTGGACTTGGAGCCAAAGCACCTGGGCCTGAATCCAAGTTCCACCACTTCTGCCTTTGTAAACTTGGATAAATCAATTCACTTCTCTAAGTCTCATTTTCCTCATCGGTAGTATAAGGAAGGAAGTATACTTAAAAGTTCCTGCCATCCCTGAATCCCATTATCTAGATTCAATGAACCTTCAATGAATCATCTTCTATAAAACAGAGATAACAGTCCCTGCCCCCAACAACCTTGTATTTAACTACTAGATATGGATATAGAGATAGAGAGATGTAGATGCAGATGATGATGTAGATATATACACATACATACATGTATGCAATATCTACTATATATGCTATAGTATATACATTCTATATATACTATGTAGCATACATACTATATAGTATATATAGTATTATGGTATACTTAGTATATATACTACATGATACATAATATATAGAATTATGTCATATAATACTATATGTTATATAATATATACTATATATGTGCACATACACTATACACATTATATATATAGTGTGTGTGTGTGTATACTCTGTCTACTTGTCTCCTCCATTAGAATGTGAGTTCTTGTTTCATTCTTTGTACTTATACCCCCAGAACCTAGCCAGGTATTTGGCACATAGTAGGTGCTTCACTGCAGTGAGATAATCACACAAAGCACTTTGAAACTATAAAGTCCTATCTAAATAAACAGTAAGAGTTTTTAGTTCAGTACTGGTTACCATGACCTCTTCCCACTCTAATCAAAGAAAGTTTCCCCTCTCCATCTCCGCCTCTTAGAAGCCCCGGCTCCTTTTAAGGCTAAACTCAGGAACCATTAGGCCTTTCTTATCCCCCTAGCTGTTAACACTCTCTTCCCCTTACTCCCAAAATTATTTAGTATTTAATTGTATGCATTTTGTATTTGCTTATCAGTGCACATAATTCCATCCAGCAGAGTAGGTTCCTTGAGGCCAGGGACTATTTCATTGTTTTTTTTTTCTTTGTATGACCCAACACCTAACACAATGCTTTGAACATAGTACATGCTTAATAAGCGATTGTTAAATGGAATAGAAGTCCCAAAGATCTAATCCAAACCAACAAGCTCTTATTAAGTACCTACTAGTACAAGGCACTGTGCTAGTCTGGGGATGTAAAGACTAAATGAAAACAGTCCTTCCCTCTTAAAGAAGCTTACTTTCTACTAAATTATAACAGTCACATTTTAGTATCTCTTTTCACCAAAGTAGATCACAGGAGGTGTTGTGGGTTAATGGATAGAGAACTGGTCTTGAAGCAAAGAGGACCTGGTTTCAAGTCTAGCCTCTGACACATGCTGGCAATGGCATTCTGGCCAAGTCACAACCTCTCCCTGCTCTAGATAACCATCAAAGATAATAAATTGCAGAGAGGATGCTGACCTACCATAGTAGAGGGAGTTTCCCCATCTGGAAGTTCCCTATTCTAATGAAATCCCAGGTACCATTCATAATCCTGTCCTTAATACAACTCATTCATTGTCGCTTCTATTTTAGTGGATGTTTTCAAGATTTGTTGTGCCTCCCCTCAAAGTCATCATTTGGTGCAGTGATTACCCCTGTAATGGTGAACCCCTCTAAATTGAGCTAAGTTGTTGAATGATACACAATCTTCTTCTGGGCCCCATAATAAAAATACTTTCAAATTGATAAGAACTTCCAGGGTAGCTAGATGGTGCAGTGGCTAGAGCACCAGACCTGTAGTCAGGAAGACCTGAGGTCAAATCCAGTCTCAGACACTTCCTAGCTGTGTGACTCTGGGCAAGTCACTTCACCCTGTTTGCCTCAGTTTCCTTATCTGTAAAATGAGCTGGAGAAGGAATTGGCAAACCATTCCAGTATCTTGGTCAAGAAAACCCCAAATGGAATTACAAAGAGTCAGACATGATGGAAATGATCTAAACAGCACCAGAGCTTGTCCTCTGAAAGCATAACCTCTGAGAACCTAAGACCACTTCCACACCATGATAAGGCATTCATCTAAATAGGTCTTTAATGTAGGAGACTAATAATACTTCACATTTACATAACCATTTACAATTTACAGAGCACTCTCTTGTGCATTACTTTCTGCAGGCTACTTCTTTACATATCTCACAATAAGCCAGGCAGATATTATCATAAATTTAGAGTTAGAGGAGTCCTTTGACATTATCTAGGCCATGACCCTCATTTTACAGTGGAGGAAGAAAACAAAGTGTCTACTATGTGCCAAGGACTGTGCTAAGATCTTTACAAATTTAATCTCATTTAACTCTCCCCACAACCCTAGAAGGGAGGTGCTATTATCCCCATTTTACAGCTGAGGAAACTGAGGCAGGCAGGATTAAGTGACTTGCCCAGGGTCACACGGCAGGAAACATCTGAGGCCAAATTTGAACTCAGGTCTTCCTGACTCTGGTTCTAGCTTTCTAGTCCCTGTGCTACCTAACTATTCCAATGGAGGTTAACTGATTAGTTTAAGGTCACACTGGGAATATGTAGCAAAGCCAGATTTTTAAATTCAGGTCCTCCAGCTCTAAACCCAGCTCTCTTTTCACTGATCCATCATCATCCTCATTTTTTTACACATTAAGAAAAAGGCTAAGAGAGGTTAAATGGACTCTCCATTGTTATATAGCTGGTTAGTACATGAGTTAAGGTCAACTATTCATTTTCCATTACACCACATGTAATAGGAAGATAGTAAATGAATGAGATCTTGTGATCTACAGGGAAAATAGACAGTTCAAAGTATCATTTCAGTCCCTCTAAGACTCTTAAAGCAGTCCCCACTGGGAGTCTGGGTCCCTCCACAAACAGTCCTAACAAGAACAGCCTCTGACCAGTAAAGTTTACCTTTCCATCCATTATTTCCTCCTGGTATTAACGTAGCACCAGCTTCGCTAACTGTTCCCATGGAAACCGATCGTCAGAACCCCCCCCACCCCCCAACTTGTCCCTCCCCTGCACACAGACACACACACGCTTCTCCTTCATCTTCTTTTTCTTTCTTTTGAGGCAGCCAATTAGCTTTAACTTACAGAGCCTCAGGGGAAAAAATAGTCAGGGAGCTGTCAGCTTCTCTTCAGGCCCTAGGGAGGATTTAAAGGGGACGGTTGCTGGATACTTGTCACCAGAGGAAAGAATCTTTGAGGTGGAACCATCCATTGGATGCATCAACCTTAAATTCCCAAAAAAGAGCATCAAACCATCAAGAGATCTGACTTTGAGTCTCTGCTACAACTACCTAGAATGACTTTGGGCAAGTCACTTGACCACACTGGCTCTCAGTTTCCTCATCTGAAAGGTTAGGACACATGGTCTCTCAGGTTTATTCTGGGGCTAAAATTCTATGATTCCCCTGACAAAAAATTGTCATATGAATTGTCAAGAGAGAGCTCTTCACAGAAAGTATCAAATCCTGGAATCTTACCTTAATGAAGGAGTAATCCAGGAGTTTACCTGGAAATCGGTAGATTTGACCAGAAGTTTCCATGTTAAGTTTTATGAGCATCAAATACCACACCACCAGAGTCCTAATCTTGTCAGTCTCAGAGTCGGAGAGGCAGTGATGATGATGGCTAGTGAGGCAGCATCTATACTCTAACAGCGTGTGAGGAGGCTGGTTTCTGATGGAGATTCCCTGGCAGCCCAATTAGTTTTAACTGGCAGATCTCCACTTATTTACCACATCATGTAGATTAAGGTTGACTTCATGGGGAAGTGAAAGAGACTGATCAATTTGACTAAGATTACTGGGAGGTAAACCTTCAGGTCTTTGACTGTATCTTTCTTCTGGAGGCTGCAGAAGTGCCCATCACACTTCACTGAGAGGATTGCGGAAATCTCTAGGGCTTGAATACTTGTCAATCCACACTTCATTAAGAGGGAGTAATAATTTAGCAAATTCAATTCTATTCAATAAACATACATTAATCTCCATACTATGCACGAGGCACTGTGCTAAATGCTGAAATAAGCACTAGCAACTATAGATGATCTGATTGGCTGAGGTTATTGTGAATTGTGCTAATTAAGGGAGTCTTCTGGTCACATTTGCACTTGCACGTGCTTTCATCTATCAAAAAAGAATCAGTGCTAGCACACTATTCCATTGTTGGTGGAGCTGTAAATAAGTCCAATCATTCTGAGAAATAGTTTTGAGTTATACTAAATAAGTCATTAAACTGTACATACCTTTTGATTTAGTGATACCATTTTAATATGGATCTAGATACATAGAGAGATATGTATCTCTATGTACAGAAACATATATTTATATGTATCCATTATAGATATGTATCTATCTACATATCTATTACTATACACCTGTATTTATATATATAATATATATACATAATATATTATATAATAATATTATATAATATAATAGATAGATACATAATAGATATGTATCTATCTACATATCTATTACTATACACCTGTATTTATATATATATAAATATATATCCATCTAGATATGTGTGTAATGAGACATATTTATATATATAGATATAGATATCTGAATGTATTGACATATATTTATATGTACCTAGATATCTGAAGGTATTGAGACATATATTTATATGTATCTAGATATCTGTATGTATTTAGATGTATGTATCTATCTAGAAAGAATTTACAGGGCTCCCCAAAAGTCAATACAGTTTTAAGCTTTAATAGTTTTCAATATCTTTAAGTTTTAATAGTTTAAAAAGTCAATACAGTTTTAAGCTTTAATAGTTTAAAATTCCACTAAGAATTTTGGAATACCATTTGTATGCATAAAACATCCCAAGAAGGTTAAAAAAATGCCCATAGACAAAATTATCAATGGCAATACTTTTTGTAGTAGCAAATAACTGGAAGGAAAGTAGGTACCCAACAAATGGGTAACAACTGAACAAATTGGGGCATATAATGGACTAGATGATTATTATGCCATAAGAAATGACTAATAATGGGAATTTAGAGAAACCTAGGAAGACACATGAATGAATGAAGGATGAAATAAGGAGAACTAGGCCACCAATTTATATGATGATCTCAATAATATCAAGGAAAATAACATGGAAACACTTCAGAGCTCTGATGAACACAGTGACCAATCAGAACTTCAGAGAGTGAAGCAGACCTCTCTTCTTTTGGCAGGAAAACAATGGGTTATAGACACGAAGACCTGCATTTTCAGATGTGGTCTGTTCGCTCCTTTGTTTTTGCTTGACTCTACTTATTTGTTACAAGGGAAATTTCCATCATGGGAGATTCTATAGTAAGTTCTATAGATGTGAAATCATAGAGAAGTGCTGAGATGTAAAAGAAAAAAAGGATCATCAACAAAACATTAAAAAGCACCCTCTTTCCCCAAAAAAGTCTATGATAAACACTTCAATGGCAATAACTGTTTACTAACACTGAATTAGACAGACACACACTAAAGAGTTTACCAGGGTCATTAAAGATGCCCTATAAAGAATTTAAAGAAAGCAAGAATGGGGAAAATAAGGATTGTGGTAAGAAAAGTGCCTTGTAAAATGTAAACTACAATATAAATAGGAACTATTTGTAGTAGTAGTAGTAGCAATAGAAGTAGTAGAAGTAGTAGTAGTAGTAGTAGTAGTATTCTCTGTGAACAAAAAGGTTTTCCAAATGCAGTATTCATAAATAATATTGTATTAATTGCTTTGTTCCCTGGAACACTTCAAATCCTCTTCAATGAAATCCAGGAAAATAAGCATGAAATCAGTACTACCCAAATCAGAAAAACAAAGTGGATGAAAAATATCTATTGCCCAGATTGACAGGTAGTTAGATAGGCAGTTCATTGAATTATTCATAATTATATAGCTATAAGAAAAGACAAGTCCAGGAGAAAAATGTCTGTAATCCAGCTCAGCAGTTTTTAGCACATTTTATTTAAAAGGATGATGGAAATCTCCCTGGGGCACTCATAGTACAGAAGAGTAGCCACCCCCCCAAAAAAATGGAGATAGGTGGCCTGGACTAAATAGGAGATTGGTGGATAGTATGGGCCACATTGTAGAGAAGTGTAGACCAAGGTCAAGGGAAGGGGAGAAGAAGCAGAACATTAGATCTCTACCTCATACCCCAGCCCTGTCTGGAACTCTAGTGGTTAGCTGCTGCTATGACATTGAAAAGGAGATGACTAAACAGCTAGCATCTGCTAGTACTCCCAAGTATCCTAACACCCAGCTATGAGTTTAGTTGAGCTGTGTTCTCAAAGCAGTCATCAGGCAGGACTTGTGAGCCAAGGATTTGGATAAATGATTACCTCAAATAGCTCTTCAAACCCAATAAATAGTGAATGTTTGCAGAGTCATGGGGCTAAATATTTTGCACAAGCACTGTCATTGTGCCCAGAATTAAATGGGAGACAAGTTCAACTGGATTGCTTTTGGGAAACTGTAACACTTTCAATAGCCTCATATAACTAGCTGCCATCGAAGACTATCACTTTCCAGTACCCTTCTGGCTGTGACGCAGGGTTATCAACCGTGGAGCACCACCACCTGAGAAGGATTAAAATTGGAGGACCAAGTAAAAAATACCAACAAACAGTCCTTTAAAGAACTGCAAATTATTAACAGCCACATAACAAAATGCTCCAAATGACAAATGAGGGAAATGCAAATCAAAATAACTCTGAGGTTTTATCTGATACCCAGAAAGTCGGTAAAGATGATTTTTTAAAAAGTGAAAATAGTTGATGCTGAATGAGTTTTGAAAAGACAAACACACTAACAGATGATTAGATGATTGGTAGAGCTGTGAATTAATGTTGCCATTTTGGATTTCAATGTGGAATTATGTTCAAGTGACTTGTCTTTATACCATTTGATCCCAGCATTTCACCGCTAGGTATATACCTGAAGGTCAAAGACCAAAAGAAAGGTTTCATATATACCAAAAATATTCATAGCAGTACTTTTTATGGTAGCAAAGAACTAGGAACAAAGTAAGTGTACATGAATTGGGCAGTAGATAGCATGCTCAACCTGGAGTCAGAAAGACCTGGACTCAAATCCAGCCTCAGTCCCTGGGCAAGTCACTTCACTGCTACCTGCCTCAGTTTCCTCATCTGTAAAATGACAATAATAGTAGTACTTACCTCCTACGATTGCAGTAAAATAGCATATTTTTAAAGCCTTTTGTAAGCTTTAAAGCACTATACAAATGCTAGCTATTGATGTTTAAGAGGCAGTCCTGGTGGCTCAGTGGATAGAGTACTAGTCCTGGAATCAGGAATACCTGAGTTCAAATCTAGCCTCAGACACTTCCCAGCTGTGTGACCCTAGGCAAGTCGCTTAACTTCTAATTGTCTGACAAAATGGATCTATTGGAAAAGGAAATGGCAAATCACTCTAGTATCTTTGCCAAAAAAAAAAAAATGAGATCACAAAGAGTGGAACATTACTGAACAACAACCTAGTTCTGGGACCCCACATTAAGAGCCCTTATTCTACTGAGGATATACAAGTGAGATTTTTGAAGGGCAAGCAGGTACAGAGGGCTATCCCAAGGAGAGAACCCACTCAGAGGAGAGCACAGAGCCATCTAAGAATCCCAAAGACAGTTTTGGCAAGTCGTGAATAATAACTGACATTTCTGTAGCGCTTGTGAAGCGCTTCATGCATATTATCTCATTAATCCTCCCAAAAAGTCTAGGAGGCAGGTGCTATTATTATCCCAATTTACAGGTGAGAAAAGTGAGGCTCAGAAAAGTTGAGTGACTTGCCTGGAGTCACACAGCTACTAAGTATATGAGGCAATATTGAAACTTGGGTCTCACTGATGCCTGGCCCAGTGCTCTGTCAACTGTATCTCTGATCTGTGCACTCAGCTGATCCATATATCTAACCTCCATCCTGGGACATAATGTAGCCATAGAACTGGACAGGACATTAGATCTAGGTCTAGATTATTCTTTCTTACTCAGAAACCCAACTTAGTGGTGCCTTCCCTCCCTGACTTGAGTCCAGTAACTATCATGTTTTTCTTTTCCAGGACCTTTCTTTCCGACAGTGCCAGGAAGAGAATTCCCTAAGCAGCTGCTGCCTGCTTCAACCCTAATCTAGCTGACTTTTCAATTAATGTAATCCTTTCTGGCTGCCCTAAATCAAATCACAGTGATGTCTGTCTCCTTTCCAGTTTCTCCTACTTTCTGAACTCCTATTCCCTTTAAACACCATCTCTTTATCCCAGAATCACAGCTCAAGGCTCACATGATAACAATAGCTAGTATTTAAATAGCAATTTAAGTTTTACAAAGTGCTTTACAGACATAATTTCATTTGATCCTCATATAACCCTGGGAGGTAGGCAGTATTATTAGCTCTATTTTACAGTGGAGGAAACCGAGGTAGGGTAAATGGTCACAGAGCTAGTAAGCCTCTGAGACTGGATTTGAATTCAGGTTTTCCTGAACCCACATCCAACACTCTGAAACAGCTGGTGGTTCAATGGATAGGATACTGGGCCTGGATTTACTTACTTGCTGTGTGGACCTGGGCAAATCACTGCCAAACTGAGGCAAAGCCTGCCTCAGTTTTCTCAACTGTAAAATGGAAATACTAAAAGTACCTACCTTCCAAGGTTGCTGTGAGGATCAAATGAGACGTATCAAAAAAATACTTAACAGTACCTGGCACTATTCCCTTCCCCTATCCACTTTGCCACTTGGCTGTCATGAATGAATGAGCTATCCTGGTTCAAGTACAAAATGTTGGCATTTCTAAAGCTCAGTTCTTTTATGATTACTCCTACCTGATAATGGTTACATAGACAGAGAATGGCCAGAGATGTGCCAATTGATAATGATCAGGACATTGACCAGATAGTAGGGATTGTCTTTACCACACCTGGAAATCTATTAGGGGTGGAGGGACAGAGGAGAAAGGAAGTGGAATAACAATCAATATGCCCTATTAGAGAAACCTAGGAGGATGAACGAGAATAAGAGGCAAGGAATCTAGGCAATGAAGTGTCATCCACAATAACAAATTGGGGGAGAGCAGAGTCAGTGGAAGAAAACGAAGTGTTGGATGAGAATCCAGAGTGGGAAACAGGAACTGGCGCCAAGAATATGAGGACAGGAGCGTGTCATCTACGGAGTGGCTCTCGTAATATTATGGATTCTAAAGAACTCAAGTTTTGGGTCACCAAAGGGAAACAGAGAAAACCCATTCTCCACAGTAATCAGGTAATATCAAGAGACCTAGGGTCAGGTCCCCAGCCTACCTAGGATGGAGACAGTGGGGCGGATTTACTGTGAAAGTATACAGGAGCCCACAGGCAGAAAGGGTGGGGATGAGTTACAATCTGCACAGCAGGAAGGAGTAATCCCAGTAATGAGATCCCAGGTACTGGGGAGGATTCTTCAGCCACAACCCACCTGTTTGAATGTAACTCTTTTCTTTAAAAGGTAAATAGCCCTAGGAGCAATAACACATTAAGTCTTGGCTAGTCATCAACACTTTAAAGAAGGAGTGAGTGAATAAATAGACAAAAAATATTTATTAAGTTCTTACTAAGTGAAGAGCACTCTGCTAGGGGTTGTGGATACAAAGAGAAAAAGCCCGAATTTCCCAGCTTTCAAGGAACCTATACTCTAAATGGGCATGTAAAAGAAGCTACCCTTCAGCTGTAGGGCAGGTGGAAATGCTTTGAATTTTGAAGGTGTAGCCATAGGCTCAGGCAAATCTCAGGGTCCTTAGGTTATATCATTAAGTCAAAGATGAGCCAAAGATGGGAATGTAGGGACAGTACAGATCTCGTGATCTTCTATCTCACCAGAAGGAGTAGAGTGGGTGACTCCCATGCCATCTAAGCCATGTGAGCAAACAGCCTTGGGTCTGAATAGCCCATGGATGGGGTGAAAGTAAGGCAGTGAAGGAGCGCCCCTTCCATAGTGGTTAGGTCTTCCTGCCTCTCAGCTATTCCAGATGGGTTCTGGCCAGGGGCTAAGAAATGGACAAAGGAAAAAGACAGGAGCTGCTGCTGGGAGAGTTGGATCTTTCCACAGCCTAGCCTTCCTGGATGGGTTCTGACCCTCTACAGGGTTTGGAAAGTAGAGGGGAATGTGATTTTGCCCAGTCTTTATCCACCCTAGGTGTCTCCCAAGTTTCTGTCCTGGACCCTTTTCTCTTTTCCTTCCATATTATTTCACTTGATGAACTCATCAGGTCTCATGGATTTAATTATTATCTCCACACTGATGAATTTCAGATCAATTTATCCAGCTCTAACATCTCACCTCTAATCTCACATCAACAATTACTGATTGGACATATAGTAGTGGATGCCTCATAGACATCTTAAACTCAATATGTCCAAAGTTGAACTCTCTATTTCCATTTTTTCTCTGCCCAAATCTTCCCATCTTCCTAATACTTCTATTATGGTAAAGGATACCACTAACCTTCCAGTCATCCAGACTCATGTCCTAAGTATTGTCCTCTACTTCTCATTCTCTTTCCCCCTCCATATTCAATCAGTGGTCAAGCCCTGTCACTTCTGCCTTCATAACATTATCTCTCTTATATGTCTCCTGACATCACCACCACCTTGGCACAGGCCCTCATCACTTCACACATAGACTAAGACAATAGCCTGGTGGTTGGTCTCTCTATCTCAAGTCTCTCCCTATTTCAATTCATCCACCATTCAGATGTCAAATTGATCTTCTTAAAGCACAGATCTGACCATGTGGTCCTACCTTCTATTCAATAAACTCCAGTGACTTCCTTTTACCTGTAGGATCCAATATAAAATCCTTGTTTGGCTCTCAAAGTCCTTCATAACCTGGCCCCTCCCTACCTGTCTAGTCTTCTTACACCTTACTTCCCCCACATGACACAGGTCCTCCTGCTGTTTCTTATACAATGTTTCCCAACTACAGATATTTTCACTTTCAGTACTTGGAATTTTCTCCCTCTTTATCCCTGTCTTGGCTCTCTTCACCTGTCAGCTAGTTTTTCAAGAAGTCTTCCTGATCTCCCTCAGTGCTAGTACCTTTCTTCTACTGATTGTTTCCAGCTTCTCTTTTACTGTTTGTCCTTGTCCTCAAAGAGGACTATTGACCTCAGGAAGGTGATGTCTTGACTCAAATGTGAATTGGATTTAAGTGAGGGAGGGCTGTGCAAAGTTATTAGCCTCACTCTCTCCTCCAGAGTCATGGAGTGTGTGGTCTCCTCCATGACAATGTAAGCTTCTTGAGGGAAGAAACCATGTTTTTGCCTTCATTTGTATCTCCAGCACTTAGCACAGTGTCTAGCATATAGTACACACAATAAATTTTTACTAGCTCCACTTCACTTAGTTTATCTGAGTTTTTCCTCTTTGATCACTGTCTGAGAATTGAACATTAAGAGAATAGAAATTTTAACAGGGGTGGGGAGTGGGGAAGGAGAGAGTGAGACAGATAATTTTTGAGAATTAGTCTAGTCTAAAGGAAAGAAGATCAGATATGGAATCAGAAGACCTGGGTTCAAATCCTACCTACTTACAAATTGTGTGATTTTGGGAGAGTCACTTAACATCTCTGAGACATTGTTTCCCTCTCTATAAAATTGAGAAAATAATAAATGTTCTACATACCTCACAAGAATAATGAAGATCAATTAAGATAGTGTTTCTGTGCAAGTATGGATCATGATGTTGATGAAGATGACATGGCAAGTCCTTGTTTGGGGTGGGCAAGTCTCTGTGGTCACTCTAGAAGGCAAGGTCCAAAATTGGGAAAGAGGGAAAAGCCTAATATCTTTCCTAGAACTGGGCATCTGGAGTTTGTCAGAGTAGGGGAAAGATCAGCTCCTAAACTTCCTCTTCCTCTCTTAGTGTATTGATAGAGACTATTGATAGTCTCTACACCATAATCAGTACAGTGTCTGTCTACCCAGGCTAATTATACAGATGAAGAAACTGAGGTAGACAAAGGTTAAGTGACTTGTCCAAGCTCCCACAACTAAGTAAATGTCTGAAACAGGATTTGAACTCAGGACTTCTCAACTACAGATTCAATGTTCTATCCATGTAAACTGTGGTATTTTGTGACATCCCACATAAAACTGTACTGACTAGTGTCATTTTGCAATATAGCAGAAACATAGAAACTGAAAACAACATCAGATACCATCTAGCCAGGAATTTTTAACCTGGGATCCATAAACTTTTTTTTTTAAGTAACATAATCAATGTCCTTTGTGATCATATGTATTTTATCTTATGCATTTAAAAACATGATTCTGAGAAGGGGACTAGAGGCTTCACCAAATTGCTAAAGGGGTCCGTCATTCAAAAAAAGGTGAAAGAGCCCGTTTTGTCTAATTTCCTCATTTATATTACCTTGTCTATATGACTTACTGGATAGAGCACCAAACTTGGAGTTAGGAAGATCTGAGTTCAGATCTAGCCCCAGATTCTTCCTAGTTATGTAACCCTGGGCAAATCACTTTATCCCAACTACCTCGTTTCCTTCAACTGTAAAAGAGATTATAACAATAGTGTCTCCTCCCAGAGTTGTTGTGAAGATCAAGTGAAATAATAATTGTAAAGCACTTAGTAAAGGCTCTGACACATGGTGTCGTATAAGTACTAGCTATTATTATGTTTGTTCGATGATGAGTTGTTCATTTGAAAAGAAAACTGACGGTCAGAGAAGTGGAATGATTTGAATACAGTCACACAGCTAGTTAATAACTAAGTTGGGATGAGAACTCGGGTCTGCAATGACAATTAATTCAGTGCTCTATCACACAATTGCCTCTTTATAATAATAACTCAACTTTATGCAGAGCTTTAAAGTCTACAAAGCACTTTCTTCTAAACGAGTTAGATAATTCACCATTCTTATAGATGAGAAAACCAAAGCCCACAATTACACAGCTAGTAAGTGTCTCTGGGGAGCTTTGAAATCAAGGTCCCCTGACTCCCAGTCAGCATCCACAACACTGAAGATGTCAAACACAGCCAAATATGCCTCCAGTGCAGCCTGAACCAGATTAAAATGTAGTTGGGAAATAGTTGACAACAAAATAAAAATGCAATAGAACATCGATAATGTTAATATGTGATTTTCTGAGTCACTGTGCAGACCACAAGAAGCCTTAAGTCTGGTGTAGTAACCTTGTTTCTAGCTGAGCTTGATACCACCTGTCTACCCCACGCTGTTTTAAACACTGTTAATACTTGATCTGGAGGGGAGGGAGCTTTCTTACTCCATCCCCACCCCTAGAAGTAACCATGCTATGATGACAAATATTATTGTTCAGTCATTTCAGTTATGACTCTTCATGACCCTATCTGGGGTTTCTTGACAAAAATACTGGAGTGGTTTGCCATTTCCTTCTCCAGCTCATTTTTATAAATTAGGAAACTGAGGCAAACAGGGTTAAGTGACTCACCCAGGGTCACATAGCTAGTACATGTCTGGGTTTGGATTTGAACCCAGGTCTTCCTGACTCCACACCTGGCACTCTACTTACTACATCACCTAGCTGCCTCCTATAAAAACAAAATCTATCAGTAAAACACTTTTTAAAAAAAGAAATAGAAAGGAGATAGCAGTGGAGCTGTGTGAAAGGAAGCTGATTAACCTTCCAGATGAAGACAAAAGGCTGAAAATCCAGAGGATTAAGATAATTATGGAGATTTTTCTCATATACAAAAAAGTATGAGTATCTATGTGGTGGTATCCATTTGAGAAACTAGAGGAAAAAGACTCCTCCCCCTCCCCACTGAGTCTCTCTCTGATGCCTGATTTTCCTTCACTACCAATTTACACCTTTAGACATCATCCTCTGTTCAGTTCTGTTCTCATCTAGAACTCTTAGGAGCTTCAACTGGAAAGGACCTGAAAGCAGGGATGTACTGGTTAATATTTAACAACCAGCTCTCTGTCAAGTCAGAGATTATTTTCACTTTTAAGTTTAGTTTGCACTATTAATATTTTCTTTTCTATTTTCTTAGTTCTAGACCATCAACAAAACAATAAATCAAACTCTGAATTAGATCCTTTGCAATTTTTATGATGTAAATGCTCACCCTGGAAATTTAACTATCAGATCCTGTGGTTCAGTTTGAATTGGCTCCAACACCACTACCCCTCCTGTCTAAAAGACTATTCCATCCAACCTCCTCATGTGACAGATGAGAAAACTGAGGCCTCAAAAGATAAGATGAATGCCCCCTGTTACTAGAATCCACTTGCTCCCAACTTCCTGCCCTTGGAGTCCCTAGCTTTGTTTAAGGGTCAGCTCATGTGATAACTCCTATGCACAGGTTTTCCCAAGTCTTGCAGTAGTTAGGGCTTCCCCTGACTCATAAGCTTTATGTATTTATTTTGGCTTTAGCTATTGGTGTACATGTTGTTTCCCCTTGATAGACCATAAGTTTGTGGAGGACAGGGAATTGCTTTCACATCCCCAGCACCTAGCCCATAGTAGGTATTGGATAAAAGCTTATTCAGTGAATGAAGTGATTACCCCAAGCCACATTTACCTAGTAAGCTACAGAGACTGAGATAAGAGCCCTGGTCTTACTGACTCCCAGTCCCTTCCTCTTCTTTTACTGCCTTTTAAGTGTCCCTAAGAGGGACCATGGTCATCCATAATACCGCCATGTGAATGAGTTTGTACGATGCTTTCCTCTCTGATTAAATGAAGTCCTGAGTATTTGGCAAGGAGGGAGATGAAGGAAGAATCAGAATCGCCTCCAGAAGGGGAACCAAGGAAGTCTCAAGGCAATCTTCACACCTCTGCCAAGTGGCCTTTGTGGTATAATGGAAAGGGCACTGGACTGGTATTCTTGGATTTGAGTTCTAACTGCTACTAACATGCTGTGTGACCTTAGTCAAGTCACTTTACTTTTCCTAGCCTGAGGTTCCTCACCTGTCAAGTGAGGGGGTGGGATTAGATGACCTCAAAGGTCCCTTTGAGCTTTAATGTTTTAGGATCAAAGGAAAATCTGCTAGGGTGCCATCTTGCTGAATCTCTGTCTCTCCATTGAAAACCCCAAGGGTGCAAATACCATTCCTCATTCTCAAAAGCCTGTGCTTGCCCTGAAGAGAAGGTAGGCCCTTTGTAGGTAAGAGGAGAACAGGGCCTAAGTTAAGGATAAAGGCTGAAACTGCGGCCAGGTATATGTTCACTGCTGGATGAAGGGGTAGGATGGGGCAATGATTGCTCAGCCACCTAGCTGACAGGGAGGAGCAGAGATGGTCTCTTCTCATGAGCTATTATGCAAGTTCCAGTCTCTAGAGTAAAGTTGGCACATGGCTGCTCCAGAAAAGGTCTTGGTCCTGTTTACAATCTACCTTAATTCTAGATGAGCCAAAAGAATGCTTGAACTCCAGACTTAGCAGGATGTGTTCATCCTTTGTTTTCAAAAAAGACCATGATATCAGAGAAATGATGACATGATTTGCACTTGACTTTGATGTGAGGGAGGGCTGTGCAAAGTCATCAATCTCACTTTTTCCCCCTGAGTCATCTGTGTCCAGTGACCAGATATTCATCAATGCATCAGGATGACTGGAGATGGCCCAGGATGCAATGGGAGACCTTGGCCTTTTTAGGCTGACCTTTTCAGATACTCATTTAGAAGGAGGTAATGCCCATATAGGGACATAAATGGTTTGCCCATATTAAATAACAAGTTTTCTTTTTCGTTTCTCTTCCTGTATATCTTTTTATGCCTCTCTTGAGTCTTGTATTCATCTTTCTTTCCTCCTGAAATGCCCCACCTCTCAGCATGTGACATGCCCAGCTCTGCCTAGCAACCCTGGCATGCTCCCATCCATGTGCTCCTGCCATGGCTGGCATCCACATGCTACCTCTCCCTGTCCTGGGAGCAATGCCTGACAAGCCACCTGGGTCCTGTGACTCTCTGCAGACCCACACTGCACTTGCCCAGCCTTGTCAGAAGTTCCTAGCTCCCAAAAACCATTAGCTTGGAAATGGCTAGGACTAGTCCAGCTCCTCAGAGCAGAGCAGAGCAAGCCAGGGATACATCTGGGAAGTCTTAGCTCTCAGTGCCTCTGGGACCTTCATTCTGCTCTTCTTACTGCCATATGGCTTTTCTTTCTCCCCAGAGCTGGGATGGGCAAAGACATTTTAGGCAACTTTCCTCTGGGAGAGGCTTCCTTCCCCCTCCCCTCCCCTGTGAGGGAGGGAGAAGGCCAAAGCTTCACATAGCTCCTAGAGAGGGTGATTCCTCAAGGAGTTCCTGGCCCAATATCCATGGGGATCCCAAAGCCCTCAAAATACCAGCATCTTAAAGCCAGGGGATTTTGCAAACTTTTTCTCTCTCTTTTTTTTAATGAATGCTACATGTTGGTTGCATTGCTGTAGCTCCCCATAGCATGATATTTTGTAGTATTAAATATTTTAGTTTTTTCAAATAACAAGCATTTTTTATTATGTCCCTCTTACTATCTCTCCCTCCCAATTAAGCAAAATTTTAACAATTATATTTATTTCATTAAATATTTCCCAATTCTATGTAAAAAAATTAATAATCATTTTTTAAAATTCAGAATTCTTTGCCTCCCTCCCAAACTTCCTTTCCTAAGAAGGTAAGTACTTTGATTTCATGCCAGACATATTTCCATATTAATCATGTCACAAAAGAAAATATATACAAAAAAACCCCAATAAAAACAAAGTTGTTTTTTTTTTAAAAGAAAGAATGCTTCAATTTGTATTCAGAATTTTTTCCTCTCTAGGGGTGGATAGCATTTTTATAATACATCCTTAAGAACTGTCTTGGATCATTGTATTGATCAGAGTAGTTAAGGTCTTTCACAGTTGGTCATCATTACAATATTACTATTACTGTATACAGTGTTACTCTGGTTCTGCTCACTTTACTTTGCATCAGTTCATGTAAGTCTTCTCAGGTTTCACTGCAAGCATCCTGCTCATCATTTCTGGTCCTTTCCTTTGGGATGTAGACCTAGTAGTGGTATTGCTGGGTCAAAGGGTATGCCCTTTGGGCATAGTTTCAAATTAATCACTAGAATGATTGGATCAGTTTACAATTTCACCAACAGTGAATTCGTGTCCCAATTTTTCCACACCCCCTTCAGCATTTGTCATTTTCCTTTTCTATTTCCTTTCCAATCTGATAGGTGTATGAGATATCAGAGCTGTTTTAATGTGAATTTCTCTAATCAATTGTGAGTTAGAGCATCTTTTCATGTAAATATTGACTTCCTCTTCTGAAAACTGCTTATTCATATCCTTTGGCCATTTACCAACTAAGCAATGGCTCTTATTTTTATAAATTTGAATCAGTTCTCTGTATATTTGAGAAATGAGGACTTTATCAAAGAAATTTGCTGCAAAATGTTTTCTCAGGTTCCTGTTTTCCTTCTAATTCTGGCTGCTTTTGTTTCTTTTTAATGTTTATTTATTTATTTTTAGCTTTCAACATTCTTTTCCACAAAATTTTGAGTTCCAAATTTTCTCCCCATCTCTCCCCTCCCCCACTCCAAAATGCTGTGCATTCTGATTACCCCTTTCCCCAATCTGCCCTCTCTTCTATCATACCCCTCCCTTCCCTTATCCCCATCTTCTCTCTTTTCTTGTAGTCAGGATATATTTCTATATCCCATTACCTGTATTTCTTATTTCCCAGTTGCATGCAAAAACAGTTCTCAACATTCATTTCTAAAACTTTGAGTTCCAACTTCTCTCCCTTCCTCTCTCCCTACCCATCCCCACTGAGAAGGCAAGTAATTCAATATAGGCTATATATGTATAGTTTTTCAAAAGACTTCCATAATAATCATGTTGTATAAGACTAACTATATTTCCCTCCATCCTATCTTGCCCCCCATTTATTCTATTCTCTCTTTTGATCTTGTCCCTCCCCAAAAGTGTTTACTTCTAATTACTTCCTCCTCCCATTTGCCCTCCTTTCTATCATCCCCCCCACCTCACTTATCCCCTTCTCCCCTACTTTCCTGTAGTGTAATATAGATTTATATACCAAATTGAGTATGCTTGTTATTCCCTCCTTAAACCAAATGTGTTGAGAGTAAGCTTCACTTTTTCTCTCTCACCTCTCCCCTTTTCCCCTCTATTGAAAAAGCTTTTTCTTGTCACTTTTATAGGAGACAATTTGCCCCATTCCATTTTTTCCCTTTCTCCTCCCAATATATTCCTTTCTCATCCATTAATTTAATTTCATTTTTTTAGATATCATCCCTTCCTATTCAACTCACCCTATTGCTCTGTGTGTGTGTATTATATATACATATATATATATATAGTCCCTTATGAGTTCTCTTTTCTGTTACCTTTTCATGCTTCTCTTGATTCTTGTGTTTGAAAGTCAAATTTTCTCTTCAGTTCTGGTATTTTTATCAAGAATGCTTGAAAGTCCTCTATTTCACTGAATGACAATTTTTTCCCCTGAAGTATTATACTGAGTTTTCCTGGGTAGATGATTCTTGGTTTTAATCCTAGTTCCTTTGACTTCTGGAATATCATATTCCAAGCCCTACGATATTGTAATGTAGAAACTGATAGATCTTGTGTTGTCATGATTCTATTTCCACAATACTCAAATTGTTTCTTTCTAGCTGCTTGAAATATTTTCTCCTTAACCTGGGAACTCTGGAATTTGACTACAATATTCCTAGGAGTTTCTCTTTTCAGATCTCTTTCAGGAGGTGTTCAGTGGTTTAACCTCTGGTTCTAGAAGATCAGGGCAGTTTTCCATGATAATTTTGTGAAAGATAATGTCTAGGCTCTTTCTTTGATCATGGCTTTCAGGTAGTCCCATAATTTTTTTTTTAATATAAATTTATTTATTTGACTTTTTACATACATTTTTACAAAATTTTGGGTTCCAAATTTTCTCCCCATTTATCCCCTCCCCCCACCCCAATACACTGAGCAATCTAATTTTCCCTATCACCAATCTGCCCTCTCTTCTATCATCCCTCCCTTCTCTTGTCCCCATCTTCTCTTTTGTCCTGTAGGGCCAGATGACTTTCTATTCCCCATTAACTGTATTTCTTATTTCCTAGTAGCAACAACAATACTAAACAGTTGTTCCTAAAACTTTGAGTTTCAAATTCTCCCCATCCCTCCCTCCCCACCCATTCCCTTTGGGAAGGCAGGCAATTCAATATAGGCCATATCTGTGTAGTTTTGCAAATGACTTTGATAATAATCATGTTGTGTAAGACTAACTGTATTTCCCTCCATCCTATCCTGTTCCCCAATGTTTGTATTCTGTCTTTTGATCCTGTCCCTCCCCAAGTGTTGACTTCAAATTGCTCCCTCCTCCCATTGCCCTCCCTACCATCATCACCCCCCCTACCCTGCTTATCTCCTTCTCCCCTACTTTCCTGTATGGTAAGATAGGTTTCATACCAAAATGAGTGTGCATTTTATTCCTTCCTTTAGTCAAATACGATGAGAGTAAACTTCATGTTTTTTTCTCAGTTCTCCTCTTTTTCCCTCCACTAAAAAGTCTCCTGCTTGCCTCTTGACTGAGAGATAATTTACCCCATTCCATTTCACCTTTTCTCCTTCCACTACATTTCTCTCTCACCGTTTACCTTAATTTCTTTTAAAATATGATCCCATCCTATTCAATTCACTCTGTGCTCTCTGTCTCTGTATGTGCGTGCATGTGTGTATGTGTGTGTGCATGTACATGTGTAAATGTGTATGTGCGTGTGTGTGTGTATGTGTGTGTGTGGTCCTACCAACTACCCAGACACTGACAAGTTTTAAGAGTTACAAATATTGTCTTTCCATCTAGAAATGTAAACAGTTCACCTTTGGTAAGTCCCTTATGACTTCTCTTTGCTGTTTGCTTTTTCATGCTTCTTCTCATTCTTGTGTTTGAAAGTCAAATTTCCTTTTCAGCTCTGGTCTTTTCATCAAGAATGCTTGAAAGTCCTCTGTTTCATTGAAAGACCATATTTTCCCCTGAAGCATTATACTCAGTTTTGCTGGGTAGGTGATTCTTGGTTTGAGTCCTAGTTCCTTTGACTTCTGGAATATCCCACTCCACGCCTTTCAATCCCTTAATGTAGAAGCTGCTAGATCTTGTGTTATCCTGATTGCATTTTCACAATACTGGAATTGTTTCTTTCTAGTTGCTTGCAATATTTTCTCCTTGACCTGGGAATTCTGGAATTTGGCCACAATGTTCCTAGGAGTTTCTCTTTTTGGATCTCTTTCAGGCAGTGATCGATGGATTCCTTCAATACTTATTTTGCCCTCTGGTTCTAGAATATCAGGACAGTTTTCTTTGATAATTTCATGAAAGATAATATCTAGGCTCTTTTTTTTCATCATGGCTTTCAGGTAGTCCCATAATTTTTAAATTGTTTCTCCTGGATCTATTTTCCAGGTCAGTTGTTTTTCCCATGAGATATTTCACATTCTCTTCCATTTTTTCATTCTTTTGGTTTTGTTTGGTGATTTCTTGGTTTCTCAGAAAGTCATTAGCCTCCATCTGTTCCATAGTAATTTTGAGAGAACTATTTTCTTCAGTGAGCTTTTGAACCTCTTTTTCCATTTGGCTAATTCTGCTTTTGAAAGCATTCTTCTTCTCATTGGCTTTTTGAACCTCTTTTGCCAATTGAGTGAGCCTATTTTTCAAGGTGTTATTTTCTTAAGCATTTTTTTGGGTGTCCTTTAGCAGGGAATTGACCCATTTTTCATGCTTTTCTTGTGTCTCTCTCATTTCTCTTCCCTGTTTTTCCTCCACCTGTCTAACTTGATTTTCAAAATCCTTTTTGAGCTCTTCCATGGCCTGAGCCCATTGGATATCTATTTCGGATGTTTGGGATACAGAGGCCTTGACTTCTATGTCTTTCCCTGATGGTAAGCATTGTTTCTCTTCATCAGAAATGAAAGGCGGAAACATCAGTTCACCAAGAAAGTAGCCTTCTATGGTCTTATTTTTCTTCCCTTTTCTGGGCATTTTCCCAGCCAGTTACTTGACTTCTGAGATTCCTCTCCACCCCCGCCTAGGTCTGCCCAACTAGTGTTTGGGGTCTGAGATTCAAATGCTCCCCAGCCTCAGGGCTTTCGGCGGGGGCAGGGCTGCTATTCAGTGTGAGATTAAATTCAGGTTCTCAGGTGAGGGTGGGGCCGCCTTACCGGGCTCAGTTCCCTCAGGGGGTTTATGTGGAGATCTTCAACAATTAACCTGAGCTCCTGCCTGCTTTGGGAGCTCCTGTCCGCTGCTTCCCCTGCTGCTGCCTCCCAAGGGGGCCTGAGTTATAGAGATACCCCACTCCCCTCTCAGCCAGCCCAGAAGTCTCTCTCACTGACCCGTAGCACCTGTGGGTGGAGGGACCTGTGCGGCCACTGGAGGTTCCATTCCTGAAGCCTGCTTGGATCTGCTCCTCTCGGGCCGTGCAGGCAGGGCAGGGCAGGGGCTCCACTCCACGTCCAGTGCACGACGGACCTTTGGGGTCAGTTTTTCAGGGCTCTCTGGAATGGAAATCTCCTCCACTGCGTGGCTGCTCAGCTTGCACTGCTCCAGAATTTGTGGGGAGTTCTTTTTACAGAAAATTTATGAGCTGTGGGTTCAGAGCTAACATATGTGAGTCTTTCTACTCCGCCATCATGGCTCCTCCTCTAGTCCCATAATTTTTAAATTGCCTCTCCTTGATCTATTTTCTAGGTCAGTTGTTTTTCCAATGAGATATTTCACATTATCTTCTGCTTTTTCATTCTTTTGGTTTTGTTTTGTAATTTCTTGGTTTCTCATAAAGTCATTAGCTTCCATCTGCTCTGTTCTCATTTTTAAAGAACTATTTCCTTCAGTGAGCTTTTGAACTTCCTTTCCCATTTGGCTAATTTTGTTCTTTAAAGCTTTCTTCTCCTCATTGGCTTTGGGCCTCTTTTGCCAATTGAGTTAGCTTATTTTTAAAGGTGTTATTTTCTTCAGCATTTTTTGAGTCTCCTTTAGCAAGCTGTTGATTTACTTTCATGATTTCTTTGCATCACTCTCATTCTCTTCCCAATTTTTCCACCTCTCTTACTCCAAGGCCTGAAACCATTGCATATTTATTTTGGAGGTTTTGGATGCAGAAACCTTGACTTCTGGGTACCTCTGAGGGTAAGCATTGTTCTTGCTCATCCAAAAAGATGGAAGAAAATACCTGTTCACTAAGAAAGTAGCTTTCTATAGTCTCTTATTTTTTTTCCATTTTGGGGGCATTTACCAGTTACTTGACTTTTGAGTCCTTTGTCAAGAGGAGGGCATACTCTGAGGACCTTTGAGTTCTCAGTTCCTCCAAGATGGCACAATCAAGGGAAAGGAGTTTATTCCTCTCCTGGCCTGCACTCAGGTCTGGGAGATACCACAAGCTTTTCTGCCCAGGATCTTTGAAGCTGTCTTTGGCATTTGTGGGTTGAGCAATTTAGGTACCACAGCTGCTTCTGTTCCTGGGGATTCTGCCCCTAAGACCTGCTCATGCTGAGTGGCCAAGGCTGAGCTGCACTCTGAGAATGGTGCAACAGAACTTTTCTCCCCTGAATCTGTGAATGGGGTTCCCTCTCCATAACCACCTCCAGCTCCACCACACCAGCACACTCCTCCTCACCCCAGGGTTGCCACTCAGGGCTGAGATTGAGATCAGCTGCTTGATTTCCCCAAGGGGCTTTAGGCCAAGGGCTCCTAAAATGGATGCTGTGTCACAGCTGCAGCTGCCACCCTGGGGCCACTAGGGCCAAACCACATTCCCTTCTTCCCCAGGTGAAAGTGCTTTCTCACTGACCTTTGAAGTTGTCTTTGGCATTTGTGGATTGAGGAATCTGGGAACCTCAGCTGCTGCTGGGGATTCCATCCCTAAGGTCTGCTTATGATGCAGCCAGGACTGGACTGTACTCTGAGGGCAGCACTCCTCTCCAAGTCTGGTGCTATTCCTGTCCACCTTCCAGGTTGTCTTGGGCTGTAAATCTTTCTCTCTGTTTAGGGTCATTTTTTACAGTTATTTTATGGGCTATGTGGAGAGAGTTAGAGTAGGTGCATCTTTCTACTCTGCTATCTTGGCTCTATCCATTGCATTTGCTTTGTTTGTGCAAAAGCATTTTAATTTCATGTAATCAAAATTATCTATTTTACATAATTTCTTCTATCTCTTGTTGAGTAATAAACTCTTCCCTTCTTCATAGATCTGACACGTACACTTTTCCATGCTCCCTTAATTTATTTGTTATATCTCTCTTCATGTCTTAATCATTTACCAATTTTTTACTTTATCTTCATATAAGGTGCAAGATGTTGGTCTATGCCTGGCTTCTGCCATACTACTTTCCAATTTTTCCAGCAGTTTTTATCAAATGATGAGTTCTTGACCCAATAACTAGGATTCTTTGAATTTATCAAACCCTACATTACTCTAGTCATTTACTACTATGTATTGTGTTCCTAATCTATTCCACTGATCCACCACTCTATTTCTTATCTAGTACCAGATTATTTTGATGATTATTGCATTATAAAACGTAATTTGAAATTGGGAATTGCTAGATCACCTTTCTTAATATTCTTTTTAATTAATTCCCTTGATATTATTATCCTTCTATTCTTCAAAATGAATTTTGTTACTATATTTCCTAGCTTGATAAAATAACTATTTGGTACTTTGATTGGTATGCCACTGAATAAGTAAATTAATTTAGGTAGAATTGTCATTTTTATTACATTAGCTCAACATGTCCATTAATATTTCTCTAATTTTTAAATCTGTCTTTATTTGTGTGAAAAATGTTTTGTAATTGTGTTTATATAATCACAGGTTTACCTTGGCAAGTGGACTCTCAAGTATTTTATATTGTCTGCAATTGTTTTCAATGAAATTTCTCTTCATCTTCCTGTATAGTATATGGTATTTTGTTGGTAGTATATGGACATACTGATGATTTATGAGGGTTTATTTTATATCCTTTAACTGTGTTGAAGTTGTTCATTGTTTCAACTAGTTTTCTAGTTGATTCTCTAAGTTTACTATCATGTCATCTGCAAAGGGAAAGTTTTGTTTCCCCATTCCCTTTTTTTGTTCCTTCAATTTCTTTTTCTTGTCTTACTGCTATCACTAGAATTTCTAATATGATATTGAATAATAGTTGTGATAATGCACATTATTGTATCACCCTGATCTTACTGGGAAAGCTTCTAGTTTATCCCCAGTACAGATAAGTTTGCTCTTAGTTTTAGACAGATACTACTTATCATTTTAAGAGAGGTTCCATTGATTACAATGCTTTCTAGTGTTTTTAATGGGAAGAGGTGTTATATTTTATCAAAGACTTTTTCTGCACCTATTAATAGAATCATATGTTTTTTGTTGTGGTTATTGATATGGTCAATCATGTTGATAATTTTCCTAATATTGAACCAGCTCTGCATTCCTAGTATAAATTCCATCTGGTCATAGTATAAATCTTTGAAATATATTCTTCTAATTTTCATGCTAGTATTTTATTCAAAAATTTTGCATCAATATTTATTAGTAAAATTGGTTTAGTTTTTTTTCTGTTTTTGCTCTTCCTGGTTTAGGTATTATTTGTATCATAAAAGGAATTTGATAGGACTCCTTTACTTATTTTTTCAAATAGTTTAGTACTGAAATTAATTATTCCTTAAATGTTTGGTAGAATTCATTTGTAAATCCATCTGGTCCTAGGGATTTTTTTTTAGGGAACTCATTGATAGCTAGTTCAATTTTTTTTTTTTTCTCAGAGAGGGTTATTTAAGTATTCTATTTCCTCTTCTGTTAATCTGAGCAATTTATGCTTTTTGTAAATATTCATCCATTTAACTTAGATTGTCAGTTTTGTTGGCATGTAATTGGGCAAAATAACTTCTAATAATTGCTTTAATTTCATCTTTAGTGGTGTATTCATCTTTTTCATTTTTGATACTAGTAATTTGGTTTTCTTTCCTTTTTAGAGCAAATTGCACTGAGGATTTATGTACTGGATTTTTTCTTGTAAAATCAGCTGTTAGTTTTATTTGTTCATTCAATGGTGAGGTTTTTTTCATTTTCAATTTTAATTTTCAGGATTTCTATTTTAGTGTTTAATTGGAGACTTTTAATTTGATCTTTTTCTAGATTTTTAGTTGCTCATCCAATTCATTTACCTGCCCTTCCTTTTTCTTTTACCGACATACACATTTAGAGATATAAATTTTCCATTAAGTACTGCTTTGCCATGTTCCACAAATTTTGGGATGCTGTCATATTGTTGCCATTCTCTTTAATGAAATTATTATTTCTATGACTTGTTCTTTGACCCACAATTCTTTAGGATCAGATTATTTTGTTTCCAATTAACTCTTAATCTATGGTTCCATTGCCATTTATTAAATGTAAATCACTTAACTTTTCTCTACCTCAGTTTACCCATCTGTAAAATGGAGGGGTTGGATTTAATCACCTCCAAGGTTCCTTTCAGCTCTAAATCTATGATCTTATGAATGTGGTAGTCTCTGATGCTTCCACTAAACTGTCACTTAAAGAGTAAAGAGATTACATATTGTCCAGATCCAACAAGTAGGTTTTATCAGTTTTTACCAATGCTTTGCATATGATAGGTGCTTAATAATGGAGAAAGGAATAAGCATTTATTAAGTCCTTATTGTGTGCCAGATTTGTGCTAGATACTTTATAAATATTATCTCACTTGGTCCTCACAGCAACCCTGGAACTTCTATTATTCCCATTTTACAGCTGAGGAAATTGAGGCAAATAAAAGTTAAGTGACTTATCCAGGGTCACATAGCAAGTAAGAATTTGAAATCAGGTCTTCCTGACTCTAGGCCCGGAATACTGTCCACTGCAGTACTTAACTGTCTTTAATATGTGTTTAATAAAAATTCTGTCCTATTTTCCCCTTAACCCATCCGAATGTCCCAGAAATTCCAGTATTTGGGCAAATAGTAAATGAATAAATCAAAGCCAGGAAGTATTTCAATAAGAAAATACATGCTTCAGAAAATATAGAGAGTCACACAAAAGTTAGACATTCACAGGCTGATGGAATAGTAAAATTACTTATGAAAACATGTGTATATTAGCCCATGAGATAAAGTGACAATGGCCTTGTAGGAGGCATTTTTGTGTGCCAGGCAAATGTGAAACTGTAACGTGTAAAACTTCACCCAGGGCAAATTCAGCAAAGGAGGGGGGCAGAGCAGATCCTGTAGCATGGCTGGGGGAGGGGTAGCAGCACTGAATCTTAGGGGAAAGGGTGCAAGCCCTCTCTGGGAGTGAGCATGCCCCATTCCAAGTCATTGCCTGGGACAAAGTCCCATCTTCTCCGTGCTTGTTCTAGTTTTGTACTAGTTGTACAATGGTGGTCATGAGGAGCTATGACATTCCTAGGATTAGAGTCCCCAGAGGCTTCACTGCACGTGACAGTATAAAAGCCCACATGATTATGACCACAAACATAGAAGGGATCATTGTATGTTCTGATTTGGGGGTATGAAAACACATTCATTTTATATTTTTGTCTTCTCTATAGACTATAAGTGTCAGGAGGGCAGAGAAAAAGTCTTTTTCTTCTCTGCGTACCCCCGGTGGGTGCCTGGCACAGAGCTTTGCATATAGTGTTTATGGCATTTGATAACTGATGACAAGGATGCTAGAATTTCAAGCTGGAAAAGAACCTTAGAGATCTCCTAATATCAGGGCTTTCATTTTACAGAAGAGGAAAGGGAGGCACACATCCTTGCCCAAGATCATACAGCAAGTATGTGTCAAAGCCAGGACTCAAACCTGGATCTTTTAACTCGGTACTCTTTCCATGGCACGAAATTTGATCATCCCAGAATGCCAGCATTAGGTGAAGTCCTGGACCTCGGCACAGTCCTGAGATTCTGAACTCAGCAAACATTCACTTGAACAACTTACTATGTGCAGAGCATAAGACTAAGAGGTATGACTCCAAGGATGGGAGACAGAGACTTAAGAAAGTGAAAACACTTTAATGGTTCAGAGGTACACCCACTACCATTCTCCTCTACATTCCAGCTGCACACAGAGACACATAAGGTGGGCATAGGGAGGGGAAAGGAAAGGGGAAGGGGAAAAAAAGGAAAGGGGGAGAAGAGGAAGGGGAGAGGAGGAAGGGAAAAATGAAATGGAGGAAAGGAAGGGAATGGCCCTGCGTCACACAACAAGAGAAAAAAAAACAGAAAAGAGCCAAAGGACTTGAGCCCCATTTCAAAACCACCAAGTCTATTGTATTCTTGAGTAGCCTTGGAGGAAGCCAGTCCATAGAAGCCTCCCTCACCCCAAGTCTGGGTCCCCTTCCTAGGAAGTGCTTATGGCAAAACCGAGGAAGTAGGAAAGATTTATCTTGGCAACCCAAAGACTGGCAGCTTCTTGGCAGGGGACAGAGGAGTCAAAGATGACAGGGTTCTTCCCCTCTGAGATCAGCAGCTTGGACCTCACCCTCTGGCAATGGGCAGGCGAGGGTAGTCTGGGCAAAAATCCAGGCCCTCCCAGAAGCTACAAAGAGAACATAGAATCATCAGGGCCAGACAAGGCTACCCTACCTCATCCTAGAGGCCTGGGCAGGAGAAACTAAACTGTATGTCACTGTCCTCTGCTCAGCCTACTCCTTCCATGATGAAAGGCCTGAATCTCCTAGGTTATTTTCCCTTAGCCTGAAAGGGAAAAGAATCTCTCACCGAGGGAATGATTCTTTAATCTGGACAAGTGAGCAGATGAAAGGTACAGGGGAGAGGAGAGAGGGCCTTGGGACTAGGAGAGATGTGTGTCTGCAGGAAATCAATGGAAAAGAAAGCAGGAGTGAGTAAATAAGAGAGGGAGTAGCCAGGGTTGGAGCAGAGAAAGGGAGAGAGACAAGGAGGTTATACATGGAGGAAGGAAAAGAGGGGAAGGACATGGGAGGCTGCTAAAACCCTATCTGTCCTTTATGGTTCAATTCTTGTCATGTCCTCCATGAAATCTTCCTTCATCTTCCCACTTCACTTGGCCAGAAGTGATCTCCTATATTTTGCTGGTACCTTTCTGCTTTGGGTATGTACATGCTTGTCTCCCCCTTAAACTCCACAGGGGCAAGGACTGTACCACATTCATCTTTGTGTCACCAGAGCCTAGCATAGCACCTTGCAACACAGATGATGTTTAACTGATGTTTGAATGGATGAATGGGGGTAGGTTACAGGGCTGGTGTGGGAAGGGGAGGAGAGTCGGAGTGGGGGAGCCAAAGGGGGAAGGGTACTGCTGAAAGAAGATGGAGGGGCAGCAATATGAAGGGTAGGGAACAGGCACAAGTCTAGGAACCAAAAGGAGTACAGAAATGTCTAGTTTGGGGAAATCTCTAGGCCCAATTAATATGGTACACCAGACACCTGAGGGGTCCAAAATGGTACACTGAGGGGTGATAAAGCTGGGCCAGCCAAGGGTGTGGGGACTGATTTCATTCACAAAAATGTAAGCAAGTCTTTTATTAAAGGCTAAAGATTAAAGGAGGAGAAGGTGAGCCCTGAATAGAGAATCTTGTGAGGGGGGCTGCACAAGGCTGGGGAAGACAAGCTCAGGCATCCCTGGAGCACCAGACCCTTAGACTCCAGGGATGCCCAGACAAAGCCCCTTCTTTCCTTCCCTTCTCCCTCCCCCAGTGGGACTTCAGGGCCAGGCAGGCATGTTTCCTGTGATCCCTACTGCACAGCGGCCTCATTCCTCTAGTCTCCTCTCCCTGGGATACAGAACAATCCTTCTCCTTACCCTGGATCCTACAGTTTCAATGACGTGACTCTGGGGATGTGAAAAAGCTGGGTCTCCTCAGAACTGGTGGAGCTGTGGCCAGGAGAAGGATGTTAGGGAGTCTCATTCCCCTCCCTTCATCTCTGGGAGCCTGGGAATAAGAAGCTAAGAGAGCCCGCTTCCTCCCCCAGATCCCTCAGAATGGCAGACCTTGCCCTTGGGTGGGGTAAATGCAGCAGGAGACCAAATGGGCCAGACCTATGGAAAACCTGTGACCCTGAGGTTCAGGGGGGTGTTGATCTTTAAGAGTAAGAACTGTATTTCTTCCTGGGATGTCTTAGGGCCATGACCAACTTCCATGACTAGAAGTTGGTGGTCAGATAAAATGACTCCTAGTGACCCCCTGTGCTCCTAGGACCTTCTTAGCCCCTCACCTTAAGCGTTTCCTGATGGGTCGGAAGTGCTTGGTGGTTTTGATCGCAAAGATGATACTGGGGATGAGCAAGAAGGTACACCAGGCCAGGCAGAACCAGAAGGCATTCTGAAATACACAGGCTCAGACAAGTGAAAGGTGTCCACCGCACTCCAGGGCCCAACCATGAACAACTCTGCCCAACTGGTGCGAGAGCTGAAGTGAGCTCTTCCTGCACACAGAGACTGCAGGAAAAAACCTTCAAAGACATGAGGAACCCCCAGGGGAGAAGGGACAGGGGAAGGCAAGGTTGGGAGTGGAGGCCAAATAGTCATTACAGGTTAGGCTATGTGGCCTCTGAGGTCCTTTCCTGTTCAGAGATGCTATGCTCCCATTAACCTCATCACTCTCTTGTTTTATGCCCAAGGCAGTTGCTTTGGATGGCAGACCCTGGGCACAGTCTTGGTTCCATCCCCTCCTGGAAGGAAGGATAAGGAGGAGGGTTCCTGGACAGGGGACCAAGGATGGACAAGTATCATATCAGGTGAGGAGGGAGACCTGGAATACAAGCTCTTAAAGAGTAGTAGCTACTTTATTACACCTTTTTCATTTGCATTCCCACTGTGCCTTCCACACAATGGACATTCTATTCACCGATTTGACTTTATGGGGAAGAGGGCCACTTACCCAGGGATTAATGATAAGGTCACACAGGATCACCCGGCCATTGTCCAGTGCCCCAGACAGGGGTTGGCAGGTGGCGATGTGCTCAGTGACCTGTGGAGGCAAAGCTACTAGGGAGATGTTGTGGGGGGACCTGCATCCCCAGTGCTCTATTCTTCTCCCTTTGTAATGCTCCCATGAGAAAAACAATAACCCCCCCCCAAAAAAACCCAAACAAACCCTAGGGTTTCCACAGAAAAATGTCCCATTGAGAGGGGACGGGGTATTCCCTAAGAAATGTCCCGAAGTCACTCTAAGATTAGGCAGAAGCTCTCTGTGCTAGGAATACCCTAAGGGGTCCTTGGCATAGATTACATGGGCTGGGACTAGGTTCTCCCAGGACCATTCCTGTTCTGGGTCCCTAGTCCAAAGACTGCATCCTGACAACCTCCAAGAGGTCTCTCTGTCTCCTTCCACCTATACTCCTTCTTGATAAACAACAATAACATATCACCACACATAAGTAAAATGCAAATTCATTGCAGGGGACAGAGCAGGGGAAGAGAGAGAGAGAGAGAGAGAGAGAGAGAGAGAGAGAGAGAGAGAGAGAGAGAGAGAGAGAGAGAGAGAGAGAGAGAGAGAGAGAGAGAGAATCTGAAATAACTTCCCCATTCCAATTCAATTCCATTCAACAAATAATTATTATGTAGTGGTTGGGAAGACAAAGACAAAAATGAAACCATCCTTGCCCTCAAGAATTATGCTACTGCTATTAAATATTATATTCTTAAACATATTATATTCTCAAATCCTCACCTGCCAAAAAATTCTAATCCATCTTTCAAGGTCCATAGCAAATGTCAGTGCTTTCCAGAGTCTTCCCTTACACCCCCAAGCCAGAAGTGATCAGTCCCATTTCAGAGTTCCTAAAGTGCCATACCACTCACACAGCATTTATCTTATGCTGCCTAATATTGAAGTTAATTGCCTAATTATCTTCTTGCAACTATTGGACAAGGACAGAGACCATTCATCTTGTATCACAGACAGCTCCTGGCACACAGTAGCTGCTCCTTTGCATACTTGTTGGGCGAGAGAATGACCATAAATACACACATACATATAAGGATATGAAGATTCATAGAGCAAAAACATTCATATAGACACAAATAGATCGGTATACACACATAAATATGGTTATGTACTTAGCCATATAAAGACATATGTAGATACATAACATATAATAACAGTGAACATTTATATGTCATTTTAAGGTTTGCAAAACATCTTTTATTGAATTTGATATTATAATCTTATGGGTCCATCCTACTGATATTTACAGATAAAGAAACTGAGTCTGAGAGATGACATCATTTGCCCATCGTCACACAACTAGTAAGTGTCAGAGACAAGATATGAACCCAGATCTCTCCATACTCCATGTGTTTTCTGACATGCCAGATTGTCTCTCATGCATAAGCATATGCAAGTGGGCACATTGCCTGGTTTTCTGCTCAAAACAATATCTGTTGGGCATCTCCCGTCTGCCCATCACTGTGTCAGGTGCTATGTATGTATAATAAAAAAAAGATAAACACAGTGTTGCTGTGCTCCAGAAGCTGACAGTATTGGCTGAGGTAACAAGTCATCCATCTACGAAACGGTGAGGCAACAACCAGACACAGCATGATTTGGGGCAAAGAGCTCTAAGATGGAAATCAGGGCACCCTCCCCTCAAAGCTACCCCCACACCCTTTCTAGTTCTGGCTCTGCAACCTTCTATGTATGTGACTTTTGGCAAATGATTTTCCATTTCTCTGAGCTTCACTTTCCTCAGCTATAAAATGAGAAAGTGGGACATATACCATAATATTTAAGGCTAGAAGGACCTTAGAGGTCATCTTGTCTGACCTTTCTTTCACTCTGGATATAAAATGAGACATCAATATGTCAAGTGACTTGTCTGAAGTCCCATGGGCAATATCGGAGCATAGATTTGAACACAAGCGTTATGTTTCCAAAACCAAGGGCTTCTCACAGAGATTGAAGGCAAAGAGATGTGAAGGCTCATGGTGTGCTTTAGGGGCAATGACTTAGTGAAGGGTTGGTGTAGAGAGTGGTAGGAAATAAGATTGCACAGAAACCCTAGGGACAAACTAGATGACCTTGAATGCCAAGCTAAGGAATATGGACTTGGTCCTGTAGACAGTGAGGCTCCACTGAGGGTTTGTGAACATGCTCCAATCCCGTCTTCCACAGGAGCCCCTTCCCAGTCTCCCCCACTATAGTGCCCTCCATTTGAGATTGACTTTCATTTCCATCATATATATCTTATACGTACATTTTTTTTTTGCATGTTGTCTTTCTCATTAGAATGTGAACTCCTTTAAGGCAAGCACTTTTGTGGGATTTTTTGTGCTTTCTTTGTCTTTTTTTGTAACCCCAGTGCTTAGCACAGTACCTGATACATGGGTAAGCACTTAAAAATGCTTGTTGACAGATTCATTTTCTACTGGAAGAATAATCTGATAGTAGCACAGGCAGAGAAGATTGGTGGGTGATGAATTGGAAATGGAGAGATTACTCAGAGGTGATCACAGGCTGCCTGGTCTTTACTACTCACCATCTCTCTTGCCCAGTCCATGTACTGGATGAAGTATGCCATTTCTCGATTCAAGAAGCACTCACTTTCCTGTGAGGAAGAAAGGAAGCCTGGATCTTAGAAGGACCTGAGAGAGTAGAGTGGGAAGGACCCATCTTCTCAAAGATCCCAGGAGCTGCCCCCCCCACCCCCCACCCCTCACACCCCCCCCCCCCCCCCGCCAGGGCTGAAGTACAGACACAAGACTCCAGAATAACAGGAAGTTGTATGCCCAGTGCCAGGATAAGACCCAGCTCACCCTTCTCCTCTCTCTCTCCCCAACCACTCCCTGCTTCAGGTCCCGGCTCCTGCCCTTTCCTTCTCACTCACATTCCTCAAGATCCAGTGAGCCCGGATGGGCAGCTCAGTTTTCAGGGAGTTTGAGTTCACCAGAGTTTCTGAAACCAGCAGCTGAGGGACAGCAGAGGGGTACAAATTGAGGGCAAGGAGCATTGCAGGTCTGGTTTCCAAATGCTGACCTAGAGACCCTGCTTCTCAGGTGACATCTCCTGCATATCCCTCACTGTCTATTCCTAGGAAGGTAGGGCATGTGGGTAACTCCAGATTCCCCTCTCAGCTTTGCCCGCTAGCATCTGAGAGCTTGGAGTTCCTTTCCCACATTCCTCCCAGTCACTCCCCAGCTCTCTTGGGGACAGTAGGTGCCCAAAGCCATGGCCTCCACCTCCCCACCTCAGACCCAGCACCTGGATGTTTGGAGCAGATGATGACAGGGCACGGGCACTTTGATTCAGTGTCGCCTATTCAGGAGAGAACGGGGGTGAGGCATTAGTAAGGGCCAGGGTGGAGAGTCAGTCAGATGACAAGCGTTGATAAAGTACATACTATGTGTCAGCTAAGTACAGGGGCAACAAAGAAAGATGAGGACAATCTCTCCCCTCAAGAAGCTTGCTTTCTAATGGAGAAGACAATTGCGATTTGCAAACAACAAAATACTATACAAAGCAGATGAAGGGTAATCTCAGAGGAATGTCACCAAGGACTCAGAAAAGCTGCCTGCAGAAGGTGGGATTGGAGCAGAGGGAGCCAGGGAAGCAGGAGTCCGAGGAGAGAAAGAAGGGCATTTCAGGCAGAAAGGACAGCCTGTTCAAAGGCACGGAGTCCAGGGATGCTCATGAAACAAGAGTAATGTAACTGGATTGCAGAGTTCAAGGAGCAGGTTAAAGTGGGAGAGGTTGGGAAGGTAAGAAAGGGGCAGATTCAGAGGGCCCTTAAACGCAAAATAAAAGATTCTATGTTTGTTCCGGAGGGTTCTTAGATTCCAGCCGTTTGAGCCCAATTTCAGGCTTTCCGTCTCCCTCCCCTTTCCCTCATCTCCCCAGGTCCCTGAACTCACCACATGGGTCTGCTGAGGGAGGATCTTCTCCTGGTAAAGGGTGTGTAGGGCCTGGGCCTCCTGCTTCAGCTGCTGTCCCAGGGCAGAGTTAGTCTGGAGGGATCAGGGACAGAAGTGAGAGGAGTGGGATGGACCCCGGACATCAAGAAAGAAAGACCAGCAATGTTGTTATTCATGTTTGTGGTCATGCCTGACTCTTCATGACAAAGTCATGGAGTGGTTTGCCGTTTCCTTCTCCAGCTCTTTACGGATGAGGAACAGAGGTAAACAGGGTTAAGTGACTGCCTAGAGTCACACACCTGGGAAGTGTCTGAAGCTAGCTCTGAACTCAGATGAGTCTTCCTGATTCCAGGTCCAGTGCTCTACCCACTGCACCGCCTCGCTGCCCTTAATAATAGCAATATTGTACATTTTTTCCCTTTTTCAAAGTACTTTCAAGTCTATTCTTTTGTCTAATCCTTAGGCTAACCAGAGAATGGAATCCTCATTTGACAAATGAAGGAACTGAAGCAAGATTACACAATTATCTGGGTAGACCTGAGATTAGACTCTCAGTATCCTTAGGAAGGAGTGGGGCCTTTTGACCTGAATCCATATTTGATCATGCTTAAGGACCTGGAAGGCCACATGTGGCCATCAGGCTATTGGTTCCTTACCCCTGCATTATTTTCTTCCTCTTGGTCCCTAGTGGTCAGTGTACCATAACATGATAGGATTTAGATCTGGGGACACTAGAGATCATCTAACACATCACCTCTCCTCTTATAGATAAAAGAATTGAAGCCAGAGCAATAAGTGACTTATTTGAGGTTACACTAGTAAGAAATGGAATTAAACAAGAATTGGGATTAAAACTCAAGTCTTCTGGCCCCAAATACAGGGTTCTTTCTTCTATCTCGCCTTTCCCCAGAGAGCTCCATGACCCCAAACCAAGACTCCCTGGCCAGAGAATTCTTGCCCTATCCAATCCTCTGTTCCCCCTGGCTTACCTGGGCTTGACCCAACTTCTCCAGCTCCTTGACTAGCTTCAAGACGTCGGTTTTCACCACTGGCTTCTGAACCTGAAGGGACAAAGCAGCAGTTTAACCCTGGAATGAGCTTCCCACACTACCTTATCTCTGCTCCATGTCTAGTTTCTTTGGGACAGTCTAACATTTAGACATCTCTGGAGTTAGTGATTTCTCAGCTGCTGTAGGTCAGGCAGGCAAGAGAGAAGCTTGGAGACCCAGGATGGAGGCATAGCAAAATGTATAAGACTAACATGATGCTCTGGGACAGACTAAGAAATTGTATATCTTGAAAAGGAGAAAACTGGAAGAGACAGGGTAACTGTCTTCCAATATTTGCAGACTATCCCATGAAAGAGAAATCAAACTTTTTCCTCTTGGTCTCAGAGAGGAGAACTAGGAACAATGGCATGAAGGTTTTTCCTCCCTTTCACAGTCAAACTACTATCTGTGAAAAAACTATCAACTTCTACTTCATTCTATTTAGCTCTTCCCTCACTTATTTCTTAGCTCCTTGTAATCTAGCTTCTAAACAGCATTTAACTGAAACCAATACCCCTTCTTAAAAAAAAAAATTATTGATATCATTGAGGTTTTTATAAGATCACTTCCACATTTAAATATATTCCTTTCCCCTCTCCTCCCCTCCCCAGAAATAAATATGCATCACTATTTATTTATTCTTCCTTTAAAAATGAAAAAATCTGTGCCTGGACTATTAATATAAAAAAATTCTGTTATGAAAATAGGGAAGAAAAAAAGGGGGAAAAAGAAATTTACATGATAGTTTTGTTGTATATTTGAAAGGAAAGCAGATCTGCAGTTTCATGTGTGATCCATTGTTTTTATTGTACTTATATTATGGAAATGCTTGTTTTATTTCATAAATTAAAAATAAAATAAATTTTTTAAAAAAATAAAATTCCTCCACTGATACAGATTACCAACTTGTCTGTTAACGTATAGCCTTGAGCAATTGTTGGGCCTGAGAAGCTGTGACTTATCTGTGGTCACATAGCTAGTACAACTAACAGCGCTTTTAAATTGTGGGTTGTTACCCCATATAGGGTCACATAAGAATGTGGGGATACTGAAAAGTTTGGCAACAGTAAACCACCCAACAACCAAAAATGAATTCAAAATCAAACATGTAATGAATCCAAGGTGTTTCTGGAAGCTCTGCTAGCATTGTATCTTAGGGCTTCACTGCAGCCTTGGTTCTGAACACACAACATGGGCACTTTGCACTGAGCATGCCCTTAGGCCACACAACCAACAAATGCTGCCAGAAATGCCTTGGCCCAGATTCAAGTATATCATTTTTAATAAATGGTAAAATTACATGTGTAACAAGGAATTGTTTTAAAATAAATTTCTTTATGGTTTGTTATCAGTAAATGTTTGATTTGTTTATCAGTTTTATATACCTACATATCCAGAGTTGCTTAAAAATTTCTTGGCCAAAAAGGGGTTGTGAGTGGAAAAAGTCTAAGCAGTATTAGCAATGGATAATATAAGAAAAAGGCCAAGTGCTCCTGATCCCAAACCTACTGCTTCTCTTACAGGAACCTCTTATTGTTACAATCTAATGGCTTTTCCTCACTGTCATGAGAGAATCTGAGGTGAGATATGAACTCAGGTTCTCCTGACTCCTTGCATTGGTGCTCTATCCACTTGTCACTCATTAGCTGTGTGACCTTGGGCAAGTCACTTAACCCAAACTGCCTCATCCTGTCTCCAGTTGTCTTGATGAATATCTGGTCACTGGATTCAGATGGCTCTGGAGGAGAAGTGAAACTGGTGACCTGCACAGCCCTCCCTCACTCAAAACAAAGTCAAGTGCAAGTCATGTCATCATTTCTCTGATGGTATGGTCTTCTTTGGCAACAAAGGACGAACACATATAAGAGAATCATGATGTCTCTTTGACCTTTCTTCATGATTCTATACCGTTAATGACCTTTTGCCCTGAATATTCTCTCCATCATAGGTTTTCACAATACTGTTTTCTTCTAGTTCTCCTACTTCTCTACCACTCCTCTCTAAAACTGAGTGATCATCATCCAAGTTCCACCCCTCTGTGTATGGGTACCCCCAGAGCTCTATCCTGGGTCCTCTTTAGGCTCTCTCAGTGAGTGATCTCATCAGCTCTCATTGGTTCAACTTTTATCTCTATGAGGATGACTCCCAAGATCTATATATCTAGCCTGAATTGCTCTCCTGAGGCCCAGTCCTGCATCCATGAATGAATGAATGAATAATAAAAAAAAAAAGCATTTATTAAGCACTTTCCCTCAAAGAATCAAGGATGCAAATAGAAAAGTTCCCAAGTAGCTCCTAAGGGAAGGGGAGTCCCCTCTAACAGGGAAAGATAATTCATAAAAAAGATTTTGGTTACAAGTCAGATACAATTCCCAGGGCCCTTGGAATCTGGGTCCTGGGCTGTCTCCAGTGGGATCCAAGAGGAAACAGTGGTTGAGGAGAGAGTAGTAGAATGACCAGTCTGGTATGTACTGCCTCCTGTCTCTCCCTCGGGATGCCTGTATGTCCCATAGGCATTGAAAACTCAATACGTCCTAAACAAAATTAATTTTTTTCATACTCCCCTCCAAAAAAGAAAATAAAACCCCACCCCTTTTCTTAATTTCTTTGCTTCTATTAAGTAGGCCACTTCCTTCCAGTTACTTACCCAGATTTACAACCTCAGTCATCCATGATTCTTCACTCTCCTGCACCCCCACATCCAAGTCAGAGCGGCCAAGGGTTATTGATTCTATCTCTTCAATATCTCTCATACCCACGCCCTTCTCTCCACTCTCAAAGATACTATACCAGGGCAGGACTATGCGCAGCTTCTAATCAGTCTCCCTGCCTCCGCCCTCTCCCCTCCCGTCCATCCTGCACGTAGGCCAAACTGATATTCCTAAAGCACAAGTCTGACCATGTGACTGCCCAGCTCGAATAGCTCCCTTGGCTTCCAACCATCTTGAAGATAAAATGCATTAAATACCTCTAGCATTTAAAGACCTTTACAATCTGGTTCCAGCCTGTCTTTTCCTGAACATTATTTACTTTAGCACACTCTATGTTCCAAGCAAACTGGTAGACTTTGTTCTCTGTATCACAAAATCCATCTCCCACTGCCGTGCCTTTGAACAGTCTGTCCCCCTATGTCTGGAATGCATTCCCTCCTCACTCTGCCTCTAGCTTCCTTCAAGGCTCAGATCCGATGGGAGGAGGAGAAGAGGAAAGGGAAAGGGGAGGAGGGAAGAGAAAGGAGGGGGGAAGGAAAGGGAGAAGAATAGAGAAGGGAGGGGAAGAGGGAAAGGAAGGAGGGAGGCCAGCCTGACTACCCTCCTAGTGTGTAGTGCTCTCTCTCCCACAAACTACTTAGCATGTATTTGTAATTTACTTATCTATCAATGTTGTTTTTTCCCAGTAGAATAAGGGCAGGAGACTATTTTGCTATTGTCATTTTATCTCCAACACTCAGGTTGCAGGAAAGTAAAATTTATTAACAATCAGAGCTGTCCCCAAGTGCAATAGGCAACCTCTTCCTCACTATCTCCCTACCCCACCTCCCCTCTAGCTGGAAGTAATGGGTTTTGCCTCCCTCTCGCTGACTTCAAGAAATCTCCCAAATCTTCAAGAGGAGGCCAACTAACCATTTTTCAAAGGTGGAGAGAAGATATTTGTTCAGATGTTAGACTAGATGACTCTAAGGTCCCTCTCAGCTCTGACATTCTTTGATTCATCTCAATAGCCAGTAACAGGAGAGAATTTAGTGAAAGAGCTTTAAGGTCTTTATGAATATAGCTGAAAAGGATCCTTGGGTCTCAATTTTCTCCTTTCTAAAATGAGGCAAAGGGGCTAACTAATAATAGCTGTGCAAGTCTGCCATGCTTGGGGGTTTACAAAGCCCTAGATAACCCTCTAAGTTTAGTTTTGCAATTTTAATTAAGCCCACTCTACAGATGAGTAAATGGGATGGGAGTGGGGAAGGGGGAGGGGGAGGGGTGTAAGACATAAAGAAATTCGTGCAGGGTCACTCACACTGGGCAAGGTAAGGATCTGGAGTAGCTTTCATGACTCCAAGTTCTTTCTCTCATCCCAGGTACCTCCGAACCATGGTTCCTCTCTGAGATGAAGCCTGAGAACTTTCCAGCTCTTATGTTCTACAAATCTATGCACCTCAGACTAGATGAGGACATCACAGGCTCATAGGGTTACAAACTCCAGAGGCAGAAGGGACCGCAGAAGTTCATCTGGTCCAACCCCTCTATTGTATAGGTGAGGAAGCTGAGTCCCAGAGGTCTTTGGTCCAAGATCAGAATGAATAGACCAAGGTAGTATGGAGCTGAGGAGGCAGCCCCAAGGAGTATGCTGGGGGGGCAGCAGGCTGACCTGGGTGAGGAAGTTGGAGTAGTCAATATTCTGTATCCCACTGCTGCTGAAGGCCTCCAGATCTCTCTTAGCAGCTTCATTTAGAAGATCCAGATCCTTCATGTCGATATTAAAATTATTCATTTGCTCCTGCAGCCGGGTGGTGTACTAGGATAAAGTGAAAAAGGTATGTTGAGCCAGGACCAGCCCATAGGCAATCAAGGAAAGAAGTGTCCCCTTGACCTTCTCCATCACCCCCAATTTGCCCAAATATCCGATCCCCTTGGACCGTATGCCCTGTGGGGTCCCAACGGTATCTCATGCTCTAGACATCTCTCTTTTTCCCTCTAGAATTAAATACAGTTCTGACTTCTCTTTACTTATGAGGCAATCAGAGTTAAGTGACTTGCCCAGGGTCACATAGCTAGTAAGTATCTGAGGCTACATTTGAACTCAGGTCCTCTTGACTCTAGATCCAGTGCTCTATCCAAAGGGCTACCTTGCTACCTCCACACGCTTGACTTTTAAAGACTAGTCCAAACTCCTTTTCTTAGTTCACTATGTACTACATCCCTTTATATATCATACAGTACAACCAAGCTAGTCTTCTTGCTGTCCTTCACATACAACACACAATCCTTCTGTCTCTGCACAAATTCCCTGAAGGCCTGAAGCCCTCCCTCCTCCCCTACTCCTTGTCCCTGCCTCTGAGAATCTCCTTAGTTTCTACCAAAGCTCAGCTCAAAGGTAACCTCCTACATGGTAGAGCCCAAGGTCATTCTCCTGATCCTTCCCGTCGTTATTTACATCCAAACTACTTTTTTATTTATTGTGTATATATTTATATGTAAACATATCATTTTTCCAATGAAATGTAAGCTCCCTAAAGTCAGGAATGATTTCATTTCTATCTTTGTAGCCCATTGTTTAGCATAGTGCCTGGCATATAAATTGTGTTTACTAAGTGTTTAGGGAATGATTGATTTTTCCTTCTTTTTGGGGGAAAAACAAACAACTTTCTTTCTCAGGTTCCTGATTAGCTATGGGAAAGTTGTTTGCTTTGGGCCAGTCTCTTCCTCTTTGAAATTTAGTTTCCTCTTCTGTATAACTAAGGGGCTAGACCAGATGATTTCCTGGGTATTTCCCAATTCTAACAGAACAAATACCAAACTTGAAGTCAAAAGACCTGTCACTACCATTTATTACTGTGTGATCTTAGACAATAGGTCATTGAATTTCTCTAGGCCTCAGTTTCCTCCCAGTGTGGCATAATTGTAAAAGCAATGAATTCGGAGTCAGAGAACCTGGGCTCAAATCCTAGCTCGGTCACTCACTACCTACGTGGCCTTGAGCAAGTGACAAGATATCTGAGCCTCAATTATCTCATCTGTAAGAAGTATCAGACTGCTTGATCTCCAAGTTTCCTTCCAGCTCTATAATCCTATGACTTATAAATTGTATGACCTTAAGAAAGTTTGGAGGAAAAAAAATTAGTAAGTCACAAGAGGCAGCCATTGTGGGACATCAAAAAGCTATTTCTTATGCAAATCAAAACTATTCTGAGGTACCACTTCACATTGATCAGATTGGCTAATGTGACAGAAAAGGAAAATGACAAATGTTGGAGATGATGTGGGAAAACTGGAACACTAATGCTGATCCAACCATTCCGGAGAGCAATTTGGAACTGTACCCAAAGTGCTACAAGATTGTGCACACCCTATGATCCAACAATACCACTACTAGGTCTGTATCCCAAAAAGATTACAAAAAAGGAGAAAGGACCCACATGTACAAACATATTTATAGCAACTCTTTTTCTGGTGGCAAAGAATTGGAAATTGAAGGGATATCCATCAATTCGGGAATGGAGTATATACATTCATATACCACAAGATGTGGTATATGAATGTAATGAAATACTATTATGTTGTAAGAAATGATGAACATCATTAGTCTTTTGTAATTGTCTTAAATCATTGCATTGATGAAAAGAACTGAGTCTAACAAAGTCGATCATTGCAATATATATTACATGTATATGTATGTATATATATACACATATGTATGTATGTATGTATATATATATACATACATACATATGAAATGATGAGCAGGCAGATTTCAGAAAACCCTAGAAAGACTTGCTTGAACTGATGCTGACTGAAGTGAGGAGAACCAGGACAACATTATACACAGTAATAGCAACATTATATGATGATGAACTATGATTGACTTAGCTCTTCTTAGTTGTATAATGATCTGAGACAATTCCAAAAGACTCATGATGGAAAATGCTATCCACATCCGGAGAAAGAACTTTGGAGATTGAATACAGATGGAATCATACTATTTTCATTTCTTTTGCTGTCTTTTTCTTTGTCATAGTTTTTCCCTTTTGTTCTGCTTCTTTTTTTACAACACAACTAATGTGGAAACATATTTAACATGATGGTACATGTATAACCTATATCAGATTACTTGCTGTTTTAGGGAGGGAGAAAAATTGGGAACTCCAAATCTTATAAATCAATATTGAAAACTATCTTTACATGTAATTGGAAAAAATAAAATATTTTAAGTGAGGGGGTGAAGAAAAGAAAGTTATTTCTTGTTTTTACAGAAATCTGCCTCTTCATAACTCAAACCCATTGGTTCTAATTTTGCTCTTTAGGACCACCACAGAGTAAGTTTCACTCCTCTTCTGAATACCAGCCTTTCAAATATTTGAATGCATTGATCCCGTCCTCTTCAGGTCTTGTTTCCTCTAGGCTAAGCCTCTCCAGTTCCTTCAACTGTTCCTCATGTGAAATAGTTTCATGACCCCTTTACCACCTTAGTGACTCTCCTCTAGATGCGTCCCAGCTTATCAATGTCTCTCTTAAAATATTGTGGCCAGAGTTGTACACAATCATCCAGATTGACATTCTGATCATATCTCTTCTCAGCCTTCCTTCTTCCGGACTGAAAAGGCCTAGTCTTTCCATCCTGTCTTCAGACAGCAGCCCCTCTCTTAAACCTCCTTTTGTTGACCCCTGTCTGGTCCTTCTCTGGATCACCTATGTTTCTCTCAAGGTCCAGGGCCCAGAACCATGTGCAGTAATCCAGGCACAGTCAGACCAGGACTGAATATAAGGTTTGGTTCTCACCAGCCTTCCTGATGATGTTAAACATTTTGTTGTCTGATAACGAGAGGAAGAATTGTCTGTTACATCGCATTTGGAGGTTTACAAAGTTCTTTACGTATCTTACCTCCCATCTGAGCTTCAAAATAACTCTGTGAGGTGAGATACCACAGGTGTTCTCGTCCCCATGTTACAGACGGGGAAACCAAACCTCAGAGAAGGTAACAGTATTCATGTCCCAGGTGAATAAGTATTTGCTATTAGTAGTCATAATAATAACCTTTATTTATTGCTTTGTGGCCCACAAGGCATTTCACATATTAATTGATTTTTAGAGAATCATATAATCTAAGAACTGGGAGGAGCTAACCTAAATTTCTCAGTTAACAGATGGGAAAACAGAGCCTTGTTCAGTCACTCTTACGCCAAAGCTGTCTGTGGTGTTTTCTTGGCCTGGTTTGGTTTATTTCCTTCTCCATCGCATTAAGGCAAAGACAGGTTAAATGACTCTCCCAGGGTCACTCAGCTAGTAAAAGTATCTGAAGCTGGATTTGAACTCAGGTCTTCCTGACTCCAGGCCCAGCGCTCTATCCACTCAATCTAATAGCTGGGAGGAACTAACCTAAATCTCTCAGTTAACAGATGGGGAACAGAGGCCCAGAGAGGTGAAATAATTTGCCTAATATTACACAGCTAGAGCAGGGCAGAGGAAAGAATTCAGGACTTCTGAGTCCCAGATTAGTCATCTACCAGGACTCTCAGGTCCCTTTCTTGGGCCTTGACTGGCAGCTTGTACCTTCCTGTTCTTTTAGGAGATTTTCCCCCTGAACACAGAAGGAAACTCATAGAAAGAAAGCACAGTAACCCTCAGTGCTCTCCATTCTGCATCTGGTCCCCAGTCACATCCCTGAAGTCCTATGATATGAACGCATGAAAGGACTTTCGATATAATAATAGCAAGCACTTATATAGTGCTTTAGAATTTACAAAGGGTTTTACATATATTATTTCCTTTGATCTTTAGAAATCATCTACTCCAATCCTCTCATTTTATAAATGAGGAAAATTAGGTTCAGAGAGGGGAAATTGACCAAGGTCCCGCAGACAATAATTGGCAAGAGCTGGGTTAGCCTGACTCATACCCCAGGACTTATTCTACTACAGCTCTTGCCTTTCTTATTCTCGTGCCCCTTATGTCCCCCTCCCATTCCCCTAAACACAGCCAATCTCTGGCTGTCCAATCTTCACTCTAGCTGCATTGCAGTCAGGGGGCTGAGAACCTATGGTTCAGGTGTTATCTCAGAGGCATGGGCTGAACTCAGAGAGTCCTCTATGAATGGGGCCCTCTTGCTACCTTGCCTTCCCTCTGTCCTGGCTACTGACTGCCTGACCTAAGAGCCGGAAGCCAGAAACGCAAGACTCCAGGACAGAGGGGCCAGTTTTTAGAAGTGACCAACTTGTGACTCTTTTCAAGTTTCTTACCTTATTGATGTCCAGGTGATTTTCTGGGTCATAGGAGTCATTAAGCTGTAGGACCTTCCAGAGCGGAGCACCTTCCTTACACTGCCTAGAAGGGCAGCAAGGAGTCAGAATGGGGCCAACCTTCCCATTGACCTCTCACCCCATTTATTATATCTCCTCCTCCTCAGCCTTGAGAAGGTCAAGATGCTGATGGAGACACTCACTGATAAGCAGAGGGGATGCTGACATCCTTCTTGAGGCCCAGGAGGTTGGACAGGTTCATGGATGGGGGCAGGTTTCCTGGGGTATCAGCAAACTACACATGGAGTGAGGAAAAGAAGTCTAGAGAAATGGTTAAGACAGTTCCCTATCCTCCCAGGTCTTGGCCTCTCTTGGACTGGTGATTGGATAACACACAGCAATGCCCCTAGTCATGACCTGAACCTAAATCAAGAGACTTCTCCAACAGGTAGTTTCCCAGAATACAGAAAAGTGGTCTTGGTTATAGAGAGAGAAATTCCCACCAGTTCCTGGGCTTATAAACTGGGGACAAACTGGGTGTCAGGCCTCCTAGTTTCTGTTCTCAGTTTCAAGGATGGAGCATGCTTATCGGTCTAATGAAACCACTTCTTATCTTCGTTTTCAACAGTAATATGACGAATTCACCCAGGGACTTCTAGAATTTCTGCCCAGGTCTCTCTCACTCTCACCTGCTGCTGATGTTTTTTGTCTTTCCCTATCCTTAGTGTTTCTGTGTTTGTTTTTCATTCTATTTCGTTCTGTGTTTCTATTGGTCTTCCCCCTTGTTTCTCTTAAGCCCAACCCCTGGGCCAGAAGCTTTGGTAGCCTATGTCTCCATTAATCCAGCGAGACAAGGGCCAGCCCACAGGCCCGGGGCCAGACCTCACCTGGTACAGCTCCTGGCTCTCCCAGCTTCGGCACACCAGAGTCTGGATGTTGCCCCCCAAGAGGAAGGTGGCAAAGATGAGAAGGATGAAGGGTCCTGAGAAAAGGAAGCTTAAGCCCACACCCCTATGGAAAAGACAGGGTAGGGAATCAAGAGGGTTAGTGCAAAGAAGGTTGTTCCTGGCTGGTCCCCCCCTTTCCCTGATCCAAACATCTCTCTTCCTACCCCTCCTCAGGTAAGCATGGAGTTAGGAACTACTCAGGACTACCTGGGATACTCAACTAGCCTTGTGCTGACCATGGGTAACCTCTCAGCAAAGTTAATTGGATCCCCCTGAGGCCAAGCTAAGACAGGGGTTACTGACATCTACAAGGCAGTGTTTCTTTGTTTTGTGGGGGAGAAAGGACAATGCTGAGCAGTTGCTAAGGAAGAGGGGAGGAGAGAATGGAGGGTCTAAAGGAGCGGGAAAGGGGGCAGCTTTCACTAATGGTGGGGGGGAGAAGGAAGGGCAGAGCAGAGGACAGAGCCTCCCTTGAGACTGCTGGCCCCTTTCCTACCCTCTGGTCAGCTCCATGGGCCAGATGGAAATAAATAAATAAATAAGGCCCCAGAGAATGCACAGGCCTGGATGTCTTTGTATGAGCTGCCAGACCTAGACAGTCGCCAAACACACCACAGGACCTTTGCTGAGGCCAGAGGGCCCCTCCTTCACACAGGCTGCTTGTGGAGTAGAGAAGCCACTCCCTGGGACACAGGAGGAATAGCAGGGGCCAGCTGGGGCCAGCATCCTTCACTCCAGCCCTGACAGCCCAACTCCATTTGTTGTCCTGTCTCGCCCCTCTCCTGCCTCCTGCCCCACTTCGTCCTTACGCCATGAGAAACTGGGCCCCCGCCTCGCCCTTGGCTTCTGTGTGACTGGAGTCTTCTCGGGCAGATATCCCCCAGAGGCCTAGGCTGAGGCCCAGCAGGTTACAGATCACCACTAACAGGATCACCGAGGACAGCACATAACCTGCGATCCACCTACCCCGGTGGGGGAGGGAGGAAAGGGATAGGGAGAGTGAAGGTCTGAGAGGTCAGAAAGAAAAGGAACTTTTCCTCACTCTTTCACCATCCTTGTGGGGTCAAAAATATAAGAACAACGCCAAGGGTACAGTGACAGAGGAACAGGAAAAAGACACTATAAGGTTGAATGTACATGAAAAGTACATGAATATTTAAGTACATGAACAGAATTGATCCTAAGCCTTTGGTTACTGATCTGGAAACACTTGGGACCATAAGAACATAGGATTTTAGGGTTCAGAAGAACCTTAGAAGTCATTGACCACTCCAACAGCCTCGTCCTACTGATAGGGGGAAACTGATACCCTTTGTTTCAAGGGCTAAGGAAAAAATAAATAGACCATGGGACTCACTGAGCTTGAGGGCTGAAATACTAGGGATCAAGGCTAAGTTGGGGGGATGACCAAGTACTGGAGGTTGAAGGTGGCTAAATACAGGACATTGGAAGCAGACACTCAGAAATCCAAGCTTTGAGTAGGTAGGTCAGGGAGTGGGGGGTGGGGTGGGGTGGGGAGTGCACCTATATTTTCTCTGTACTTCCTGGATCTACCCTCCCCCAACTCACCCAATACCTGTATCTCTCATATCTCTGTATCATATGTAAGTAAGGCCTGCTACTGTTCTCTGCCTCTACAAGAGCTCGCCTCCAGCGGTCAGCAGCCTCAGAGCCTGGGAAGCCTTTAGACAGGGTCTTCACTTCCTCTGGGATCTGGGCCACCTTCTCCTTCAATTCTGCCAGAGGAATCACAATTATGGACTCACATTTCTATTTTCTTTAACCCTAGGACCTATGTAGAAGATGTTTTCTCTTCCTACTATTCTTGATATTACTCTGAAGTTGTCAAGAGAATGCCCCCACCTCCCACCTTACATTGGTATAATGCCTTAGAGTTTACCAGGTACTTTCATATGCATTGTCTCACTTGAACCTGATAAAATCTCTTCAAGGAAGCAGGATAGGTTTTAACCCCATTTTCTGGATGAGAAAACCAAGGTTCAGAAAAGTCATGCTTGTTCAAGGTCACACATCTAGTAGGGCGAAGAAACTTGGAACATAACCCAAGGCCAGAATTCTTTCCACCATTAGACAGTATTATTCTACCCCCTGCTAATCCTCTCCTCAAAAGAAACTCTTCACAGGAGATCCGTGAGACCCATGAGTCCATTGCCAGCTGGTCACTCATGACTCACAAAAATTCATGCTTGCGGTAGGAAGCTGGGAGTAGGAGCCTTCCTGGGACTCCTGCTGGCACAGGACAACTCACCTTGAACTATGTCTGCTGTCTCCAAAGCTGTTAGAACTGGGAGCGTATTGAATGTGCTGTTATCCTGGAGAGGAGCAGAAGAGGAGGTTACACCCCCTAGATCAGAGAGAACTATCCCTATTCCCAGTTCTAAGAGGGGCTCTTAGCTGGATCTGAGGATCTTAAAGCATTTTATAGAAGGTCTTCTCCAGGCCTGGGGACTTCTCCCCAGAAGCAAGAAGATGAGATGACTTGCTAGGCAGTGAGCTGCTGACTAGGCAGACTCAGAACCAAGAAAAAACACAGGAATGCCATTTTCCTTCTCATCCCCCAGGATACACACCTTCTGAACCATGTTAGAAAAATTGGCCTCTGGGACACCCTTCAGCTTCTGGAGGACGCTTTTCACAGAAGGTACCTGAAATCAGAGCGTCCAAAAATCCATGGAGATAAATCCACCTCCCTCCCCAACCAACTCGGTCCTGGTTGGGACACTGGATTTGGAAAGCCTGCCAACCTAGAACCTATAATCCCAAGGTCCAAACACCTTCCCTACATGATCTTGACCTAATGGGAAGAAGTACGATTGAGAATCAAAAGGTGTTTATTTAAAACCCTATACCTAAATCTTCAGATATATTACTTAATCCAGCAGTTCTTAAAGTGTGGACTGAAGAACCTTGGGGGTCCCCAGGACTCTCACAGGGAGTCCACAGGGTTAAAACTATGTTCATTATAACACTAAAACATTTTAATTTCAAATGTGGTAAATATTGATAGATATAATCCAAATAAATAAAAGTTATTAGGAGAGATCCTCAATAATTTTTAATAGGGATCCTGAGACCAAAAAAAAACTGAGATGTACTGGCTTGAGTCTAACTGATGAGTCAATGAGAAGTCATGGGAAGAACACTAGATTTGGGTTTAGAAAAACTGAATTCTGCTCTCCCTCTGCTATTTATTGCTTGGTGTGACCTTGGGTAAGTCACCTTTTCTTTTTCTCATCTCTAAAAATGAGGAGTTTGGACTTCTATGATCTATTTTAGCTCCAAATCTTCTCATTTAAAGATTTTAGAGCCCGGCATGGCAGACAGCAGCAGGAAGAGATTGCCCAGAAAAGAAGAATAATTAACAGCTCAAGTTTCTATGGAACTATATGATAGAGAAAAGGTATAGTCTGCTATTGAGTAAAGGAATTTCTCCATCTAGGAGTTACTTATATCAATGAAATTATGGGTCCCGTCCCTCACCTTACATCTAGCACTTTAAGGGTTATAAATTACTTTAAATATAATTATCTCATTTGATCACCCCAACACAATGCCATGAAGAAAGTGCTATTATTATAGCAATCTTATAAATGAGCAAGCTGAGGCTGAGTGTAGTCAAGTGACTTTTCTAAGTGCACATAATGAGTGTCTGAGGCAGGATTTGAACTCAAGTCTTTCTGACTCCAAGTCTACCATTCTATCCACTATGATTGAGCTATTTTAGAAATAAGGAAAGGTAGATGGAGGGTTGGAGTTTGGCCAACTTGAGTCATTAAACCCAAACTGGAAAACACATGAGTTGGGGATTGTATGGGAGAAGAAAGAGAAATCAGAGGAAGGAAAAAGCATCCAGAATATTGAAGAGTGGTATGAAACAGGAGAGAAGGAAGAAGGACAAAATATTCACTCCTTTCAGAAGCACAGAATTTCCCTACACCCAACTCCCATCTAGAATTCCTTTAAGAAAGAAAGGGAACAAGGATTAAGCCTCTGCTATGTATCCAATGTTATCTCATTTGATACAGCTCTGGGAGGTAGGTACCACTAGTATGTCTATTTTACAGCTGACGAAATGAAGCAGAAAGAGGTCAAGTGACCCCTGCAGGATCACACAGTAAATGTCTGAGGCCAAATTTAAACTCAGGTTTTCCTGACACCAAGGCTTTAATAGCGAGCACCACCTTGCTGTCTCTGAAGTGTCTTTTCTTATGTTACAGATGGGGACACTAGGAGGCAGAGAGCAGTTAAGCAGACTCGACCTCCTCAGTCCTCTTCTGGCTCCACTCAGTGTCCCACCTCAATCATAAGAGTCCTCAGTCTTGAGCTCTCTTTGATCTACTACTTTTCTCAATTCACCAACTCTCCCCATCCCCTGCCCCATCTGCCACTACGAGGTCCAAGCCACACCGCTATGAAGCCAGCTGGCCCCCAGGCACCCACCTGGCTGAAATTGGCCCCCAGCTCCAGAAGCCGGCTGTGACTCAGGGCACTGGCACAGCCCTGGCACTGAGCATCCTGGAGCAGGGAGAGAAGCTTGTGCCTATGGTCCTGCAAAGAGGAACCCAGAGGCTCTTGCTGATCCTGTAGATAGACTGTGCTGGAGTTGAGTAGCTGAAGGTGATCCAAGGAAACCTGCAAGTCTGAGAGGGATGGGGCAGATTAAGCCAAGAGGTTGAATTCAGGGCCCAACTAACATCAACATCATCATCATCATCTTCATTGTCATCATCATCATTGACAAAGAGCTAACATTTGCATAACACTTTCTAATCCTGCAGCACAACTTATGTATATTATTTGAACTCACAATAACCCTGGGAGGTAGGTACTATTATTATCTCCATTTCACAGATGAGAAAACTGAGGCTAAGAGGTTACGTGACTTGCTCAGGTTCACACAGCTATTTTTAGCAACTGTCTGAATCCAGATAAGAATTCAAGACTTGCTGACTCCAATACCCGGGCAACCTAATGAACAAAAACCCTTTCTGCCTTTCTCACCCTCACTCCACTTGCTTTCTCCTTCACAAATTTCACGTATATACCAACACACCCATATTATCCACACCCATCCATATTACATATATCAGTTCCACACCCATGCACACACCCCAGTACATTCACACACATTCATACTCATATGCCATGCACTCCATGGATTCTGGGCCCCTCTTACCTTGACCCAGTCTTTGCAGGGAGGCCAGCATAGGATACACTGTTCCCCTGAGCTGGGTATGGATGGTGCTGCCAAGGTTTACACCAACACCTGGGGGCAGAAGACAATGAATAATTTTATCGGGCAGACAGATCTTTGAACTATGAAGGCCAGGGAAGGAGTGGGGAGAAGAGGGGAGGACAGACTCAGCAGATCCAGAGACCAAGCCAACCCTGTAGAGGTTAGAAGGGTATCCCTCAAGTCTCCCAAAGGACAGGGGCTGGATATCTCCTGCCAGCTGCAACCCAGGGCTCTACATGTAGCAGACCCTTGCTTTGTGCCAGAAGGCGCTAAGTCCAGATCTTAACCCAGATCTTTGTCGGGGTTTCCCAAAAGCAGTATAGCTACTGAAGGAGTGAAGGAAGCCTTCGTCCCAGAGAATGACTGGACTTTATGACCTCAGCCTCTGAGGAGGTGCTGGCCTCCTAAGAAGCCCATGCCTGCAGGTTCCAAGGGGTTCTGGGACCCTCAAGCCCTCACCATCCAGTTCTTCCAAGACTTGATTCTGGGGGATAGAGAACTGATCAGCCACTGCCTGCAGCTCCTGTGGAGGAAAGGGAATCCCAAGTCCAGGCTGGTGCCTTTACCTCCTCCAGGTCTACTTAGAAAGCCTGAGGAACATTGCCTTTCTCCAGGCAATTTCTATCCACTGGATCTACCCACAGGCACCAACTAGCTCCTAAGCAGCAGCCAGCTGCCACCCTGACCACCTACAACATCTGGTTGCTTCCCTGACCACCTGCTGCTGTGGCTAAAAAGGATTAGTGCTTACCTGGGGGACATCAGAGACCAGACCTTGTAGAGAGTTCAGCACCCCAGGTACAGCCCGGACACCAGGGCCTACCTCGTCATGTGTCCTTTGGTTGGTAATGAAAGCACAGACTACACCAGTCCTATTACAGAAGAGAGAGCTTTGGTCAGTATCCACAGTGGGCAAAGGGATGCCCCCCAAGGCCCTCCTGGATTAGGGGAGCAAGAGATCCTCTACTTCCCTCCCCTCCACAAAAAAAAAGGAGAAGTGCACCAGGGCCTCCTAGATTTCATAATTCCCTGCCATGCCAATTTGCCTCCCTCTGTGCCCACCCAACCATCCCTCCCTCCCAGGGTCCCCTAATGCAAGGTCCTTGATTACAGGAGGAGAAGAGTGATGAGCAGCAGGAAACTCATGAGGCTTCCCCTCTCACAGGCCATAGACTTGTGCTCAACCTTGATCCGGCCCCCACAGCGCCTGCGAAACCGGCAACAGCAGAAGCAAAGGCCAACAGTGGGTACAATAAGAAGGAAAAGGACAGCAATCACGGCACACACCACATAGCCAGCCTCATAGCGGACCACCTGCAGTGGGGAGGGAAGAAGCTGTCAGCCAGGACCTCCGGTCCCATTGTCCATCTTCTTCATCTGCCCCCTACAAATAACTTACTAACACTTAGAAAGGATTAACAAACTACGCCTGCCGCCCAGGCTTCTGTCCCATTTCCACACACTCCCGTATTACAGCCCTACCCTTTGCTCAGTTAATGGATGTCCAACACTGAACAAAGTTGGGAACTCAAGTTCTAGATGAAAACTTAACTGCAAGAATAATTAACAGATTAAGATAGCATCTTCCTTAATCCGCTTCTGATTACCCCTCCTTGGATTCTCATGGAAGATATAGAAGATAATGGGAGATTGAGCTAAATATGAACTGACCTCAACACATTGTGGGTAAGCTAAGCAATGAGCAGATGTGGATTTTAGCCTCCTCTGTGTATGCTACTGAGTCAGCTAAGTGGTTCACAGGATAGAGGGCTGCACCTGGAATTCAGGAAGACCTAAGTTCAAATTGAGCCTAAGAAGTGTAATAGCTGTGTGGCCCTAGGCAAGTCACTTAACTTCTGTTTGCCTTAATTCTCAGGAAAAGGAAATGGTAAACTACTCCAGGTTCTGTGCCAAGAAGCGTTGGTGTGCCATGATTCACGGACTGAATGACTGAGCAGCCACAATGTATGCCACTAACTAGCTAGGTAACAACACTGGGCAAATCACTTCCAGTCTCTAGGTCTCCCCTTCCTTGTCTGTGAAATGAAGGTATTAGACTAACTAATCATGTTAATAATAAGAGCCATATTTATAAGTACTTGAAGGTTTGCAAAATGCTTTACAAATAGTAGTCAGTTCCAGCATCCTATGGGTCTATAATGTTCTATTACCATCCCACCCCCGACTCTGTCCCTTCCAACTCTTGAGATTCATATACCATCCCCACCAAAAGTGTCCTGGCCTCTTGATACTTACATCTGAGGTTCGAACAGAAGAGGGTTCATTCAGTGCCACTCGAATCAACCCTACAGAAAAGGGAGAGAGGTCATCACCATCACCACCACCTCCTCTTGCTACCTTGCCCTCCCAAGCCCTACCCTGATTGCCAGGAGCCAATTGGGAGTCATATGGAGCTATTTCATATCTTTGAATGAACATGAGCTTTGGCAGTTCAGGAGGGAGGGTGCAGGGAACTCCTCCCCTATACACACCCTATATGCCATGGAAAGGACACCTTGCCCCATAAGGTCCTGCCCAGACCTGCTACAGGGAGCTGTGCTTGATGATGAGTGGGGGAGGTAGAACTCAGGAGAGAACACTCCAAGTTACCCACACCCTACTCTTCACAAAACCTTGCTCTCCAACCCCACCCAGGTCTCCCCAATCTGGGTACTGAGGCAGATGCTATTCACGAGTGGTCAGGGACCCACAATTCCAGATTCTCAGAGCTCTGCCATCTAGGGGTACCATGCCTACGAGATTGCAAAGGTGAGAGAGATGCAGATCTCCAGTGCAAGGGATCCAGAGACCAGTCTAACGTTTCCTCCCCTCCACCCAAAGAGAAAGGGCAGAGGTGGAGAGGACAGCCTATCCTTGAGACCACAACCCTGAAACTTTTCACTCTGCTCCGACTACCCCCAAGACTGGCGCCTGCTCTCCCCCCAGCTTCTTCCCCCCAACCTATGCCCTCCACTTTGAAGTCTTTCCCAGACATCTCCTGACACTCCCCTCTGCCACCAAGGCTGCTGTCCTAGTTCTCCTAGGAATGTAGCCAATCCTGGAAGAGGGAGCTATTGGGAGCTCTCTCCCTGCTGGCGCCAGGGTCAGAGAAGACTGGGTCCCTCTTATCCTAGGCTGGCACAATCACCGCATTGTCAGGGAGTTACGATAGACCCCAGGTAAAAAATGAGTAGCGCCATGGCTAGAGGGAGTGACGAGGCTCTGTGATGGTCAGGCGACTTCGCCCTTTCCCCCAAACCCCGCTCCTCACCTTCTGGGAAGGGATTGAGCTGCACCATGTCCAGGAAGCCCCGCACCATCCTGTAGAGGGGATCCAGGGACCCAGGTGGTTGGGTCTGAGGATCCAGCCAGCGGCCTTTGCCTAACCGGGTAAAATGCAGCTTCTCCGCTTGGCCCTGCGGCCCGCAGTACTGCGAGGCCGCCTGGCCCCTGCATAGGGCCAGCTCCAGCCCCAGCAGGAGGGTGATAGGAACCAGGCTTCCGGGGAACCTCATCTGGAAAAGGACCCAGCAGTCCTAGAGACAGACAGCAGGAGCTGGGGCAAGGGGCGTTTCAACAGTTCTGTGTGCAGGCAAGGAGGAGAGGGCAGGACATACATCCTTCTCTCTAGTCCTCCGCTTACTGGAGCTTCTAAAACCGGCCCAACTGGTTTGCTACTTCCAGATCTGGCTCCCTTCAGTGCCTGAGGACAGGGAAGGGAATAGGCACTGGGGAGGGGGAGGGGATGGAGGTTAAGTTCTAGGTGCCACCCTGTACAACTAAGAGAGGGTAGCCCTGGAGGGAACTCAGGCATCCCTCCATCTTCCCTTCCTCCCAGACCCCAGACTTAAGGCGACTCAAGCCCCCCAAGCCATGCAATGCTTCTCCTAGGGTCTGTCTGGAGTAAAGGAGATAGGGGTGGACATAGCCTTCTCCCATTCTTGCTCTTCCCCCCCCCCCAACTAATTCCCAAAGATGAAGGTTCACAATCCTCCCTGCTCCTCCTTCTCCCCAAGAGGCCTCCAACTAGGCAAGTAAGATGAGGGAGAAGTTAGGGCCTCAGTTAATAACGGGGTTCTGTCCGGAAATGAGAACCCATCAGAGGGGGATGACTCAGAGATGGGGATCAGGGCCCCAAGGAAAAGGAAGGAAATCTATCAACAGGCCAGGAGCAGGACAGGAAGGTCAGTGGGTCAGGTAGGCATCTCACATGGGTAGATGATACCCTGCGGAAGAGAGGACTCAGCATTTCTGGGAGAAGATGGGAAGAGAGCTCTCAGGAAATCACAAAGTATTAAAACACCAATGGACCTCCAAGATCTAGTCTGAACCATGAGGCAGTGTACTGTAGTGGGATGAGCCCTGCATCTGGAATCAGAAGAGCTGAGTTCCAATTCATTCACTATGTGTATGACCTTAGGCAAGCCATTCCAACTCTCTCAGTCTCCCTCAGTTTTCTCATCTGTAAATTGAAAGGTCGGAGAGATGATCCCTTCTTGTTCTAAATCCTATGGACCCTTTCATTTTATAGAAGAGAAAATCGAGTCTTAGGAGGTCTTCTCAGTCTCTTGTCATAGCATTGTCAGTGTGATCTAGAGACAAAAGCATCATATTTGGAATCCAAGGACTGTGGAACATTTTTGTCCTGACACTATTATCTGTGTGACTTTGGACACAACCCTTAATTCAGTTTCTTCATCTGTTAAGATAAAAAAAAAAATGTTGAACCAGATGGTCATTTGTTGTTTACTCCTATCCAATACTTCATGACCCCATGTGAGGTTTTCTTGGCAAAGATACAGGAGTGGTTTGCCATTTCCTTCTCCAGCTCGTTTTACAGATGAGGAAACTGAGGCAAACAGAGGTTAAGTGACTTGCCCAAGGTCACACAGCTAATATCTGAGGCCACATTTGAACTCAGGAAACTTCCTGACTCCAAGTCCAGAGCTTCATCCACTTGACCAACTAGATGCCCTGATGATCATTTAGGTCCCTTCAAGTTCTTTTAATTCTATGAGACTAACAGGAAGGAATTCAGCCCACTTGCAGGGGAAGGAGGGGAATTGGGGGAAGGGAGTTGGAGATGGGAGTAAAGAAAAACAGACAGGCAGACAGACCCAGAGGGAAAGAAAGAGAGATTCTGTAAGTGCATTCCCAAGCATGTTTGTCTCTAGGTTTATTTTTAAAATGTCATATTGTAATCAGTCATTCCTCTACATAAGCACCCACCCCCACCCCCTGAACTGACCTTCCCTTGACACTAGGAAAATCCGTGAAACAAAGGACAGTTTCCCTCTTGTCCTTGGGTGCTTGGGGCAGGCTATGATCTCAGAACCTCAGTCTGGGCTGGGGAGGATGGGCAAAGGGGAAGAGATTCGAAAGGAGAGGAGCAGGTCCCTCAGTGCTTAGTTTTTCCTTACTATTTGGTCTCTAATTTGAACTGCTCAGTCACACAGGATCTTCTTCTCTCACTCATTCTATATTAATCTGCCCTTCTGGAAAATGGAGGAAATGCCAATTGCTGTGAACAGAAGGGAAAAGGCTATGGGATCTTCAGATGTTAGGGGACAGTGGACAAAGTGGGACTGAGCAGAAAAAATAGTAGGAGCTGGAAGTAGATGGTGCCCTAAGCTAGGGTGACAGAGTCGACTGTTCCCCCTCTACCAGTCAGTTGGTCAGTGAGCATTTATTGAGGTCCTACTATGTGCCAAATATCATTCTAAACACTGGGGATACAAAGAAAGGCAAAGGATAGTCCCTGCCCTCAAGCAATCCAATTCACAATCCAATAGGCAGACAACATGCAACAACCATATGTAAATAACTATGTATAAACAGGATAACTAGGAAATTTAAAACAAAAAATAAAAAAAATAGGAAGTAAAGCAGAGGGAAGAACTACAATGAAGAGGGATTGGGAAAGGCTTCCTGGGGAAGCTCTCTGTTTCTGTATGAGCTCCTTCCCTTTTGTTCTACTCTTAAAGAGGTTCACCTAAGTTTCCTCCCTAGGTTCCTTCAGGTCATGGCATTAGGAGCCATAATGAACTATTCCTGGTGACCATAGATTGTCAGAGCAGGAAGGAACTTTAGGGCCCAACTAATCCAATCCCTTCATTTCACAAATGATGAAATTGAGACCCAGGGGGGTATTTGCCCAAAGGCATACAACTAGTCAGTGACAGAAGAGGGTCTATAATCCAGGTCTCTGACCCCCAAAACAGTGTCCTTTGCATTGAACCACTCTTGTCCTTAAAGTCCTTTCCTGAGCGCTCAGCAGGTACACTGGAAAAAGTTTTTCCTTATGTCTGCACCTTACCTCAACTTCATCCTTTTGAGAATAAGGATCCTGGAGTCCCATGCCAGTTCGTATTTCCCTCCCCAGCATTCACATTTCCCATTTTGTGTCCACACCTATTAACAAACAGACAAACATTGATGATGTTGTTTGGACCCAGCTGCCACATGCCACAATCCCCACCTTTTTTACCTCTTTGTCTTAAATTTGTGTCTGAGGAGCTCAAACTACTTTCACATCTGTCACCTACTCCCAGATGTAGGCACTGGAGGGACATACCACCACAGAGCCAGGGATGGAGCTTGGTTATCTTGACCATTCATGCCCAGGTCTCTCTTTTTATCCCACCCTGTCTATGTCCCTATGTCAGGCTAGTCCACTATGATCTCTTTCCCCTTGTCTACAAAAGCAGAATTAGGGTAGTGCTTCCACTCCCCCATCCCCATTCAGCCTGTTAAGAGAAAATTACCCCTGTATAGATGATTTTCTAACTTTAGTACTTGTCTTTCCAGCTCAAAGAATGTAAATAGCCTCTTCTTAGGCATTCTATAATCCATTTATAGAATAATTGGTAACAGTCATGTCCCTGTTTTGATTTCCATTGTATTTTCTGACTTTTCTGGATTATAAGACTTGGAAGGAGTTTAAATTCATAATTTGATCCATGAGGCCCTGGAAAATGCATCTAAGCCTTTAGAAAAGTGGCTTCAGATGCTCAGATGCCCCTTCTTTTTCCTTGTAATGTTATAATTAGAACAATCACTAATACCATTGTTTTTAGAAGCTCTTCACTAATGACACTTTGTCCTTTGAAGATTCCTTTCGCCAGAACTCAAGGCACATTTCACAGATGTGATCTCTGGTAGCATGGGGGAAGGAGGGGAGGAGAAGGGAGGGGCTGGGGAGGATCTAGGCATTTGATGGATGGGGGATACTGATGTATGAAGTTGAACAGAGATGTGCCCTAATAGGGTCAATGGCCAAACAAGGAAGAGAATCCAATAGCCCTGCTTCTCAGCTTCTCTAATCTCTGCAGACTTGGTAGGCTACCTAGTACCAAGATCGCCCCACCCCCCTCTTTCTCTGTCACATAAACCCAGGATCATTTTCAGGGACCTGAAATTCTCTGGGGAATCAGAATGTCTCCTTTGGGACCTCCCTGAAACTCAGAAAGCAGGCTCAAAAGGTGTCTGGGGGGTCCTGGGAGGTGGTAGGAGGAGAAGAAGCCAGTGCTATAAATGAATCTCCTGGGGCCTGGGACCAAAAAAGCCATGTGTGGGCTGCCCAGTGAGCAGGAACGCCCTTGTGGCTGTCTTCAAGGGCACTGGCAGATTAATAGGCAGTAAGGGGAGCTTTGAGAAGAAAAAGGTAAACAGCAAGGAGACAAAGGCCACCTACGAACTATGCCATCACACTGGACTTCCTTGGAAGACAAGGGAATTCTTGAAGAACTACCAGGACCTTCTTTTCCACAAAGTAATAGAATCACAGAATTTCAGAGCTGGAAATGATTTCAAAAAAACCATCCAGTCCAACCTAAGCCATAGCAAACAAGAAACAAAGCTACAACCTCACACACAGCTTCAGCCTGAAGGCCTCTAGCAAGGGGTGACCTGCTACCTCCTGAGCCAGACCATCCCACTCTCAGACAATTGTCTTCACCCTTGTATTAAGACCAAGTCTACCAAATTTTTGTACTTTCCATCTCACTCTGACCTCTGGGGCTGAGCAGGACACCTTTAATCCTTCTTCCATAGTCTAGCCCTGAAAACACTGAGAGGCAATAATCATGCTCTTACCTCTCTTCCCTCTTCTGTTCTCCAGGCTAAACATTCCCATCCTCTCAAAAAATTCTCATATGGCAAGATCTAGACATCTTTCACCGTCCTGGCTGTCCTCCTCTGGATTCTCTTCCTCTGTTATTCCTTGTTCCTATTTGGTCATCATCTTTTACACGCAGAAAGTATTAAGAACCCTCCAACTCCTGAGATTTCTCTCATCTCTCTATCCAACCCCTGAAAGGGAAGGAAGGCTCTGAGAAATGAAATCACATTATATATAATAGTAAAGAATTATGATTGCAGTTCAGGTTTCCTTCTAGTAAAGCCTGAGGAATTTTGCATGGGACATTGGAACTGTGACATAAGATAGCACAACACCACCTGACTCTGAGAGGGGAGGATTTGGTGAAGAGCTTAGGAGAGATGTCCCCTTTTATTTTCTTAGAGGGGGGAGACATGCAGTTCTAGATTCTCTTGGGAACTAACTCCAGACAGACAGAAAGACAGATTTTGGACATGGCAGACACATAGGGGAAGCTGGCTCCATATGATATCACTGATTTCCAGCTTGTTTCCTAAGAGATTTGGGGGGCATTTCTCCTTGGGTGAGATCAGGTTTGAGTTGAGATTGCTTTCTCCTTTGGGGGAAGTATTCACTCAGTGTATTTTTGGTATATTCTAATCTACATGAATTTTCTCTTCTCTGTTTTCTTGGATAAGGTTGGCTCACAATTCACTATCTGTGATGGTCTCTTTACTATAATATTTGGTGGGAAGGAATCAAATTGGGAAGTGTAAAGCAAGGGCTGTTCTTATTCATCCTTCAGAGTTAGCCAGTAGAAAAACTAGTACCATTTTTGTTCTGAACCAACTGTGCCCTCAGACCAGTAGTATTTAGGGAAACAGATAGATATAATTCTATTCCTGTACTCCCTCTCTGAGAAACGAACAGAGAAGCCAGATTCATGGCCCCTTTTCTTGATTTCCTCAAGACAGTCAATCAATAAGCATTTATTAAGTTCCTACTATGTGCCAAGTACTGTGCTAAGTACTGGGGGAAACAGAGAGGCAAAATATAGTCCCTGCCCTCAAGAAGCTTACAAGAATCTAATGAAGGAAATAATACACACACACATACACATATATATTTATGTGTGTATGTATGTATGTCTATATGTATGTATATGTATTAAGCTATATATAGGAAAAATAGGAAATAATTAACAGAGGGAAGGCCCTAGAATTAAAAGGGGTTAGGGAGGCTTCTAGTAAAAGATGAGATCTTAGGTGGGATTTAAAAGGAAGCCAGAGAAGGCAGTAAGTGAATCTGAGGAGGGAGAATGTTCCAGGCATGAGAGATAGTAAGAGAAGATGTCCAGAACCAAGAGAAGGAGTATTTCTTAGCACAGCCAGAAAGTTGGAATTACAGTGTCCCTTGGAGAGCAGGTCCAATGCCTCCCCTTGATCTTCTTGTCCATACATGCAGACATCCTATGTGGATATACGTAATCTACTGGGACAGCATATACTTAGCATGATGGAAGAGAGGATGGAGAGATATCTAAACAAAACATGTTTCTTTACATGTTTCTGGTAAGCTCAGATGTGAAACATGTGAAGAAACCCCACAGATTCCCCCTAAATCTCCTCCTTGTTCTTGGCAGGGGTGGGGAAGCTACAGCCTCGAGGCCACATGTGGCCCTCTAGTCCTCAAGTGCAGGCATTTGATTCAATCCAACGTCAAGGTCACAGGTTCCCCACCCCTGCCTAGTCCCTTCTTTCAGTTCTACCATTCCAAACAGCCCTGAAAACTAGTACCTCTCCCACTTCCATCCTTTCCTAAATACCCTTCCCTAGATTTTCCATTGCTCTGATGCCTTCTGTTTCTCAGTCCTCACTATTTTTCTCTTCCTCTCGATCCCAAGTTGTCATCAAGCCTACAAACATGTACAACAGGGTATAAAAATTATCAGAGTGCTAAATAATTATGAACCTGTAAACCTGGCCAACACTGACCTTCTTAACCTAAATTAATCCTTTATTAGATGACTTCAAAGCCTAATCCTGATCTCCAAGTGGCGTTTCCAAGATCAAATCATTAGCTCATATCACCTGCAAGTTTCTTCAAAATGGCCTTCAAAACAAAATGGCCTCTTCTTTCCAGAAAGCTTTACATTCCCTCTATCCTCCTCCCTTGTGTCATTACCTAACATATTAATATAATATTAATAAGTATGCCATCAGTAAGGGTCAATAATACCTGACTCCACCCTGGCATCACCCACATACCCCTACTATAATTACTACTTTGTGATCCTGGACCTCCCATTATAGGGAGGTATCATTGCAGCAAAGGTACAACATAGAGGTATAATCCACATCCCAGAACCAGAGCTCTGGCTTTGTATGGCTCAATTTCAATCTAGGGAGGCTTCTTACATAAATCTTTCTTTGGCCTATGTCCTCAACCATGGTTTTCCCTGGGAATATCAAGTCCCAATTTGCGAAACAAAAGGAAAAAGACCCTCAGTTGCCATGTAGGCAGTCTAACAACACTTTTAATATCTGCCAATCTTTATTTAACCTGACAAAAATTAAAACGAAACCCATAAATAGTCAGAACACCTCTTCTTCCCAACTTGTTAAGCCCCACATCTCAAGAAGCCTAGATAGTCTTCCTAGTTTATAGGATTACCCAGGGCTGAACCCAAAAACAAGTGAAAGGAAAGCATTCAAGACTGTTAGATGGTCAATGAAACGACTGCTTTAGCAAGCCTCCCCTGCCCTCCCCTAAGGCACTCTTTTGTTCTCAAAACTGTCCATAGTATCTACTTAATGTGCACTACAGTATTCTTACCTTTTCCTCAGACCTGTACAATCCATCTAAATTTCAGTACCAGTGAGGGGCAAGGGCCAGGCTTGGTCTTCCACATCATAGCTCCCATTTTTACTGCTTGGTCCAGGATCTTCTCCACTTGATCCAGGACCCTGGTATAAACTAGCAACTACTCCTCTGGATCCAGAAATAGTGGTCCAAGAACTCTTCATCACTGTTCCAGTATTGCTCTCCATTTGGCTCAGGAGCTACTCCTTCCTCCATTACTGCCTCCTCCCACAGCCCTCTTTGAGGCCACTGATTCCCTAGAAGGGATATATGATATATAAACATGCAACTCATTTACAAAATGGTACGGACCAATCATCAACAAGATAGAAGCTGAATGTGGTAGTCTGAAAAACCTCAGAGACTTTGAGATCAGGCTTGTGTGCAACAGGTTACTTACACCGTAGATGTGCTCCCAAGCATCCCCACCCCATCCATTTCCTACAATCCTCCATGCAAGAATCTTCTATGCTGAAAACTTCTACAATGAGAAGAATCTAGACAATCCCTGGCATTTCCCAGGCTGGGACATCAGATATGGAAAACCCATCAGGCACAACTGAGTAAGACCTTACCTTTCTCTATAAACCCTCAGTCCAGATGTGGAAGGACGTAAGCCCATTAACAACTAGGAAAATGAATTAAAGTGGAGTATAGCCTGGGGGCCTCAAGTCTATAAAGAAGCTTCTTGTAGAATCCGAGAGCCCCTTCCTTTTTCTGGTGTGCAAATTTGACCATGTCACCACACACCCCTTTCCATTCAGTAAAAGCCAGCAGCTCCCCATTACCCCCAGCAGAAAACATAAAATCCTTTGACTCTTAAAGCCCTGCAAAACCTGCATCCTTCCTGCCTTTTCAATTTTTCTTACTCTTTTACTTCCCTCTCCATACAATATGATAGAGGGCCACTAACCTTCTTCATGTTCTATCTTTTCATTCAATTTCTTTTCACTGACTTTATTTTTAGTTTTCAACATTCACTTCCGTAAGTGTTTAATTTTCTCCATCTTCCTCCCCTCCCCCTCCCCAAGATGGCGTGCAATCTGATGTAGGTACTTTATATATATTCTTATTAAACATATTTTCACCTTAGTCATGTTGTATAAAGAATCAGAATAAATGGGAGGAACCATGAGAAAGAAAAAACAAAACAAAACAAAACAAAAAAGAGAGAGCAAATGATATGCTTTGATCTGCATTCAGACTCCATATTTCTTTCTCTGGATGTGGATGGCATTTTCCATCATGAGTTTTTTGGTGCTTGACAGGTTCATTCTCCTCACCTCCATGACAGAGAATTCTGTACTAGAAACTCCCATAGTAGGAACCACCCAGACCATCCCTGGTATCAGTTGTTGGTAAAATCAGCTGCCTTCTGGCTTCCTGGGCCTCTTTGAAGATTCAGCTCAAATCTCACCTTTTGCAAAAAAAAAAAGCCTTTGCTAGAGACTTCCCTCTGAGATTTCATTCTCTTTTACATTGTATATACCTTTTGTGCACAACTTCTGGCATATGTCTCTCCCATTAGACTATGAGCTTCTTGAGAAACCAGTGGTATGATGGTGCTCAAACAGGCAACTGATTATTAAATTTTCAGTGAGAGCATTTCTAATTTGAGAATAGGCAAACACTACAAATCAGGGGTTGATTTATGGATTTATCAGTGTTCTAGACTTAAGAAAGTGATGGAGAAAATGTTCATAATGCAAATTAAATTTTTTAAGTGCAGCATATGTACATTTTTTTAAGGAAAGCCAATTGTTAAACATTTACCAACACACCCCAGCAAAAACTGTGTTCTTGCCTTTCTTTGTATCTCCAGTACTAACTTTCCCTCTGAGATCACCTTTTACACATATTATATATACGTAATACATGTCATATATTTTACACATATATGTATATTTTTTATATGTATACAGTTATTTGCATGTTTTCTCCTCCATTAGAATGTAAGCTCCTTGATGATAGGAACTGTTTTTGTCTTTGTATCCCCAGTACCTATCACATTACCTAGCACTGAATGGGGTGTATGGAGTGTTCAGTGGGGATAAGCACCTCTGGTATGAAGTCTTTCCAAGTACTCCTCAACCCTCTTTGGTGTCTACCTCCACTCAAATCTCACCTGTGGCTCCAGGATGCAAGCAGTCAGCTGAAGAAGATGCTATGGAGCACTTAGAGATTGGTCAGACATTGACGATGTCAAGGTCATTCACTGCATCTCAGGCCATCACCAGTCATCTTGACCTTTGCCTTGTCACTGGACTAAGATGCCTGGAAGGAAGAGTGAGCCTTATGAGCAAGACAAGGCATCACTCACTCATGACATCATCAATCTTCTTTGAAAATCAAGGACATAGACTTAGTTCTTCTCAGCAATGCAAGGACCAGAAACAACTCCAAAAAACTCATGATGGAAAATGCCATCCACATCCAGAGAAAGAAATATGGAGTCTGAATGCAAATGGAAGCATATCATTTGCTCTCTTTTTTGGTTTGGTTTGGTTTTTTCTTTCTCATGGTTCCTCCCATTTATTCTGATTCTTTATACAACATGACTAAGGTGAAAATATGTTTAATAAGAATGCATATAGAGAACCTACATCAGATTGCACGCCATCTTGGGGAGGGGGAGGGGAGGAAGGTGGAGAAAACTGAACACTTACGGAAGTGAATGTTGAAAACTAAAAATAAATTATTTTTTCAAAAAAGAAAAGAAAATTAAGGATGAACAACAGAACAACAACAAACTCTTAATAAATTCTTGTTAACTAACGTCTGAGGTGGGACAAGCATTGGTTATCTTCTAGTGACTGAGATCCTCATCCTCCACCCCACTGGATATCATATTTAGGCTTCACCTTTTAGGGTCAAGTTAAAATGCACCCATAATAAAGGTCATTGACTTTTAAGATCACTGGCCAATCTGCCTATTTATTGGGTCAAAGCCTCTAATGCCCCAAATGGCTCCAACTATGGGGACATTGTGAACTTTATTATGAAGGTGGAGGTAACTCAGTGATACTCACAACCAAGAAGTTCTTTGACAACGAGACAACTTAGTAATTACCAATGCCAGAGTAAAGTTTTCTATGCTGACCTTCTTAAGAAGTTAACCTTATCAAGGAAATGTCATATCTCTTTAAGGAGACATGAAGGGGACAAGAGGACTCCTCCTAGGCACATAAACCTTCAACAAAAGGGTATTATTGACAATATCCATTACTAACTCATCTGGTTTTCACAAAGAAACATCCCTGCTTTACCAGGCACAGAAGCAGGAATAAGCACAAAAGAACAGCATGAACCTGTAAGAACCGTATCAGGAAGGTTAAAAGGTGCAAGAGTTAAGTCGTTTGAAATATGATATAGGTAACACAAAGGGAATTTTAAGCTATATTTGGAGCAAAATAATGAACAAGAAAGGGATCATTGAACAAAAGTATCTCAGTGGTTGCCTCAGTCAAGGAATCTTGCAAGGCCTTAACCTATTAACCAGGTAGCTAGATGCCACAATGAGCCGAGTATTGGACGTGAAAGTCCTGACTTCAAATCAGTCTTTTGTACCAGTTTTGTGACCCTCAGTAAGTCATTGGCTTCTGATTGCCTCAGTTTCCTCATCTCTAAGATGAGGATAATAACAGTACCACAGTAATAACTATATATTGGAACAATGATCAACTGTGAAGGACTTAGCTACTCTAACGACAATTCCAAAGGATCCATGATCAAAAATGTCATCCATCTCCAGAAGGAGAACTGATGAACTCTGAGCACAAATTCAAGAGCACTGTTTTCACTTTCTTAATTTTTCTTGCTTTTTTCTGGGCTATTTTCTGCAACATGGCTAACATGGAATTTTTTTTTTACGATATCTACTTTGCAAAGTTATTGTGAGGATAAAATTAGCAAAATGTTTGCAAATCTTAAAACAATATACAAATACTAGCTATTGTTTATTACTGTTATTAAAGTCCTGGACTTGAAGTCAAAAATCCGAGTTCAAATCCTTTCTCATATATTTTACTGGTTATGTGACCCTGGTTAAGTCACATAACCTTTCTGAGTGTTACTTTCCTCATCTGTAAAACAAGGATAATAATAATCCCTATTTCCCAAGGATGATATATGTAACACTTGTAAACCTTAGAGAAGGAAACAAGCATTTATCAAGTACCTACTATGTGCTAAGTTCTTCCCAAATATTGTCTCATTTGATTTTCATAACAACCCCCAGAAGTGGGTGCTATTATTATCTCCAGTTTATAATTGAAGAAACTGAGACAAAGGTTAAATGATTTGCCCAGGGTCACTCAGCTAGTAAGTGTCTAAGGTCAAATTTGAACCCAGGTCTTCCTGACTCCAGGCCCAGCTATTAAAACACCTATATAAATGCTTGCTTTCATTATTATTACTCAGACTCTTGCTCTCTTGTCCTTTCAACACTCATACCTTACCAGCTCCAACATTGAATTACTCCTACTATCTACCTCCTCTTCTTTTCCTCATGCGACCTTGAATGGAGCTAGAGGAAATCACACAAACATGTAAGTACACCACAAATGTGTGCTATCTAACCTCAACTGGACCCTTACCACAGCAAGGCGATCCTCCTGCTCCTCCCTAACTGATATTCCAGACCACTCTCCACAGCAGCTGTTCCAAATTCTCTCTGCTCAAACCTCCTATGGCACCCTATCTACTGACATCCTCTGATAGTTTAGCAAGAAAATCAAGGCCATTTGCTGGGAATGCCCTCTTCTCCCCAGTTGCCTCTCTCATGCCCTTCAAAAAAATCTCACCCCACCTGCTTCTCTATCCAGTCACTGAAGAGGAGTTGCTGCTTACTGAGAACAATGTCTCTACTCTTAATAAAGTGTCTCTCATCTTCTCTGGCACATTACTACAATTGCCATCCCACCCCTCACTAATCTTTGGTTTTTGCCTATTTACTAGCTCTTTCTATGATATGGTTACTCAAAGATTCTCTCTCCCTCTCTCTCTCTCTCTCTCTCTCTCTCTCTCTCTCTCTCTCTCTCTCTCTCTCTCTCTCTCTCTCTCTCTCTCTTCTCTCTCTCTCTCTCTCTCTCTCTCTCTCTCTCTCTCTCTCTCTCTCTCTCTCTCTCTCTCTCTCTCTCTCTCTCCTTCCCTCCCTCCCTTACTTCTCAGTCACACTTATTGAAAAAGCTATCTCTACTTCTTAACTTCCTTTCTCTTACAGAGGCAGTGAGATAGCTCACTGGATAGAGTACTAGATTTGGAATAAAGTCTTACCTCAGAGATTCTGGGCCCAGTCACCTGACTTGTTTGTGCCTCAGTTTCTTCATCTGCAAAATGTGAGGTAGGTGCTACCTCACAGGTTTGTTGTGAGGATCAAATGAAACAGCATATGTAAGTGCTTTCATAACCTGAAAGGATTATGTTAAAAGCTAGTTATTACTTATGATTATTCTCTTCTAAACCTTTTACACTCTGGTTTCTGACCTCATCATTGACACCACTCTCTCCAAAGTCACGAATGATCTCTTAATTGTCAGTGCTAATGGTCTTTTCTCAGTTCTCATTCATCAATTTCAATGACAACATATTCTATAAACAGCTGGGAGAAAGACTTTCAAATAGGAAGGAAAGAAAATGCGAATAATTCAGAATTATTCTACATTCACTAGAAACCATAGAAGGGAATGAAATTCTAAAAACTTATGAAAAGTGAAGGAATAAAAAAATCAGAACTGGAAGGGCCCTCAGAGGCCAACTCGTTCAATTCACAACCCAAAGCATCTGCACTGTAACATACCCAACAAGTGGTCATCCAGGTTCTGCTTGAAGATCTTCAGAGAGGGAATGTAAACCACTATCCAAGGTAGCCTTTCCCACCCTTGGATACCTCTAGTCATTAAGAAGTTTTTCCTTAAAATTGGAAATTGATGAGATGTGCATTAATTGGGGAATGGCTGAACAAACTGTGGTATATAAATGTAGTGGATTACTATTGTGTAATAAGAAATGATGAGCAGGCAGATCTCATAAAAATGTGGAAAGACTTACACAAAGTGACGCAAAGTGAAGCAAGTAGAATCAGAAGAACTGCTCAGCAACACAATGATACAAGACAATTCCAAAAGACTTAAGATGGAAAGTTCTATCCACATCTAGAGAAAGAACTATAGAGTCTGAATGCATATCAAAGCATATGATTTTCACTTTATTTTTCTTTCATGGTATTTTCCTTTTGTTCTATTTTTTCTTTCACAACATGACTAATATGGAAATATGTTTTACGTGACTGCACATATATAACCTATATCAGATTGCTTACTGTCTCAGGGAGGAGTTAGGGGACAGAAAAGGGGAGAAAATTTGGAACTCAAAATTTTTTTAAATGAATGTTAAAAATTATCTTTACATATAATTGGAAAAATAAAAATGCTATTAAAAAAAGTTTTTCCTTACACTAAGCCTAAATTTGCCACATTGTAACTTTCATCTATTGTCTTTATTTCTGTCCTCTGGGGTCAAACAGGGCAAATGGAATCCCTATTACATATGCTAAGTTTTCGAACACTGAAGGCATCTCTCTAGTTCCCTTTGAATTTTCTCTTCTCCAATCCACCCAAGCCTGCATAAGAATACCCTTTATACCCCACATGACAAGTTATCATCAGTGGAAAAAGACAAAGGTCTTTCCTTAAAGACCTTCAGCTCTGAAAGCTTTCCTTTCCTTGGTCCCAAAAATGTAAATACTCTTGCCAAAGTCTACCAGTTTAGATTGGTAGCATGACAATGGCTAGAGAGTTGGCTTGAGGCCTGGAAGACTTTGAGCTGTGTTACTTTACCTCTAGGCAACAACTCTTTCAGATTCTAAGTTATAGAGAAGGTACCAAGCTGAGATGGAGATCCCTCACTTTCTAGAGGTTCCTATGCTTATGAAATTGAAAACTAAAAAAAAAAAGTCCACCAGATTATATAGTCTTAGCCTCTCAGGACCAAACTTTTACTAGGTTCAAAATTCTTATGGACTATGGGAAGCACCCTTGAAATGAATCCACGATGAACCATATCAAATCCCAGAGAGAGCATATCTGGCCTCTTCTTTTACCATTTTTTTAAAATTTTGAACAAGAAACTATTTCATTGCTGCAAGAAATTATTGATGAAAAAATTCCTTCTCCAATAAAGATTAGCAATCATTCTATAGTACATAAAAGGCAGGAGTTTCCCATGTCATTGGACTTCCTTGGAACTCTCCAACATGCCTTCCTTCCTCAAGAAATTCATCCCTGGAAAATCTCATTATTCTGCAAGATTGAATCTGCCTAGGTATTCACATCTCATGGGTACATTCTGCCTCTCTGATTGGACCCTCTGACTACAGCATAGGGCTGTGGGTCCAAGGTCTCTATTTAAGGGGGAGCTCAACATAGTCTTCTCCCCATTTCCTATGATAGTATTTAATATAAATTTTGGACTTTAATAAGGGCCAAAGTTTGAATTAAGAAGAGTCTAGACCTAATAGTCTCTTTTGTTATCTTAAGTAAATTCATAGAATGCCTTTTGGTGTCAGCGAAGCAAATGGGCTGACTTAGTAACTTTCTTACCAGACCCTTCTCCTGGAATTTTAGTGATAAGAAAAAAACATGGATGTCCTGGGCTGTAATTTCAATTCAGCTATTTCAAGGACCTGTTTAGGACAGGAGGCCTGCCACTAGAGTGGTGGGATTTCCTTCTTATCATATGTCACAGAGACATATGCTACAGGGAGGAAGTTTACACAGCCTGGAATCATAAAACCCAACTAACACTTCTTTGTTAATCATCTTGTCTTACTAAATTTATGATTTGTTCAACTAAGAGAGTTCCTTCCTCATGGCAAAATGTATTTAAGCTGGATGATTTCTGTACTGGGTAGCCAGTCTTGATCCTGGCTCCGTAGTGCTATGTAACCATTATCTTTAAGAGGGAATTAATTAATTAATAACGCGTGCCTTTAGCCTGATGCCTTTTCTCTAACCAAAGTTTTCAGGTTAAGACCTGGCAGATGAGAACAATTTGTTCCAACAGCCATGTAGGCTGCTAAAGTAGGAGCTGCGGAGTGCCTAGAGCTTGGGCACGCATCTAAGACGCCAAGGTCATCCACTGCACCCCATGCCGTTGCCCATCATATTGATTTTTTTCTTGCCACTGGACTTTGATGGCTCTGAAAGGCAGAGTGAGGCTGATGATGATGTGCAACTCTGCCTCACTTAAATCCAATTCATCAGCTAGTCAAGATGTCACTGTGTGACATGACTGGTCTTCTTGGAAAACAAAGGATGAACCACAAATAGCAACAATGCATTTGGACTTTTTTGGATTTCTCCTGTGTCGGTCCCCACCCCTACCCTGTCCCTACTCCTTCCCCTTTCAGGTTCCTTTTGTGTGTTTTCTTCCTCAATTCGATTATAAGCTCATTGGGGGCAGGCATTATCTTTGTTTTTATTCATATCTATATCCTCAGAACTTAGCACTTAGCAATGTCTGACATTGGTGCTTAATAAATGTTTATTGTCTGATTAGTAGGACTTGAACCCAGGTCTTCCTGATTCTGAGGCTAGATCTCTATCTACTATGTTATATTGCTCCCCTCTCACCTTTTCTTATTGAATTTTTTTTTCTAAGACTTACATCATTTGTAACTTGTAAATTACAGTGATTGTATTGAATTGGAAAGGTCACTGCCAGGCCTACTTCCTTTTCTAGGTTTAAGAACGTTATCTGAGAGTTGGTACTGAACGCTTCCTTGTTGCCCCTGATATATTACAAAGTGTATTTATTATTTATAATCTCAGTCGATAGGACAGCCACCTCTTCTTGGCCCTGTGATATTTGGGAGGCATACTGACTTGGTCAATATGGGTCTTATACTAACTCAGGAATATAAGTCCCTTTGTTCATGAATGTATAAAATTTAGTGCATATTGGTGATAACCAGGATGGTTTAAACAGAAGCCTCGCTTTTAGAATGAATTAAATACAAATGCCTGATGGACACCCAGAGGCCTCTCAGAAATATGTGGAATTTGGACTTGTCCCTTAGGAAAAAAAGGAAGCTGGTTCCTTTAGACAGAAGCTGGAACCATGAGATCTTGAACCTCTTAAACTGGAGAAGAGCTTGCCTACTATTGTAGGCACAGTGACCCATCTCACCCTGGGATGGAAGCTGATAATCAGTTACCAGTGTCTCCCTCAAATCAATTCACCCTCCCTATAACTACAACTATGATCTTTTTAAAGAGCAAATCTGAGGGTGTCACTCCCCAGCTCAGGAAAGGAAGCACCCAAAATGCCTTAGGATAAAATGCAAACTTCTCTGTTTGGCATTTAAGTCCCTTCTGGCTCCCACCTACCTTCCCAGACTGATTTCACATTACTCCTCTTCATATTCTTTACATTCTAGCAAAATTGGCATGCTTGTTGTACCCCCAAATCGGTCTCCCATCTCTCATCTTCCATGCCTTCACACATGCTGTCCCTGTGCTTCGAACACATTCTCTCCTCATCTCAAACTTATATAATTCCAAGCTTCCTTAGAGGCTCAACTCAGGTGCTCCTTTCCAAAGGAAATCTTTCCTAATCCCTCCCTTTCCAGTTATTAATGTTCTTTTTCTTCTTGAAAAATCACTTATTTATTTGTCTAGATACTGTTTCCCCCAATAGAATGTTTTGCGTTTTTATCTCCAGTGCCTGGCATACGGTAGATACTTAATAATGATAGCTGCTGTTGCATTGAGCTGATTTAGAGAAGGTGCTTTACTACGTATCACAGGAAGCAGCTGCCTCCTCAACTATCATCATGTATTTTATGTAAAATAAGTTTATTTAGAAATTGTAGTGTCTTGGACAGCTATAGCCTTGACCTTTGGTGATGCGGTTCCTAGGGGTGATTCAGACTGTGGGAGGACAGGACTTCAGACTTTATAAGGGTGAGACCATTACAGCCTTGCCAAGGGTGGGAACACCCCAACATAGGCAGCAGACCCAAATTGTAAGCTGGGTTATAACCCAGCTTATATAAGACTTATGTATGTCTTATAAAACATATATCCCAAATAATATAAACACAAAACATGGTCACAGACCCTCACCCCCCGAAAAAAGCAATATGAGGCAAACCCAAGAACATCAAAATACAGGGATATAAGGTATATCTCCAAATACCACAACTTGGAGGTATAGACCAATGTCTCTACCCATATAGGATAAAATACATAACCTTACCCAGTAGAACTTCGTTTTTAGAGGCCCTTTAGTCAGTGAGAAGACTGTTTATTTCTACACCATACTTTTTCTTCCTGTAAACATATGGTCCACCCCCAGCCCTTGGCTCTAAGAGCTGTTTTTCTAGCTTATCATCAGCAGGACTCATTCCAGTTGGTCTAGATGGTAGTGACAGCAGTCAGAAGAAGGAAAAGATTCTCAAGTGGTTCTTCGGTAGTTCCCAAATCCTCTGCTGCGTAGGATGCTAAGCCTCAGAAATAGGGCTTCCAGAAGTCAGTCAACCTTCTGGACAAATCCAGTTCAGTTCAAACTTAGATTTTACTAAGGAGGAAACCCAGAATCTGAAAGCTGAAAGAAACCTCAGGGTCACCTAGCCCACACTGTAGCTCAACAAGAATCTTTTTCACATCACCAAAAAGTGATCATCTAGTTTCAGTGTGAATATTACTGTTTCCTCATCTGTCAAATAAGGGACTGAAGCACATGGCCTCTGAGAGCCCTTCCTACTCCAGATCTATAAGCTTATTATCCCATGAAGGAGCTGCAGGGATTTAGAACTCATTACATCTTCATCTTAAGCAACTCTACAAAGTCTTCCTTATCCTTCCTTATCCTCCAAGAAACCTCCTGCAGAGATTTGGATTCTCCTCTGACTCTTTATATTCCCCTTTATTTTCCTCTAGAAACACTCCTTCCATACTTTCAGCGATTTTTTTTTTTTTTTGGTGACCTATGAGTTCACCCATGTAGGAAAATCCAGTGTGGAAATTCTAGATGCATCTGTATGCAACTTACTCTCCAGAGAGTTTGTTGGGACATTCAGAAATTAAGGCACTAGATGGCACAGTGGATAAAGTGCCAGGTCTGGAGGCAGGAAGACCTGAATTCAAATTTGGCCTTACATGTTTCCTTTCTACATCACTCTGGACAACTCACTTAATTTCTGCTTGCTTCAGGTTCCTCATCTGTTAAATGAGGATAATAGCATCTGTCACCCAGGGTTGTCATAAGGATCAAACAAGTTATTAATTGTAAAGTACCTGGCACAGAGTATTATATAAACATTTAGCTATTAATTATTGTCACATAGCTGTCAGTCAACATTTGAACCCCGGGTCTTTATCCACTATGTTATCCCACTGTTTCCTAAAGAATACCCTGATCTGTTAGAGAGGCAACATGCTATGACAGATAGGGGACTGGCCTTAGAGTGAGGAAGACCTGAGTTCCAGTCCTGCCACTGACCCTTACCACCTAGGGGCAAACCTCGTTAATGAAATTGTAGAGAAGCAGCAGTTGAGTGACATAAGGATAAATCGACATTCCTCCAGTCCTTTGATCTTTTTTCTCTTCTGACAAAGAATCCCTCCAGCATTTTAAATATATATAACTGTTAACATTAACACTAGGAAAAAAATAGAAACAGCACAATCTCTGCAAATCACCGAAACATTCCCTATTGAGATTTATACTTGCTGAAACTGAGTCCTTCAGTTATCTTGTCTCTACTTAATGCTACATCTTTTAGCCATGCCTGAGTGCTGCTCCAGAGGCTCTAGAGGGTCCTAAACAAGCCGTTCAAATTTTTATATTAATTCCCTTTGGTTTTTGTATCAACAAAATTCCCAGATATACCCTTTCTAGACCCCATGTTCACAGCAAGTTCTCCTTTATAACAAAGAAAACAGTTAAGCAAAACCCAACAAACCAACTGATCCCATCTGACAGCATGCTGGAACCATACCCAGAGTCCCCCACCTCATCAACAAAAGGAGGGTGGTACATCTCTTCATCTCTGTTCCAGGGCCAAGGTTGATCTTGATAATTACATGTTAAGATTTGTGTTGTTCTTTTTTATTTACATTATTGTAATCATGGTGTAGATTGTTTTCCTGGTGAGTAAGACTTTCTAAAAGGTTTCATTCATCCCCTTTCTCTCTAGCTTTCCCCTACCTTTTTGGGCACTTCTTTCGTGAGTATACTGACCTACAATTAATGCCTAATGATAATAATACTGCACAACAGTAGCTCTTGTCCGCAAGGTTATCCAAAGAAATCCAACTTTCAATCTAAACTCATCTCTTTCTCTCTCTTCTCTCCTCTCATAGTTGATAGTCACTATTTGTCCAATAAGATGCTGAAGGTTTCCTAATATCAATAATGGGAGCTGTTTAACTCTTCTATACCCTGACATTTTATCTCTTTTCAAGTGCTTAAGGATGGACTCAATTTCATCCAGCTGCTATCTCTACCTATACCATCCATGCTGGAATTGCCTTGCAGAACCAGGATTTTGTGACCAGCTCAATAGTGGTATGAGGGTATAGCTGTGTCTGGTAGGTGAACAAGAAGAAACAAAAGCTAAATCCTCTTGGGTGCTTTTGCAACGTGTGGGAACGGTGCCACATGACAACCCTCGGTCAGAGAGACAAGAAAATCTGCATGCAAATAACACGTGGGGAAAAATGTCCCAGTTGTTTATATAAGATCACGCTTAAGTGACAAGAAGAAGAGATGAGAAACACCCAAAGTCATCTTTATTCATTTGTTTCTTAAGTTGAAAAGCTCCTGGTGGGAAGTCTACTAGGGTGGCAGAATACTGTGGCGTATATAGCATGAATCTCCTCTCTCCTAATTTTGGAATGGGAGCCTCCATGATCGAAGTGCTAGGTGTCCTAAAGTAATCCTCTGCCACTGTCTGGTGGCTAGTTCTGGTCCCTGAAATTTCGGACACTATAGGAGACTCAACTGCGTGATCTGTGGTAACAGAGACTACATAAGGGTTTTGTGTTTCCCATTTGTTCCCAGCAGTTAAAACCAAAACCTTAAAGGATCTGGGTATTTAGTTCAAGGATTAGAGAGTTTGAATGCTGTAGTGGGTCAGAGAGAAGAAGATCCTCAGTATGAAGCAATATATGATGATAGTGATAAAAGAAATAGATGGCTGATCCTTGGGTACCACAGAATGAAAGAAAGGGAGTGATCAGGGAGCTGACCTAGGACCAACAATCAGATTTTAGAATTATGGTCCCATGACTCCTCTCTTACAGAGAGAGAGAGAGAGGGAGGGAGGGAGGGAGAGGTCCTAGAGTCTCTCGACCCTCCTCCTTTCCTCCACCTAGATATCTCATCCCAGGTTGACTTTTATCCAGCCCTTGCTCTGCTGGAGCCCCTGTCCCACACTCAGGAGCCATTACCAATGTCCTTGAGTAAGGCAAGAGCCAATAATCCCACTGCCCTGCAAATGGGGAGTGAGGATGAGGATTCTCAAATTCTATTGCATAAGCCAAGCCAACAAGGAAATATTGTATAGTTAAGACTTCATAGCTTTCCATATCTAGAATCACAGAAGGTCAGAGCTAGAAGGGATCAAGCACTCAATCAGCAACCATTTATTAAGCATATACTGTTTTACAAGGTATTTTGCTAGACATGAGATATAAAAACAAAAACAAAATAGTCTCTGTCCTAGAGGATCTGGTCCCAAGGAGGGACAATATGTTTGGATATATACAAAATGGATAAAAGGTAATGGAGGGAGGTAATAGCAAATGGAGAAATCAGGACAGGCCTTACATAGAAGGTTATGCTTGAGCTTAGCCTTGGAGGAGATTAAGAGGCAGAGATAAGGAGGGTGTTCATTCCAGGAATGGGGCAAAGCCAATGCAAAGGCACAGTGATGGGAAATGGAATTTCATGTGTAGGAATTACAAGAAAGCTAATCTGGCCAGACTTTGGAGTATGTGAAGGTGAATAATGTTTATTAGTCTGAAAAGGGGTTAGTTTATAAAAGGATCTTAGGAATCATCTCATCTAATTCCTTCATTTTACCAATAAATAAGAAAACTAATACTCGGAAAGATGAAGCAACCTACCCCAAATCACTGACAATGAATCAGAACAGAACTCAGGTCTCCTGACTTCCAGACAAGTACTTATTTCATCCCATCAGTACTCCAACAAATGGAGTATCCCTGAATGGTTTCTCCTGAAAAACTGACATTGAAACAAAATGAGCAGGATCAGGAAAAGCCCTTACCTTGGATCCCATGTGGCAGTTTCATCTCAGAGGACTCCAGAAAGAAAAGAAGATATGTGTGTGTGTGTGTGTGTGTGTGTGTGTACACATATGTGTATATGCATATATATATATATATATATATATATATATATATATATGTCTTTTTAAAACATAGTTTTACAAGTCACGGTTTGTCATGGTGGTGATCATGGCCATATCTGAATATTTAAAAACAGGTCTTTATAGAGTACATTAAAGTTTGCAAATATTTTCCACATGTTATAGTTTAGGGAGATGACCTCCATGTGTGCACCCTGCCTACTGATGTCAATTGGTACATGACGGTAGTCATGTCTCTCAGCCTGCTATTCAACTCATTACCTGATTCATTTTCATGATCAAGGAATATAGTCTAATATTTTCTCATAAATTAACAGAAATGTTCTCATGTCTCACCATAATTTATTAAATAAACTGGAAAAATCTCCTTTCTCATCAACTTTCACTCATCTCTATAACAAGCATCAAGTATCATAAATCTAAGTAATCATCAATGTTATTAGCTATAAATTTGTTAACAGTGTAAAACAATACAAAGACACTTAAATATTTCAACAATGTACCAAAGTTGAGAAAAATCACAGAGTCCAACTATCAAATACAACTGATGATTTCTCGACTCTGGAAACACAGTCCCACCATTCTGCTCCTTCAGTGCGACATTCAAAGTCTTTCAAGAAACCTTTTTAGGTTACTTAGCCCACAGCATGAGTTAAACTATGTTCTTTCAGGAAATGACTCCAATCTTTCTCAAAGATGACTGCTCCTTCACTCTCAGAAAATAAATTCTCTTGGTCCTTTCTCTCCACTCTTCACGCAGTCTCTTTTCAGTCATGATGACTAATAACCCAAAACAACAGTTAAAATGCCTTTTTTAAAAAAACCAATATTCTATGCCTTCTTAAAGATACAAGCACAGCATTGTTGTTGGCATTGCACGTGTATTCTCCATTTGAGTCTCACAACAAACCTCTGAGTTAGACATTACATTCTACATTTTAAAACAGAGGATTATGGAGGACAAATGACTTGTCCATGGCCACATAGCTAGAGTCAGAAGTAGGGTCTGTTCCTAGATCTCCAACTGCAGCAGTGGATTTGACAGACTGTCACACTGAAGGCTGATTGGACTCGCAACGAGTAAAAGCTACAGAGAGTGTACTTGGGCTTGACCGAAAGGAAAACCTCCTAACAATTGGCATTCTCTCAAAGGAGAATAGGCTGTTGGGGGCAGGGGGTCTTTCCCTCACCAAAGGCCTTCAGACAGAAGCTAATCTATTGTGGATAGGACTCTTGCCCAGAAACAAGGTGAAGCAGTTGTCCCCTAAGGTCCCTTCCTATGCTGACATTCTGGGATTCTGAGAAGCACAGCCCTATCTCATTCACTGACATGACTTTTTTCTCTTTAAAAAAATACAAACCTCTAGATTAAAAACCTGGGGGAACTGCCAGAATGTATTCCAAAATGTGCTTTGATTCCCACCCAAATTTTGAAAGCACAGCCATTCTTGAAATCATCCTGTTATCTCCTCAGGAAAAAACTTGGACTTTTTGTTATGGAAACTAGGGCATGTCGCATCTCATTTTATTGACCAAAGAGCCCTATTTTAGTAGCAATGTACCCATCCTGTGGAAGGTAAGAGTATCACCACTGAAAGGACAGAACGGAAAATGTCACAGTTTGGCAACTGCTGCTAAAGGGAAGGAGTGAATGAAGAGTTGGGTTGCCAAAGAAGACCATGCCATCAGAGAAATGATGACGTGACTTGCATTTGACTTTGTTTTGAGTGAGGGAGGGCTGTGCAGATCACCAGCCTCACTTCTCCTCCAGAGTCATCTGGATCCAGTGAGCAGATATTCATCAGGATGACTGGAGATGACCCAGGGTGCACTGGGAGACTGGCCCCTTTAGGCCGGTCTATGTAGGTATTCACTTAGGGTGAGATAATGTCCATTCACTGAATAAGCCTGTTTAAGAAGTAGCCTGGGGATGTCCCCTTTAATGAGGCAAAGAAAAGAAAGACTTCAGGTAGGAAACAGCAATCAGTCTTAAACCAGGAGGATCCAGAAGAGAGTCCTTAGGCAGGGGCCTACTGTCGTCCTATGTATGACCTTCAGGGCATATAAACATGTTTATATAGCTTTCACAACCATTATCTAGCGAATTTTACACAAGAGACTCAGAGAAATTAAGGGACTTAGCCAATGTCATATAGCTAGTAAGAAGCCAGGTTGAAACTTGAACTCAGGTCTTTCTGAATCCAATTTTAGTGTTCTTTACTACTGAACATGGATGAATAACTGCATTCAGGGAACAAGTTGTTTTCTGTGGCTAATGCCAAGCATGTTGCATAGTTTAAAATGTCATACAGTTTCTGTAAGTACTTTGGAATTTCCAGAGTCCCTTTTCCATAACCCATGATTTGAGAGGAAAAGGGACTAATTTTTTTTTTGAGACAATCAGGGTTAAATGACTTGCCCAGGGTCACACAGCAAGTAAGTGTCTGAGGCCAGATTTGAACTCAGGTTCTCCTGACTCCAGGGCCAGTGCACTCCCTAGCTGCCCCAAAAGGGGACTATTTTAATAGTAATAATATTCATCTAAGGCATCAGTATCTGAGTAGGCAGGCTCTCTGAACTACATCCCCTATAAGGTTTTGCAACAGAGCCCATTAGGAGAGGGTTTTGAATTTCACAACCCAGTAATCAGTGTGCAGAGTTTCTAATGTAGAAACATCTCTCTCAGTGCAGATTTTGAAAGAGGCTGGACGCTATCGGAGGTGAAAGAGACAGAGAGAGCAAAAAGAATGCCAGTGGTATTTAGGCAAGGCCAAAGATGTGGAGATGACTAGGGACCCAAGAGCAAATGGTAAGCAGTAGTGTCAAACTCAGATAGAGATGGAGTTTTGTGGGCCACATATTGATTTAGAAAACCACAGAGTAACATCATTTATTTTGTACTTCTTGAAAAATTTATTTTGTTAAATATTTCCCCAATTACATTTTAATCTAATTCTGGTACACTTTGGAATTTTGCTGTCAACTGGGGATCTCCAGTTTAACACTTTTGTGGGCAGTAGGAATTTCATTGCCTACAAGATTCAGCATCTGCCTGCACCAAGGCAGCTGTGTGAACTGGGATGGCTTAATTTTAGTCTTTGAATTCCCAGCCCATAGCACAGTTGCCTGAAACAGAGCAGAAGCTTAAAAAGTGCTTGTTAATGAGTGATTGACAGCAAGTACTGCAGGGATAGCTCCTGCAGCTGGCCAACATCTGTTCAGAAGTTGGCAGCTTCCTTCCCTCTCTTGTTGCTTAAGTGGCCGAACATCTAGCAACGGTTGGCAAACATCTGAAAAGAGAATCAGTGATAACAAAACGTCAATGTGGCTTCCTCAATAACTCATTATGCTAGGCTATCATTTCCTTTTTTATTGACAGAATTGTTAAAGTAGTAGATAAGGAAAATGCTGCAGATATAGTTTGCCTAGATTCTAGGTTTTGCCTAGATTATAGTGAATAAAGCATCTCAGGCAATTCTTGGAAAGAAAATGGAGATCTGGATTAGATGAATTTAGAACTAGCTGAATGATAGGACTCAAATCAGTCAACAAGGATTTATTAGGTACTTACTATGTTCCAGACAAGGCAAAAAAAAAAAAAGCCTCTGATCTCAAGAAACTCACATTCTGATTGTGGAGACAATATGTAAGTACCTAGGAAGATACAGTATATACACAGAGCAGTAGATGGAAGGAAATCTCATTTGGAAGGCATAGCAGTTGAGTGAACCAGGCAAGGTCTCCTACAGAAGGTGGAATCTGAGGAAATCTTGAAGAAAACCAAGGGGGTTAAGAGGTAGAGTTGAGGAAGAAGAGCACTTAGGCATGAGGGAAAATCATTGCAAAAGTATGAAGAAAGAAATGGTTTGACCCCTCTTTTGCCATATACTGTCTCATGCAGTGACCTCATCAGCTTCTCTGGGTTCAGTGATCATTTCTATGCAGATGATTCCCACATCTATATTTATGCAGCCCTATTCTCTCTCCTGAGATTCAGTCTCACATCATCAACTGTCTTTTAGACCTCTTGAATTAGATCATCTCAAAGGCAACATGTGTAAAACAGACTCCATTATCTCCCCCCCGCTCCCCATCCTTCACTCCTTTGAATTTCCTTATTACTATTCAAGGCATCACCATTTTCCCAAATAACAACACTTCCTAAATAACAACACTCAAAACTTCAATGTCATCCTCAGCTCCTCATACTCATTCATGAGACGTATCTAATTCATTGCCAAATCTTTATGTTTCTATGTTAACAGCACCTCTTATGTATACAACCGTTTCTTTCAACTCACAAAATCACCGCCCTACTTAAGACCCTCACTACCTCTTGTGATCCTGTGCAAGTCAGTTAACATCCTCAAGAAGCAGCCAGATAACCACTTTGGCAGATATATTATAATGTATATTATATGCATATATATATATACACATATACATAGTGTGTGTATATAGCACTATATATTATATGTTTCATATATGGGTTGGATTAGAAGGCTGCTAAGGTTTCTTCCAGATTCCAAATTCTGTGTATGAGTGCACACACATGTGCCCACATATACATCAGGAAAAGACCTGATTGGCTCATTTGGAGACCAGGGCACGCAGTGCTGGTACTTCGGTAAACACCCTATGGCAAGTGACTTGTATTCAGCTCTGGCTGTCATGTAAAATCAACTTCTGCCTGCCCTCCCAGATTAATGTTGAGAGAAAATCACTACTTTCAGAATGGATGCCAAGAAAGCTCCTGCTTGATTTAGGACTTTTTGTTTGTGTATATTAACATTTACTCTGGTTAATTTCTGTAGTTGAAGAACCATTAGTAGGGACTCCTGAACTGTGTTTTTTGGTGGATGCTATCCCAAAATGTTCTTTAAATATTGGATAGCTTTCAGCAAGCCCACGAATGAGGAGGGCTCAGGCTATTTAATAACAACTAATATTTGAACTACACTTTAGTGAGTTTTCTTCACAAACGGCTAAAGTATTAGACTCAAGATCCAATGAGCATTTGAATAGCTATACTCTTTGTAGAACTGTGTGTGGTAGGTCTAGTAGTTATACAACTCTCCTGGACCAAACACTCTTCAACCTAGATTCCATGCATAGACCTTGCCCGAGGACCTTGACTACCCTTTCTACTTACTGTGACCTGCATTTCTTCATTTACTTTCATCCCCTCCCAATAGAATGTAAATCTTTGAAGGCAAGAATGCCTAGCACAGTGTCTGGCACATAGGCAATACTTAATAAGTGTTTCTTGACTGATTGATGTTATAGAGAGGGGAAAGTCAGTCGTGCATCTCATTTCTTGAGAGAAGTAAAATATAGGGCTTTTCACGAAGCAAGTCTTTTTTCTTTAATATAAATTTATTTAACTTTTTACATTCATTTTCACAAAATTTTGGGTTCCAAATTTTCTCCCCATTTATCCCCTCCCGCCACCCCAATACACCGAGCAATCTAATTTTCTCTATTTCCAATCTGCCCTCTCTTCTATCATCCTTCCCTTCTCTTGTCTCCATCTTCTCTTTTCTCCTGTAGGGCCAGATGACTTTCTATTCCTCATTAACTGTATGTCTTATTTCCTAGTAGCAAGAACAATACTCAACAGCTGTTCCTAAAACTTTGAGTTCCAACTTCTCCCCATGCCTCCCTCCCCACCCATTCCCTTTGGGAAGGCAGGCAATTCAATATAGGCCATATCTGTGTAGTTTTGCAAATGACTTCCATGATAGTCGTGTTGTATAAGACTAACTGAATTACCCTCCATCCTATCCTGCCCACCATTGTTTCTATTCTCTCTTTTGATCCTGTCCCTCCCTGAGTGTTGACTTCAAATTGCTCCCTCCTCCCATTGCCCTCCCTTCCATCATCCCCCCCACCCTGCTTATCTCCTTCTCCCCCACTTTCCTGTACTGTAAGATAGGTTTTCATACCAAAATGAATGTGCATTTTATTCCTTCCTTTAGTCGAATGTGGTGAGAGTAAACTTCATGTTTTTTTCTCAGCTCTCCTCTTTTTCCCTCCACTAAAAAGTCTCCTGCTTGCCTCTTAACTGAGAGATAATTTACCCCATTCCATTTCACCCTCTCTCCTCCCACTACATTTCTCTCTCACCGTTTACCTTAATTTCTTTTAAGATATGGTCCCATCCTATTCAATTCACTCTGTGCTCTCTGTCTCTGTATGTGCATGCATGTGTGTATGTGTGTGTGTGCGTACATGTGTACATGTGTATGTGCATGTGTGCGTGTGTGTGTGTGTGTGTGTGGTCCCACCAACTACCCAGATACTGAAAAGTTTTAAGAGTTACAAATATTGTCTTTCCATGTAGGAATGTAAACAGTTCACCTTTGGTAAGTCCCTTATGACTTCTCTTTGCTGTTTACTTTTTCATGCTTCTCATTCTTGTGTTTGAAAGTCAAATTTTCTTTTCAGCTCTGGTCTTTTCATCAAGAATGCTTGAAAGTCCTCTATTTCATTGAAAGACAATTTTTTCCCCTGAAGTATTATACTCAGTTTTGCTGGGTAGGTGATTCTTGGTTTGAGTCCTAGTTCCTTTGACTTCTGGAATATCCAGTTCCATGCCCTTCGATCCCTTAATGTAGAAGCTGCTAGATCTTGTGTTATCCTGATTGTATTTCCACAATACTGGAATTGTTTCTTTCTAGCTGCTTGCAATATTTTCTCCTTGACCTGGGAATTCTGGAATTTGGCCACAATGTTCCTAGGAGTTTCTCTTTTTGGATCTCCTTCAGGTGGTGATCGATGGATTCCTTCAATACTTATTTTGCCCTCTGGTTCTAGAATCTCAGGGCAGTTTTCCTTGATAATTTCATGAAAGATGATGTCTAGGCTCTTTTTTTGATCATGGCTTTCAGGTAGTCCCATAATTGTTAAATTGTCTCTCCTGGATCTATTTTCCAGGTCAGTTGTTTTTCCCATGAGATATTTCACATTCTCTTCCATTTTTTCATTCTTTTGGTTTTGTTTGGTGATTTCTTGGTTTCTCAGAAAGTCATTAGCCTCCATCTGTTCCATTCTAATTTTGAGAGAACTATTAAATTCAGTGAGCTTTTGAACCTCTTTTTCCATCTGGCTAATTCTGCTTTTGAAAGCATTCTTCTCCTCATTGGCTTTTTGAACCTCTTTTGCCAATTGAGTGAGCCTATTTTTCAAGGTGTTATTTTCTTCAGCATTTTTTTGGGTCTCCTTTAGCAAGGTATTGATCCGTTTTTCATGCTTTTCTTGCATCTCTCTCATTTCTCTTCCCAGTTTTTCCTCCACCTGTCTAACTTGATTTTCAAGACCCTTTCTGAGCTCTTCCATGGCCTGAGCCCACTGGATATCTGTTTCGGGTGTTTGGGGTACAGAGACCTTGGCTTCTATGTCTTTCCCTGATGGTAAAGCATTGTTCCTCCTCATCAGAAATGAAAGGGGGAACATCTCGCCAAGAAAGTAGCCTTCTTTTTTTCTTCCCTTTTCTGGGCATTTTCCCAGCTAGTTACTTGATTTCTGAGATTCCTCTCCACGCCCACCTAGATCTGCCCAGCTAGTGCTTGGGGTCTGAGATTCAAATGCTGCTCTCCAGCCTCAGGGCCTTCAGAAGCAGGGGGGGCTGCTATTCAATGTGAGCTTAAGTTCTGGTGCTCAGGTAGGGGCAGGGCCGCCTCCCAGGCTCAATTCCCTCAGGGGGTTTATGCAGAGATCTTCAGTAATGGAGTGGAGCTCCTGCCTGCTCTGGGAGGTTGAGTCTGCTGCTGTTCCTGTCTCTGCCGCTGCCTCCCGAGGGCGCCCGAGTCACAGAGACACCCTGCTCCCCTCTCAGCCAGTCCAGAAGTCTCTCTCACTGACCTGTAGCACCTGTGGGTGGAGGGACCTTTGTGGCCACAGGAGGTTCCATCCGTGAAGCCTGCTGAAGCCTGCTCGGATCTGCTCCTCTGGGGCTGCGCGGCCAGGGCAGGGCAGGGCTGCTCAGCTGTCTGGGATGCGAAGGACCTTTGGGGTCGGTTTTTTAAGGCTCTCTGGAACGGAAATCTCCTCCGCTCTGTTGCTGTGCAGCTTGCAGTGCTCCAGAATTTGTGAAGAGTTCTTTTTACAGGAAATTTATGGGCTGTGGGTTCAGAGCTAGCATACGTGAGTCTTTCTACTCTGCCATCTTGGCTCCTCCCCCCTAAGCAAGTCTTTTGATAAATAATATGATGTGTAACAACTTTGAAAAACATTAGAACTCTGACCAAAACAGTGATCAATCATATCTTTAAAAGAATAGTAATGAAATATCTCTCCTACCTCTTGACCTAGAGGTGATGGACTAGAAGTGTAGAGGTGCAGAATGAAATACACTTTCTCAGACATGGCCAATGTGACTTGTTTTGTTTGACTCTATTTATTTGTTGCAAGGCAGGGGTATGAGTTAATGGCTAGTGACAGTGAAGGGGGGGAGAGGGAGGGAGGGAGGAAATAAGGGAGGGAGGAAGGAAAGAAGGGAGGAAGGAAGGAAAGGAAGGAGGGGAAGAGAGAGAAAAAGAAATAAGAGAAAGAAAAAGAGGGAAAGAAAAAGAAGGGAAGAAATATCAATTAAAAAATTTTAAATATCAGAAGAAAACAAAAGGAAATTCAGGAGACAAAAATAGTCATTTTGTTCACCTAAAATGTACATAACAGAGGTTCATAGTTCCTATATCCTCCTCTTTTGTTCTTTGTATATTGAAATATTATATATTGAAATCTGTTTTCTGATTATTAAGTTCATAGTTATTAAGAAGAAAAAGGATGGAAGTATATGAACTTAAATCCTAAATATAGAGTCAACATCATAGAGTTAGGATGGTGAATTCAGTATAGGAGTCAAATAGAATAGTGATTCCAACTGAGTTTAGATGGGAGTATGAGAGTGGTTTTCAGTAGGTAAAATATAGTCTGAATGAGTATGCACCAGTATTCATGAAATATTAAGAAAGCCAGAGGAAAATCTCCAATGCATTAATCAGATAGAGGATTTAGATGAAAAGAAAGAGCTAAAAAACCACATAGGAGGGGAAGGGATGACTAGAATACAAAACAGTACAGTGAGAAGTACCTATGGAGATGAGATGATGGATCCAGTGAAGCATGAAAGTATCCCCTCTTACCATATGTATATAACAAAACTGTGATTCAAAATCATTCTGAGGTTTCAGCTCACACATAGCAAATTGACAATGATGATAAAAGCTGTGAATGTTTGTATTTGAGAGGCTCCAGGAGGATAGTCACAACTACACTAACACCATTAGGAGAACTGAGAATTTAGATTGACCATTCTGGAAAGCATTTGGAATTATGTTATGAAAACAAATAAAATGTCCATACCTTTTGATCCAGAGACCCCATAGCTAGAAATATATCCCAAAGGAGGCCAAAGAAGAAGAAGTCCCATATGTAGAAAAATATTCATAGCAACACTAATTGTAGTAAGAGACAGAAATGAGGTAGAAGGCCATAAACTGGAAAATGATTAAGTGAATTGGGGTTCTTGAATGTAACAGAACATTATTAAACTGTAAGAAACAATCACTATGAAGGAAGACTTCAGTGCAGAGATGTAATTGGAACAGGAAATATTACATATGACTGGAACCATGTGAACAGAAAGAGCATCAATAAAACAATATGAAAATTGTGTGATTATAATAACCAAACCTTGACAGAAAGAAGAGATGGGAAATACTTCTCCCTCCCTTCTTTAAGGAGGTGGAGAACCATGGGTTTGAAGGATCGCATATCCTGTCAGACTTGGTTTAAAGTGTTTAGATTTGTTGAACTGCTTTTTCTTCTCCTTTTCTTTTTTGTTCTTTGTTACAAAGAAAAACTTTTTGGGCAGAAGAGGGGAGATCTTTTTGAAAATAAAAGTTATAGGAAAAACATTTTTTTTAATTTTAAGAGGCTATTGCAACTACAGAGAAATTGCCAACCTTAAGCCTATTCTCACCCCAAGCCACCCTCCACACAACTGCCAAAGGGATTTTTCTAAAATGCAGATCTGACCACATTACATCCCCACTTAATAAACTCTAGTTTCTCCTCTAGGATCCAATAAAAACTCCTGTTATCTAAAGCTTTTCACTATCTGACTCCTTCCTATCTTCCCTACCTTTCCAGTCTTCTTGCACATCACACACTCTACAGCCTAGCCCTATTAGTCTACTAAATGTTCCTCACACACATTAAGCTCCATCTCTCATCTCCGTGCCTTTGTATGGCTGTCTCCTATGCCTAGAATGTTCTCCCTTTTCACCTCTCTCTCCCTTTAAGATTCAACTAAAGCCCAACCTTCTGCAGGAGGCCTTTCCCAATCCCCCAGCTGCTAGCACCTTACCTTCTAAGGTTATATCTTATCTATTTGTATATATTTAATATACCTATGATCAATGGAACTTTGTTGCTTATTCTCAAATCACCTAAATCAAGGCACCCATGTAGGAGAAAGCAGGAATCTGCTTCTGGGAGAAGATATCCTGTGCTCCCCAATCATGTGGATAGAATTCTGCAGCCCCTTTCCTTTGCCTGGTAACCAGAGCAGGCTGCATCTTCAAATCTAGATAGGGTTGGTAGCTCTCTCTGCTCTTTGTCTCTCTCCCTCCCCACTCCCTCTTTCTCTGGATCCAAAGAGAGAAATTCCTATTCACCCAAAGTTTAGACATCATGAACTAAGCAGGGTGGGGAAAGAACTACCTTTCCTCTCCTTTCATGCTTTGTGGCCCTGAGAAATGGTTTTGGGGTTTGGATCTGTTTTGTTTGTTCTTTTCTGTCCCCAGATCCCAGCACTCTGATCCTGGGGATCTTGGAGGCAGGATTCCAAGCCAGGTGTTGCTGCCAGCCCAGCAGGGAAGACTTGAGAAGCCAGGAGGATTCCAGATTTGGAATTTAGTGGGACCATACTATATAGAAATTGAGTTCATCTGTGAGCCTAATCCCCCTCCCCTCCTAAAACTGAGAGGGTGTGAGGGAGATTATGCCCCTCCAGGTGTTGGGGAGCATATCTGCATGTTTTTTTCTTGCTGTGCCATTATAAAAGCTAATCTGAATTGCAGTTATTAAATAAAACAAAGGTTCAAGAGACCCCCTAAAATCAGGGGAACATGATCAGTGGGGTCTTGAGCCCATGACAGAGAGACTAGACACTCCCAGATCCCCTTACGGGTACTGGAAACCCCTGGAAGAATGCTGAAATGTAACAGACCTAACTCTCAGGCAGTGAGTGCTAGGATAGTCACAGTTACATCTACATATTGTATCCCCATTAAAATGTTAGCTCCGTGAAAGTGAAACTGTTTTTCTTTTTCCTTTATAGTCCCAGTGCTTCGCACATTAAAGATGTTTTTTTAAATATTGATTGATTGATTGATTGACCACCTTTGATTGAAAGGTTAATGGTGACTCCTATTAGGGTGGTTAACAATCATGTATACGAAAAGGATGAAACTGATGCAAGAAATATTAGGAATGTTGAATTCCTAGGATGTGGTCATTGAGTGGATACTCATAGAATGATGGCTTTTATGAGAGTAAAGGAGATGAGATTAAAAAAAATCATGTATGTAAAGCCCTTTGAAAACCGATGAATAAATGTAATCTACTATTATTTCATCAGGCAGACAGGGAATAGTCACAAGATAAAGGCAGGGAACAGGTGTGATGAAGAAGAGATGACCTGAGAGAGAGGATGGGGACTCCCCCTGCGGTCCTCTGGTTTCATTCCTGCCTTACTCATCCACCTGGGGAAGGGTTAAAGATTTAGCTCAGAAAGAGTCTCCTGTTTATTTTGTATTCCCCCAAAAAAGGACCAATGGCTTTCCTCTCTGAGTCTCTGTTGCCACCTTGTGTAAAAAGGGGGAAATGACATGTAGGAATTATGGGAGAGGGGAGCACTGGAGCGACCAGGTTTCTACTTGAGGACTGGCATTTCCCTAAAAGCAGCTTGTTATTGGGGGAGGGAAAAAAGGCATTATTGTACATCTTTTTCAAGACCCATAGGTACAAAAATATTTATGGCATATTTTTTTTTGGTTATACCAAAGAGCTAGAAACTAAGGGGGTACCTATCAACTAGGGAATGACTGAACAAATGGTATATGAAAGTAAAGGAATATTATTGCATAGTTAAGAATGACACAAAGGTCAGTTTCAGAGGAACCTAGGAAGATTTGTATGAACTGATATATAGTGAAGAGAGCAGAACCAGGAGAACAATTTATAGAATAATAACCAGATTTTGAAGGAAAACAATCTTAAAAGGCTTAAGAACTCTGATCAACCCAAGGAATGAGTACAACTCCAGAGGGCTAATCAGTCCATGAAGCATGCGACCCACTTCCTGATGATGAGATGGTAGACTCAAAATGTAGTAAGATGTAATAAGATACAATAATGGATTCAGCCAAAATTGGGAATATGTTTCACTTGACTATGCATATTTGTTATAATGGTTTGTTTTGATTTTAATTTTAAAGGAAGGGGGGCAGCAGTGGGCAGAAAAGAAAGACTGAAAAAGAAAAGCCAAAAAAAAAAAAAAAGAAATAAAAGAGGGTCATTAGTTTTAATTCAAGGAACAGAACAGAAGGAAGGCCTGAAAGAATCACAGTCACACATGACAGCTCTGTAAGTTACATATGTTGAATTTATTATGTTTTTAAAGAAAAGTAAGATATACATGATAGAAGTCCACAGTTTTATGTGTAATCCCCTTTTTCTGTTCTATTCTATATCAGGAAATGCCAGTTGATTTGGTGTATAAGTTCAGAATTTTGAAAAGAAAAGAAACAATGCAGAGTATCTTTTCAGCAATTATATGCCATTAAGGAAAAGGTGGAGGCAAAAGGCAGAGCCCTTTAGTGGGTAGAGCTTTTGCCTGTGATAGAAGGGCATGACTGGAAGTGTGGGCAGCAGCTTGAATGTCTCCTGGAATAAGTCCAGTAGAGGAGGCTGAGAGGAACCAAGCTCTGGACCAGCCTAGCAGTGGAAATGTGGTCCTGGCCCTAGTTCAACTAGCTAACCCCCTCACTCAGTCAACCTGTCATCTCCTCAGTGATCCAAGGGTATTTTCACAACACTGCTTACTGGCTGAGGAGGGAAGATAGGCAGAAGGCAGAAGGTTGGCAAGATGGTTAAAGGGAGACATCACCTTCATCTATGCTTGAAGGCTGTGCCTTCCTGCCTCCCTACCCTGGGTTTCTCTGGATATCCTCTCCCCTGCTTGTCAAACTTTCTTGAGGATTGGAGCCCCAAGAATGAAAGCCAAGGGGAAAAGGATGGTAAGCTGCCTTGTGAAGGAAGAGGTATAACATTTCAGGGATCATGGGCATTACAGGAGCCTAACTTGAAGAACACCTAATGCCTCCCAGAACCAGCCATCTTCCACCCACACTTTGTCCTGGAAGAGGAATAATGGAATATGGGGGTGCTTTAGGCTTAGAAAAGCAGGACAGAAACCCAAACTCTGAACCCCTGCTAGATGTTCAGTATTAAGTATGTAAGTGATGCAAAGGGTGTCCATACCTATACTGCAGCAACTCACCTCTCACATGAGCAAGTGGACCTACTTGGTCTCAGAGCCAATTCACTCACACATACTCTCACAAAACTCTCACACTAGGCTCTCTGACTAAAACCACCAGGAGGTTACATTAAAATTTTCTCAGGGCCCTGATCTGTGGAAATACACTTCCCCTCTTCACCTCTTTAGCTCTTGAATCCCCACTGGTGTGCTTCCATTTATACAAAACAGCTACTCAAAATGATAGCACTTCTAAATCTCAAACATAAGTATTTACTTAGCAATAAGGCAATAGAATAATAATATCACAGGTACACATATTAAAGCAAATGCAAGAATAATAAAATATATCACATTCCACATATTAACCTGGGTTACACTTCTATCAATGCATTCATTATCTATGGGAGAAAGTGTGCATCCACTGAAAGAAACCTGGCCAGGAAACACATGAAGGAGGAAAATTCATGTGTTCAGGGTAACTCACAATCCGGACTGCAGGCTTTGATGTCTTAGTACATTCAGGAACATCTGCCTCATACAAATCTGCTCTTCTAACTGCTCTTCTTCTGGTACTCCTTGTTCTCCATGCAAATCCTTTCCTTGTCTATTCTCAAACTGACAGAATTTTCCATCTTTTTCAATTCATGTTCATATGCCCTTAAAAGGGTGTTGGAAAAGTATACCATTGAACTGGCTACCAATTCTCTTTAAGCCAGCAAACTGCCTATCTCTGGGTCACACTGACTCACCAGGGCACTTCATTGATCAATTGGGTTGTAATAAAACAGAGATTAAAGAAACATGATTCTGGTTGACTATTGAACAAAGCAAGCAAATCTAACCAACTCTTCTTTACTCATCTTAATTTTACATTGCCTTATTAAATCTCATCATCTTCTATACAACAAAACAGCTATATAACCTCTCTCCTTTTTCTTCTCAAAATAAAAAGGGGCAGCAAAGGGAAAGGGGAGAGAAGAGGTAGATTCCCACCTTTGTATCATTCCAGGATCAATGACATCCCTCCCCCACCCTTGGCACATTTTATTCTGCTTGCCCTGGCCTCATTTACTATGCTTGCCTCAGTTGCAAAAATTCTTCTGCCTGAATTTTCTTTTAGTCTGTTCTTCCTGGATATGTCTTCTTTGTGGCTTTCTCCACCCACAGTCTATTACAGTAGGGCAGGTTTGAGGCTGGGATAGGAAGAAAGGTTCTCCAGGGATTTCAGTACAAATTTGAGGCTGGCATGAAGGAAAGAATGCTGGACTTGGAGTCAATTGACCTTCACCCAATGGTGTGCTAGTAAACATTTAACAGCTAACTCTGAATTACATTTAAATGCATAAAATCAAACACATAGGAATACACAGGTAATCCATTATACTGAGATACAGTTATCAACGTATTTTTCCTCTTTTTTCCAAAATATTTTTCAAAAAGAAATTCATTTTCCCAGATTAAGAATATCTACTTTAAGGTATTGCCCAGGACAGGGCAGTTAGGTGGCAAAGTGCCATCTTTGGAGTCCATCCCTGGAGTCAGGAAGAACTGAGTTCAAGTTCCACCCCAGATATTTGACACTTACTATCTGTGTGAACCTGGACAAGTTACTTAACCACTTAATGCAAAAAAAAAAAAAAAAAAAAAGTGTTTCCCAGGGCACTGGAGATTAAGTGACTTTTTCATTGTCACATAGCGAGACATATCAGAAACAGGACATAAACATAAGTCTGCCTGATTCCAATTGATGCACTATTAACTACCTTCACTATCATATACTGCCTTTCATATGTACAAGGACAATAATTCATGCATTACCAGGCTGTTTTGAAAAAAAAATTTGTAAACTTTTAAGGGTCACATAAATGCAAGTTATGATGACTTCTCTGTGTCTCATTTTCCTCATCTGTAAAATGAGGAGGTTGAACTAAATTATCTCTAAGGTTTTTGCTAGTTGATATTTTACTGAAAGTAAGAGAATGTTTCTTCTATTCTTTAAATTCAGATATTGAATTATATATACCTGACCCGGGCCTACAGGTTTTCTACTGTGGTGTAAAAAGCAAAGAATATCTTCAAATCAGGTTTAAGAAGCCCTTTGGCCTAGCCTAAAGCTGTTGGGAGATGAGGGGCACTTTCCTGTCTAGGAAACATCTGCCACAAGTAAAAAGGCACAAAGAAAATAACTGATATGACTCATTTATTGGATAACCTTTTAATGAGCCATTTATGCACAGGAGGCAAAGTGGGAAAGAGTGATGGCAGTCTCAATGGATTTGGAGTCAGAAAATGCCTGATTTCAAAGCCTGCCTCTGCCATGTGACCCTGGGCAGGTTATTTCACCCCCTCTAAATCTTGGTTTCCTCATCTGTTAAATGGGGACAATAATTGTGTGGAGGCTCCAATATTAATGTGTTCATAGCACTATTGGGAGGGAAGAGGAACAGGGTGTATCCAAAAAAAGCAGAGGAGAAGGTCTGCCTTGTGAGAACATTATTATACTTTGGGAGAAAAGATATGTACAGATAGTTTGAAGAGATGGATTTCTATTAGCTAAACCCTGGTTAAGAAACAGAGAGGGAGAGAGAGAGACAAGATTATACATAACTCCATAGATGAATATATACATAGATGCATAAGTATAGGCATACATATGATAGAATATTACATGCCAGACACTGAATATACCATATGAGCCAGCCCTGCCTCAAGGAGTTTATATTCTAACAAGTGAAGATAACAAGTAAAGTAAAATGACCTGGAAGCATAGTAGAGGACTGGATCTAGGCAAGATCAAAACCAAATCTGGCCTAGGCCAGGGTAGTTCCAGGGGTAGAGTAAGGAGGGTAGGGAGGAGGTACAGTCAGTATGGTATGGAGGAGAGTGAGGAGAAGGTACAGTCAGTATGGTATGGAAAACACCAGGATGTGACCCTGACATAGTTCAAGAAACAGATATTGGACTGGGAAAAGGGGACTTTTCCCCAGGGAAGGAAGATAATGCATAATGCGGTGGAAAGACCACTGAACTTAAGTCCCAGGACCTAAGTTCCAATCCTGCCTCTGCTCCTTACCTCCTCCATGATCTCTGAGCCTGTATTTCCTCATCTTTAAAAGGAGATAAGTGGACTCAATTCCCTTTAAGCTCTCTTCTAACTCAGAGTCTAGAGTCACTCAGTTCCTTCATCTATAACTTGATAGCCTTCAAGTTATTTGTGATCCTAGGATTTCCCATCCTGGGCCCTGTTTGTGGATCCAGAAAATTCCTATCTCATCACTGCTGATGACTAAATATCGGAAATGTCAACCACCTCAGGCGTCCCATGGACAGGAAGCTTCTTCATGGCCTGTGAGGAACTTACTTAATTCCTACTGTTGATAAGAATTGAGTTTAAAATGGCACATAAGAGTTCTACTCTTTGCCGGTAGAAATAGGCCTCTTACTCCAGTTCCTGTGTGTTATAGACAGGGAAACTGCAGCCCAGAGAGGTTTGTCCAAAGAGCTTGTGAATAACCTTAGCTCCAGAAGGCTTGAATTATTCACTGGGTTCGGATCAAGTCAGTCACCTGGGCTTTACAAATAAGCCAAGAGTTAGAGCCATTTGTACAACTAGAAACAGAACTTGCCAGGCAGCTCAGAAGGGAAGGTGAGCTTCAGAAGAGGAAAAGAGAAAAATGGGAGTCTGTTTTCAAGGAGATGCTCCACTGAAGGGCTCCAGGTAAAGATGGGATCAGAAGATGCACAATCACAGACTGAACTGGAAGAGAATTTGGAGGTCACTGAATACAATCCCCTCATTTTATAGATAAGGAAACTGAGGCCCAGAGGGTCACAGAATTGGTAACACAGAATAATCAGAGATTTGAAGTCAGATCCTGTGACTCCAAGTTCAGATGTATTTTCACTGCCTCAAAGGTCGGAAGCAGGATTCATATTCAGCTTCCTTGACTTTCCCTGTATCATACCCACTGTAAAGATTCAGCCAAGATGACAGCAGCTAAGTGGTGTGGTGGACAGAGCACTGAGCCTGGAATCAGGAGGACCTGAGTTTAAATCTGGCCTGACACTTACTGTGTGACCCTGGACAAGTCACTTCACCCTGTGTTTGCCTAAGTTTCTTCATCTATAAAATGAGATAGAGAAGGAAATGGCAAATCACTCTAGTATCTCTGCCAAGAAAACCCTAAATGGAGTCACAGAGAATCAGACACAACTGAAGAAACAATAAAAAGCTCAGCTTTACTAAAAGGCTATTTTCTTTACATTTATTCGCATCTCTACAGCTTTAAGATTTACAAGGTGCTTTTTTTCCCCTCACAACAATCCTGTGTGATATTATAAGAGAACTGGAGCCCATTTCTTGATCTCTTCTGTGCCTCAAAAATCTCTGTGCATGGAAGAAAGAATACTGATCTCTTTGCTTAATTACAGCTAACCTGTTGCAATTCTAAAGTCTTCCCGGAACTCCCACGGTCAAGGGGTTCTTTTCATAGAAGGCAATTGTTTGTAACCAAGCTTCTATCCATCCCTCTGAATCCCAGGTTACAAGTGGATCAGAATATAACAGGAATCAGAACATTCCTTCCCTCCCCACTCACAAATATCTCTAGTCCTCCTCCTAATACGTCCCTCTTTCTCATCCCTCTCTTGAAATATTATGCTAAATTTACCTTCAAAGTGTCCTCAAGACCCAGCTCCTGCTCCCCTCTGGTTATACTAATCAGAAATTGCTTCAGCATCAACACATTTCCTATTGTTCCTAGATCTGCTCCTCCCTGTCTTTTGGAGTTCAAATCCAATTCTGCCGTTTACTAACATCTGCGGAAGAGCTGGTGATATCTGAAACTGGGAGCACTGTGGGACTGAAAGGGGAAATGAGAAACCTGGTATGCCTCTCCTCTTAGGCCCAACTGCTCTGGAGCAGCTGCAAAGGCAATCAAATGTTTTATTCCTTGGCAGGAAAGGTATTCCGGATCAGCATATGTAGATTGGTGGTTTAATTGGGAGAATAGCCCAGGAGTTGTAATTGGGGAAGAAAGGGATTGGTGGCATGGGCATGGGTGTGATCTGGGTATGTGCTAAAGTAGGTTAGTACAAGGACCTAGCACAATACCTGGCACACACTAAGTGCTTAATAAATGTTTATTAACTTATGATTGATTGCAAAGTGAAAAATACAAACTAAACATTTGTACAGAGCCTGGGAGCCTTGATAGGATATTAGGGACTTGGTGGTTGGTATACTAGTAACTATGAAAAAAGACCATTACAATCGGGGTGGAGAGAACCTGTAGCCTCAAGGCCACAAGTGGCCCTCTAGGTCGTCAAGGGTGGCCCTTTGACTGAATCCAAACTTCACAGAACAAATCCTTTTAAGCTCCCTAGTCAAAATCATTGGGCTTCTGAATAAATGAAGCATTTATTAAATGTTTACTATGCGCAAAGCATTATGCTAATCACTGGAGATATAAATAGAAAAGCAAGATAGTTTCTTGAGTACAAGGAGATCGCATTAAAATGAGGGGAAATCAATCATACATGTAAAACATTTCAGCTGTAAATCATATGAGGAGGTAAGAACTGGAAGGATCCTTAGAGGTCATCTAATCCAACTTCTTTGTTTTACAAATAAAGGAAACCAAGACCAGGTGAGGTTAAAAGTGGCCAAGTTCCTACCAGTAGAGTCAGATGGTCTCAAAGATGCAGCAGCAAGGCAGATAATAGCTTGGCACATGGTAGGTACTTAACTGATTGACTGATTTTCATTAATCTTCCAAATTGCTTTATAATTTTGAAGAGTTTGATGATGCCAAGGACTTTGACCTCTAGAATTTTCTTTTCTTGTTGGTTTGAGTTTTCTTCCACAAAATGACCAATATGGAAATATGTTTTACATGATTGTACATGTATAATCCATATCAGATTGCTTACCATCTCAGAGAAAGAATGCAGGAAAAGAGGAACAGAATTTGGAATTCAAAACTTTAAAAAGGAATATTAAAAATTGTTTTAACATGTAATCAGAAAAAATAAAATATGATTTCTAAAAAGGAACTTCTTTTCAGACAAAACATTCAATTTCTCCATTCCATCTAAAATTTCCACCAGAATTTGCTAATCAAAATCAAAATGAAGTACTCTGAAGTTCCTTTCATACGGAACAGGACAGCTAGGGGATACAGTGGGTAGCGCACCAGGCCTGGAATCAGGAATTTACTGTTCAGTCATTTTTTCAGTTGTGTCTGACTCTTCATGACCCCATCTGGGGTTTTTTTTTGGCAGAGATGCTAGAGTGGTTTGCCATTTTCTTCTCCAGTTCACTTTACAGATTTAGAAACGAGGTAAACAATATCTTACCCAGGGTCACAAAGCTAGTCTGAAGCCAGATTTTAATTCAGGAAGGGGAGTCTTCCTGACTCCAGGCCCAGCACTCTATCTTTATGCTACCTTGCTACCCTAGAAACAAAACCTGAGTTCAAATCTGGCCTCAGACACTTACTACCCATGTAAGCCTGGATAAGTCACTTAACCTTTGTTTGTCTGTTTCCTCATCTGTAAAATGGGGAAAATAATAGTACCTACCTTCCAATGTTGTGAGAATCAAATGAGATAATAATTAAGTATCACAGAGCAAGCACTATAAAAATGATAGCTATTGTTATTACTACTGCTGTTTTCTTTTGAGTCCACTAGAAGTAGGAAAGAGTGATGTATGCTTCAGAAAGAAGGAATACTAAAGGATTTGAATAACCCAAACACTCAACTGACCATGAATGAACTAAATTAGGGCCTAGCATACAATCTGGGGAAGGAAGGATAGGCTCCAGGCTAATTCTCTCAACTTTCCCTCATGCTTGTATGCCAAGTCCCAGGGTGCTGCTGACCTCAACTCTGAGGGCTCTAGAGGTAACCCTGAGGAATTACTATCACTGATGAGCCCGCTATGGGGTGCTTCCCAATATCATCAGGAAACACACACAAGTTCTGGGTTTCTAATTAGTTAACATCTTTACTATATCAATGAACCAACTAACATTAATTGGCTTTTACAAAGGGCTATTGACTGAGAAGGTAGAGAGAGAACCTAAACTGGGAGGCACTCTCCCCTCTACATACCCACTCAGTCCCTATAGAAAGCAAACTCAAAACATCTGTGACAAAATACAAAATACCACAACTTTTCCACAAGTGTGTGCTTGGCAGGGGAGGGAATGCCTTGGGAGTCCTTTTCTCTCTTTGAGGAGTTTCCACTAGGTTTAGTTCTGAGTGTAGCATGGCCAGCTGGCCTAGTTCCTTGCTGGGTTGGGTCAAGCAGATCATTCCTCAGGACTCTTCTTCACAAAATTCAACTACTACTGCCACTGGGCCTGGGATTCTGGTTGTAGGTCGTTCATCAGATGACTTCAGTGGATATTACAATCTTGCAAGTTGCCTGGGTGCTCCTCTGGAGGGATCCCCCAGTCTCAGTAATCATCTGAGTGCTCCCATCTCAGGATATTCATTCCCCTAAGATCAGGAAAGAAGAAAGACACCCCAGGGATAGAGGTGCCCAAGGTTTTCACGGACACATGAAGTTGGGTACGGAGACAAAGCAACTGAAGCTGGTGCTCCTCCCCGCAGCCCATGCGCTTACATCAATGCTTCCTCCTCAAAAGCCATCAGGGAAGAGAGTAAGTCTGCTTCAATCTTTCACATTCATGCTCAGGTCTGACTCAGCAGACATGCAGTGAGATGATGGAAAAGTTAGAAGATACCTATGCATGCTCTGAAATCAGGGGAAGGGCCTTTTCACTAATCTCACTGAGTTTCCACATGGATGAGAACCTGGCATATCCTGATGATGGAAAAGATTGAAGGCAAAAGGAAAAGGGGTGGGCAGAGAGAGTGTCATGGAAACAACGAACATGAACTTGGACAGACTTCAAGAGATGGTAAAGGATAGAAGGAGCTGGGCATGCTCCGGTCCATGGGGTCACAGAGAGTTGGATACAACTGAAACGAGCAAACAACAACAAGTGAAGAATACAAATGATCTATCCCAAATCATATGATAGTAAGGGGCAAAAGCAAGGATATGAACCCAGGTCTCATGGTCCCAAATCCAATACTCATTTTCTTCTCCAAGCTGTAACTCCATATGGGCCACATATGGAGTAGTGATGTATATGTTTGTGTATGTTGTCAACACCTCTTACTCATGCAGTTTCATGTGGCTTTATTTTTAAACCTTTTGAAATAGAATAGAAATACATTAAAAAACAACAGTGAACCAACCATCATCCCACCATGAGTGGGCACCATCAATCATCACCTCACATTTATTTAGCACATTAAAGTTCATTATCCACATATGTCAGTCTATGTAACCTTATTGTGGACCCCAAAGAAACTAAGAGGAGATACTTAGCTGTCACCTTTCTGTTATTTGCCTAGAATGGAGTAAACATATCCTTATTTTGTCCTAAGGTAGGTTGGCACGTGGTCTAGCTGACTTACAGTATAAAGAAAAGATTAGATAAACTCCTAGCTGTACCTATAGGAAAAATATCAACCTTCCTCCCTCAGGATCACCCTGGCCTCTCCACTGCTCACACACCTTTGGTGCCACCTACTTCTAGCTCAAATTCTTCTTTTTCTAAGGGCACTACTATTGTTGGAGTTAGCCTCCCCCTGAAGTCCCAGAAAAGGCAAAGGGTCAAGGAAACTGAAGCCACCCAGGAATTTCTGACCTCAGCTTTTCCTCTAATTGCTCATCTAGTCCCAGGCTCACCACCAGAACTAGCAAGGGGCTTCCAGGCATTATCTCAGGCACCATAATATGGAGGTGATGTTTTCTTCCCTACCCAGCAAAACACCAGCAACCTGACCTACCCACTCCCTCATTCATCCTTTTTCTCCCTGGCCCACTTTCCCACCAAGATCAATTGCCCCTTCCCACCATGTGCTACCTCCCTCACAGGAAACAGCAAGAGGGAAAGTCTGAAGATGGCAGCAGGGGAGTAAAGAGTGTGCCAACTCTTGGTCCTGTGGGTCAGTGGTTACTAGAGGGCCAGTCAGCCTTGGAGAGGATTCCAAGAGATATGATATCTCTGGAGGGAAACTAAGTTTCAATTATCTAGGTACCTCCAGTTCACCCTTCATCGTCTAAACTCCAACATGGGTCCCTTCGACCACCTGGCTTCCCAGTTCAACTATTTCCCCAATACACATGATCTCCGTCTCTCACCCATGCAGCCACACAGAGGAGTGCCCGTAGTTAAACACTCCTCCCCCTCCCCACACACACCTAAATTGAATTTGCTTCAGATGCCAGAATTCCTAGGTCTTCCCAGACCTCACAGGACCTTATTTTCATATAGAAAACAACGGGACAGTGTAGAGTTACACTTTTGGGCACCCATTCTTAATCTTAGCATGAGGCTATGCTCCCCAAATTATCTATACCTCCACTGCCAACTGGGTAAAGGGAAAGAACGTTAGCCCCACCATTTCTTCTTCTCTCTACTCTGTGGCAGTCCACTAGCACCCTATTCAGAAAGCATCAAAGTCCCAGACTCATCCTTTCTGTCCTTCTTAGGTAGGCTGGGCAAATCTGGCTCTCTTCTCCATAGGGAGAGAGTGGGGGGAAACATCAGAAACAGGCTGAGTAATTGATGAGTCCAGAGATGTAGTCATAGGGCACCACGAATACTGTGCCATCTGTTTGCATTCTTATCTGGCTTCCCCTAACTCACTCCTTCACTCCTCTCCTGACTAATTTTTCCATTCCCTAGTAGTCTTTTCAGCCTGGAAAACGCCTCTTCCTCCGAAGCCTTCTCACCCTGGCAGAAACCTCCACCCTGCAATTTCATCCTCTGATTGAGGAGTGCCCCCCAAAAACTCCATTTTGCGGATATATCCAGACCAGCTTCACACTCACTGCCCTCCTGACTCTCCAAACTACTCCATGCTTCTGAGCAGGTACCTTCTCCCTCATGACCCTCCAACCTCCACTTTTCAGGCCCCTTTTATGTGCCTTTCCTTTTAGAATTTAAGTTTCTTGAGGGCTGGGACTTTTCTTTTTGCTTGTATTTGTGTATTCTCACCACTTAGTACAATGTCTAGTAAGAGTTTAATAACTGTTGATTGGTTTAATTTCTGATTTGTAATGATAGGTGTATGGGGGTTTTGTAACTCATAACTGGTGCATGGTAAACTCAGTATGAGTAGCTTGTTTATTCTGAACATCAGGTGAGAGTTGGGACAGTGGGGCTCACAGACTACAAGCTTAGCAGGCAGCTAACTCCTGGTTGAATGACACGTCTATTACTATCCTCTCCCCACTTTCCTGGCTCCTTGCCCCCACCACCCACAAAGAATCAGGATATAAAGCTGGGAGGCAGGTGGCTGCTGGACAGAAACATATCTTTGCCATAGGCTTTGGTTTTATAGCAATAAATTAGCCTGAAGAGGGGAAGAGAATTTTGAACTGAAAAAAAAGTTCTGTGCTTTAAAACATAGTTCTCTTGATGTGAATGGCATCTTTCTCCCTTTTTTCAGATGAATTTCATTAATCAGAGGTTGAGCTGATCATCTTAACTCTTAGCATCTTAACTCTTCACAAGATTTAGAACTAGAGAAAAAAAAAGATTTGGAACTAGAAAAGCCCTTGGAATTCACCTAGTCCAAGACCCTCAGGAAACCGAAGCCCAAAGAGGTTAGGGAATTCACCCAAAGGTCTCCAAGTTGGTAAGCTGCAGAGGGTGCACATAGTGACCAGGGATGGACCAGCTAAATATTGATGAATGGGCTTAGCCCTTGTCAGAAATGGAAGCCCATGACCAATTTATTGTACCCCATTTTTGTAAAAGAACACTAGATGTGTATAGAAAAGAAATCTTCCTTTCTCCAGGAACAGACAAAATGCAGGTCCATTTCAACTGCATAGACTATATCCTCCTCCCCTCAAAAAAAGAATCATTTCTCTGAACTATGTACTGCAGGACTTTTCACTGGAATCCCAGTCAAGGTCTCCATGTGCATAGATTTATAGGCTCAGGCATTTCTGACTCTTTGCACAAAGGTATGGACACACTCATAGGCAGGATTGATTTAGGAAGGAAGCTAGGAAGTTTCTCTGAGTTTTTATTAAACTACTCAGTGATCACAATGGGAAAGGAAAATGAGTGGGCACACAGAGCACAAGATTTGGCTTGTCAGGTGGCAACCTGATGCTAGTGTTGGCGATGTTAACGAACCTGGATTGGAGCTAAGTAAAGGTTCTGCTACTCCTGTCAGCACTGTGTCAAAGGAACAGTAGAGTTGGCCAGGAAGGTTCAAGCCTGGGAGTTACATGGGAATGGAGACTCTGACCGGCTTGGTGAAGGCACAAAGGCCTTTGGCACAGAATCCCCCATCTGCCTTCTCTATTTCCAAGTAGGGCAGTCCAGGCTAGAGGCCCAACTATCTCTGAGAGTATTCACATAATCTTCCCTCTTTCAACCCCTCCATCCTTCCTTTCTTCCTTCCTGGAACGGAATAGAGAGGAGTCAAAGGACAGTGATCACGGACAAGTCACTGTCTCCCCCACTCTCAGTTTCCCAAACTGTAAAATGAGAGGGTTAGACTAGATGGTCTCTGAGGTGCCTTCCAGCTCTAGATATGACTACCTAAACATGAGACATTACATATACAACTGTTTTCCTCCCTAAACTGATCCATAATGCCAGAGATTCTTTTAACTAAAGAAAAAGCTCTAATTCCTCCATTGGGAAGAAAAGGTTTGTAATAGATTCAACCAAGCAGTAGTATATTTACTATTTGTTATTTCTAGTTTGGAAGTGCTAGTTGACTTGAGTTCCTGTTTTCAGAGAGGAGGTGCCTAAAGGGATAAATCTGAATGGAGAGGGAATGCCATTGAGATGATAAAAGGGGGCGGAGCCAAGATGGCGGAGTAGAAAGATGCACGTTTACGAGCTCCAAACCCACAACCCATAGAATTAAGGTAAAAAGAGATCCCCATAAATTCTGAATCACTGCAAGGGGTGCATAAACATAGGGGAAGAGATTTCCATTCCAGTGAGCCCTGGAGAGCCGTCCACAGAGGACCCCACCCCAGCGCTGCCCTGGCCATGGCCCCAGAGAAGCTGATCCGAGCAGGCTTCAGGGACGGAAGCTCTGGCAGCCGGGTAAGTCCCTCCGCCCACAGAAGCTACAGGTCGGTGAGAGAGAAGGTTGGGCTGGACGAGAGGGGGAGCGGAGTGTCTCTGTGACTCGGGCCCCCTCGGGAGGAAGCGGCGGTGGCAGAGACGGGGGCAGGAAATGGCAGAGGCAGAGGCGTGGGTGGCAGCGGAGGCAGCAGCGGGCGCGGCCGCGGCCCCGGACTCCCCCAGCAGCAGGCAGGATCTTCATTACTGAAAATCTCTGCATAAACAACCTGAGGGAGCTGAGCCTGGGAGACTGGCCCTGCCCCACTCCGCTCTATTACTGAAGGCCTCTGCATAAAGCCCCTGAGGGAACTGAGCCTGGGAGGCAGGGCCCCCCACACCCCCACCCACTCCGTTCCTGAAGGTCTCTGCATAAAACCCCTGAGGGAGCTGAGCCTGGGAGGCGGCCCTGCCCCCACCCCAGCACCTGAACTAAAGCTTGCTGCGGAAAGCCCATTTGAACCTCAGACCCCAAGCACTGGCTGGGTGGATCTAGGCGGGGGTGGACAGGAATCTCAGAGATGATAAAAGGGGCAGAATGGTTTTGAGACCCCAAAGACAAAGTTGGCTGACTTTGTAACTTTGTCCCCAGACTGCTGAGGAGATATTTCATGCCTTGCCCCACCCACTCTACATCTACACACCTTAGCAGCAACTCCGCTGGTAGAGCAAAGTCCCTGAATTTACCTGGTATCTTCATTATGGCATCTTACTGACTCCATTCTGTTTTGCTCACTAAGCTTGTTCTAGTTTCATCACTTTGAGGTTTACACTTAAAGAATAGAAGGAAAAAATGACCTTTTAATAAGTCCTAGATGTGGGTCTGGCTGACTATGGACTCTTAAAAGTTCAGGTCTCTATAATACTTGTGAAAAAGTTGAGGGCACCATTCAAACAGCAAGCTTCCCAGGCACTGGAGCTGATCCCTTTGATCAAGACAGAATAAACCAGGTCCCTTAGTCAACCTGACCAGCCTTTGGCTAATCTCATGTTGTCCTTACATTTATACATTCTTGGTTCTGTCTTCCTGACTTTTGCCAGTCCTAGAAACAACCTCACTCTTACCTCCATCTCTTAATCCTGGCTTCCTACTTGTCCTCTTATCCATAATTCTGGGAATGACAGTATTTTGATTCATATACCCCTTGTTAACTATCTTAAGAATATAGATCTTATATTTGGAGCTAGAAAAGACTTTCAAGGTCATCTAGTCCAATCTCACTCATTATACACGTAAGGAAATAACACCCCAGAGGAGTGATTTCCATGTCTTTTTTCTTTATGAACCCTGGAGCCATACTTTTTCATTTATTTTTAACATTTATTTTTAAAAAAACTTGAGTTCTGAAATCTCCCTCCCACCTACCCTTTCCCCACTAAGAAGTCAAGCCATGATACCAATTTTATATGTGAAATCATGCAAAACATATTTCCATATTAGACATGTTGAAAAAAAATCAAGAAAAATAAAGTGAAAAAAATTATGCTTCCATCTGCACTCAGATGCCATCAACTCTTTCTCTGGAGGTGGGTAGCATTTTTAGCAAGGCCTTGCCTTGGATTACCACATTGCTCAAAATAGCTAAGTCATTCACAGTTGATCACTGAACAATAACACTGTTACTGTGTATAATGGTCTCGTGGTTCTGCTCACTTCCCTTTGCATCAGTTCACATAAGTCTTCCCGGGTTTTTCTGAAACTATCCTGCCTGTCATTTCTTATAGCACAACAGGATTCTAATCATATACCACAATATCTGATATCTCTGATATCTCTTTGATAAAGTTCTGATTTCTCAAATATACAGGGAACTGATTTAAATTTATAAAAATGAGTCATTCCCCAGTCAATAAATGGTCAAAAGATATGAACAGGTATTTTTCAGAAGAAGAAATCAAAGCTGTCTACAGTTACATGAAAAATGCTCTAAATCACTAAGATTTAGAGAAACACAAATTCAAACAGCTCTGAGGAACCACCTCACATTTGTCAGAGTGGTTACAATAACAAAAAAGGAAAATAACAAATGTTGGAGGGGATGTGGAAAAATTGGAACACTGATGTACTGTTGGTGGAGTTAAGAACCGATTCAGACATTCTGGAGAGCAATTTGGAACTGTGCCAAAAGGGCTGTAAAACTGTGCTTACACTTTAACTCAGCAATTCCAGAGAGACCAAATTAAAAGGATAAGGAGCTATATGTACAAAAATATTTATAGAGCTCTTTTTGTTGTGGCAAAGAATTAGAAATTGAGGGAATGTTCATCAATTGGGGAATAGCTGAACAAGTTTTGTTATTGATAGGGTCAATTATACCAATAATTTTCCTAATATTGAACCAACCCTGCATCCTGTTACAAATCCCACCTAGTCATAGTATATGATCTTTGTGGTACATCGTTGTAATCTCCTTGGTAGTATTTAATTTAAAATTTTTCCAACAATATTCAACAGGGGAATTGGTCTAGTTCTCCTTGTTTTTCCTTCTCTTCCTAGTTTAGGTATCAGAACCATATTTGTGTCATAAAAGAAATTTGGTATGGCTCCTTCTTTGACTATCTTTCCAAACAGTTTATATAGTATGGTATCAATTTTCTTTAAATATCTGGGAGAATTCACATGTGAATCCACCTGGTCCTGGGGAATTTTTCTTAGGTAGACCATGGATGGCTTGTTCAATTTCTTTTTCGAAAACAGTTATATTTCCTCTTCTGTTAATCTGGGTAATTCATATTTTCACTTAAATTATCAGAATGATTTGCATAGAGTCCTAGCGGTAGATAAAACAACAGAGTCAGGATTTAAACCAATGTCCTTCAAATAAATATTCAGCACATTTTCTATGAGTTCCAGTAGGTAAAGACCCAGAAAGACAAAGAAGACCTTTTCTCAGTAAAGGGACTCAAATTTATTGTAATTTTATATTTCATCATTTTATATGGGGAAAAAACAACCCACATTTCGTACCCCTTGAGAAAGTTTCTAATTCTTGGCTAGCGTCAGTTCCCTTTCCTCTCACACTGCAAAATGTCCGGAAGCGGTCATCTAGCTGGATTACGTTTTTCTTAGAGAGGGCAAAGACCATTCTGTGTCAGACCACTTGCTTCTCATTTTTCTACCTACTTGGACACATTCCCTCAGATTCCATGCAGGCTACCACTAAATGGTGCACCTGTTCATTGTGATTGTGACATACACTCTACTTTCGGCCAGGTTTGTTTTTTTTAACATTCTTTGTTATTCAAGTACATACAATAATGTGACCTGCAATTACAATCACTTTTTATACAGGATTTTAAAAAATAACTATAAAAGAATAGACAGCCAAACCCAAGTCTATGTGCATCTGTGCATCATCCCCACTTTGTCCTCCTTCCAATTTATTTTTGTTCGGATTTAGAATTAAATTCTCACATTTTCTAGGTTATAAATCCCCCAGGTTTGTAGCCCTACCAAGTTCCAGACCTTATCTCTGGTCTACAAACCAAAGTCTGTCCCTAGTACTTGGTCCTAACTGATCCATGCTATTCTATGCATATTGGACACAAAACTTCTCAGAGGTCTTTACAAACCACGTGCCGTTCCTAAGTCAATAAAGAGAGAAAAGATGGCATCTGTCCAGACTCTGAGTTCCCACTTACGTTTCTGGCAATCAGGAAGAAGTGATCATCAAACAGAAGAAAAGTTTCATTTATTCTATTACACATCCTTACTGTTTTCTTTTTGTGAATAGTTGTTTTAAAGGAAGGCTCATCCCTTTCTTTTCACCTCTTCTCTTCTGCAACCTAGATGCTATCAGTCAATAACCAAATACTGGGGGCTTATTCTCTAAGCCCTGAATTTAGAAAACCATTCAATTTTAATCCAATTAATCTTTTGCTGGCTTATTTCAATCTAGTTTAGAGCTTCTAAACGGTGGTTAGTTTAACCTCCCTCTCTCTAAACCTGTTCCCTCACTTGGGGAATACTTTAAAGATCTAAAGAGAGAATCGCAAAGCACTTTGTAAATTATAAACAGCTTAAAAGTTTCAGCTATTGTTTTCATAATATAAAAAAGGTGGGACTCAATGATCTTTAAAGACCCTTCCAGCTATCACCCAACTTTTCACATTGTTTTAAATAGCAGAATAAAAAAACAATATTGCTGTTTTCTCCACAATATTATTTTATTTTCCTAGGATTAGGTTTGAGCCAAACTGGAGTCAATTACCCTCTATTGTCAGATTATTACCAATGTTTACTTCATTTCAAACTTTTCTCTAACCATATCCCACTCTCAAAATATTACTCCAAACTTCCTACTATAAAATTGGATGATATTTTAGAGGCAGTTTGGCACAGTCTAGAATACCAAACAGAAAGAATTCAATTTAGACACATTACATGGGCAAGTTACTTAGCATCTCAGTCTCCGTCTATGTCTAAAAAGGGGATAACAATAGAACCTACCTCACAAGATGGTTGTGAGGATCAAATGTATGTAAAGTGCTTTTTTAAACCTTTGAGAACTTTATGTGAATTACTGTCATCTTAGGATTCCATATGTCCTTTCATTTCCTTTAATAAAAGTTTCTGATCCATACACCAGATCAATGTGTAAGATTTGGGGTAAATATGGTACCTATTTTGCATATTAGTTAAGAATGAATAGATCTCTGTTATTATGACACTACCTGGCATAGAGCAAATGAGAGTCATGACTTCTGAACTGGACCTTCAGATAACTATAATAACAAATACTCCACTGGACTGGGCTGTCAGGGTACTCCTTCTGCTCTGCCTAGAGAGTTCAAGCTCAGCCAAAGGCCTGAAGATATCATTAGAGCCATAAGACATTCATGATTTTCTCTTCAAGAGGAATTCTTTGATGCCAAATAAGGATTGCTATGGATAAAGGTTTACTCCCCTAATCAAAATGTAAACTCTTTGAGGGACTTTATATAGCAAAATGGGATACCACGTAAAGAGATGATTCCCTCAGCCAGATTCCCTGTCACCAAGGCCTTTTTTTCTTCTCTCACCAAGGGGTTAAAAGGAAGAAGATAAACTCTATCTTACAGTTAACTGTCTTTCCCTATTTCCTCTTTTCTGGAAGTATTTTCTGAAAGTATTTTTTTCCTACTTTGTCCACTGTAGCCCAACATATAAGGAGTTCAAACACACAACAAAATCTACAGCAAATTCTCTAATACAACCCTGTACCACTGAGGGAAATAACAAAAACATTCTCAAGCTATTCATCTAGGAAGCATTTAAATTATCAAAAAATCTTTATCCTTCATTCCTTTCCTTTCTAGTCTGCAAGTCCTTTGTTACTGGTCTCCTGTCCTTGGGGTTTTAGTTCTTTTACTAACCTACCCTGCTCATTAACTGTGAACCTAAGGTGTAGTCTTAAATTTCCCTGAATTGCTGGGGTAGGGTTCTTTTGTCCGGCCATAGGTCCATTACACTTTGGCTTCAAGTGGAACTTGCTATTGTGGGAACCAAAGGCCTCACCAATATAATCAATGCTCTGGATCTCTACATAGACAAAACTCTCTGACAGCCTTTCTTTTGATCATGGATATTCAGCCTTTATCAATAAATACTTCCTGAGTTTTATCCAGTCCTGTTCTTTTTTCTTTTTTTCTCATGCTTTTGTTTTTTAATGCTTTTAATGTCTTTCTAGACAGCAGTTTCCCCAAATTTTCACTCTAGATCAACACATCTTGCATTCTTTCACATCTAGTTTTTCTAAAAGTTAAGTATTCCATATTCCATCATCAACACTGTAAAGAGTCTCACTCTTTTGAAGGTCATCCCATTCCCTTTCTCAGGGACTCAAAAGCTCACATCACATTACCAGTATAAAGACAATCATTACTTTGTCAAGGAAATCCCTCAGTATCATCCACTAAAACATTTTAAAATATGCAAGATTCCACATTTATATTCAACACATCTACTATCAGGATCCCATATGGGACTGCACATCAATCATAACAACTTTTTGGTGTGCATGATCTTTTTGTAACTGTCTTACAGTCTTTGCAGTATCCACAGCATTTAATATAGTGCTAGATTCATAATAAACCTTCAAACTTTTGCTGAATTCACTGAATTCGTGGCATCTCTATCCAGTATGAATTCTCTTTTGTTGAGTAAATGCTGAGTGATCACTGAAGACTTTTCCATATTTGCTGGCTTTACTGTCAACATGAGTTTTCCGATGTTGAGAGAGGGAAGAGCTCTGGCTGAAGGCTTTGTCACATTCATTACACTTATACGGTTTCTCTCCAGTATGAGTTTTCTGATGTTTTGTAAGGGATGAACTCTGGCTAAAGGCTTTCCCACATTCCTTGCATTTATAGGGTTTCTCTCCAGTATGAGTTCTCTGATGCCGTATAAGGGCAGAGCGGTCACTAAAAGCTTTCTCACAATCATTACATTTATAAGGTTTTTCTCCAGTATGAGTCCTCTGATGTTGAGTAAGAGCAGAGCAGTAACCAAAGGCTTTTCCACATTCAGTACATTCATAGGGTTTCTCCCCAGTATGAGTCCTCTGATGCTGAATGAGCCCTGAGCGGTCACTGAAGGCTTTCCCACATTCATTACATTTATATGGTTTCTCTCCTGTATGAATTACCTGATGTTGAGTAAGAAACGTGCTTTGACTAAAGGCTTTCCCACACTCATTACATTCATAGGGTTTCTCTCCAGTATGAATCCTCTGATGTTGAGTAAGGTATGAACTTTGATTAAAGGCTTTCCCACATTCATTACATTCATAGGGTTTCTCTCCAGTATGAATTATGTGATGTCGAATAAGGGCTGATCGGTGACTAAAGGCTTTCCCACATTCATTGCATTCATAAGGTTTCTCTCCAGTATGAATTCGCTGATGAAGGGTAAGGTGTATGCTCTGGCTGAAACCTTTTCCACATTCATTACATTCATAGGGTTTTTCTCCTGTATGAATTCTCTGATGGAGGATAAAGGCTGAGCAGTAACTAAAGGCTTTCCCACAATCATTACATTTCCAAGGCTTCTTCCCTGCACAAATTCTCGGATCTTTAATCAGGTCTGAATTTTGTTTTAAGTTCTCTCCAAGTGTATCACATTTAAGAAGTCTCTCACCTGTCGGAACTTTCTGTGGTGTAACAATGAATGACCTCAGGCCAAAGTTTCTCCCAAACTCATTACACTGATGGCTTCTCTCCCCAGTAGTTTTCTTATGAATAGCTGCATCCTGGTTTAAATGTTTCTCATAGTTTCCCTGTTGCTCTTCTAACTGTCCTTCACATTGCCAGGTTTGTTCCAACATGGAATCTCTTGGGAGTCTTTCCATTAACACCCCATGGGATAATTCTTCTTCAGAAATGTCCTGCCTTGAAATTAACTCCTCAGTTTCAGGTCTAATATCCCAATCTGAAAGGAATGAAAAATGCAAATGTCCCTGTTATTCTGTGTTAGAAGGGATCTACTTTAGTTGGAAGAGAATAATGGAACTGAAAACAATGCCTACAAGAAGAGGAACCTGACAGTATTTGAATAGTCTAACATTCCTCAGACAAGAGTTTCAGAGGTTTAACATGCTGACAAAGGAAAATGGCCATATGCTCAAGGGTAGGTGGGGTGAAAGGGCAGTTGCCAAGCCAATTATTCCCCAGGCCTTTGTAAAGACATCAGGAAACAGCCACAGGGATAGTATTAATGGGATATTTTGATCAAATCAAGGTGTGGTGAAGGAAGAGTTAACATTGTGGTGACATGAGCTTAAGGAATCTGAGCGTCAGTGGGACTGTTTGTGCTAAAGGTCTGGTGGAAGTTTATAAGTTGAGAGAAAGCAGGAATAATTCACAAGAGCTTTAGTGAATGTCAGCAAATGCTAGGACAAGTAAGGAGGCCCACCTGTGGTTTCTGAAAGATCATGTTCAATGATTTGGATCCCACAAAAGAAAGCTGTAATAAGAAGTTACCTACAATTTTTAAAACTTTGAAAACTTAGTAAAAAATCCATTTGCACAATCAAATCTGATCTAATATTTGTCTGAACCTGGAGTAGGCATGATTATTAGTGACATTTTTGTGAATGAGTGAAGAAGTGATGGTAAGAGGGGCCACAAGTCATTAAAGAATAAAAAAGATGAAGTTTGGAAAAATAATCAAAAACCTAAGTATCGGTGATTATAAAATACGAAACTTAACAGTAGTGGAAAAAGGCAGATCAAAATCAGGACACATTTCCTGGAAATGCCCAAAGCCAGCAACCTAATCTAGTATAAATTCTTATCAGGGTTACTGTAACAGCTTTCTACGCTCACCCCCCTTCTAATCTGTCCTGTTTTAAAGCCAGCAACCTAATCTAGTATAAATTCTTATCAGGGTTACTGTAACAGCTTTCTACGCTCGCCCCCCTTCTAATCTGTCCTGTATTTGATGGTCAAGACTAATCCTAACACCTTTTTTCCTGATTATACTCAAAAATCTCCCATACACTCAGGATAACACTAACCTCTTAAACCTGGCCTTCTTGGTCTTATCGACTCTAATTCGATGCCATCTCCCAGTATTAACCCTACTTTGGTCCCTCTGTATCACAGCATTACCTGTCCTCTCTTTCAAGTCTGGCCTGCTCACCCCTAACTCTATGCCTTTGCTCATGTTGATCTCCCTGCAGACGTACTTTTTCCACTTCTCTAACTTCCAGACATCTTCCAGGGACAATCTCCAATTCGACAGACTCCACAAAGTCTTCCTCACTAATCTCTCCCTTTAAAAAATTTCTAAAGTAGTGTCTGTATTATTTATTCAGATACGGTGAATATGTATACTTGAACTATTACTGAACACACTGCTTAAGTGTCTTCCTTATCTTCCCAAGCAGAAGTTCTAGAGAACAGGAATTTGATCCTCCACTACTTACACAGTCCCTGAGTACACAGCAAGGGTGCTATGCATAAAGCTGACAAAAATGCAAATTGTCAGGAAAGGTGAGACAAAAATAAGACTATTAGCTAAAAAAAATGTTCCAAAGAGAAAGTTATTCAGACCACTTAGTACCCAATTAATCAAGCACTTATTAAGAATCTGCATGCCTAGCATTGGAAACAGAAGTGTAAGACAGGGTTCCTTCTCTCCAGCTTACAGTAGAGATAGAGACAAGATCAACACCGTTAAGTGCATATGTATTGTAGTAAAACTATTGCATAGGGAGTCAAGACATATGAGTTCCAATACTTGCATGGCTCCTAAGTCACTGTATGATGTTAGAGAAGTCTCTCTGAGCTGAAGTTCTTCTAACTCTAAAATTCATGATTCTAACATAGTTGTACATGAACAATACTACCAACTACATAATCAAGAGATATTTTGTAGCACAAACTGTAGTAGGAGTTCAGAGAAGGATGGGATTAATTTAGGCTTAGAACAGTTGAGAAAGGATTTAAAGAACAGGGACTAGAACTAGATCTTTAAAACTAAGAAGATGAATAGAACAGCAGGAAAGAGGTGGGACTTTTGCTGTGGAACACAGAATAGATAAAGGCCCAAAGAAGAGAGGGTTTGAATTAGCAATGAGGAAAAGAAATGGTGACTATCTAAGGTAGGGACCAGGTAAAAATAACAACAGCAATAATAACAGTAGCGGTTACATTATGCTTGAAGGTTTGCAAAGCACTTAAATATTAACTCATTTATCTTCACCATAACCCCAGGATATAGGGCCTATATTCTCTCTACTTTACAGATGAGAAAACTAAGGCAGATAAAGGTTAAGTGGCTTGCTGAAGGTCACACAATTAGTAAGTGAGACCAGATATAAACTCAATCTTCCTGATTCCACATCTAGCACTCCATCTATTGGCACCACCCAGATGGAAAGGACTTAAAAATTACTGCTGAAGAATTTAGATTTGATATGGTAAGCTACAAGAAAAAGAGGTAAACGAGTCATGTGTAAGGATAAGACAACAGACAGACAGCCTTAGTGGTATACTGATACCTCTGAGATAGCAAAAGAAGAAGGCCCCCCAAAACACTAGTTGGGCCCTCTATAAAGATTTATGTTACGATGTGGACAGAATCACAGAGGATAAGGCATCACAGGAGAGTTGTACTTTGCAACACTTGAGGAAATAATTACATGATAAAAAGCAGAGTATCATCAAAGTAAGGAAAGCAACAGAGACTATGTTACTGAATGAGCTAACTTTAGGAAAGTAATATCTACATATATTAGTGTAGACACTATATATCTGCAAGACTGCGAGAGGGATGGGAATAAGGAAAATCAGCTAGGAAGCTACTGCAGCAAACTATGCCAGGATTAAGGAGGCTCTGAATTGGATGATGGAAGTTGGTATTCAATGATTTAATTCAATTCAATACCTATAACGTTCCAGGCAGACCTTCCCCAATCTCAAAGAGTTTAATAGGAGAAGGAATGCTAAGAAATATACATAAATAACAGTGAGAGGCAAATGTGATAAGCATAGAAGAAAAGTTCAGGCAAATTACTGAGAAATTTAAGGAAGAAGAAATTGTTCAGCCAAGCATGTAAGGGTAACTCACACTGTGTGGACTTTCTTTTCTCCACAGACATAGGAGAATCTGATGAGAGTTCCTCACAAAATATTTCAAAGCTACAATCCCCACCACTACTTGGACTGTTATTTCCAATGACTCCTCCCTACCTATTTCCTATACTCACCTAGGTGGGCACCTTTGGGGTCTTTTCTCTCCAGCATCCATGGCTCTTTTCCTCGTTCCAACTGGGAGATTACATCAGGCTTAGAAATTGGAAGCCCTGTTCAGAACAAAAGAAATGGATATTTATGCTGAGGATAATACAACGACTTACTTTTCAGGAAAAAGACCATGAGGGAGTGGTGTGGGGAAATGTGAAGAATTTCTGAATGGTATTCAGTATTATGTTCACAGGAAGGATGGGGATTTGCTATGCACTCAAGAAAAGCAAATGATTCCTTTTAGCCTGTTATAAGGATGGAAGTCTCTCATTACCTCTTCAGGTATGTCACAGGACAAAAATGCTCAACCCAAGGGGTAGCACAATAAATTACCCATGTCCAACTAGAAAAAGTAAAATGATGCATGAATCCCAAAGCAAAACCAAATTTAGCTAAATCTGATACTTCTAAAGCTCCTGGATATTATGGAAATGAGAATGCCCAATGAAGAAATTCACAAGGAGAAAATATCCTTACCCAATAACACCAGGTTTCTATACCTCTCCAACATCACATCCCTGTACAGATTTCTTTGAGCAGGGTCCAGTTGTTCCCACTCCTCTTGGGTAACTTCCATAGCCATATCCTTCAATGTCAATGATTTCTGAAAGATCAAATGCATTCCTGCAGTTGGCAACACGAGAGATGACAGAAAGGATAGATAAGAACTGCTCTTTATCAATTTTGATATATGCCAAGTCAAGTCTAAGTGCCTACTTATTACACTTATTGTTTGGGGCACAATCCCCAATCTTGAAGTATGTGGCTAAGCACACACACGTGAAACAAGGCGACATACATAATCAAGTGCCAAATTGTATGAGATAGACCAAAATGCTAAAGAGGTTGTAAAGAGATCTAAATACAATGGTAATGAAGGAAGCTTTGAGGAGGTGGAATCAGAATCTACCTGGAAGGCATTATCAAGAAAGCATGCCTGATACATGATGGTTTGGGGAAAACACAGGTAAATATCCTGAGACTTAGGAGTAAAAGCATATGATGGGAAAAAGAAGAACATCAGTCCACCTGAAGCCAAAACTTCATGCTGGGAAGCTTCTACTCCAGTCCCCTTCTTGTTGTCTGTGTCCTCTGAAACATCCTCTCTTCTATAAACTTCTTCATCTCTTACACACAATCTTAAGGAGTAGTCCAACTACATATGCATCAAAAATTTTGTGATGAAAACAAGAAAGGAACAAGCAGGCTTGTGCAGACTAAATCATTAGCTAAATAACTGAAAGGTAATGAGAATGAGACTACTTTGTTATTTTACAAAAAAAGCATCTGACTTAGTAGAGCAAATATAGCCCCCAACAAAAGTACTTCTCACATAAAAGCATATAAAATTCCTTGAAGAGCCACCACAAGGATAACATAAAGCAAAGCATAAAACAGGGGAATGTACAAGTATTTGTATTGCCTCTGTTATAGGGGATGTACTGCAAAGAGTTCAAATGGAAGAGAAATTTCCTAGAGAGGTGAAGTCCTCCAGCAAAAAGTGCTGAACCCATTAAGTCCTAGAATAATCTCAAAAGGGTGGCGAACCTGCAGCCTTGAGGCCACATATAATCCTTTAGGTCCTCAAGTGTGGCCCTTTGACTGAATCCAAACTTCCTTTAAAAAGATTTATTCTATAAAACTTAGACTTAGTCAAAAGGCTACACCTGAGGACCTAGAGGGCCACATGGGGTCTCAAGGCTGCAGGTTCCCCATCCCTGCTCAAGTATGTTAGTCAAGTCTTCCATGAAAGATTTCACAAAAGTTATGAACAAGATTTACACAGGACAAGAAGGCCTGAATGGTGTGAGGAATACACTGGCAGAAGGAGGGAATACATCAACATCACAGATTCACTGATGCATGGATGAGGGGTCATTATCATTACAACCTATATGCCAACCATTTTATTTTTACTATAAATTATTAAATTCACAATCCTATATACAGTGGCTTCTTGTAAGTAGTGGTTTCCTAAGCTCATTTTTCCCTGGGGCTTGATCCTACCACCTAATTCAGTTACTGAGATGCTCACCTCAGTTATTTATCTTGTGGACTTACCTTGTACCCAAGTGCTGATCCTAACTCCAAGAGACATAAGTATATTTAAAGCTAGAACATTCCCATCACCTTTCTCTTAAAATGCATTTTAGTGACTTCTTAAAATTTTCAGATTTTTCCTTAAATAGTTTGCAAGAGCAAATAAATCATTATCAAGAATTTGTAATTTTCAGATAATTGCTCACAGATTCCATTATGACAGAACCATATAAGGCACGGAAACAGAAGGAAGAACACTAATTTGTCGTTCATATTAGTATTTTAAAAAACAAAAGTACAGGGTTGGTCTGTTCTATGACTACTAAGACTACTGTACTTCCCAATACAGTAGGGAAGAATTATTTGTCACAAGGTCAGTGCTTGAAACCAGAAAGTCTCAAGATTTTTTCAGTCCTAGCAAAATGGACCTCAGCACACCAGCTGTATCATTTTTTAAAACACAAACACTTTAACCCATAAAAAATACTTAAGATACACAAGAGAAGATAATCATTAGAAATAACATACAAGATGAATATGTGAAAATGGTCTTTCCCAGTCCCCATAACCCACCCTACCCCAGTACTTGAGATTACCTCCAATTTACTCTGTGTAAATTGTTTCCATATTGTCTCTTCCTTTAGTGAGGTCCTTGAGGATAAGGGCTGTGTTTTTGCCCATTTTTGTATGCCCAGCACCATGTATAGTGCCTGGCACACAGAAAGTGTTTAAATAAAGGCTTGCTAACTTGTCATCATCAATCTTGAATGTGATTAAAGCTGGGATCAAAAAATGTACTATGCAAATAATATTGTATCAGGCATAAAACTTTTGTTTTGGAGACATGTCATAGCTTATAAAGATCTAGGCTCACATTTTAGGTCAATCTTTTGTACTTCTGATTATCTACTACATAATAGGGTACTCAGAAAACTGACATTTGGGCCTTGTGATAAGGTCTTAAGAAAAACAATGCAGAGCATGAACTATGCATGTATTTTTTAATTCAGAGAGAGTTAAAGATAGCATTCTGGGAATAGTATTATCTGTCCAATTCAACTCAATAGCTAATGAATACTATACTAAGGCATTAAGTTTGACCCTGGAGAGAATTAGAAGTGTTTGGAAGATACAATGAAAAAAACAAAATCTGCCCTGCCTTCAAGGAGGTAACATTCTACAGGGGTGATATGAAGGGTAGTGGGGGTGGGATGGGAGGTGGAGATAAAGGGTGAAATGCAAGATGCACGCAGAAGTATAATTTGAAAAAACGAGGGGGCATACAACTAGAACAGGGCAGAGAGTTCTAGAAAGTTTCATGGAGGGATGAATGAGTGAATGCTGGCTAGGGAAACACTAAAGGAGGCCAGAACCTATTGAATTCTATTCAAGTATAGAACACATTTTCTACCACTAAGCTCTTTGAATAAGGTTCTTTGAGATGCACCAGGCAAGGGAAGAAAATGTATCCATTCTTTGAACAGACACAGCATTTCAGGAAAGAAAAGAAACCATAAATCACCTGGGACTTGGCTGTCAAAACCACAGCAGTCATTCTATCCTCCCCTGAATTCTTCTTTTGAGAAAGGGCAGAATCTTGAGAAGGCAAAGCTAGAGGAAAAAAAAGAAGAAACTTTTAAGAGAGTAGCCTCAGGGTTAAGTTGGAAATACCCCCATTTAATGGGAGTCACTCAGATGTACTACAATAGCCTCCTAATGGTTCTCCCTGCTCCTGGCCTCCTCACCTACAGGTAGTTTCAACTTTCACACAGGTGCCAAAAAAAAACAACTTGTCCTTAAGCACAGGTCTGACCATATCATTACCCTGCTCACGAAAAACCAAGAGTTTCCTATTGTCTGTAGACTGGAATACCAATTCTTCAAAGTCCTTCATAATATGGCATTAGCTTCCCCTTCCAGATTTTTTACACAGCACTATTCTCCATCTTAAAGTCTGTTTTCAGAATTCAGCATTCCATATGCCACCTTCATGCCCATGCACAGAATCTCCATCCTTACACTGAACCTCCCAGCAAAATCTAGGTTTCTGGAGGGCAGGCTGTTTTATCATTTTTTTTTTGTCTTTGTATCCCCAATACATCTTGCACATAGGAGTCATCTAAAAAAAGGTTAAATCATACACTACCATACTCTCAAAGAGGGAAGTCAAATGGGAGCCAAGGAATCAATCCCACCATTTCCTAGCATCAGAAAACAACCATGAATGCTGACTTAAGGTAACTTAAGTCTAATGCTTTCCTTATCCTTATGGTAAGTTGAAGTTAGGGCAGAATGAAATAAGGAAAACAAGAAAGATTACAACTATAATAATGTAAATGAAAAGAACACAAACTCTCAGTGATTGTCATAATCAATCTTGGTCCAAAAAAAAAAAAAAAACAAAAAAAAAACAGGTAACAAAACATACTTTCCCTCCAAAGCTGAGAGGCAGGACACTAGAGGCAGAATGTTCATTCTAAATGTTCATTCTCAAAAGTCACTTTAATCCAATCCCCTTAGAGAAAACTAAAGTCCAAAGACTTGTGGCTTGGCCCTGTGAATCTAGGTTACTAGACATGATCCCCATATCGGTTGCTTTGTCTTAACTATTTTTCTTTGTTATGAGAGAGTTTGATTCCAAAGCAACAGATGTGGTGGTAGAGAGGCTCCACCAAGAAACAACTGGGAGGTAAAAATAAAAACCATCAACCAAACTTATTTTCTTTAACACAATAGCCCTGGTCTGGGAATGAGGACCTATGTTGTAAAGTCGCATTTCTATCTCCTATGTATGACGTACAATATAGCATTCAACTCTGTCCTTCAACTATGCCACTTAAGGGAGGAAGAAATTCTTATGCTTTTCTTGGGCTTGGAAGATATGCAAAGAATTACTTTGTGGAACGCTTTCAAAAAACTGCCTTTCTAGATGGTATATTACAGAAATAGAAATATATTCTTTCTATAAAAATAATTAGGAAGCCATGAATGCCAGTCTAGACTCTGTCATTACCAAATGATGGCATCTTTTTAATTAAAGTTTTATTTTAATTCTGAATTTAAACCACAAAATAAAAGTAGCATTTCCTTATATACAGAGTAAAAAAAGATTGCACCTGAAACTGCTGTTCTCAATTATGTAAAATGTGCTTTGCTTTTCAAATATATGATAAAGTCAACATGTAACTTTAGAAGCTGTTCTATTTGTCTGTAATCCTTTCTGGCCTTCTTTCTGCTTTCTTCTGTATACTGTTAAAGATGTTTCAATGACCCACCTTTCTTTTCTTTCTCACTACCCTAGCCCGCTCTGTACCTTATATACCCAAAATGGGAGGGAAAAAAAGTCATTTCAACAAACATGCAGTCAAGCAAAACAAATTTCCATGTTGTGTTGGCTATCTGAAACTGCAGGCCTTAGTTTGTGTCAAATCCATCACTTGTTACGAGCAGGCAGATAGCACACTGCACTATGACTCCCCTGGAATCACAGCTGATCACTGCCATTGATAAGAACTCCTAAGTTTTTTGGTTGTTTTTATTTATAACGTTATCATAATATTTCTCCTGGTCCTGCTCAATTCACTGTATCAGTTCACACAAGTCTTCCCAGGTTTCACTGAAATAGTTTCTTTCATCACTTTTAACATAATATTCTGTTACATTCAAACACTATAATTTGTTTATTCATTTCTCAAATAATGGGTAAACTTTTAGTTTCCAGTTCTTTGCTAAAACAAAAAAGCTGATATATATGTATGTGTGTGTATGTACATATATGTATGTATGCAGTTTTATACGTATGGGTCCTCTTCCTCTTTCTTTGGTCTCTTTGGGGTACAAACCCAGTAGTGGTACTGCTATTACGCAGAGAGCAGTTACTCTAATACCTTCAGCAATGACTTTCATCTATCCAAACCTATTTCCTAATATGTAAAATGGAAATGATATATGCCTAATGTGCCTCAGTGAATAAGAACAAGGTAAAAACAAAACATAAAAGTAACATGACGTAAAAATATAACTCAACAAACATTTGTTAAAAACCTACAACATGCATGGAATTGTGCTGGATATTAAAAATGCCAAGACAAAAATGACAGTCTCTGCCTTCAGGGTGATTATATTCCACTGAAGGAAAGAACATGTATAGAGATGAGTAAATCTAAGACAATCTTGGGGGAATCAGGAACCAGCTACTATAGGAGTTAGTGAGGTCCCCTTCACTGGAGATCTTCAACTTCAAGCAGAGGTTAAATGACCACTTTTCCAGTATAAATTATAGTAGGGATTCATTTTGGTGCAGGTTGGTCTAGATGATTGAGTTCCCTTCCAACAATAAAAGACTTCCCATAGAATGAAGCAAAAGACTCTAAGAGGCAAGAGTAAGTCAACCAGCATTTATTAAGCACTTCCTATGTGCGAGGCCCTGTATGTAGAGATGTAGGGAAAAAGAAAGAAGTTACGTTCCAAGAGGTGCATAATATGTAAATAAACACATACAAGATACATACAGAAGAGATGGAGGTTATTTCAGAGAAGAGGGTCTGGCAGATGAGGAGATTGAGAAAGGCCTACTGCAGAAGGTAGCATTTTAGCTGTCTTGAAGAAAGCCAGGGATCCTAAGAGGCAGAGGTGAGGAGAGGAGAAAAAAACATAACAAGCATGGGGTATAGCCAGTATAGCCATTGTATAGGCAGAAAGAGAGGAGATAGAATATCATGGACAAAGACCATCAAGTACTCCAGTATAAGCAGACTGTGGAGTACATACAGGAGAGTCAAATGTAATAAAACTGCAAGCAGGAAGGGACAGGTTGTGAAAAATTTAAATGCCAAATAACTTTCTATTTGAATTTACACGTAACAGGAAACGACTAGAATTTACTGAGGTGGGGAAGGTGGCACATGTAACATAGTCAGACTTACATTTTAAGAACTAGGGTGGAGGGGCGGAGCCAAGATGGTGGAGTAGAAAGATGCATATACCCTAGCACTTCCCCCACATCCCACAAGATACCTGTAAAAAAATGACTCTCAACAAATTCTAGAGCAGCAGAAGCCACAGAAAAACAGAGTGAGAGAGGTTTCCAGCCAAAGGTAACCTGGAAAGCCAACAGGAAAGGTCTATCTCACAGAACGCTGACCAGAGCAGAGCCTGGCCCTGGCCGCACATCACGTCGAGGAACAGGACCTGAACAGACTACCGGGGCAGCATTCCCAGCAGGGAGAGTCCCAGATCCCTCAACCCACAAGTGACAAAGAAAGCTCCAAAGGTCAGTGTGGGAGGGCCTTCCCAGCTGGGTGAGAAGGTAACTAGGTCTACCCAGCAGTGGCCCCAGGTGGTGGCAGAGGTAGCGACAGTGGCAGTGGCAGTGGCAGTAGCAGTAGCAGTAGCAGCAGCAGCAGCAGCAGGCAGAGGTCAGCTACAATAGCCGCAGAAACAGCCTGGGTCCAACTGTCCAGGAAGTTCAGCTTAAAGCCTCTGGGGGAACTGAGCAGCTGATCTGAAACTCTGCCCTCAATGGTGGCTCCATCCCCACCCAAAGCCCCTGGGTGAACTGAGCAACTGATCTGAATCTCAGCCTTGAGTATGGTACTGGGGGAAAGAGGAGCACTAGGACCCTCCTCTTGACAAAGGATTCAGAAGTCAAGTAACTGGCTGGGAAAATGCCCAAAAAAGGGAAAAAAAATAAGACCATAGAAGGTTACTTTCTTGGTGATCAGGTGTCTCTTTCCATCCTTTCACATGAAGAAGAACAAGGCATACTGTCAGAGGAAGTCAAGGCTTTTCCCTCCAATACCTCCAAAATGAATATGAAATGGGCCCAGGCCACAGAAGAGCTTGAAAAGCAAGTCAGCAGTTTGCTAAAGGAGAACCAAAAAAGTGTTGAGGAAAATGACACCTTTAAAAATAGGCTAATTCAATTGGGAAAAGAGGTCCAAAAAGCCAATGAGGAGAAGGAGGCTTTAAAAGCAGAATTAGCCAAATGGAAAAGAAGGTTCAAAAGCTCACTGAACAAAACAATTCTTTAAAAAGAGAGAGTGGAGTTCGGGGAAGCTAATGACTATGAGATAAATCAAGAAGTTAGAAAACAAAACCAAAGGATTGAAAAAATAGAAGATAATGTGAAACATCTCACTGGAAAAACAGCTGACCTGGAAAATAGATCCAGGAGAGACAATTTAAAAATTATGGGACTACCTGAAAGCCATGATCAAAAAATGGGCCTAGACATCATCTTTCATGAAATCATCAAGGAAAACTGCCCTGATATTCTAGAACCAGAGGGCAAAATAAAAATTGAAAGAATCCACTGATTACCTCCTGAAAGAGATCTGAAAAGAGAAACTCCTAGGAATATTGTGGCCAAATTTCAGAGTTCCCAGGTCAAGGAGAAAATATTGCAAGCAGCTAGAAAGAAACAATTTGAGTATTATGGAAATACAATCAGGATAACACAGAATCTGGCAGCTTCTACATTAAAGGAAGGGGCTTGGAATAGGATATTCCAGAAGTCAAAGAAACTAGGATTAAAACCAAGAATCACCTACCCAGCAAAACTGAGTATAATACTTCAAGGGAATACATGGTCTTTCAATGATATAGAAGATTTTCAAGCATTCATGATGAAAAGACCAGAACTGAATAGAAAATTTGACTTTCAAACACAAGACTCAAGAGAAGCATGAAAAGGTAAACAGGAAAGAAAAATCATAAAAGACTTTCTAAAGCTGAACTGTTTATATTCCTACATGGAAAAGTAATATTTGTAACTCCTGAGACTTTTCTCAGTATTTGGGTAGGTGGAGGGATTATATATAGAAAGAGAGTACAGATTAAGTTGAATCAGAAGAGATGATATCCATTAAAGAAATTAAAGGGGTGAAAAGGAAAATACTGGGAGGAGAAAGGGAGAAATGGAATAGGGCAGGCTATCACTCATAAAAGAGATATGAAAAATCTTGTTCAATGGAGGAGAAAAGGGAGGAGGTGAGAGGGGAAAAGTAAAGCTTACTCTCTTCACATATGGCTTAAGGAGGGAATAACATGCTCACTAAATTTGGTATGAAAATCTATCTTACACTAAAGGAAAAGTAGGGGAGAAGCAGACAAGTGCGGTAAGGGGGATGGTAAAAGTGAGGGCAAATGGGAGTAACTAGAAGTAAACACTTTTGGGAAGGGACAAGGTCAAATGAGAGAATAAAAAAAGGGTGGGACAGGGTAGGATGGAGTTAGTCTTTATATATACATATATATATATATATAAAACTATATATATATATATATATATATATATAAAACTATATATATATAGTTAGTCTTACACAATATGACTATTATGGAAGTCTTTTGCAAAACAATACATATATAGCCTGCATTGAATTGCTTGTCTTCTCAGTGGGGATGGGTAGGGAGGGAGAGAGGATGAGAAGTTGGAATTTAAAGTATTAGAAACAAATGTTGAGAATTATTATACCATATAACTGGGAAATAAGAAATACAGGTAATGGGGTATACAAATTTATCATGCCCTACATGAAAAGAGAGAAGATGGGGATAAGGGAAGGGTGAAGTGTGATAGAACAGAGGGTACATCGAGGGAAGGGGTAATCAGAATGCAAGGTATTTGGGGGTGGGAGGAGGGGAGATATGAGGAGAAAAACTGTAACTCAAAATTTTGTGGAAATGAATGTCGAAATCAAAAATAAATAAATTTTAAAAAAAAGAACTAGGATGATAGCTGTGTGAGTGGAGAAAAGGAAACAGATGAGATGTCATGATGGTATTAACAAAAGCATCAGCAATGGTTCTGGCCTAATGGAAAGAAGCTGACATCTAATTTGCCCCAGATTAGGAAATTTTGGATCTTGCCTCCAAAATTAAAATCATCTAAACTACAATCAGCTAGCTCCACATAGAATAATTTCCTAGTATACACTTTTTAAAATGGAGCAAGGAATTTGAGAGTAAAGGATATTGTAGAGTTCAAATGATGCACTAAGGTGTCGAGACTGGGAAGGAAGCAGAATGCAATCAAGGCGGGGGAATGTCCTGGGGAAGAGCAGAGAGATGGAACGGTTGGAGGTCACAGTAAAGATAAAGAACAAGGTTAAGGACTACAGGGCACAGGGAAATATGGGATAATACAAGACCTGGTAAGACACAAGCATTTCAGAGTCCATAAACATGGAAGCAGAACATTGGCAGGTGGTGGCAAGATCATGAGTGTGACTACCATCTCTGTGTGTGGCTAAGTGAAACAGTAGATCATAGAAATTCAGTAGACCAAGAACTAGAAAATCAGGTTATTTGAGAGAATTTTAATATATAAGTTGAAGACCCCTGGTAGGAGGACAGATATTGGAATAGAAAATGACTATGAATTAGGCAGGAACTCACTGAATTATGAGGTAAAATGTCCTGAGGAGTCAAGAGATAAACCACCACCAGAATGTGGATCCGGTGCTAAATTTGGAGGATGTGACTCATTGGAGAGCCTGGTAATCAGAAGTAATGAGCATTCCGACTCCCCTCCCCTGCCATGAGCAGTGAATTGGAGAGCTCCAAGTATGGCCACTACTGGAAAGGGTGACAAAGGATCACAGCTAGCAGAAAGAAGCCTGATATGAGTGACATGAGTGATGGAGTGAGAAAAGAAGACATTTAATTTGAAATTAAAATTTGTTAACTAAGAAGCAGACTTTCAAGAGAACATAGAGAAAGGCACTGGTGGCTCAGGAGAGGGACAGAGGATTGAGAAAGAGGAAGGCTGAAGCCTTTGGGACTAAGAAAGTGGACAGCCAAGGCTGATGGCAATGGGGGGGGTGAGGGGTTAGTACCAAGGGGTTCTGTATCACTGTAACAGGGAGAGTATAAAAAGAAATAGGAGAATGTTAATCATTGAGGGATGAGTTCAGCAGATATCTGTGAATGGAAAGAGAACTGTGGAGGGAGAGAGGTATAAATGTTCTAGGTCATTTCTCAAGGACCACATTTGTGCTAGGTATGGCCGAGCATGGGAACTGTGTGGCTCCAATTAAGCCTCTTCACAGTAGGCATAATAAGGAGGAGATATGGCCTTAACTCTGGGGACAAAGAGCCGTCAAGGCATAGGAAACTGAAGTGGAATGGTGCAAACCGGACAAAGAATGCCAAATCCTGCGGACACCAAATATGCCAGTTTGGCCTTTATATGGAATGCACAAAAGGGAGTAATGTGAAGTAAGTTTGGAAAATAGAGGCTAGAGGCACACTAACAAAGCTGAGGGGTTTTTATTTTATCCTATAAGAAATAGAGAGCCAGTAATTCCCCAATTCTTAGAATAAAAAGTTTAGAAAGGAGTAGAACATCTGAACTATCCTTGACTTCAAAACCCTACCATAAGTGCAAACAATGGAGCATGGTCTTCATCCTGGCGCTTAGGAGAGCAAAACATGATATGTAAATAAAGGTGAAAACTAAGCTGGAAAAGTAAAACTCAGCTGAAATCCCTAACTTCTTACTTACCAAGTTTCCTGGTCATTTATTTACCATACCCAGTATCCCCTCTGTTGTGTTTTCTACTTTCCTCACTCCTGGGAGACTAAGCCCTGTTCTAACTGGCCCCATTCTTCTTTTAACTCTTACCTCTCTCTTCAAGAGTTTGGGGTAATTTTTCCATGGTCACCCCTTCCTTGCTGCCTTGGTAGGTTTTACCTCCTCAGGGTAATAAAGGAAAATTTCTCTAGTGCCCAAAGCTCCGACTTGTTTTGTTTCCAGCCTCTTTCCTGCAGTTCTCTCTTGGAGTCAGATTTGTCTTCCTAGAATGAATTACGATGTGAAGGCATCCTCTGCTTTCACTCTCAAGTTGCCAACTTGTCCGTGTGGGATGAGGATTTGGCAGTTTCAGGAAAAAATTTCTTCATTTGGATTTGATTTCTTTTCCTGAAGTTCACATGTCTTTCCTCCAGTTAGTAAACCTTGTAGAATACCCAGGCTGGTCCCCCAGCCTCTACCAAGCACTACCATGAGGGTTAAGAGGGCGGCCCATGACAGGATGTTGTCAACCAGAAAGATCCACCAGCGTCATCCAAGGTCTTTGCAGAGGTAACCCAGAGACCCCGGGACACACAAATGACAAGGTGAGCAGCAAGCCACTGGGAACTGCCTTCAAATAGACACAGAGTTGATTCAAAAACACACTTAAGATTTTAAAATATTAACTTATGCTCTGGACATGGAGATAGGAAAACACGAGTTTGAATGCCACTTTAGGCATTTACTATGGTCCAAAGTGAATTTTGGGGACGACGTAACTGATTCCATTTTGCAACACTGTCTCCTTCACTATCTCCCTTCCTACAATCTCTTTACAAATTTAGAATAATTCCAAGAACTCACCCACTTCTCTTCATTCATCTAATAAAGTGCATATAGGAGCAGCTTAACAAATGCTAATTAACTAATAAAGAAAATACTGTCTCCTTAGGTGTGGTGTAAATGGCTATGCTAAAGGCCTTTGTAACTGTTGGAGTATTTTTTTCCTTTTACTAAAAATACTTTTCAATATGTCTTGTATGATCTTACCCAAAATTCTGCATCAAGAAGCTCAAGAGAAAAGAGGGAAGGGAGTAGAGAGGGAGAGAAAGAAGTATGTATTGCACAGATGACACATATGTATATATATATATATATATGTGTGCATATTCATGTTTCTATATGTATATACATGCATGTCTATGTATGTATATGTACATGGAATTGTGAGACACACTCATTTATCAACTGCTGATGGTCTGAGTCATATTCTTGAGTGGATAAACTGCAGGCTAGCAACAACCCTGAAAATTCTTGCCACACGCCATCTGTGTCAGTCTAGCCTAAGCAAGTCACTTAGCCAGACTGTTTCCTCATCTGTAAAATGGGGATAATAAAAATATCACCTGGTTGCTGGGTGAGACTCAAAAGAAATAATATTGATCAAGTGCTCTGCAAAGCTTAAGGCCCTACTAAATGGTAGATAATATTACTATATACCATTTTATACCACAAAGTAGGTTTTTGGGTTTTTTTTTAGCAAGCTCTTCTTTTGGCACATGCATTCCAGATCTTGGGCTGGAAGGGAGCTCAGCAGCAGTCCTGGCCAAATCCCACTTTTTACAAAAAAGGAAAGTGGGAGCAAAGAAGATCTAGTGACTTGTCCAAGGTCACACAGGGGTTGGGTTTATAATAATAATAGCTAACATTTATATAAAACTTACTATGTACCAAGTGTTTCATAATTATGTCATTTGATCCTACTTTGGGAGGCAGGTGCTGCTATGATCCCCACTTTACAGATAAGGAAACTGAGGCAGACTGTGTTAAGTGCCTCGGCCAGGGTCACACATCTAGTATCCATGTGAGGCTGAATTTGAACTCAGGTCTTGCTGACTCCAGACCACCTCGCTGCCACAACCTGGTTGATTCTAAATTACTTCCTCTTTCCCCTTTGGTCATTAAATTCCCAGAACCGGCCTCAAGAGCGTCTGGGGCTCACAGTGGCTCAAACATTGCCACACAGCAACCCACAAGATTACACACAACAGTTACGCCCCAAAACGTACGAGCACACAACACATGCGCAAGCACATGCCAGGAACGAGGGGGCGCGTGGCGCATGCGCACATCCTCCCGCTCAGCCCCTCCCCCAAGAGCTAAATCAGAGGCCAAAGGCTCCCGCCAAGGAATTAAAGTCAGGTTCACGAGGGGGAATCCGGAGCTTCTTCCTCCAGTCTCTGACTCCTTCGCCCCCTACCCCACCTCGAGGGTACACACCCACAAACACCCTCTCCAAGTTTAACTCACCTCCCACGCGGGAGCCGGACCAGACTAACAAAAGGACCTACGTGAGACCGGAAACGGAATTGCCCTTGGCCCTAAGATAACCCCCTCCCCCGTTATTAACCAAACTACAATTCCCAGAATCCTTGGGATATAGTTACTTCCGGCTTCACGTTTCCATTTCCCACAAAGCCCCAAAGATGCTAAATCGGGAGACAGTTCATCCGCGCCCGTTGCTTCCTTCTCGGGAGGTCTCGTGCTTCCGTCTCCGGCTGACTTCGGCGCCGGGGCTTTGCTCCGATCAGCCCTACGCTGCTCCGAGCCTGCGAACAAAACCCCGGCGGAAGGAGGTGGGAGCGGGAGGTGGGAGCGGTTACCATGGAAGCCAGCCCAGCACTCCGCCCGCGTGCGGAAGCGGGGTCCGTAGCGAGAGTGAGTCTCAGCGTCTTCCCTTTACCTCCTCTTTTCTCTCTTGTTCTCCGCAAGAGGCGGCGCCGAGAATTTGAGCCTCTGGCTTACCGAACGTGTGTGGTGACCGAGGACGGAGAGGGCGCGCTCTGTTCTGGGGCCCTCGGTAGCGGCCTCCGGTTACGTAGTGGTGAGTGACCCGAGCGCCGTTCCGTGCGCTGGTCCCCACTCGTGGCCCCAGCGGCTTTCGCGCCTTGGAGCGCGGCTGCCGCTTCTCTGCCATCCCTCCTGGGGATGCTGCGCGTCCCGACGCCCGTGGGTGCGCCGGCCGTACCAAAGGACAGCGAACGCTTCCCCGCATCCGTCAGCACCGCTTAGCTTTTACCGAGAAAGTACAGCGGTGACCAACTGCAGCACGCTCACAGCTGAGATCACCTCCCTGCACGCTCTCCCTGGGGAGGGGGAGCTCCGAGTGAGTCCTACAGAATACCTCCCTTTGCGGAGTCTCGACCAAATTCATCTCGGGATGTGGAGTCTACCAGGTTGATTGGCTACGAGGCTCAGTCAAGCGGGGCCATCCTCAGGGCTGGCTCCTCGCTGCTGTACTACTGTAGCTGCCAGACTCCGGTTTCTGGACTTCTGGTGGTTTTTCTGACTTTCCAAACTCCCAGTGTCATAACCTTCTACAACCCGGGCTTCAGCAAGCTGGAACGTAACCCTGGCTCCAAGGTTACCGTAGCTCAAATTCCCAGTTCTGTGGTAACCACCTCCAGTGCTGAAACTGGGAACAAACAATAACAGAAACAGATAACGTTAAACTCATTTTTCAGAGCTGGGATAAAAGAAGGGTAGCAAGGCAAGTCCTTCCCCTTACTGGTTCAGTTCATGGCTTCCACTCTGGGCACAGCAGATAGGAGCTCAGCCAAGATGATGGCACCAGTTTTAAAGACTCAAGTAGCCAATCAAAGGAGGCCACCCCTACCCACATGGTAGGGGGCATAGCAGGCTCTGTGTTAGGTGGCCTGATTGAAGGAGAGGAGGAAGGCTGCAAGGGAGCAGAACAGCAGAAATAATTCGCTTCCTGCAACATTCAAAGTGTTTTGTACCTATCACACTTGTTTTCTGTACTAAACCAATTATTGTATGATAGGATTAGTGTATTATGATTTACCTCCTTCTGCTGTATAGTAAGTTCAGTGACAAAAGGAACCATGTCTTTATTTCATTTGTAATCTCTTTGGAAGCTAACATGATGCTTTGTATATGATAGTTTAATAAATGGTTGTTGAACGAGCAGTTGCCTATCAGCAAGTACCTACTCTGTGCTGGGCGCTGAGATACCAACATGAAATAGCGTCTGCCCTCACATTCTACCAAGGAGACACATATGTAAGAAAGTATATATAGACTATATGCAAGATAAATACCAGGTCAAAACAGAACTAAAAGGTATTACTAAAACACTATCTTATAATAAACCTAAGGTTTTCATGGTCCTACTCTCTCTACCCCCATGCTCTGTTTATCTCTGTAATCATTATTCTTGACATGCTATCTGAGAAAGTGATTTTTCTAAGACCTTAAAAAAAAGTTTGTCAGCCATAAGAAATGATAACTATGAAGAATTCAGAGAAGAAATGGAAAGACTTATAGGAACAGAAAGTAAGCAGAATCAGAAAAAATATATGTATATATAAACGTGTGTATGTATATGTGTATGTATGTATACACACACACAATGACAACAAAATAAAAAAAACTCAGAGCTGAATGCTATATTAATTATAATGACCAAAGGTGTCCCTGAAGAGGAGCTAAGAAAATCTTCCCTCAGCCCCCCCACCCACCATCTTTGCAGAGGTTGGGATTGATGGATGTAACTTACCAGCCTATACTCAAGCTCAGTTACTTTCGCTGAACTGCTTTTCCTCTTTATTTTTGTTACAAGGGATAGTTTTCTGAGTAGGGAAGGAGGGAGGTATATATTCAGAAATGAAGGTTATATAAAAAACAAAATACGTTAATAAAGTTTAAAATGTTAAAAAAAAAGTAGTTTGGTAGCAAAAGAGAAATCAAATAAGTAATCATAGAGGGCAACAATGTCAAACAATAGATTTAATATAGGAAATCTTTTAAAAAGCTTTATGAAATGTCTGGTTCCAACTTGATTGTTAGAAATTTAACAAAGTAGCAGGTCTTGACAAAGCACTTCTCCAGATTCATTACGTGCCCTCCTTTATTCACCAGCATGATGTTGCTGATGTTGGATGACAGATGAGTTGCTACTGAAAACTTTCCCACACACACTGCATTCATAGGGCCTCTCTCCAGTATGAATCCTCTGATGTCGTGTAAGAGATGAACCATCAAAGAAGCATTTTCCACATTCACTACATTCATAGGGCTTTTCTCCAGCATGAGTCCTCTGATGTCGAGTAAGGGTGGAGAGACCAAAGAAGGCTTTCCCACATTCATTACATTCATAGGGATTGTTTCCAGTATGAGTTTTCTGATGTTGAATAAGGGAGGAACGGATGAAAAAGGCTTTCCCACAGTCATGACATGTATGGGGCTTCTCTCCAGTATGAATTATATGATGTCTAATAAGGGCCGAGTGCTGACTGAAGGCTTTTCCACATTCAGTACATATGTAGGGTTTCTGTCCTGTATGAATTACATGATGTCGAACAAGGGCTGAGTGGTGGCTGAAAGTTTTTCCACATTCATTGCATACATGGACTCTCTCTCTATGGGAAGTTTTCTTGTGAGTCATGGGTACTTGCCTGAAACTTTTCTCTTGAGACAAAGCTTTCTTCCATATTTCCCTTGAAGAGTCTCCCCTTTGCCTCTCCAGTCTGCTCTCAGACACATGGATTCTTCCAAATACAAGATCCACAGGAATGTCCCCTCTGAGTTTTCCCATTAATGTCTCTGATGATTCTGCTTCCTCAGACCTATTTTGTTTTAGAGTTGACTCCTGAGACTCAGGCCTATCTTCCCAATCTAAAACAAAGAGAAAACACGAATGTCAAGTGTTCCCTGTTAATACATGCATACTAGATTAGATTATGTAAAAAGAATGGAAACTGCTGTATTGAGGAATTACAGTAAAACTGAAAGTAATGCTAATTATGCATCTCTGGCATTGGCAGGCTCTCAAACTGCCCCGTAATCTTGGGAGAGGAAAGAAAGTAGAGGACAGGGAGGCTGGTATACATAACGCATTAAGTAAGGTGCATGCATAGAGAACTTAGCCAGCATTGTAAAGGTAAAGAAGGAAACAATGACCAGATGGGATTTTAAAAATCATTAGAGAATGGGGTGTACCTTGGGACAAGAACGTCTAGTAAGTAAAGCAAAGTAGCCCCTTCAAAGAGCAAGGACAAGGGCACGAATTCCTAGCTAAGAAAGGAATCTATGAAGATGGAGGCAAAAAAAGGTGAAAAATGGTACCCCTTCCTCCCCAAAAAGGAAAAAGAGACTCCTCCAATGGGACTGTGGCAGGAACAATTTCAGCAGACCTTGGAGCCCCTGAAAACTTCCCAAATGAATTGCTGAGCTATTCTGGTGAATCTCATCTGCCTATATTTTTTTTTCACTTACCAGTAGAGGTATGTTGTGGTATCTCTCTTTCTGCAGTTCTCTTTAGATTGAGTATCCATGGTTCTTCCCCTCGCTCCAACTGGAGAATCACATCAGGTTTAGAGATGGAAAGTCCTAATCAACAAATAAAGAAAATAAAGCTGTTTTTGCAGGGGACAAACAGCTGTTTCAGGGCTCAGTCTCAAGCCCTCAGGCAGCTAAGTAGAACAGTAGATAGTGCCAGGAGTCAGAAAGACTTGAGTTCAAATCCAATTTTATATATGGGCAAATCATTTAACCTTTGTCTGCCTCATTTTCTTCATCTGTAAAAGGGGGCTAATAATGGCACCGGTAGGATAAAATAAAATATTTGGAAAGTGCTTAGCAGAGTGCCTGGCACAAAGTAGTAACTTAATAAATGCTGTTCCCTCATTTAGTCTATAGACATGAAAAGGATATCATAAAGCTCAGAAGGAAGCTCAGAGGTCTCTGAAGGAGAATTAAGGTAATGTCACCAAGAAGCAGCAGGTTCACTGGAGTTCATTTATGGTTTGACTGACAGATAACTGGGAATCTCAGATGTGTAAAACTGTCTGAACTTGGACTTTAGGTGAGAAGCTCTGGCCTGGGAAAGCAGAGAATGAGGATGTGTACAGTTTCAGGAAAAGAACAATGAAGCTGCCTGTTTTCAACTCTATAAAGTGAAAACCTCCCACCTAAGAACTGGAAGAATAAAGAAACACCTTCATTAAGGCCCAGTGGGCCTTCCCAGAATCAAAAGACTGAGCAATGTAAACATTCTACAGCTATTATTAATTAAGTAAATTGAGGAAGAAAATATGCACCAGTGGGGATGTAGTCAAACCGCTTAATATTATATCTCTTAAAAAAAAATAAGCTTGTTCCATTTAAATGTTTCAGAAAATTATGGTTTAACTTGAAATGGAAATGAAAGAAGTGCATTGGCATAGAATCATAGTATTGTACAGCCAGGAGGAGGGGGGGAGGGAATCTTAGAGATTAATTTAGGCTAGATAGGCTAGAACAGTTGAAAAGGGATTTATAGACGAGGGGATTCTTGAGCTGGAAGCAACTTGGGATCACTGAAAGCAGTGCAGTTTCCTAAATGCTATCCAGTTTTTTCCCTTCCTATTCAGTTATGACCTCAGTTTACTGTCCACCTTCAACACTTATCCAAAATAGAAGGTGACCCAAAAGTCTTAGTGTAGTTTTAAACTATTAAAGCTACTATTCAGCTATTAAGCTTAAAACTACAAGACTTTTGGAACCCCTATGTATGTACCAATAGACTTATGCAATGGACCACCCTTCCATTTGTCATAATCTGGGTAATATGTATTCTTTATCCACTTGGTTGGCCAGGGTGATCTTTTGAATGGTTGTGTATTTCATAAGATTATGGATCTGGAGCTGGGAGGGATTTTTAAGATCATCAAATCCAACCCTCCTATTTTATAGATGAGGAAACTGAGGCATGAATAGCTTAAGTATCTTGCTCAGGTATCATGCCTCCTTAAAGTCCTTTCTTCTCCAGGCTAACCATCCTCATTTCCTTCATTCCTCATATGGCATGATTTGAAGACTCTTCACCATTGTGGTAAGTTTCTTGATATTCCCCAGTTTATCAACATCCATAATATGTGGCATTCAGAATTGAATATAACACTCCATATTTGGTCTAGTCAGGGCTGAGTATAGCAGATGATATCACCTAGTCCTAGACACAATGAATTCAGCCTAAGATTGGGAGGAAAGAGGGAGGATGGTGTTTTTGTTTTCGCTGTTATATTATAACTGATGCTTATTAAGCCTATACTCCTTTAAATTTCCCAGATCTTTTTCAGGCAAACTGATATCTAGCCATGAGTCCTCCATCCTGTGATTATGAAATTAATTTTCTTGAAACCATATAAGACTTTATACCTGTATATACTCAACTCACATTCACAAATGGTTCTGTAATCTCATCAGTGTAGGTATTCTCTCCAATGAAGGAAATTGCAACCCATCTCTGCCTGTTTAACCTACGTGACTATGATCATGTCTTCCCTTAAGTTCACCACAGGGTGTCCATCCAACATGCTGGAGACCTTTCTTGCCTTCTTTTGACACTGTGAGGATACCATTTAAACATATGGGCTGTCTTTGTTTATTTCTTCCTCTTGCCACCTGATTAATCCATCCTTCTTTTTGCTCATGTATTTCTTTGATTACATATTTTACTGTGCTTTTCTTTCATAATTGCTTTCTTAAACATTTGTTGCAGCCTACCCACATACACCACGGACCTCTTCCAGTGCTGTCTAGGTTTAACTGTGTTGACAGTGAGCCATCAATGACTATTCTTTGTATCTGACCATTCAACTAATTCTGAATCCTCCTAACTGTACAGTTGTTAGGCCACTTCAATCCTGTTCAAAAGGCATGAGAGGTTTTGTCAAATGCTCTGCTGGTTAAACTATTTCTACATCCATCCCCAGATCTTATAATCCTATTAAAAAAGGAAATGAAGTTAGTCTGAAATGACTTGTTTCTGCTGAAGATGGGCATCTGCAAGTAGGCTGGGGACAGCAAGTGTAGATTTGGGGGTCCTCTGCATAAAGGTTACATTGGAATGTACAGGAGAGACTGAAATGGTCAAGGGAGACAGTATAAAAGGAAAACAAAAAAGAGTCAAGAATAGATATTTAGAGAAACACCTGCATTATGGGAAAAAACAAGGAGACAACAAGAGACAGAAACAGAGTAATTAGAAAGGTAGGAGAAGAGCAAGGAAATGTGGTATCCCTGAAGTCTCTGCCAATTATCACCTATATATTTCCCTACTGACAAGTAGAGTGTAAACTCCCGGATGGTAAGATCTGCTTTTCTTTCTGTCTTTGTATCCCCAGCCCCTTGCACATCTGTATACTTAATAACTACTTATTGGATGGGCCTGGGAGACACAGAAGAGAGTATCCAGAAGAAGCAGGGAGCCTTAAAGGGTGGAGAGGGCAGAGGACACTAATGAAGCTCCTGTTGCATGGTCTCCTCCATGAAGCCTCTAACATGCTTCCCCAAGGTTTCTCAGTTTCCCTCTTGATTGTTCTCTTTTTCTTTTCATCTGAGCTATTCAAAGGCCCCCTACACCCCACTTTTATTTTCTTGGCCAGATATTTTTGGACTGACCACATGATGTCTCTCCCTATTACCTGCTGCTTCTCTGGTCTTAATGTTCATTTATAAATACGTAAGCATCTCTGCCTGCGGCCTATTCCTTTTTTTTTCTTTTTTTGGCTTTGACACAGCTAAAGTCTCATGAAATGCTGCCTTTATCCAATCCTGACACAAGCATCACTCTACTTTCAATGTTGCGCAAAAGTCACTCTAGTTTCACAGTAACTCCCACAGGCTTCTGGTACATGATCATACAGTGATATTAAAACATGAATGGGACCACAAAATTTAAAGGTAACTCTAGTTCCCTCTCTAGGAGTCTTTTCCAATATGTAGTGTTACTCCATTGAGGGAAGAGAGGTCTTTTCTAAAAACAGAGAAGATTTTTAATCTCAGGGCAAAGCTATCCTTACCCAGTGAGATCATGTTTCTGTAGTTCTCCAACATCACATCCCTGTACAAATCCCTCTGAGCAGAGTTCAGTTCCCTCCACTCTTCCTGGGTGAAGTTCACAGCCACATCCTTGAATGTCACCAATTCCTAAAATACAAACATTCTTGCTCATTCATGGTCCTTTTCCCCCCATGACTTAGAGGGAAGAGGTAAAGATAAAAAGCACTGAGAGGAACTTATGGTTCAGAAGAGATACTTGCAGAATTAAAGAAACGAGTATTTTTTGGTAAGGTGACCTGAAGCAGATAGTTCTTGATCTCTCTCTTGTATTGTACCCATCACCAGTTCATTTTTGAGGGAGAACAAAAGTTAAGCAAAGCATATTTGCTAGAAAAGGGGCTTTTAACATAGGGTCCATGAACATGGATTAAAAAAAAGTTTTTTAATAAATGCATTTCAGTATAATCAGAGGTTTTTTGTAATCTTCCATATTTCATATTATTCATTTGAAAACATTTGTACTTCACCAGTGTGTCAAAAGGATTCATTAAATAAAACAGATTGAGAACCTGTGACCAAAGAGGAAGGAGATCTATTAATGCCAAATCTCAAATTATACTATAAAATAGTTAATTTTAAAATGATTTGGTATTAATGATTTGGCAAACTGATTACCAAAATGATTTAGTAAAAAAAAAATTGAAAGGTTGATAAGTTGAATAGGTTAGTTATATAACAAGTGACATAATAGTTGGGAGCCCAATAAACCCAAAGACCTAAGATACTGGGGCAAGGATTCACTGTGTGATAAAGATCTGTGGGGAGAACTGGAAAGCAGTTTGGCAGAAATTGGGTATAAACCAACATCGTACATTGTATACCAAGATGAACTCCAAATGGATACATGACTTAAACAAAAATGATGACATCATAAGCAAATTAGAGGAACTGGGAAGAAATTACCTTTCAGATCTAAGTTCATGACTGAACAAGTAACAAGGAATCACAGAAAATAAAATAAACAATTATGGTTATATATAATTGAAAAGACTTGCACAAATGAAAATCTAACTCAGTGAAAATTAGAAGAGAAACAGATATTTGGGAAAGATCATTGCAGTAAGTTAAACTGACAAAGGTAACGTATCCAAGATATATTAAAAATTGATTCAGATTTATAAGACTAAGAGTCATTTCCCAATACATAAATGGTCAAAGGATGTGAAAAGGCAGTCTTCAAAAAAAGCTAAGTTAAAAATAATTATGAAAAATGCTTCAAATCATCAATAATTAGATCAATACAAATTAAAGCAACTCTGAAGTTCTATCTCATATCCTTTAGAATGGCAAAGATGACAAAAAAGAAAAGCAACAAATGTTGGAGTACATTAATATACTGTTGGTGGAACTGTGCATTTCTGGAAATCAATATTGCACTATGCCCCCCAAAGTTACTAATTTGTTCATTCCCTTTGACCTAACTATACCATCAGTAGGTATACACTGCCAAAAAAATCAAGTAAGAGGGAAAAGTGCCCATATGGACAAAAATACTTATAGCAGCTCTTTTCATAGTAGCCCAAAACTGGAAATTAAGGGGATGCCCATCTATTAATGAATGGCTAAAAATTGTGGTATATGAACATAATGGAATATTATTTTGCCATAAGCAATGATGAAATAGATAGTTTCAGATGAAACTGGGAAGACCATTATGACCTGGTGCAGAGTGAACTGAGGAAAGCTGAAAGAGCAATTTACACCATGACAACATTATAGTTTTAAAAAAAAATGAAAAACTTCAGAATCCTGCTTAATGCAACGATAAACCACTAGTTCAGTAGTCTGCAAATAAATCACCTCACCTGCCTCCTGCCAGAGATGTGATAGACTTGAAATCTAGAATGAGGCATGCATTTTTAGATATGGCTAATGTAGGAATTTGTTTTGGTGGACTATATGAAAAATAAAAAAAAATTTAAAAAAAAGAATCCTTGGCCATAGAGAGTACATCATCTACTGGAATAAAACTAATTTCCTAGGTATGAGAAAGTAGAACTTTGGTTACGGAAGAGCAACTGAACAAAGACATTTCAGAATGAAGAAAAAGGAATCGTAATCTGGAAAATGAGATGACATGACGGAAAAAAAAAGGAAAGCACATTTTACCTGGAACTTGGCAACCAGGAACACAGCATCCATTCCCTGCTCTTCTGTGCTCCCTTCTTGGGAAAAGAAAGAGTTCTGATAAAGTACAGACAAAGAGGAAACAAAGGGAAACTGATCTAATTTATGCCAGACTCAATGGGCTAGAAATCTCGTACCAATTAAACATGAATCTCCCATCCCAGTGATAGGGAAGGCAAATGCATAGAAATCGTGCCTTCTCCCAGAACCAGAGAGGAAAGTCATGGACATTGATGACTTAGAACAACTTTGTCCCTCTGTTCATAGCAGGTTGCATAAGACAGAGCTCTGTTCTGGGGAGTCAGAAAATGGCTTGAATTCACAGCCTCAACTTGAACATATAACCTTAAAATACATGAGTAACTAACTGCTCTTAATGAGAAAAAAATACTTCAATGCCCTTTCTTGCCTCAAAAAATATAAGAAGAATCCATTTTCTTACTTGGAAAAAGCAGCTTCATGGATATAACAGTATCAGAGAAGCATTATAATACAATGGGAAAAAAAACCATGAAACTGGGATTTAGAATACCATACTATTGTTACCAGTCTGTCCCACTTAGACAATCCCAAGTATATTGCTTAACCTCGAGATATCAGTGTCCTTATCTGTAAATGGGGTTAATAATGAGGTAATGGATGATCCCACAAATGACTCATGAATATTAGTTTCATTACTTCAAAATGATCCTTCCTATATACTCTATCTGTACCATATCAGTTTCTGAAGGATGATGTGAGAAAAAGATGGGAAAGCATATGAAATATTAAAAATGTATATTCTTCAGACCTTCTTGGTTTTACTTAATTTGGAGAAATGCACTTTTTGGATATCTGGGATACAGGGAGAGGGGGTAAATTATTCTCTACATCCTTGTTCTCTTTCCACACAAGTGAAAGATGGAAATCATCACTCTCTTTTCAGCTTTAGACTACACATTGTTACACATTTCAAAACTGAAAGAAGAGGGAGTGAGCTAAAGGATATGATAAAGAGCCCTATGATGAAGTCCCAAACAAACTCAGTGAATGAGAGCAGGGGGCAGTGCCAACCAAACCAACCTTCCTATTTCCACCTTACACTATCTAAGCAACCTGATACTGGTATGTTAGAAAAATTAAAAAATGCAGTCAGAAAACTTGAATTCAATTAAAAGTTCTACCCTTTAACAAACTCTCATTTTCAATTCTTTGACCCTCGGTTTCCTCATTTGTAAAATGGAAATAATGCCGTCCCCACGGGTTGTTGTGAGCATAAAATAGGTGAAAGTGCTTCAAAAAACTGTGAAGTGCTATATGAATAACTGTTTTCATCTTTCTGTCTGAGAAAGATGAATCAGCCTCAGTCCTTATCCTCTGATCCATCTTTGATCATCCTCACTTACTTTTGCATGCACACGGGTCAGACTATTCATGAGAAATTCCTTCCTCACTGTTCTCTGCTGTGGTGCTTCCACTTTGATTTCCCTAGGTAGAATGGTCAGTGATTCCTCCAATGCCAGAGCTGCCAGAGCTGCTGTCAGAGTTGATTGAGCATCCTTCAAGTCCTTGCTTTCCCCTGGAATTGAAACCACCCAAAGATCCAAATGAGTACTCCTTATCCTAGGGTGAATTTCCATTGCTAGATGAAGTGCTACTACTCAGGAATCCAATTTATATCTGCAGAATATAAGCTTTGTAAGTAGAGCGTTATTTCATAAATGTCAGCTGAATGAATGAATGGAACCAACCCTCTGGATTCCCAGGTAGGACCCTAATAGATTTTAGTAAGACCTGCCGAAAACAGATAGAAGAAAGGCAGCATCAGGGACCCAGAAAATACATCATCTATCCTGTGGACTCCACAGAAATGGAGGAAAGTACATCAAATACAGTGTCTATTCATGAGATGAGAGAGAAGTGACGGGCTGTTCTTAAACATCAACAGAGCTCCTAGAATTTGATGTAGACACAGTGAAGTATATGCATATATACATACACAGAATTAATACACAGAGAGAAATAAAGTTTCAATTCCACACCCAAGACCCTATCCTATCCAGGGATAGATTCTGAGAATTCAATTCGGTTCAATTCATCAAATACTAAGAGCATATTACGTACAAGGCATTTTCCTAGATATCAGGGGTACAATATAAAAAATGGTATATCCCTTTCTTTTTCAATTCACTAGGGAAAATGATGCATATACATAATACAAGGAAGAACATGAAGGGGGCAAAGGAAAGATCCAAAGAACTCTACAAACTCTAGAGCATGGAGAGAAGGCTTTTAGCTGGGAGATTACAGAAGGTCTCAGAAAGAGATGGTACCTAAGTCCCAAACAAAGAAAAGAATTTCAACAGATAGAGCAGAAGAAGGCCTACATTCTAGGCATGTAGGATGACTGAAATAAATACATGAAATCATAGAGTAATGGGCTGGAATACAGAATAAACCAAGAAGAGCAATGGGAGATAAGGCTGGGCCTGGTAAGGCAGTTTGGGTCTAAATTGGGACAACTCGAATTACAAGAGGGAAGTGTTTATATTTGATCCTAAAGGCAATAGGGAGCCACCAAAGGCTTTTGAGCAGGGGAGTGACACAGACCCTATGATTTTTACCAGCTATATGAAGGATGGGCTGGAGAGGAGAGAGAGCAGAAGGAGAGAACACGGAATTAGTTCAACTACAAAGACAGAAACATTCCTTTCCCCCTCATTTTGTTTTGGAACCCTTTCTTTGTAGGAAGTATGAAAGGTGCATATTTTAAAAAATGCTAAATTGACATTTTCCTAGAGCAAACTCACCTTGGAGCTGACTGGCTCAAGTTTTGAATAGGCCTGAAAGCAGTGACACCCAGGGTCACTTGGAGAGTTGGGAGGAGCAGACACAAGTCATGTGAACTTCACTAATACTCTCTCCCTCACCACCACCCATGGTCACCCACCCGTAAGGACAAGGTAGAAATGCCTCCACCTGGCCTCCCACCTCTCTTGGGTAACTGAATACTTTGGATAGGGAGGAGGCCTGGTGAAGTAGAAATAGCACTGAACTTAGAGTCAAAATATTTGAGTCTGAATCTTGCTTCTGCTGCTTACAACTGGTGGATCCATCATTGAACTCCTCTTAGGTTTCATGAACAGAAGAAAAGCATCCAGAACAAGGGGTAGTGGGGGAAGGGTGGTTCTAGTGCCAATGTACTCTGCTCTGGATAGACTGTATCTGGCCTCTTGCCTCTGGGTCTGCAAACTGGAGTATTTCCAGATAAGAGTGACCAGCATGATGAGGGAGGGGCCTCAGCTTGCTACATAATGCCCGACTAAGGGATGTAGGAACATACAGCCTAGAGACGGGAAGACTTAACAGAAACATGATGGCTAACTTTGAGGGGAACAGAACAGTACCCCTAAGGGTAGAATCAGGGATAATGGGCAGAATGTATAGAGGCAGATTCAGTTTGATAGGAAGAGCTTCCTTACAATTAGAGCTGGCAAAGCAGAAAGGGCTTAGTGAGAAGTGGTGAGCTTTCTGCCACCAGAGCTGTTCAAGTATAGGCTTCCTTATTTAGACCACATTTGGAGTATTATTGCTTTGTATATATTTTTATATACTTATTATGAATACATTCTTTCCCCCAGCAGAATTCCCCCTTGACAGTAGGGGTTGTTTCATTTGGTTTAGCACACCCAAGTGTCTACTAGCAAACCTTTGATAAACACCTGTTGATTGGCTGATTCTGTTCAGGTCTGGACACCAAGTTTATAAAGGATAATGATAAACTATGTAGAGGAAGGCAGTCATGACGAGCACTTGCCTGAGATGCTTCCTGATAAGGTATAGGTTGGATTAGAAGACCTCTGATGCCCCTTCTAACTCTCAAATTCTATGATTTTATGATTGTGGGAGACAGTGGAAAGAAAAAGGAAAGGATCAACTTGAAAGGTATATTGGAAGTAGGATCAACAGAACTCGGTGACTAACTGAATATGACAGGTGAGAGAGAATCAAAATAAATAACAAAATTTCAAACACAAAGGACTGGGTGAACTGTAGTTTCCCTGATAAAAACAGTAAAATCAGGAGGAAAAGCAAGGTTGGCAGGCGGGGACAGGGAGAGCAAAGTTTGATTCATCTTGGTTTTGGGTGCTAGACAGACATCCAGGAGGAGGTGTTCTGTAAGGCGCTAGAAAATGCAGGTCTGCAGCCTTTGAGAGAGGAGGCTGGGATCCACAAATGTTCCCAGAGTCAGGGTCTACAAACCTAGAGAATTGACTAAAAGGCCAGATTTGAAAGAAATTATCTCTACCATAAAACAGTCATCCCACAAGTACCTGAAATTTTCCCAACTAGAGAAAAGAGTTAAATCAACACCACCTTTAGGAAAGTCAGTGGACACAACTATTACTCATTCACAATTTTGTGTGGATACAGGACTTTTGAAGGGGATCTCTTCTAGACAGGAAACTTGTCATAAAATCCTTGCTAATGGTGATTATGTGATCATGAGCAAATACTTCAGAACCTCAGTTTCCTCTTCCATAAAATGGGACATTGGATAACATGATGCTTAAAGTCCCTTCTACCTCTAAAATTCTGAGATTTATTATCCCTGAGGAAACTGGTGATCCTGGTAATAAAAATTTCTGAAGGAAACAAAAGCAAAGCATTTGTTTGCAGGAGACCTGGAAGTAACTGAAAGCTTTCAGTTAATAAAGAACATTATACAACAAATGTCCACACTAGCAAAAATATTACAAAGTAAAAGGCAAACTGCCAGCACCATATGCTTTGGAAGCACAAGTACGCTTTCAGTATACAAGTAGATTTTCAGTTCTATGCACTTTGTCAGGCTGGGAGGGTGGCAATTTAGAAATCTCCAACCAGCATCTGGGTTGGAGCTGTTTCAGCTCTCTTGAAAAAATGTAAGCATATTATTCTGTTCATTTCAGGGCTCATTTAGAATCAAAGATACTAGGTGGACAGCTCTTTATGATTAGACTAGTGGCAAGAAATGAGATACAGGCTTAAAAAAAAAAACACCAGTAAATATTGAGAAACTGTTTTGTGTAGTAGAAACAATCAAAAGTGCTGGGTCCAAGTACCCTGGCAAGTCACTACCTTTCTAAATCTGTTTTCTCACCTTTAAAATGGGGATAACACTTGCACGTCTTTACAGGGTAGTTGTGAAAAAATTGCTTTCTGAACTAATCCTCTATCAATATATATTTTTAAACTGTTAGATTGAAGAGGGACAGTAATAACCTAATGGGAACATACAGTTACGTTTTTCAGTATGATATATAAAACAAAATATTTCTGAATGTACTAGGTAGATGGGGGAAAGGAGGGAGAGCTAGTACTTCAAGGAAAGACAGGCTTAGATAGGACAGCTGAAGATGCTAAAGTGTCCAGAGTGGAAGTCTCGGGAATGCAAGGGGAGAATTCAAAAATGGCAGCTCAATGAAGTTGTAGGTCATAAAATATCACACGATATTAGAGCTGGTGGGATAGGGGGGAGGGGAATTCTTTGAGATTCTCTAACCTAGTTCCCTCATTTTACAGTTGAGAAGACTAATGGCCAGAGGTTAAAGAATTCAGCCAAAAATCACACAGCCAAATCTATGTGGAGCTGGGACATGACTTGGGTTCCCTAGTGTAGTGTTCTCTCCACTACATCTCAGTGTTTCATTGACTTCCAAACTTTGCTTGGGCAAAGGAACCAATTTTTCAGGTCCCACTGGAGGTCAGACTCTGACCTAGAGAGAATTAATTTCTGCCCACAGCAGTGAGATCAGATATCAGGAGAAGCCACCTACTGGGAAATGGTTTCTCATTGATGCAGGAATAGGCGCAGTACTAAAAGTAAAAGTTATGGCCTAAGGTAGTTTACGTGCAGAGAAGCTGTTTTGCCCCCTCTCTCCATTCTACAGAAACTGTTCTCTCTTGCGTTAACAATGTTATGTCTCTGACCTAACCAAATGCAAAGGACTTTTCTTCGTTGTCATGCCCCTCTCCTTTGCATGGAAATTAAATCTATTATCGATTTCTACTGGGGAACCTGCACACTATGATAAGCAAACTTCCTTTCGACCTAAATCTATTTCTCACATTTCTTCTAGTCTTCCCTGGAATTGGTCCTTACTTGAAGACATCGGCACCTTCACCTATGAAAGATCCTCCCTTCCCCCCACCGCCACAGCCCTAAAATCAGTGGCAAAATGTATGTGTAAAGAGGCAAGGGTGAAGTGACCATCTTGACTACGCAGTGCCACCTTTGGACCATGGAAAAACCAACTTGTCTCTCCTTCCATATATCCCACTGAGGAATTCTCCTGAGGAACTAGAAGGACCTTTAATGATCATCTAGTTCAGAGGTTCTTAACTTTTTGTGTGTCTTGGACCCCTCCAGCAGTCTGGTGAAGCCTATGGACCCCCTCTCAGAATCATGTTTTTTAAATACATAAAACAAAATACATAACATTACAAAGGAAACCAGAGGATAGTAAAAAAAAATAAAGATGTAATTTCTTCCCCATTCAAGTTCAAGGGGGTCCCCCTGAAATCTATTTACAGATCTCTCAGGCACTGCAGGTTAAGAACCCCAGGTCTAGTTCAACTACTTTTTACACAGGAGGAAACTAACGTGAGAAGAGGGAAGGGAAGGAAGGGAAGGGGAGGGAGGGGGAGAAAGTGGGAGATGGTCAAATGCCACCACCTCCAGGAAGCCCCCATTGCTCCACCTCCCTGCCAACCTGCCTGCTCCGTGTCCTGCTCCGACCCCTGTGAATGGCCGGTATGAACGGCCCGAGGCAGCCGGCAGCCTGAAGTTCACGGCCCCCCAGGGTAAAAGCCAGGGGGGCAGATGGGCCCCGGCCTTGGACCCGACCCTACCCCGCACGTCCTGCAGGGGTTTCTCCCTGGCACAGCTTCTGTCTCCTCCCTCGAAGCTGCTCACATCCACGCCTGTCCCCGCTCAAGTCCTCACCTCTCCAGCTGACCCTCTTCACCCAGAAAAACCGGTGCTCTGCACCAACAGGCTACGGTTCCCATCCTGGACCCACACGAAGCCTACGCCGATGTCTCCCAAAGACTGCGAGGTCTGGCAATCCTCGGGGTCGACTCACTTCCGCCTACATTCCCCTGGGTCTTAGTAACCCGAGTTGAAGAGCCTCACAGCACAGAGGAAGAGCCTGATCTAGGTAGAGATGCTGGGGAATTGTGTCTGGGAGCCAGAGACAAAGGGATTCCCTGAGTCAAACTACATTGTTAGAAAAGTCAAACCAGTTTAAAGTGCCAGCAGGGTAGTTACCATGGTAACAGCCTCCGTGGTAACGTCTTTCCCTTCCGGATTTTCCTAGGGGCAGTGGTTTCATTTTGCAAAAGAACCTGAGGGGACTGGGACAAAGCCCAGATGGCAGGGTGAGAACTGTGTACTCACCTAAGCTCTGAGACAAACTCCTTCAGATACCTCTAAAAAGAGAATCTGAACAAATTTTAGATTGGCAGAATCCAATAGAAGCCTGAGTGTGGCAAATTTACAGCCCAGGACAGCCCAGAAGGTCAATGGGGAGGATCTGTTGCATCCGGCTGGGGGAGCGCAGAGCACACAGGTGGTACCAGCACAAAATACCAGCATGTGCCTGCCATAGTGCCCAAGCTGGAAGCCCCAGACAGTCTAAAGCAGCAGCACAGTGGAACTGAGTGAGATAGAAGTGCAGAAGCCCAGGTAACTGCCACAACTGCTTCTGAGACCATCACCTTGCAGATTAAATGTCTGTAAGTCACCTACTTGAACCAAGATGGCGAAGTGATTGGGAAATGGTCTCCCTTTCCCCTTGTAGACCTTGAAAAACCCAGAGAATATTTCCCCAAGAAAAATCCTGGAACAGTGGGATCAACTGAAGAGGTAAATAGCCTGTGAGGCTAGGAAAATAGTAAAGGGAGGTCCCTCATGCTATGATGGAAGGGGACCAGTGCAGGACCAGAGCTGTCCCAGACACTGTCACCTCATCAAACCAGGAGAAGATCCTAAGCTCCAGGCGGGATAAAGCTGGCAAATGCCAATGCAACTGCCAATACCAGGACCCCAGGCGTGACTTAGCACAGCCAGGGGAATTGGGAAGACACTAGGGCAGAGGGGTTCACCAACCACTAAGCTTGCCTATACTCTAGCTCAGGGGAGGAGACTTCCTGAGGCCAGACCACCTCTCCCACACACCTAACATAGCAAACTCCAGGATAACTCCAGGGAAACTCAGAAAAACATCGCCTCTGCTTTGGCATACCAGCCAGCTCAGCACCAGGTAAGCTGCAGCATTTTAGCTTCTAGCTGAAAGAACCAGAGACCACAATACACAAAGCCTCGAGTTCTAAGCACAAGAACGTGGGACTGAGCCCCCTGTGCCCCAGAAGCAGAGATCTACTTTAAGAGTGATCATCATGAGCGGGAAGCAAACTAGAAAAGACCATAGAAGCTTGCGATGGAGACAAGGACCAAAACACAAATACCAAAGAGGTCAGCATTGAAACTGTACTCTCATCTGAAACTTCAGAAGGGAATATGAACTGATATGAAGCACAAACAGTCTTCTTGGAAGAGCTCAGGAAGTATTTTAAAATCCAAACTGGAGAAATAGAAGAAAAACTGGCCAATGATTTTTAAAATATGAAAAAAGAATTCACTGAAGAGAATAGCTCCTTAAAAAGGAAAATTGAACAAATGGGAAATGAAGTGGAATATCTAACTGGAGAAAAAACTCCTTAAAAGGAACAATTGGGCAAATGGAAAAGGAGATGCAAAAGTTAACTGAAGAAAACAATCTATTAAAAATTAGAATTGAGCAAGCAAAATAACCTGAAGTCCATATAAATTAAGCCAAAGGTGGAAAATCTTTTCATATTGGAGAACCTTAATGTCACCACATTAATATTGTAATCAAATAAGGCTGCTTTCAAGAAACTTCGATTAGATATACTTAAAAATGTACATTATTTTGTAAAAATCTACTGGGTATGAGAGAGGAATATATTGGGAAGAGAAAGAGAGAAATGGAATGGGGTAAATTATCTCTCATAAAAGAGGCAAGAAAAAGCTTTTTCAATGAAGAGGAAAAGGTGGGGAGGTGAGAGGGAAAAAGTAGAGCTTGCTCTCATCACATTTGGCTTAAGAAGGGAATAACATGCACACTCAATTTGGTATGAAAATCTATCTTACACTACAGGAAAGTTAAAGAAAGGGATAAGTGAAGTGGGGGGATGATAGAAGGGAGAGCAAATGGGAGGTGGGAATAATTAGAAGTAAACACTTTTGGGGGAGGGACAAAGTCAAAAGAAAGAATAGAATAAATGGGCAGGATAGGGTGGAGGGAAATATAGTTAGTCTTTCACAACATGACTATTATGGAAGTCTTTTGCATGACTACACATGTATGGCCTATATTGAATTGCTTGCCTTCTCAGTGGGGATAGAAGGGAGGAAAGGATAAAAGTTGGAACTCAAAGGTTTAGGAACGAATGTTGAGAATTGTTTTTGCCTGCAACTGGAAAATAGGAAATACAATAATGGGGTATAGAAATCTATCTTGCCCTACAAGAAAAGAGAAAAGATGGGGACAAGGGAAGGGAGGAGTATGATAGAAAGGAGGGCAGATTGGGAGAAGGGTTGATAAGAATGCATGGTGTCTTGGGGTGGGGAGAGGGGAGAGATGGTGAGAAAATTTGGAACTCAAAATCTTGTGGAAATGAATGTTGAAAAATTAAAATTAAAGTTTAAAAAAATCTGGATACTTAATGTCAAAAAATGAAACTATTTGTTAATTGAAAGTTTAGCTAATCTTTTAATGAATTTGTTGTGTCTGCTTTTTGTTAGAAAATATTTGAATATTTGATTGCAGCATGGGTCTGAACTTTCAGTTGATCATCCAGATGGGTATCATCAGTTACTTGTGACCTTAAGGGTGTCTTGATTGGGTTAGGTAGGAAAATGTAGATTCACAGCAATAAGTGCATGAAAAGTAAGAAAGTATTTTTTGACCACGTTGCCAAAAGCATGGGTATTCTACTGCATTTTTCCATATTTCAATTGGATCTTTCTGAGCATCAAATAATGACTTTAGAATGTCATCTACTGAGAGCTCAATCAATTCCATCTGTAGTTGGTGATATCAACAAGGTGAGGCTGAAATGTGATGTGATATGATTCTCAAAGTCAGTGAACCTTTCATTGTATTCTCCAATTAGTAGGTCTATAACAGCTGTGTATTCTTCAAATAATTCACATATCTCATCCTGCTCATCAATGACTTTTGCTAGCTGGGGAAAATGTTCATCTGAAATTTCCTTTTGAAGAAGTGTTTTGAAAAAAGGTAGTTTTTTTTCCCAGAAAAGCTTGGATAGACTTAGTTTTACATTGCAAAGAAATATTCAAGTCATTTTGTTTTGACATGATATCCATACAGAAATGCAGCATTTCTGTAGAAATCATTCAAAAATTCACATTACTGATTCTGTTCTTCATAAAATGAAACTGTTTTCACTGAGATAAAATTTTGGCTGACACCTGTCCTGCAATAACCAATGCTCTTGAGAATGATAGGACAAATCCACACCAAATACCCTCATCATTCAACTCTAGCATATTATGAAATTGACAATGATGTGTTGCATTTGCATGAACATAGTTAACAATACTTACAACTTGTTACAAAGTGTCACTTAAAATAGTAGCTTTAGCACAGAGATTTTGCTGATTCAAGATGAGATGAAATGAAATGAAAGCATCTGGATCTGTTAATGCTTTTTTATTGACTGCATGATTTCTGGGGAAGCAAGTGACACTCCTGGATATGATCATGGAACTATATGCCTTGTTCAAAAGAAATATTTAATAGTTGAGATTAGAGTTGGGAGTAACATCATGTTAAAATTATATATAACTTATAGAAATCCACAAAGGATGGGAACATGGTGGAGAGCAATTTATTGGGAATAAAAAAAGCAATCAAAGAATAATGGCATGTATTGTGGGAAAACCTAGACCACTTGACCAGGATGGAGTATATTGGTGATGCTTTCCAGCTGCATGGACTGCAGAATTATATAAGGAATATGATATAATCACAATAATATACTATGATATCTCAAAATGTGCTACTTTGTTAATCTGATAAAAGCAATATCTAATAAATTATTTATTTGCTAACAATTTCAGAAGCAAAGATTTCAGAGCTGAAAGAGACCTCAGGGACTTTTAGTACAACCTATATCTTAAGAATATATTCTATAATGTTCCTAACAAGTGATAACCTGGCCTTTCCCTGAAGACCTTCCATTTCATTGTTGGACAGCTCTCACTGTGAAGAAATATTCCCTTAAAATTAGGTGAAATATTCTTCTCCATGATCTTTTTGAAACTATCCCACCTCCATATCTTTTACTTCTAGTTCCATTTGTTTTTGGGAAAGCAAAATAAGTCTAATCTTTCTCCATAGCCAAGTCTTGTATTCTCCATATTTGAGGATTTTATTTAGGTTTTTTTGGTCTAGACCTCCCATGCCTTTGTATAAACTGTACACCCTTTGCCTGAAAGTCAGTCCCTCAGTTCTGGCTATGAGAGACCCTAGCTTCTCTTAAGTCTCATCTCATGTATCAATTCCTATGGGAAGTCATTCCTGCTCTCCTAGTTTTTAGTGCTCTCTCCCTCCTCAATCATGTTTATAATTAATTGCTTATATATTCTATTCCCTACCCAATCCCACCCCACAAGTGTAAGTTCCTTAAGGACTGATTTTGGTTTTATATCCTCATTGCTTTGCACATATTAGTGTTTAATATTTGTTGTATTGAATAATAGATTCTGAGGCCTTTGGGAAAGCATGGTGCCAGGACTCAGGCTTACTCCTGTGATGTGAGTACTCCTCAAACTCTAAGACTCTAAAACATCTCCTTCCTAAAGGAACAACCTCTTACTCATTCCTGGGAAGTAGTCAAATGGTGATGTTGCATCTTCAATTAAAGCATACTTAATATATAGGATGTTTTGTCATTGTCCCCATCACTTGAATCATGCTTGCTCCCCCCTCACCCCAGTTCTCATCAATCAATTAAAAAGCATTTATTAACCATTATTAGGAGTCAGGCACTCTGCAACAGTCTTTTCCCTCAAGAACTCACATTTGAATAGGTGAGATAAATGTTAATACCAGATATATATGAGTTAATGATTAGGTAATACCATACATATACATATAAATAACTAGTTGATACTTAGATATATACATGTAAATAATTAGGTAATGGCAGATATCTACGTGTAAATAACTAGTTAATACTAGATACATATATATATAACTAATATAAGATATAAACATGTTAATAACTAATAAATATTTACATGTTAACAACTAGATATATACATGTAAATGACTAGGTAATACAAGATTTGTAGAGTAAAAAGAGAGGGAATCTCAGAAGGGAAGATACTAGTAACAGGGGCAGTGGGGAGGGATTGTAATAGTCTCTTCCTCTCCTCTTCAGGTCACTGGTCAGTTAATGATCATTTATTAATCCCTACAAAGTGCCAGGCACAGTCGCGTGCTGGGGATACACAGAAGGGCAAAGCAAACGAGCCAGTCCTTGCTTTCCAGATCACCTACAGTGCCGCTTTACCTCGGCACACCAGGGGAGCCCCGCCTAAGCGACATCGCCCAGACTCACTACAAGCTGCGAGCAAGCGCCCCCGCCTCCCTCGCCCCCAACCCACGCAGGACACGAGGGAGCACGGCTGCAGACAAAGGGTCAGAACGAGCCTGAGCGCGGCTGGCACAAACGCGCTCCCGGAGGTGGGAGCACAAGTGGGAGGGACAGGGAGCGCCCAGGAGCGGAGCCTCAGAGTCACTTCAAGACCCCGCCCCCTGGCCCAATTGGAACGGGGCTTCCTGCACCCCACCGTGCCGCCCAGGGGATTCTGGGAATTGTAGTTCAACGGTTTTGTTAAAGCGGCGCTTCCTTCCGGTCTGGAAGCTGGTTTCTTTTGTGAGTCTCGGACCGGTGCGGGGCGGGCGACTTGACCGCCGGCGGGGCGGGCGACTTGACCGCCGGCGGGGCGGCTGAGAGAACCAAGCCGGGTCGCAGCGTGCGTGTCCCGGGGCTGGGGAGGGCTCCGCGGCCGGAGAGGGGAGACCTTGAGGAGCGGGGCACCAGAGAGCGGGCATGGACGGGCTGGCCTGACCCCGCTTCCTTCCCCAGCCGCGGGGAGCCGAGGTGAGTCCGGCGGCCCCGTGCAGCGCGTGGGTCCGCGTCCTGCGCGTGTGACCGCAGGGAGTGGGAGTTTGGGGTGTGGAGCCCTGGGGAAGAGGCAGGGAGGAGCAGGGAGGACGTGTCTGCGTGTGTCATTTCTCCGAGCCGGATTCTGGAGTTCTGTTTCTTGTCGTTTGCAAGCAGTGCCTCACTTTCTCCGGATGCTCCGTCTTGGGCCGTTATCTCCGTGCGACTTGAGGCGCAGACTCGCTCTCTCCTGTTCCGACCCCAGCCTTTGGCGGGTCCTTCTGGAAGGTCCGTAGGGAGGGCCGGCTCCCTACTGGAGAAATAGACAACTGGATCCTCAAGCTGAAGGGATGTTAGCTCCGAGATGACGGACCCACAGCAGGAAGTCCGGCTCTGCAGAATGAAGACAGACAAGTCTCCTGGGATGTAGGGAAGAAACCCAGACTCAAGCCTGGCCCCAGGGTTTCAGGGCAGAGCCTGCAGAATCGATGCCGAAACTGATGGAGTTGAAAGGATTCCTGATCCTGTAAGGGAAAGGTCAGGATTGGGGTGAAGTCACAAGGTATACAGAGAACATGGAACAGTGGGTGACCATGGAGCGTTGGACACAGATTCTTGAGGGAAAAGGTAAGAAATGATCAGAGAGAAGATAAATGTTTGGATGGAGAGGGGGTATAAAGGAAGCTATCTTCTCATTATTGGAAGAGGAAAGCAGATCTCAGAAGAAGATACCCTTGGCCAAAGAGCTGGGGGAAAGATTTCCCAATCTCAGAGTGTCGTGGGATTGAGACTTCAGCATATGCAGGCCCCTTATATCAAGACATCCAGACTATTACACGTTCTGTCTAGCCCTGCTTTGTATAGTAACAAACTTAACAAAGCCACAGAGAGAACATTCCCCACTAGATATGCAAGGGACCAGCCCAACTTAATGAGATTTTTGTTAAGTGATACTAATTTTCATTTTATCCTCGCAAGAACCATTTAAGACAGAGTTTCAATATCTCTATTTCATAGACTGGAAACAGTGATTCAATGAGGTAAGTGTTACAGTACTTAAGGTTACAGCACTATTATTGACAGCTGGAACTAGCATATAGTTTACATTTATCATAAAGTCAGAATTTAGCAACCTTAAAAATCACTGAGTCCACCCTTATCATTTTTTAGATCAGGAATTAAGGTTTAAAGGTTTAAAATGAAGTGACTTGCCAAGGGTCACAGAGCTTTGTAATAGAAGAACTAGAAATAAAATCCCCCCAGGTCCTCTTCTTCCTAGTCTGGTGTTCTTTATGTTATCCCACATGGCCTTCTGTTAAGTGGTTTTTCATTAGGCCAATGCTACATTTCTGATATTTAAGTTGTTATCATAGGTATGACAACTTAGTTGCTTTCTTCAAAAGAATTAGCATATAATTCCTCACACAAATTGAAGGCAAAGGAGGGAGCTCTTTTTTCTTAAAGGGAGAAGACTGAGCAACAAAGAAGTTGTTAATAGACTCAACATCACAACTATCTGGGACTTTAACTATATTCTGACTTCAGGAGTCCAGTTCTTTCACCTGGACCTGCCAAGCACTAAGTGAGGGAGGGACCTTGGCAACAATTCATGGCCTTCTCTGACCTTCAATTTGGCAGGCTTATTCTGATCCCTTTTTGAACAGGTTCTTTCTTAGAAATATGGGGATTCAGTCTAACTTGTGTAGTGGAGTTTGTAACTTACTGAGTGTGAGAACTATAAGATAGGATCAACCATCCTCATGGTGTCTTTTATCCCTTCAGCCTCAGCTTCTCAGGATCTTGGCCTTTCTGAAGAAGGGAACCCAGAAGAGGAGCAAATGACAATTCTTTTCCTGAAAGCCAGGTCCCAGGTAAGTTGGAGTTTTCTCTCTTCTGAAATGCCTAGATTGTGGATATATTTATTCCCTTCTCTTGAAAATTTCTTTCTTCAAAGAATTCCCATAGAGGCACTTGAGTCCCATTTCTTCTCAGGGAGATGGGGTCCATAATAGTGAATGACTCCATAGAAAATGCTCCCGTTATTGAGGGCTCTCCTTCAGTGCCCCTTTCTTCTCCATTTAATATCCAGTCGTTCATTTAAAAAGGCATTTTGGCCTACTGTGTGGTCATTAATATGCTAACTACACTGATGAGTAGAAAGTAAATATAAGACATAATCCTCACCCTAAATATGCTGACAGTATTATCAGTAATAGCAGACTGACGCATCAAAGGATTAGTGATAGAAGGAAGTTGATAGTAAGTGCAAAATGAATAGTGTATATAACAGATGTATTGAAGTTTATGAAAGGGTGGAAGATCAGTAGAAGCTGAACTGGTCAGGGAAGGTAATGGAAGGGATGAGGTTTAAGGTGATCCTGAAGGATTTGTATAATGGAGGAAGACATTACAGGCAGGAAGAACATGACAGAAACTCAGGCAAAATTGTCATTCACATGCACCAGTAAAGAGTAAGCTTGCTTTAAGGAAATTACTGTTGAGAAGTAATAGATAATCAATTTAAAAATGTAGAATTATAACAAATGGTAGAGGGCCTTCAATGCCATCCTCAGTTTAGACTGTATACTGAAAGTTACTAAATGGTTTCAAGGATAAAGTATTTGAAATGCTTAAGATCTAATGAGGGAGAAGAGTAAAAAAAAACCTTCAGAGTTGCTAATCTAGAAGACAGGTAAGGCTATATACAGGCCTTGAAACAGCTATTATAAAACGTGAGATAATCAAATTGTTAACGCATGGGATCATATTGTTACTACAGGATTCTTCTCAGATTCTTTCCCAGTAGTTTTCTGGGCCTGGTTGGTCTTTTCCAAGAAGCCATGGATTATAGCTTGTTTAATTGCTTAATAGAAGTGAAATGTTTATGTTTTCCTGGATAAAAGGAAAAAGCATCAAAAAGACTTTTTACAGTGTTAGTTAAGTAAGAGGCAACAGAATATGGTAGAAAGAGCACTGGACTTGTGGTCAGGAGAAACCTCAGTTCAAATCCCACCACTGATCCTAGCTGTATGATTGAGCAATTCTCATAACCTCTTCAAGTTTCGTTAATACCTCTGGAAATCCACTGCACTGAGTTGTTACGAGATTGTAATGAGCTTATATATGTGAAAGGATTTGCAAATTTTAACATACTATGTAAATGTCAACTATTTAACAATAACAATAAATGATGGAGTTTCAGCCTTCATGACCTTATTGTCCACAATACAAAAGTGATCACTTATCCAACTTAGATCATCTTAAGCATATCTCCACAATAACATAAAATCATTATTTTGCAAAGTTATTAGTCTTTGGGCAACTCAGTTTCTAGGTACTAGATACTTTATTTCTCTAATCCCTACTCTGTTCCCATGGTCCATTTTTACTTTTTGCCCAAAAATAGATAGTTTCAAGGATATCACAGTAATTGGATGGTTCTGAGAGTTCATCAGTATGGATACTGCTTTCAAAAGTGCAGATCCCAACCTGTGCATCCCTACTTTCTCGTTCTGTATGATTCTTGCCAAGGTCTTTCCATAAATTCTTCACAGGGGAATCCATCTCTTGACATTGTGGATACCAATAGAGCAAGGGGTCTGGCTGTCTAATGGCTGTCTCTTAATTTTTTCCCTATCATACATCTCTCTTGATTTATTTAATTATTTATGTCACTTAGCATTAAAGAGACTGGGTATCATAATTCATAATATTTCCTGAGATTACACATCGAATCTTTCCACATGCCTTTTATGAGTAAATGCTACATTACAAATTAAATTAAAAACTAAAAATTAAGGCACTTTTGTTTTGGTGAGGGAGGTATAGGAAGTAAAGGCAATAGATCATTAAATTTAGTAGGAGGGTTTTTTGAGTTTTTTTTTTACTAGCACTGTGTGTGTGTAAATGTGTGTTTTGATCTCTTCTTTATACCATGGTCATTTCCATATATTTCCTAAACATATGCCCTCATCAGGGAGTCTTCCTTTGTAACAAAGAAAAGAGTTAAGCAAAACTAACCAACATAATGACTGCGTCTGATTGTGTATTCAGCATTCCACACTCCTCATCCGGATTACCCTCCCTAGTTACATGCCAGCTTTCCAGTGTCCTGAAAATGTGGCATCCATAAATAAACACAGTGCTCCAGATGTGATCTGACCAAGACAGAATACAATAGGAGTTATTGCCTTCCAGTCTGATGATGATGCATGCTAAGTTCACATTAGCTTTTTTGACTATCACATTATACTGTAGTCTCATATTGAGCTTAGTTGCCTAAAGCCCGTAGATCCTTTTCATATGAACTGTTGCCTAGCCACATCCCTCCTATTCTGTATTTGTGCATTTGATTTTTTTTTTAAGTCAGGTGCAGTACTTTATTTTTTTAAAAAAATTTTTGGTCTAGATTGGGTGTAAGGGATTCCCAGTATGATAACTCCTTCCACAGAAACAGATTAGCAGGGTCGCTTATGACTACGGTTATCTAGGGGAATGGTGTCAAACTCAAATGTGGGCCATGTTTTGGCTTAGAAAATTAGCATTATGTTGTATTTTTATTTACTTTGTTATATATTTCCCAATTACATTTTAATTTTTTTTTGGCAAGGCAGTCGGGGTTAAATTGACTTGCCCAGGGTCATATAGTTAGTAAGTGTCAAGTGTCTGAGATCGCATTTGAACTCAGGCCTTCCTGATTCCAGGACTGGTGTTCTATCCACTGTGCCCACAGCTGCCCCCATTTTAAATTAAAAGGCAAGTTTGACACCTGATCTAGTGCATGAGAGTTTGTGACTTGTCTGTGGTCACACAGCTAAAATATGTTAAATCCAAGTCTTCCTCACTCCAAGGCTGACCCTCTGTTCACTATGCCATACTGTTGCTAACTTTACATTTACTTTACTTTAAATTTCTTATTAGATTTTTTCCCCATTATCCTAGACCACTGAAATCTCTCTGGATTCATATTCTATTATCCAGTGTATTAACTCCCTCTCAGTTTTGTGTCATCTATGCTGTTCAACTTTTACCAAGTCATTGGTAAAAATGTTGAACAAAATAGGACCAAGGACAGAGACCGAGGACTTGCTAGGCACTTTCATCCAATTGATGAATTTTCCTTACTTTCCACCAAGAACTTACTTTCCATTATTCGGGTGCTAGTATTTGTCCTGCACCACATCTGTTTAGTTGAACTACATTCAGTCCAGTCCTCTCTACTTTATCCACATGGATTTCATAAGATAATGTCAGAGGCCTTGCTACAATATCTGTCAGTCATGAGGGTACAAAGTCATGACTTGATAATGAAACCCTGCCGATTCCTCTGTATTTCTTCTAACTCTTGCCTCCTAAGACCTTTGCAGAAGATGACATACAGTTCATTGGCATAAAGTTTGAAAAATTTTCTTAGCACTCTTTTTGAAAACCAAGCAAAATTTAGTAGTATCTAGTCTTGTGGTGACTTTACTGTTCTCCACCATTGCTTTTATAAAATTGTCAACAGCAGTCATATCTGCAAGTTTTTTCAGGGTTCTGAGAGGAATCTTTTTTTAATTCTGCCAGGTGACTGAACTCACTGAGAACAACCAGTTGCTCTTTTGTTATCTCTTCACTTAATTAAGTTTCACTTTTCTTTAGACAGTTTTTGTTTTATCCTCAGATCAGTTTTCTCCTTGGTAGAAACAAAATAGGAATAAAATATTTCTGCCTCCTTGCAGTGTGTCACCCTTGTCCTTCTCCCTCCAAGTAGATATCCTGCTCTCTTACTCAGACCTTGACTTGCAACATATCTTTTTAAAAGTTCTTTGTATTGCCTTAAAGATTTTTTCTGTTTTTTATGTTCTTTAATCTTCCTGATTCTGTTTTTTAAATTTTATTTATTTCATTAAATATTTCCCAATTACATGTAAAAAATTTTAACCTTAATTTTTTTAAATTTCGAGTTCCATATTCTCCCTTCCCTTACACCTTGAGAAAGCAAATGATAGGATAACAATTATACATGTGAAGTCATGCAAAACATTTCCATATTAATAATATTGCAAAAGAAAATGCACACACATATAAACAATAAAAGTAAAGTTTTGAAAAGTATGCTTCAATCTGTACTCAGAGTTCATTAGTTCTCTTTCTGGGGGTGGATAACATTTTTCACCATGAGTCCTTTGGAATTGGCTTGGATAATTACCTGACATTATTCTTACAAGACTATGTCACTATTTTCTTTCTATAATTCCCCATTTTTCCATCGTGTGTTTACATTTTTTTATAATTTAAATTCATTGATAAGCTGTCTGCGTAATCAAATTAATCTCGATATTCATCTTTCCCATTTTCTTCATCAGAACCATTTATGTTTTCATTTTCAGGATTGATTTCTCAAGGGCACCCTTATAAAATTCAGGGCCACAGGATCCTATTCAAATTTTCCCTGAACTCTTTGAAATATTCTCTCCAAAAATCTAGGTCAGGGGTTGGAAACCTGTGGCCTTGAGGCCACTCATGTGGCCTTCTAGGTCCTCGAGTGCCACCTTTTGACTGAGTCCAAATCCTTTTATTAAGGGTATTTGTTCTGTGAAGTTTAGATTCAATCAAGAGGCTGCACCCGAGGACCTAGAAGGCAACAGATTTTCCACCCCTGATCCTAGGGTATAGGTCAGACTATACCTAGTATTCCCTTTTTTATTTACCACAAACTCTCTAAGATAGCATGGCTACTTCTCAAAGTTCCTATGATTTTCACTTCAGTTTCTCCCTTTTTTGTTAGAATCATATCTAAAACATCAGTGGTTGTAAACACTTTTAGAAGTCCTGTTACATCCAATCTACCCATCCTGATGCTGCCAACTTGACATATCATCTAAGAGCTGTGTTTGGAGTAGACTTACTGGGTAAGCAGGAACATATTTGGTGTTTCAGGAATCAGTGGCCTTTAAGGATGTAGCTGTGGACTTCACCCAGGAGGAATGGGGGCAGCTGGATCCTGCTCAGAGGGACTTGTACAGGGATGTGATGCTGGAGAACTATGGGAACCTAGTCTCACTGGGTAAGGATGTCTTCCCCCTGTGACTCAGGTCTGTCAACTGGAACATCTCTGCTTCCTTGATTTTTAAAAGGTGCTTAGCCAAACTTTAACCTGGGGCTCAGTGATTTCAAATCTCTTTAGGGCTCTGAGGCTAGGCAATTCTCTTCCCTCATTTCAGTTAAAAGGTCTGCTGTTTACAGAATGGAAAGTGGGCCTTCATTGTACTATCTCAGATGTTTCAACTATCTTAACCTTTAAAGGACTTCATATCACCCTTGGACCTTTCTTATACTCTCTCTTTCATCTCACATCAAGGGGCCAGAACTTGACTGTGCAATTGCTTTGTCTCCAGCACAAACAAACAAGTCCTGTTCCTTTCTCCATGAGCAGGGTTTCCAGTTTCTAAGCCATATGTCATCTCCCAGCTGGAGCAAGGGGAAGAACCCTGGGTGGTGGAAAGAGAAGTCTCCAGAGGAATCTGCCTAGGTGAGTGAGTGAAAACTAAACAGATGGATTACAAAGAACATTTCATCTGGTGTTTCAGAGACAGTGAGTCATCCAGCCATTAGTCAGAAGCCATTATCAAAATCCTGAAGGCCTACAAAAAATTTGAGACTGTTTAGTATAAACACTTTCAAATATTTTGTTTTTCCTTAACATTGATAATCTCCCTTGAGCTTCCTATTCCCATCTTTGTCAGAGGAAGATGTGTCTTTCTAGAAGTAAGCCACTCACTCTGTATTGTGGCTTTCATCTGCCTTTAGGAGTTCTTTTCCAATCAGGATAGCAAGGGGTCCTCTAGTCTATCGAGGATCAAGGAGCAAGATTAGGAACTGTGAAGTCATTAAGGGCAGTCAGACAGGTTAGAGTGAACATCAACAGAGCTGGTCACAGGGCCAAAGGTGATTGTGGTCAGTTGATTTGATGTAGTTCTTCATCTTTCAAAGTCTTTTTCTTCCTAAGCAGCTCAAGACTTTATTTTGGTTCCATCCCCTGCAGCAGAATTCAGGGAGTGAAGAATAGAAAAAAAAATGGAAGGAGGATGACTCTTTAAAAGGCTATCAGTGATCCAGGCAAGCAGTAACAAGGGCCTATATTAAGCTGTTGGTAGTGGCAGAGGATAGGAGGTAGAAATGATTGGAATTGGTGGTAGCTTCATTGTAAGAGATGAGGGAAGGGGAAGAGTCAGAGGGATAATATCAAGGTTGTGACATGCAAGACTGGGCAGATGGTGGTTTCACTGACAGAAATAGTAGTCAGAAGGAAGAGAGATGGTTCAGGGAAAATATCATGAGCCCAGTTTTAGACATATTGAATTTGAGGTGGCAGTGGGGCATTCAGGAGGATGTATCTCATAGGCACTAAGAGACAAAGGCCTGGAGCTCAGATGGGAGGGACTCCAGGGCTGGACATGCAGATTTGGAAGTCATGCATACAACAACCTCCTACAAAAATATTGCTCTTTTTCTGTATCATGGTGTAGTTATAACCTTGAGTACTTGAAAGCTATGCCAACAGAGTACTGGCAGCTGGAAAGACTTTGACTGCAGTCCTGCTGACTATGTGCTGCCCAAAGATCAGCTTAGTCAAATCTAGAGAGGCTTATCACTAGGAGATTGATCATTCTAGGTGATGATTTCTTTAACCATGACAATCCCTGAAACTACTGAAACTGAATTCTATTCAAAGACTCATAGATCTATGATCTCATCACTTTGAATGTTTCCTCCAATTATGAAGATTGCATCCCATTCATGCTTGCCTACCCAGTGTTCTGTGAGTTTGGATTCAAAGGACCACACTTGAAAACATAGAGGGCCACATGTGGTCTTGAGGCTGTAGGTTCCCCATCCCTGGTCTTATATCTAAGCTATATAAGGAACTGATTCAAATTTATCAGAAGTAGAGCCATTTCCCAATAGACAAAATAGTCAAAAAATGTGAACAGGCACTTTTCAAAGCAAGAAATCCAAATTATCAACAGCCTTGTAAAAAAAAATGCTCCAATCACTAATAATTAGAGCAATCTGCATTTAAAGCACCTCTGGGTTTCCATCTTATACCTAACAGCTTACAAAGATAACAAAAAAAGGAAAATGGCAGCTGTTGGATGGACTTAGAGGAGAATAAGCACATTAATATGTCATTGGGAGAACTGTGAATTGATCCACTCATTATGGAAAGCAGTTTATAAGGCAGAAAAGTCACTTGACTGTGAATTCTACAGGAAATCCTTCCAACACCCTGGATGCCCTTCTCTAGATTTCTCCTTCTCTTTTTAAACCAATTAAATGTTTTCAGTCTTGTCATAGAATTGACAAGCAAATAAACTACATAATAACAAGAAAACAATATATAAAGAAACATCTGCCAAAGGGCTATATGCCTTCTTCCATCCCAGACTGTGGGAGACCCTAAAGCATACAGAAGCTGCTTCAAACCTAGCAACTTTAGGAAATGTTTAGTCACAGTTTCATCCTCCTTGAGTTGGGGCAAAAGATGTAAACAATACAACATTAAGAACTCAGTGTTCTACAATTGTCTCTTCTGAGGCCAATCAGTCATCAGGTAAATATTAAGAAACTCTGGACGAAGGACGCAGCAGGGAGAGTGGACTCAGCAGACAACAAAAGGTCTCATGGCCAATACTTTTCTTGTTCTTGGTTGGAACTAGTGACTGGCTTCAGCAAGAAGAATCTGCCACAACCATGCTGGCCTCATACCTCTGGTCTCTTGACATTATGACTACCAGCATAGCACATGAGGTATCCAATTGTTATTCCTCAGATTTGTTGGTTGAATAACTCACCCCCTTTCCTGGTTATACAACTCATTAGTGATATCTTTTTGCTTCTTCTCACATAGAGTTGATACATGTTAATAAGCTGCATCCTATTTATACACCCCTACACACACACACAATTTTATTGCCCTTTAGGAAACCTGCAGCTGAGAGATAAGCCTTGTTTTGCTTGGCCCAAGGGGAAGGACGAGGAATAACAAAAAGGAAAACAAGAAAGAAGTTAAGATCTTGAATAAAAATTTGAAAAGGTTATGTATCCTAGCTCTCTGTTAATTATTGATTTGGAATGGAAAGGAGTATACATATTTCACAGCTGTGCATGGTTCCTTTAAATTGGCAATATGTTAGGATAAGAAAAACACAAATGTAGCAAAGCGTAATAAAATCAAATTCACAGAAAAATAAAACCATATTCAACAAAGCAACTTTAAAGAAAGTAAAAAAATTAATTAAAAATAAATAACAATACTAAATAGTTAGTGGGTCAAAAAACAAATCTTAGAAGCAAAAAAAAATTTCATCAAAGAAAATGGCAGTAGATATACTTTTGAAAATTTGGGGAAGGCAGCCAAAACAGATCCTCAGGATAAAATGTATATCTCTAAACATTTTCATCAACAGAAAAAGAAAAGATAAATGAATTGGACAAAACTAGAAATATAACAAAAAATCATAGCTAAACAACAAAATGAAAATTCTGAAAAGCAAAAAATAATCCATTGAATTGAAAAATTAAACTAGGATCTCTTAAAAGTAATAAAATGAACTATTAGCTAATCTAATTTTAAAAAAGTAACTAAGAGGATGCCCATTAATCTGGTATTGTCAAAAGTAATGGAATATTAATGAATAGTAAGAAATGACAACAGAAGTGATTTTAGAAAAAAACCTGGGATGACTTGTATAAACTGATGCAGAGTGAAGTGAGCAAAACTCAGAGAATAATTTATATAGTAATAACATTGTAAAGAGCAGTTAGGAAAGACCTAAAAATCTAGTTAGTGCAAAAACCAACCATGATGCTGGAGGACTGATGATTAAAAACATGACACACTTTTTGTGAGAAAGATGATTAAGATGCAGAACAAGACACACATTTTAGACATGGCCAATATAGGGACTTGTTTTGTTTGCCTGTGTGTTTGACACAAGGGTTTTCATCTTCATCTCATTATGTGGGAGTGGAGGGTTTGAGCGGAGGTAGGACTAGGATTACTTAAATGGATAAAAGAAAAAGTAAGAAAGGAGTATCATGGGAGCATTTTAAAAGTTCACACTACAGCTTTGAAAATAACATGATGAATTTGTTATATTTAAAATTAAAAGTTACATGAGAAACAGAAAGAAGGCTAAATTGACTGGACTGTAGAATGAGGGATGAAGAATAATGAGACTGGAAGGATAAGTTGGGGCTAGGTGTAAGGGACTCTAAAAGCCAATTAGAGGCATTTATATTTCATCTTGAAGGCAATTGGAAGCCATCTGAGCCACTGCTCAAGTTAATTGAATGGGATAGTGGCATGGTCTGATCTGAATTTAAGGAAAATAACTGACAGCAATATGGAAAACAAGATGGGTTGAAATTAGGAGACATTTGAGACTGAGAAACCAATCAAGAGGTCATTGCAATAGTCTAGGCAAGAGGTGATGACCCAAACCAAGGTGGAAGTCATAAGCTACAAAAAAGAAAAGATCAGGTGTGAGAGATGTAAATGTAGAAACATCAAGATTTGGCAACTGATTGAGTATTAGTTGGGAGAGAATGAAGAGTTGAAGATAACACTAAGGTTTTCTAGAAGAATGGTGGCTCCTTTAGTAGAAATAGAGAATTTTGGAATGGGGTAGATTTGAAATAATGGTTTCTGTTTGGTACATGTAAGGTTTGAGATGAGGAAGGTCTAGTGATAGTATTCAAGAGAAATTGAAAATGGAAGAGTTTGGAGGTAGAGTAACAAATTAGAAACCTCTTACAATCTGGGTATCGGTGATGGTGGCCTGGATCCTGGTCTACTCTGCTTAGTTTTGTTCCATTCTGATCTTGTAATCCTTCCTGCTGGGTTCTCCTTATCTGAGCTTAATTTATACACCATTTTTTTTTCACTTCTCTCCTGACATTTCCTATCTCCTTCATCAATTACAAGACATTATTTGTGAGCTCTCAATGAAATATACATCATACATTTTATTTTCGGTTTTATCACAACATCCTGAGTACAGGGAATAAGGGACGTTTGATTTTTTTAATTTCTTTCAGATTTGGGGACTAGGACTGAAGTCAAGGCAACTGCAAAGCAGGATGTTTCTGAAGAAGGATTATCTCAGGAAGTGAGCATTCAAACATTCTCAAGGGATAGTCTTTGGAATTCTAAGTCAGATGATACCTGGCAATCTGAAACTTGGTTACAGGGGCAGCCGAGAAACCAGGAAACACATTTAAGGGAAGTGGCAATTAACCAGAAGCAATCACCAGTTTGGGAAAAAGACCATGGGTGTAATGACCTTGGAAGAAGTTTCAATTTAAGTTCCATCCTTGTTGCACAACACAAAGTTCCTATGGGAGAGAAATCCTATAAATATGATGCAAATGGAAATAACTTCCAACAAAATCCACTAACAATTGGCCATCAGAAAATTGATTTGCGGAACAAACCTTGTAAATGTAACGAATGTGGAAAAGCCTTCCGTTATCACTCAGAACTTACTCGACATAGGAGAACTCATACTGGAGAGAAGCCCTATGAATGTAATGAATGTGGGAGAGGCTTCAGTCAGAGCTCATCCCTCACTCTACATCTGAGATTTCACACTGGAGAGAAACCCCATAAATGTAACGAATGTGGGAAAGCATTCAGGCACACCTCATCTCTTGTCAAACATCAGAGAAGTCATACTGGAGAGAAACCTTATGAATGCAATGAATGTGGAAAGGCCTTCAGCCGGAGTACACACCTTACTGAACATCAGAGAATCCATACTGGAGAGAAACCTTATAAATGTAATGAATGTGGAAAAACCTTCAGCCGGAGTACACACCTTACTGAGCATCAGACAATTCATACTCGAGAGAAGCCCTATAAATGTAATGAATGTGGGCAGGCCTTCAGTCACACCTCCTCCCTTGTTAAACATCAGAGAATTCATACTGGTGAAAAACCCTATGAATGTAATGAATGTGGGAAAGCCTTTAGTAGAAGAACACATCTTACTCAACATCAGACAATTCATACTGGGGAGAAACCCTATGAATGTAATGAGTGTGGAAAAGCCTTCAGTCACATATTGTTTCTTACAAAACATCGGAAAATTCATACAGAAGAAAAACCCTATGAATGTGATGAATGTGGGAAAGCCTTCAGTCATACTTCGTCTCTTATTAAGCATCAGAGAACTCATACAGGAGAGAAACCTTATAAATGCAATGAATGTGGGAAAGCCTTCAGTCATACTTCATCCCTTAATAAACATCAAAGAACTCATACTGGAGAGAAGCCCTATGAATGTAATGAATGTGGGAAGGCTTTCAGTCAAAGTTCATCTCTTGCACTACACCAGAGTTGTCATACTGGAGAAAGACCCTATACATGCAACGAATGTGGGAAAGCCTTCAGTCATACCGCATCCCTCATTAAGCATCAGAGAACTCATACTGGAGAAAAACCCTATGAATGTAATCAGTGTGGGAAAGCCTTCAGCCAGAGTTCATCCCTTATTAAACACCAGAGAACTCATACTGGGGAGAAACCATACGGATGTAATGAATGTGGAAAGGCCTTCAGTCAGAGCTCATCCCTTTTTAAACATCAGAGAACTCATAGAATCATAAAATATTAGCACTGGAAGAGTCCTCCTTGGTCATATAGTCAAACTTCTTCTTCAAGGTCACCTAACTGGTAAATGGCAGAGCTAGGACTAAAATCTAGGTTTCCTGACTCCCAGTCCTTTGCTCTTTCCATTAACCCACATTGCCTCTACCTTATACTATATAGAAATGTCATGAATTAAAATATATGATAATAACAGCCTCACATTTATATAGCATTTAAGGTTTGCAGATTGTTTTCTTAATAACCCTACAAATTAGGTAGTAAAACATTATCCCCATTTTAAAGATTAGGAAACTGAGGCTCAAAGAGGCTAAGTGACTTATCCAAGGTCACATAGCTAGTAAGTATTAGAACCAAGATTTGAATCCTGGTCCCCTACATCCAAGTCTGATGAACTTTCCATTACCCTGTACTGCTTACATATATGAATTCCATGTGTGGAAAATAATCTTCATTATCATGGTCCCTTGTCATGGTTGAGACCAAGGTGCCCTAAAGGAAAGGGAATGGATCAGAAGATTCTGCCAAGAATATGGGGTTTGCTAACCTTGTGACACAGACTCATCAGAGCCATTTCCATTTGATGTTCTGTGTCCAAGATTTCCAGCAGATCAACAGCATGGTTTGGCACATGAAACTTGCCAGAGGAACAATCACAACACAAACGAAACCCATAGACACAAAGAACAACATCTGAGAGCGTTCACTCTACTTGCATTTATTATGATTAAGCAAGATCCCATCCACCTGCCTCCTGTTCTTTCCCACCTAACACCATGAGCCCTGCATATGTGATATGACTGAGACCAACCTTCAGATAGACACAAAGTGAAAGTCTTACTATTACCTTCGTTTGTGTGCTGGCTGCAGACATTGTCAGCATGCCAGAAGACCCCCTCAGTGCATTTGAACACAGTACAGCTTTCCTACTTTCACCGACTAACCCTGAGCCCTTCTTTACTACACCAACATTAAGTCACTTTGGTCCTTACTGCATATTAGGGAATTCAAAAGGGAAGCATTATTAACAATGGCTATAGGATAGTCTTGAGTATAATTTGCACATATATCAAGAGACATCCCACTGGATAATAGACATGAAAGTGTAATGAGAATGAGAAAAATGTCCCTTGTGCTTAATCACAGTTAATCCTCTGCTCAAAAACTTTCAATGGTTCCCCCTTGGCCTTCAAAGATAAATCTAAACTCATTAATATGGCAGTCCAAGGGTTAGCATAATCTTGCTACAGTTTACTCTTGGCTTCAGCCCAACTGGTTTGCTCTTTTCTGGCTGATCCATTTTTCACTTTGCTGCCTCAGCTCACTCATAGAGTTATAATTCTGGGGAATGCTTTCCCCATTAGTTCTTTGCCCGTCCTCCAAAAACCAACTCAAATCCCACTGTTCTAAAAGACTTTCTTGATCTTCCCCTTCAGATTGAGTGACTTTTCCCTACTCTGAATAAGTATTATTGTCTGTATGATTCATTTGGTAATTAATCATGTATTTTCTTGTGGTGTCAATTGTTAACTTGAACTGTTATTTAAATACTTAAATGTTATTTAATTTTTCACACATGAAACTCCTTGAGAGCTGGGACTGTCTTATGCGTCTTTGTAGCCCACATAGCACTTGGCACAGTGCCTTGCACATAATAGGTGCTCAATACAGTTTTATTGATTTGGCATCTGAACTTTACAAAAATAAAATAACTTGTTTTGCATTCATTTTCTTATTCTGCTTAAAAATGACTAGACTTTCTAATGGTTTTTTTCCTGTCTAATCACACTTCAGAGAATATGGAAAACTTCACCTGTAAGGGAATCTCAAGGTCTATAGTTCATCTAAGGCATCTAAAAAGTTTCTTCTCTTAATTAATAGCTTATTTTAAAAGATAAATATTATAAAATGTTTTAGGGCTAGGATGGGAATAGGGGAAACTCTATTTCCATTTGAAACAATAAAGAAAATGTATTTTATTTTATCCCCAGCTTTTACATTGCAACAGACATTGGAATGGAATGGGGTTGTTGAGTGAGGTACTACAGATTATTCTTTTGAAGAACACATCATTTGCCCTTGCCTTTTGAAGCAATTTCTCAATAATATCCTAAAACATTTCTACTTAATATTACCATAAAATTCCTGACTTAGGTCTCTGCTTCATCAGTATTAGTATAATTAGCTTATAAGATCCTTTAGTTTAAGAACCACAGCTTAACAGCTATTGGATAATTCTGTACTCTGTCATAGGGGTTTGATAAATGCTTATTGAAAGATAGCAACACTATTAAAATATTTTAATCCAAGAAGACTTTTGGCGGTAGTTCTTCATAGAAATCTCCCTCAACAGACTGGTGTCTAACCATCTGTAATGTATATTTGAAAAGAAATTAGGCAATTCCAGTTAACCTAGCCAGGGCTTTGAAGGGATTTATAAGGTGGTGGGGAGTGGGAGAGAGAGAAATAAATATATGTACACATGGATATATGTGTGTATACATACATGTGTATGTATATATGTATGTGCATGTGTATACTACACATCTGCCAGAAACAATTTTATATTTTTTATTAATTTATTCTACACTCAAACTTTGACTGCTTGAGAGGAAATGAATCAAACTGGCAGAGTCCCTTCATTATCTTGGATGTCTCTCTAACACAAGACATTTTGAAGTAACATTCATAGGAATCCTGAAAAAGAAAATGCCACAATATGATAAAACACAGTTTGGGTTTAACATATTCCAATTAATAGAACATTAATCACCTTATCTTTCCTGAAGACCCACCCCTGGAAATCATTCTTCTGAAACCAGTCATCCTTCTCTGGCCACTGGGCTCTCCTGAAGTAATCAAAGTGACTGCCTCCCTCAGATAACTAACCCAGTCCCTACAGAATGAGAAAAGAGGTCAGAACTCTTAGGTGAATCATAATGCATCCTTTCTGGGGATGGAGAGGACAAAGCTCTTAACTAGCTGAGGTGTTTCTTGTTCTATATTTAGATACCACTGTTAAGGCTTTTGGTCCAGCTTTAACTTTTATTCTCGGTCTTTTACACATTTTCCTAAAGGGAAAATTCTGGAAAGGATTTTAGACTGGAGAAAGTTATTTTCTATTTTCAGTTGAACTAAAAGGGAAGGTTTTCATATACTCCTACATTCCTCCCCTTTTTGTGCTGAAGCACACATAATTTGCTGATTTAAAGTAATAAATCTGTGTTTTAATACATTAGATTCAGCAAACCTGTGAAATGCCAAGAGCTTTTCTGTATGCTAAAATACTATGCCAAGTGGTCTAATAGGATTGAGGGCATTGCTTGAATTGACTCGACATTCGCATATACTCAAGGTGGTCCAGTTTAAGAGTAGTTGGAACTTAAAAGTAACATTTTTTGTTCCTATGGATCAATAGATAGCTTGATTCCTTTAGCCATAGCTATTACAGAATAGAGATTCTGAGTCTATATACTGATTCTATTTATATAACCATAACTCTCATCTGGAGAGTGTATTTTGTATCATTAGTTCAATGGAAAAATCAGAGCACATCCTGCAACTACATCTTCATCTCAAACTTTTGTGCATATTTCATCTGGACAATTGTAAAGGTTTGAAAGTTCCCTAATTATTATTTTATGTCAAATATCTGATTTTCTCACAGACCACTTATGAGTAGATTAGGCTCTTATCGCAATGATCATAAAGTTCTCATTCCCCTTAAGCAGTTCCTCTCTTGCCACCCCTCCACACACACACCCCTGCCCTTCACCTTCACCTTCTCCCTTCTGGACTATTGCAGTAGCTTACTGATTGATCTTCTGCCTCAAATCTCTTCCCACTCTATTCCTTCCTCCACTCAGCTGTCAAAGGGATAAATTCCAGTGCCTCGCTGCTCCCTTCAGGATCAAACATAAAATTCTATTTTAAAGTCCTTCATGACCTGGCCCCTCCTTACCTTTCCAGTTTTATTATACTTTGTTCCACTTTGAGTATTCTACCATCCAATGAAACTGGATTGACTTACTGTTTCTTGAATAGAATGCTCCATCTCCCAATTCTGACTTTTCCACTCTCTGTCTCCTATGACTGGAATCTTCTCCTTCCTTTCTATCTCCAGTGTTCCCTGGCTTCCTTCAGTACATCTCAAATCTCACCCATCTACCATCATGCCCCTATTAGAAACTTCCCTCTGAAATTACCTCCTGTTTACCCTGTATGTATCTTTATATACATAATTGCTTACATATGTGTGAGCTTGAAAGGCACAGACTGCGTTTTCTGCCTTTCTGTGTGTCTCCCACACGTAGCACGGGGCCTGGCTCATAGTTGTTGCTTAATAAATGCTTGTTGATTGATAATCCCAATGCAGACTTCCCAGTATCCCTGAGGCAAGGCCCAGATTCCTATAATGGGAACACAGGCAAGAAAGGTGCATTGTGAGTAGCTGTCCTTCCAACCTGAGAACCTATAGGCATAACTTGATGACCATAGGCCAAATGGGATTCTTGATTCTTTGAACTTTCAAGTCAACAGTAGTTATGGTTCACAGCTGGTCATTCAAGATATTCTGGACCTCTGTCCCACGGGAGTGTCTCACCTATTAGGTTAGTGTAAGTAAGGTGGATTTTAGTGTGTGTAAAGTGAATTTCTGTTATTATTTCTCAAAGTTCCATTTCCCAGGATCCATAGCCATAACAATCAACAGTTCTCATATCTAGTACTTACACTAAAATCCACAGTTACAAAAATCCTTCAGCAGTTTTCTTTGTGACTACTTTGGAGTCTATGATAACAGCAGGGTAGACTTCAGTTTATCCTAAAAATATATATAGCTATAACAAGAACATAGTCATCATTTTAGCATTTAGTCATTTGAATAAAATCATTGTATGAACTTATATGCTTATAAGTTATATAAAGACTTATATGCTGCTCTTCTTGTCTTGATTTTGTTTCTTAACATTATGTCCCTTGCAGATGATGCAGATACAATAATATTGTTGAACTTTTAAGGAAAAATTTCAACCAGTCTTTTTCAATCAAATTTTTTGACTGCAACAACACCCAAAAAAAAATCCATTTCCCCTCCCCCCTATCCCCCACTCTTCCCTGTCCTCAAGTGCATTGTGCCAAGCATGGGAGCAAGTAGGGCTCACTTTTGACAAACTCTTGTTGAAGAAAAAACAAACTCTTTTAGACTACCTAATAGAAACTGGAAAGAAATAAGATTATATCATGATTGTTCTTCCTAAAGGTTAAAGAATGTTACAGACCGTGGCTAGTGAAGGAGTAAGCCTTGATCTCCTGTTTCTAAACTGCCCACCTGTCTTCAGCATAGCTTTGGATTCAACTTCTGAAGAAAATCTGTCTTCAGGCAATCTACAATAGCAAAGGTACCCAAGTTCGCAGTTTGAATTATTCATTTAACACTTTACTCTCCTCAACTAGGCCTTAGTGAACAACTTTATTGCAGTAATTTCACATTTAATTCACATGTTGGAATATCTCACATCAGTGAGAAAAGGTCTTCAGGCAGGCAACTATCTACTGCTGTATAAGATCCTACTTCAAACATCAACTGACACAAGTTTGACAGTTTTAAAGATAAGATCCAAGTCACCTGAATAGGTTAGAGCAGATTCCCCACCCCTATAGTAGAGCAATATGGATGAGATTTCTACAAATCACCAAATTTATCTTTTAAATACAACATCTATTATACATTTTGATTACATTCAAAGAATTCTGGTTCTTGAGCACTTGACTGTTTTTAAAATGCATTCCAAATAGTATTTCTAGCTTTCCAATTTCTGCTGTATTATTTACCAAATTAACTTTTTCACACACTAGGATTATATAATTTGAGTACCTATAAAATCAGTAAGAGCATTTTGTCTTCAAAACAATTGTCTCTACTTTATAATAATAATAAACTAGGGGGGCGGAGCCAAGATGGCGGAGTAGAAGGACGCACATTTACGAGCTCCGAGCCCACAACCCATGGAATTGAGGTAAAAGGAGATCCCCATAAATTCTGAATCTCTGCAGGGGGTGCATAAACATAGGGGAAGAGATTTCCGTTCCACTGAACCCTGGAGAGCCGTCCCCGGGGTCCATCGCGCCTCGGAAAGCGGACCCCACCCCCACCCCTGGCCGCGACCCAGAGAAGCTGACCCGAGCAGACTTCAGAGAGGAAAGCTCCGGGGGAAGCTCCGGCAGCCGGGAAAGTCCCTCCGCCCACAGAAGCCACAGGTCAGTAAGAAAGAAAGCTGCGATAGGGGAGGGGAGCGGAGCGTCTCCGTGACTTGGGCCCCCTCGGGAGGAAGCGGCTGCGGCAGAGACGGGGGCAGGAAGCAGCGGAGGCAGAGGCGTGGGCGGGCGGCTGAGGCGGCAACGGCCCGGGACTCAGGAATCCCCCAGCAGCAGGTAGGATCTTCAATACTGAAGGTCTTTCCAACCTGAGGGAGCCGAGCAGGGGAGACGGCCCTGCCCCCACCCTGCTCTACTGCTGAACGCCTCTGAATAAAACCCCCAAGGGAACTGAACACAGCAGGCGGGGGCCCCCCACCCCCACCCGCTCCGTTCCTGAAAGTCTCTGCAGAAAGCCCCTGAGGGCCCAAGCAGGAGGCGGCCCTGCCCCCACCCCTGCGCCAGAACTAAAGCTTGCCACGGGAAAGCGCATTTGAATCTCAGAGGCCAAGCACTTGCTGGGCGGATCCAGGCGGGGGTGGAAAGGAATCTCAGAAATCAAGTAACTGGCTGGGAAAATGCCTAGAAAGGGGAAGAAAAATAAGACTTTGGAGAGTTTTTTCCAACAAATGCAAATGATCCCGACCTTCGGATCTGATGGGGAGGACGAGAACGTATTTTTCCCATCAGGGAAAGATGTGGAGGGCGGGGCCTCAGCACCCCAGACACCTCAGGGGGGTGTTGGGTGGGCTCAGGCCTTGGAAGAGCTTAAAAAGGATTTTGAAAAGCAAGTTAGGTGGAGGAAAGACTGGGAAGAGAAATGACAAAGATGCAAGAAGAGTATGAAAAAAAGGTCAATATCTTGGTAAAGGAGACCCAAAAAAATGCTGAGGAAATTAACACCTTGAAAAATAGGCTCACTCAATTGGCAAAAGAGGTTCAAAAAGCCAATGAGGAGAAGAATGCATTCAAAAGCAGAATGAGCCAAATGGAAAAAGAGGCTCAAAAGCTCACTGAATTTAATAGTTCTCTCAAAATTAGAATGGAACAGATGGAGGCTAATGACTTTATGAGAAACCAAGAAATCACCAAACAAAACCAAAAGAACGATAAAATGGAAGAGAATGTGAAATATCTCATGGGAAAAACAACTGACCTGGAAAATAGATCAAGGAGAGACAACTTAAAAATTATGGGACTACCTGAAAGCCATGATCAAAAAAAGAGCCTAGACATCGTCTTGCATGAAATTATCAAGGAAAACTGCCCTGACATTCTAGGACCAGAGGGCAAAATAAGTATTGAAAGAATCCATCGATCACCACCTGAAAGAGATCCAAAAAGAGAAACTCCTAGGAACATTGTGGCCAAATTCCAGAACTCCCAGCTCAAGGAAAAAATCTTGCAAGAAGCTAGAAAGAAACAATTCCAGTACTGTGGAAATACAATCAGGATAACCCAAGATCTAGCAGCTTCTACATTAAGGGATCGAAGGGCGTGGAATAGGATATTCCAGAAGGCAAAGGAACTAGGACTGAAACCAAGAATCACCTACCCAGCTAAACTGAGTATAATATTTCAAGGGAAAATATGGTCTTTCAATGAAACAGAGGACTTTCAATCATTCTTAATGAAAAAACCAGAGCTGAAAAGAAAATTTGACTTTCAAACACAAGAATGAGAGGAAGCATGCAAAAGTAAACAGCAAGGAGAAGTATTAAGGGACTTACCAGAAATGAACTGTTTGCATTCATACAGGGAAGGACAATATTTCTAACTCTTAAAACTTTTCAGTATCTGGGTGGTTGGTGGGACCACACATACACATGTACACGCATGCACACACATACACACATGCATTCACATGCAGAGACAGAGAGCACAGATTGAACTGAATGGGATGGGACCATACCTTAAAAGAAATTAAGGTAAATGGTGAGAGAGAAATGTAGTGAGAGGAAAGAGGGGGAAATGGAAGGGGGTAACTATATGTCATTTAAGAGGCAAGTAGGAGATGTTTTTTAGTGGAGGGAAAAAGAGGAGAGCTGAGGGGAAAAAAAAAAAAAAAACCCAACAAATAAACAAAAGTTTACCCTCATCACATTTGACTAAACGAAGGAGTGAAATGCACACTCATTTTGGTATGAAAACCTATTTTACAGTATAAGAAAGCGGGGGAGAAGGAGATATTGGGGGGGGATGATGGAAGGGAGGGCAAAGGGAGGAGGGAGTAATTGAAAGTCAATACTTGGGGAGGGACAGGATTAAAGGACAGAAGAGAAACAATGAGGGGCAGGTTAGGAGGGATGGCAATTCAGTTAGTCTTACACAACACGACTATCAGGAAGATCATTTGCAAAGCTACACAGATATGGCCTATAATGAATTGCCTGCCGTACCAAAGGGAATAGGTGGGGAGGGAGGGATGGGGAGAATTTGGAACTCAAAGTTTTAGGAACAATTGTTTAGTATTGTTGTTGCAACTAGGAAAGAAGACATACAGTTAATGAGGAATAGAAAGTCATCTGGCCCTACAGGAGAAAAGAGAAGATAGAGACAAGGGAAGGGAGGGATGACAGAAGAGAGGGCAGATTGGAGATAGGGAAAATTAGATTGCTTGGGGTATTGGGGTAGGGGGAGGGAAGAAAAGGGGAGAAAATTTGGAACCCAAAAATTTGTGAAAATGAATGTAAAAAGCTAAATAAATAAATAAATTAAGAAAAAAATAATAATAATAAACTAGCATTTAGATAGCGTTTCAAAGTCTGCAAAGTGCTTTACGTATATTTATCCTATGTAACCCTCACAACAACCCTGGGAAGTAAATGCTATCATTATTCCCATTTTACAGGCAAGGAAACTGAAGACAGAGGTTAAGTAACTTGCCCAGAGTCACACACCTCAGACAATTCTGTCTGAGCTCAGATTTGAATGCAGGTTTTCCTGACTCCAGACCCTTGATGAGGAAATTGAGGCAGAGAAAAGTTAAGTCACTTTCCCAGTATCACACAGTTAGTAAGCATCTGTAGCAGTTCTTGAACTCAGGTTTCCCTGATTAAATCCAGTTTTCTACTCAGTACACCCCCACCTACCTCCAGCTCTGATTCATAAATAAGTCCCAGGATTAAGATTAAGGAGGCTGTAGCCTCTTAATGTTCCAAATGCATCACACTAGATGTCATTCCAAAAATCAGCAACACTTGTATACAATTCTTTCATCTCGCACATCCAGTTCATTTCTAGATCTTGCCATTTCTGTCTCCATAACATAACATCTCTTGTGTATATGCCCCTCTCTCCATTCACCTGGTTCTACCCTAATTCAAACCTTTATTACCCCACACCGGGGCTAGTTCAGTAATCTTTTACTTGGCTTCCTAGCCCCATGTTCCCCCTCTGTCATGCTCTACTCAGCCACCAATCAGATTTTTCTTTTTCATTTATTTATTTATTCATTCATTTATTTATTTAACTTTTTACATTCATTTTCACAAAATTTTGGGTTCCAAATTTTCTCCCCTTTTCTCCCCTCCCCCCATCCCAATACACCGAGCAATCTAATTTTCCCTATCTCCAATCTGCCCTCTCTTCTGTCATCCCTCCCTTCTCTTGTCCCCATCTTCTCTTTTGTCCTGTAGGGCCAGATGACTTTCTATTCCTCTTTAACTGTATGTCTTCTTTCCTAGTAGCAACAACAATACTAAACAGTTGTTCCTAAAACTTTGAGTTCCAAATTCTCCCCATCCCTCCCTCCCCACCCATTCCCTTTGGGAAGGCAGGCAATTCAATATAGGCCCTATCTGTGTAGTTTTGCATATGACTTCCATGATAGTCGTGTTGTGTAAGACTAACTGAATTACCCTCCATCCTATTCTGCCCCTCATTGTTTCTCTTCTGTCTTTTGATCCTGCCCCTCCCCGAGTGTTGACTTCAAATTGCTCCCTCCTCCCATTGCCCTACCTTCCATCATCCCCCCCTTGCTTATCTCCTTCTCCCCCACTTTCCTGTACTGTAAGTTAGGTTTTCGTACCAAAATGAGTGTGCATTTTATTCCTTCCTTTAGTCAAATGTGATGAGGGTAAACTTCTTGGTTTTTTTTTTCTCAGCTCTCCTCTTTTTCCCTCCACTAGAAAGTCTCCTGCTTGCCTCTTAAATGACATATAATTTGCCCCATTCCATTTCACCCTCTTTCCTCCCCCTACCTTTCTCTGTCACCATTTACCTTAATTTCTTTTAAGATATGGTCCCATCCTATTCAATTCACTCTGTGTTTTCTGTCTCTGTATGTGCGTGCATGTGTGTATGTGTATGTGCGTGCATGTGTGTACATGTGTGTGTGTGGTCCCACCAACAACCCAGATACTGAAAAGTTTTAAGAGTTGCAAATATTGTCTTTCCATGTAGGAATGTAAACAGTTCACTTATGGTACGTCCCTTATGACTTCTTTTTGCTGTTTACTTTTTCATGCTTCTTCTCATTCTTGTGTTTGAAAGTCAAATTTTCTTTTCAGCTCTGGTCTTTTCATCAAGAATGATTGAAAGTCCTCTGTTTCATTGAAAGACCATATTTTCCCCTGAAGTATTATACTCAGTTTAGCTGGGTAGGTGATTCTTGGTTTGAGTCCTAGTTCCTTTGACTTCTGGAATATCCTGTTCCATGCCCTTCGATCCCTTAATGTAGAAGCTGCTAGATCTTGAGTTATCCTGATTTTATTTCCACAATACTGGAATTGTTTCTTTCTAGCTGCTTGCAAGATTTTCTCCTTGACCTGGGAGTTCTGGAATTTGGCCACAATGTTCCTAGGAGTTTCTCTTTTTGGATCTCTTTCAGGTGGTGATCGATGGATTCTTTCAATACTTATTTTGCCCTCTGGTTGTAGAATGTCAGAACAGTTTTCCTCGATAATTTCATGGAAGATGATATCTAGGCTCTTTTTTTGATCATGGCTTTCACGTAGTCCCATAATTTTTAAATTGTCTCTCCTGGCTCTATTTTCCAGGTCAGTTGTTTTTCCCATGAGATATTTCACATTCTCTTCCATTTTTTCATTCTTTTGGTTTTGTTTGGTGATTTCTTGGTTTCTCAGAAAGTCATTAGCCTCCATCTGTTCCATTCTAATTTTGAGAGAACTATTATCTTCAGTGAGCTTTTGAACCTCTTTTTCCATTTGGCTAATTCTGCTTTTGAAAGCATTCTTCTCCTCATTGGCTTTTTGAACCTCTTTTGCCAATTGAGTGAGCCTTCTTTTCAAGGTGTTATTTTCTTCAGCATTTTTTTGGGTCTCCTTTACCAAGGTATTGACCCATTTTTCATACTTTTCTTGCATCTCTCTCATTTCTCTTCCCAGTTTTTCCTCCACCTGTCTAACTTGCTTTTCAAAATCCTTTTTGAGCTCTTCCAAGGCCTGAGCCCACCCGACAACCCCCTGGGATGTCTGGGATACAGAGGCCCCGCCCTCCACATCTTTCCCTGGTGGCAAGAATAGTTCCTCGTCATCAGATCCGAAAGTTGGGATCATTTGCATTTGCTCAAAAAAGCTCTCTATAGTCTTATTTTTCTTCCATTTTCTGGGCATTTTCCCAGCCAGTTACTTGACTTCTGAGATTCCTGTTCACCCCTGCCTAGATCCGCCCAGCTAGTGCTTGGGGTCTGAGATTCAAATGGGCTTTCCGCGGCAGGTGCGGCTGCTATTCACTGTGAGCTTTAGTTCTGGTGCTGGGGTGGGGGCAGGACCGCCTCCCAGTCTCAGCTCCCTCAGGGGCTTTATGCAGAGACCTTCAGTAATGGAGTGGGTGGGGCAGGGCCATCTCCCAGGCTCAGCTCCTTCAGGTGGTTTATGCATAGACCTTCAGTAATGGAGCGGGTGGGGCAGGGCCGTCTCCCAGGCTCAGCTCCTTCAGGTGGTTTATGCAGAGACTTTCAGTAATGAAGATCCTGCCTGCTGCTCAGGGAGTCCTGGGCTGACGCCGCCTCTGCCTCCGCTGCTTCCTGCTCCTGCCTCTGCCTCCACCACTTCCTGCCCCTGCCTCTGCCTCCGCCGCTTCCTCCCGAGGGGGCCCGAGTCATGGAGACACCCCGCTCCCCTCTCTGCCAGCCCAGACCTGTCTCTCTGACCTGTAGTGTCTGTGGGTGGAGGGACCTTCTCGGCCGCTGGAGGTTCCATCCCTGAAGCCTGCTCAGATCTGCCCCTCTGGGGCCGCCTGGCCAGGGCAGCGCTGGGGTGGGCTCCGCTTTCCGGGGCACCATGGACCCTGGGGACGGCTCTCCGGGGCTCTCTGGAACGGAAATCTCTTCCACTGTGTTTCTGCACACCCTGCAGTGATCCAGAACTTGTGGGGAGCTCTTCTTACATTAAATGCATGGGCTGTGGGTTCGGAGCTCGCATACATGCGTCTTTCTATTCCACCATCTTGACTCCGCCCCCAAGATTTTTCTAAAGTATAGGTCAGACCACTGTACCTCTGAACTCAAAAAACTCCAGTGGCTCCCTATTGTGTCCAGGAGAAAATATTAAGTCATTTCTTTGCTATTTAAAGCTCTTCTTAGCTTGGCTCCTTCCCACCTTTCCTCTTAAAGTCGCTTGAGAGTCCTGAAGAGTATGATCTTCTTGTATTTGAGGCCCGGTGTTGTATCCAATGAGCCACCTAGCTGCCCCACACATAGTCCTGGAACACATTAAGTGTTTAATGAGGTATTTAGGTGGTTCTGGGCCTGGAGTGAGATAGCCCTGTGTTCAATTCTGTCCTACAACACATACTAGCTGGCTGGCCCTGGACAAATCACTTAACCATTATCTGCCTCAGTTTCCTCAACTGTAAAATGGAGATAATAACATCTACCTAACAGTGTTGTTGTGAGGCTCAAGTCAAGTAATATTTATAATGTACTTAGTGTAGTGCCTAGCAGATAGTACACACTATATAAATGTTTATTCCCTTTCCTTTCCTTTCCCCTAATAAATGCTTGTTGACTGCAATGTACTTCTTTAACCATTAAGCAAAATAGATTTGGAAAATCAATTGCATAAAAGTTGATAGTTGAAGCTATGTAAGCAAATGAGATTTCCAAGTTCAAAGAGTGTAGAAGGAAACGAATAAAGGAATAAGGACTGAACCCTAAAGACTCTTGTCATTTAGGGAGTGGGACTGGGGAAATGAGCAAACAGAAAGATAGGATGAGAAGAAAATGAAGACAACACAGTGCCACAGAACTCAAAGCAGGAGAGACTCAAGAAAGGGGGAGTGACCAGTATTGTCAAATGCAGGGGGAAATTTGAGAATAATGAAGACTGTTCAAAAGTTTTTAATCTTTAGAGGTTAATGATTTGTTGAAGAACACTACTTCATTGACATGGCAGTAATAGGGCCCCAAAGCCAGAGTTCTTAGGGGTAAACCACAAACTTAAGTTTGGCAGTGAATGGAAGAAAATATGTAAAAAGTTGACTAGAAGTGGCATTTGAGTCCAGTGAAGACTGTTTCAAGATTGAGAAGACCTGAAAAATATTTGATGTTTGTTAGAAAGAAATTATAGTAAAGAATGATGAAAACCATAGTAGGGCATTGAGGAAACAAGACCATGCATGTGATAGGAGTATAGAGCATTGAAGGTGCAGTTGAAAGGGTTAGTCCTGGGAAAAAGGAGGGGTCCCTTTCCTCTGAAATGAGTGAAGGTAGAAAAGACAAGTGGAAAAAAAAGAATACTCAAATGTGGAAAGGAAGATGACTCAATTCACATATGCAATAATTCTGCAAAATTCACTTTTGATTATTTTGTGGTGGTTCTTTCATTTACATTGTGTTTGTATTTTAGCTGTTTCATTCTGCAGAACTTCATGTTAAGTCTTTCAATGCTTCTCTGTATTCATCACATTCATAATTTCTTACAACACAGTAATATTGCATTGCATTCATGGAAAACAGTTTGTTTAATCATTCCCTAATCAATGAACATAACTTTGCCTTTTGCTACCATAAGAAGCTCTACTATAAATATTTTAGTATATATTTCTCCTTATCAATAACTACTTTGGGGTATAATGCCTAGTAGTAGACTCTCTGGGACAAAGGTTATGGACAATTTAGTCATTTTATTTACATAATTCCAAATTGATTTCCAGATTGGTTGTATTGATTCATAGCTTCACCAATAATGCACAATTTCTCCAGCATTGAAGAATTTCATCTTTCATCATTTTGCCAATTTGCAGGGTGTGAGGTGAAAACTCAGGGTACTCTTGATTTCTATTTCTCTTAGTTATTTGGGGCATTCTTGCATATGGTTATTAATAGTTTGCAGTTCTTCTTTTGAGAACTATTTGTCCATATCCTTTGACCACTAATCTAATCTACAGTTAACTAAATGACACCATAGTGCACAGAACACTGGGACCGGAGGCAGGAAGACTTGGGTTCAAATCTAGCTTCAGATGCTTACTATTTGGGTGATCTTGGGCAAGTTCATCGCTACCTCTATTTCCTCAACTGTAAAATGAGAATAATTATAGCACATTGTCTTCCAGAGCTGTTGTGAGGATTGAGATATTTGTGAAGCACTTAGAACAGTACCTGGCACATAGTAGGTGCTATGTAAATGCTATTCCCTCCCCTGGGAAATGGCTTTTATCTACCTATCCACATATGCATGTATGTGTGTATACATATGTGCGTGTAGTTATATATCAGTGTGTGTGTGTGTGTGTGTGTGTGTGTGTGTGTGTGTGTGTGTGTGTATATATATATATATATATATGTATATATATATATATATATATATATATCTTGGATAGCAAATCCTTTTCTGAGAAAACTGTTTTTTTTCCCATTCACCCACTTGCTGTCTTAGCCTAGATATTCATTTTGTTTGTGTCTTTCAATTTCCTGTAATCAAAATGATCTGTCTTATCGTTTGCAATGACCACTATCCCTTGTTCTGTTAAGAATACATCTTCTAGCCATAACTGTAAAAGGCATGTTATCTCGTTTTTAGCTTTTTTTTTAATGGCATGACCCTTAATATTAAGGTCACATATCCATTTTAAATTTATTATGAAATATGGCATAAGGTATTGGACTAAGCTTAATTTCTACCTGATTATCTTCCCATTTTCCCCATTAGTTCCTATCAAGTAGGAAGTTCTCTCCTAAGTGCTAGGTTGATCACACATTGGGTTATTGGATTTTCTCTTCTACGGTCAATTCTTCTGTTTTTTTAATCGGTACCAAATGGTTTTTGACACTGCTTTATAATATTGTGTGAGGTCTGGAAGTGTTATTAGTCCTTCATTTCTTGTTTCATTATTTCTGTCATATTCTAGATCTTTTTTCAAATTAGTTTTATGATTTTGTTGGGTACTATAAAAATATCCCTGATAAATTGGTTAGAATAGCATTTCAACTATAGACTAACTTGGTAGGATTGTTATTTTTACTATATTGGCATGACACATTCATGAGCAATGAATACTCCTCTAGCTATTTAAGTTGTTCTTTATTTCTCTAAGAAGCATTTTGTAATAGAATCTATCCAAGTATTAAAGCTGTTTTGATAGATTGGTCCCCAAGTATTTAAGTAAATTTTGTATTTATTTGGAATGAGATTTCCTTTTCTATTATTGCCTCTTGAATTTTATTCTTAGGTAGAAATTATGTTGATTTTGTGAGTTTGCTTTGTAACTTTCAACTTTGCCAAAGCTATTATCTCAATTAGTGTCTTTGATGATTCCCTAAGACTTTCGAAGTAATCCATCAGCTCATCAGCAAATACAGATAGTTTTATCTCTCCTTTGTCTATCTTTATGCTTTTAATTTTTTCTTATGATATTACTAGCATTTTTTAGAATTACAAGAAATTTTTTTTATTTTATCACCTTTATTTTCAAATATATATCCTCCCTCACCCTTTCCCACTGAGCTATCCCTTGTAACAAAGATTTAAAAGGCAAGGGAAAAAAAGTAGTTCAGCAAAACCAACTCAGTCTGAGAGCCTATGCAATATTCTATATACAGAATCTCTCACATCTGTGAAGAAATGAAATGTATTCTTCCAATTTTTCTCCAGGGCCAAGCTTGGTCATTATAATTGCACAGCATTCAGTTTCTTTGTTCTTTCAGATTATATTGTGGTCATTCTGTATACTGTCTTCCTGGTTCTGTTTAATTCATTCTGCATCAGTTCATATAAATCTTCCCATGCTTCTCTCAGTTCTTCATATTTATGATCTCTTGCATTGATTCTGTGTAAACATATTTAAATTTTATAGTCAAAAGTGTTTTATTTTTTCTATTTCTCAATTCCTTCATCATAAATTTGTTAATTCTCCCCCTAATTATAATTCTGCTTTAGAGTTGAATCTTGGGTTTCAAATCTATTCTCCCACTCTGAAATGAAGAGAAAACAAAAGTCATGTTTTCTATACCATAAAAAAGGGAAATGCTGCAAGAAGAAAGAAGATAATGAAATTAAATGTCTACTGAAGATTCATGGTAGTGACACCATAATGATGTAATTTACATGTACACATATATACACAAATATTACATATTACACATATTAACACATATTACATATATATTGGGGGGCAGCCTAGGAGGAAGTGATCTGGGAAGTCACAGGGATTTTAAGTGGAGGTATAGGGAAATCAATCACCATTTCCTTTCCTGTGACAAAGGTATACTGAGCTGATTATTGATCCCAGAGCAAAAAGTAGAAAAATGGAGTGGAGCAGATAGCAGTAGCCTGAGTAGGGAAGGCAAAGGACTGAACAAGATGTAAAGCATAGTCTGGGACCAGGTAGATATAGTGCAGGGTGGGAAACCTGCAGTCTTGAGGCCACATGTGGCCCTCTAGGTCCTCAAGTGCAGTCCTTTGACTAAATCCAAACTTCACTGAACAAATTCCCTTAATAAAAGGATTTGTTCTGTAAAATTTGGACTTAATCAAAAGGTCACACCCAAGGACTATATTTGCACTACACTGTAGTGGGTTAGATGTATCTGCATTCACCAATCAGGACAGCTCAACCCTGGTGGATCAATAGAAGGTAGTGTGGAAAGTATTGCTTCAAATAAGGAAAGGGAAGGGAGAGGTAGGACATGGCAAGATGCCCAGGCATGCAAGCACAGGTTTCCTGGTAGATGACTAACTGGGTCACAAAGCATGGTCTGAGATCAGCTTCACATCCTATGGAAGATGTGAATGTTCATTATAAGCTATTCTCCAATAGACTAAAATAATGAAAAATCTTGAGATACATTTAATGCTTTTAGCAATAGGGTCCCACGGTTTTCAGGCTCTAAACCATTACGAGGGTATGGAGAAAAAATACTTACAATCAAGTTATACTTATAATCAGGGGAACATTTATGAATTAAAGGGATGAGAAAAATTGAAGTTTCCTTTTGAGTTGTGTCTCTCTCAAGTTGAGGCCAACAAGGAAAGTGAAAGACATTTCTTGAGAGGTTTTTAGTTAATTTTCTATTTAGAGTACTTGAAGCCAGGCTCATCACATACCACCTACAGGCCACTTACTCAGAGATCTGATAACAAAAGGAAGGAGAAAATCTAAATAGTAAGCAGAAAAGTTAACAAGCTTGACAATGGATTTATTTAGGTTAAGGAAGTAATCATCAAGTTTTTAATGGGGTTTGTGGTCCCACCTTGACTCTTGAGCATTTAATAAAGTGACAAAGTCTGGCTGAAGTTTTCCCTCAATTCATGATATTCCTAGGATTACTCTTTGGCATAACGTCGTTGATGCTGGATAACAGATGACTTGCGACTGAAAACTTTCCCACATACACTACATTCATAAGGTTTTTCTCCAGTATGAGTGATTTGATGTCGGTTAAGGTGCCTTCTCAAGTTGAATGCTTTCCCACATTCACTGCATTCATAGAGCTTCTCTTTACTATGAATTTTCTGATGTTGAGTAAGGGATGATCTGTCAAAGAAGGCTTTCCCACATTCTTCACATTCATAGGGCTTCTCCCCAGTATGAATTCTCTCATGTATGATAAGAGTTGAACGATCAAAGAAAGCTTTCCCACATTCATTACATTCATAGGGTCTTTGTCCTGTGTGAGTCATTTGATGTCTCCTAAGGCTACTGCTATGTCTGAAGGCTTTCCCACATTCATTACATTTGTAGGGACTCTCTCCAGTATGAATTCTCTGATGTCTAGTAAGATTTGAGCAGTTAAAGAAGGCTTTCCCACATTCATCACATTCATAGGGCTTCTCTCCAGTATGAATTCTTTCATGTATAGTAAGGGATGAACAGTCAAAGAAAGCTTTCCCACATTCATTACATTCATAGGGTCTTTCTCCCGTGTGAGTAATCTGATGTCTCCGAAGGCTACTTCTGTGTCTGAAGGTTTTCCCACATATATTACATTCAGGGTCTCTCTCCTTACTGGAATTTTTTTGGTCATTTATTGACATTTTCTTGAGATTTCTCTTATGGGAAACAGATTTTCTCCTTGTTTTCCCTTCAGCGTTTTCTCTTTTCTTCTCCAGTCTACCTTCAGGTACAATAACTTCCCTTGTGAATCTTTCTATTAATATTCTTGATGATTCTACTACTTCAGAAATGCTCTGCTCTGGAGTTGATCCTGGGGTCTCAGGTTTACTCTCCCTGTCTGAAACCAAAAGAAAACTGAAATTAATATATTCCATGTGCTTTTTAAAAGGAAACTCTCTGGTGGAAAGTGGATAAGACAAAAAACATCTCTTGAATCACCCAGACTATTGGGATAATCTTCTAAATAGCCTTGTAAACTGAGAAGAGGCTAGAAAATAGGAGATAAAGAACTGGGAAGGAGAAAAAGGTAAACAGAAAGATGAGAAAAAAATATGACTAAGCCTATCCAGAAGTTAACGTAAACTCATCATCTTTAAGAAGAGGAGATGATGAGGAGAGATACTCAGGAATTCATAAGGATGAAGATATGACCTGGGAAGATAAAGCTTTTATTGAAAAAAAGGATGGCTTCCAGAAAAGATGAAGAAAGAGACAAAGTTGGAGACTAGCAAAATGAAAAGGAGAGCAGAAGAATCACAGTTAAAGAAAGGCAAAGCTCCCATCCCCACTGCCACAAATGGGTCCTGGGCATCGACCATCTCCAGTCCATTGAAGAACCCCGCCCCAATGACCTGGACCATTATCTCCATTGTCTTATTACCTATCATTCTCTTTCTTACTCACCCAAATAGGTATTTCTTGAGACCTCTCCCTCTTCATTTCTTTGTAAATCAAGCATCCAAGGCTCTTCCCCTTGCTCCAACTGAAAGATCACATCAGGTTTAGAAATGGGAAGTCCTGTTTATAAAAAAGGGAATGAAACACAGCAGTTGGTCCTGGAGACACAAAAATTGTTCCAAAAATCAAATTCTGGCCTTTTTTCCTTCCACTATACTTTGCTGCCTCCCTACTGAGAGAGGATAGGAAAGCCAGGAGTCACAGAGATTTCTGAAGGAGGTTCAGGCTTATTTCTAGAGCCTTTGAGGAGACATAAATCTTATGGGGAGAGAAGGATTACAAATGAAGCTGCTCATTTCCAGCTATAGAAACATTAAGTGTAGAATTTTCAAAAAGAAATCTTTTATCTGAATCATAAACACAACTGAGCAATTCAGAGGCTCTTCAGCTCTTACCAATTCTCTTTGGTATTCCTGCACCTTTAGAGCTGCTCAAGATGGTGGACCCTTCTCCCTTTATATAGCTATTCTCTAGACCTTGCCTTGGTTTTTTTCCAGGGGCAAAACTATTATAAACTTTCTTTAGTCTACTTCCTATCCTTACCAGGGGTTCACCAGTTCTTACACACTATTTTTATCTTTTTAGAAATTACTTTAAAAAAATCTTTCTTTTATTGGCAACCCTATTCCTAGTTCCTCTTCTCTTCCATCCCTACAGTTGAAAAAAAACAAAAACAAACCCCTTGTGACAAATATGCATAGTCAAAAAAAATAAATTTCCACATTGGCCTTGTCTGAAAAAGTTTATCTTATTCTGCATCTTGAGTCCATCTGTCAGAAGATGGGAAGCATGCATCATTATTAGTTCTATGGAATTATGGTTAGCCATTGCACCTATTTCTAAAGTTTTTCAAAGCTCACACTGTTTTTCTGCATGGAGCCCTTCCTAGCCTTTCCCTCTGATTGCTTTGAGAAAAATAAGTTTTTCTTCTACTCAGGGTTCTCCTTAAGCTGAATGTGGAAAACATTCTGATGCCTTTCTCACCTCCATCTTTACATTAGGTTCTCTTCCTGCTGGCTGTCCCAGATTCTAATTTTTTCCTCTCTTCTATCTCCTTACCATAATCTATAACACAGATATTTCAGTTTCTCCTTAATGCTAGTTAGATGTTCAATTATGTTTTGAGGTATATGAGGAAGGAGCTCGACTTCTGGACATAACCAATTTTTAATTCCACATGTGGCTCTGATCCCTTTCTAGTCTTTCCCTCAACTTCTAAATTAATGTGTCTTCTCTGACCTACACCTATTCTTCCTGTTATTATTCTTGAAATACTCAGATCTCCTGAGGTCTTCATCTTCTCTAGGATGCCATTTACTTGTTCCTTGGACAAGCAATAGGACTTTATGTTCACCTTCATAGTTATGTATATAGTAGTCACTGTAATCTCAAAGCATTTATTATGGACATTAAAGTTCACCGCTAAAGTTTCACTTTGATGCATCAACATGTCATAAAGGTGACCCTGAATTTTCAAAAGTTATACCAACTAAGCACAAGCCCTGCCAAGCTCAATACTAACCTGGAAAGCCTTCAAGCATGGTTGGACCAGTTCACAGCTCTATCAACAGTGCATCAGCTTTTCTATTTTTCCACATCCCCTCCAGCATTTGTCATTTTTCTTTTCTATCATTTAGCCAATGTGATGGGTTTAATGTGGTACCTCTGAGTTGTTTTATTCGCATTTCTTGAAATATTAGTGATTTACAGCATTTTTTCATGTGAGTATTGATAGCTTTGATTTCTTCTTCTGAAAACTGCCTGTTTGTATCATTTGTGACCATTTATCAATTAGGGAATGGCTCTTATTTTTGCAAGTTTGGTCCAATTCCCCACATATTTGAGAAATGAGACCTTTATCAGAGAAATTTCCAATAAAACTTTTTCTCCCATCTTCCTGCTTTCCTTTTAATTTTGATTGCATTGGCTTTGTTTGTACAAAATCCCTTTAATGTAATCAAAGTTATCCATTTTACCTCCTGGGATCCTCTATCTCTTGTTTGGTCATAAACTCTTCCCTTATCCATAGATCCTATAGGTAATTTTTTCATGCTCTGTTAATTTGCTTATAATATCACCCATTATGTCTAAATCACATATCCCTTTTGAGTTAATCATGGTGTGAAATACTGCCTGGTTTTTGCCAAAGTCACTTTTTCCAGCAGTTTCTGTTGAACAGTCAGTTCTTGTCTCAATAGCTTGGATCTTTAAATTTATCAAATACTAGTTTACTGTGGTCATTTATTTATATATATCATGTACGTATTCTATTCCATTGATCCACCAACTCTTTCTTCATTCAGTACTAGATCATCTTGATGATTACCACTTTGTAGTATAGTTTGAGATCTAGTACAAGCACTTAAATTTTAACAGTAATTTAATTATTTCCATTATGCCAAAAGAATATTTTCTTGATACTTCATAGATTCTGACTTACAGAATGAAGCCATCCTTACCCAGGGAGATGAGATTTCTATAGTTCTCCAACATCACATCTCTATACAGGTCCCTCTGAGCAAGGTTCAGTCGCTGCCACTCCTCTTGGGTGAAGTTCACAGCCACATCCTTAAATGTCACTGATTCCTGAAACAAACACATTCTTGCTCACTCATGGACCCTCTCCCAGGGAAAAGGAGTTGATTAAATGCACTACAGGGATAGATGGAGTAGGCAGAAAGGATGACTGATGATTCTAAGTACTGTATCCTTTGGAATAAGGCCTGAGATGAGTCATGTGGCCTGAGGCAGAAAGTATCTTGTCTCCAAGTCACTGTGTTTATCACTGGGTCACATTGAGGGAAAGCACCCAGAGCGGGGAGCATTCCTTACAGTCCATCAGCTACCAAGATGGGGCAGTTTCCTAGGGATAAAGAACTGAAGGCTCTCAAATCCTTACAGAGATGCTTCATGATGAGGAAAGACAAAATATACATATTCTGGACATTGTTACTGAATTTCAGGAAAGAGAGGAAAGATCAACTTACCCGGGGCCTGGCTGTCAGCAACACAGGAGCCATCTCTTCTTCTGTATTTCTCTCTAGGAAAAACTTTAAGGTCTAGGGACAGAGGGCTGTTGAAAAGAGAATAAGGACATAAGGGTCCCTAGACTTGTTTTACAATTCCCAGAATCTCTAACATAACAGCTTGGTATGATTTTTCCCACCTCCTCCATACCACATAAAGAGGGGGGACAGAAAGGGCTCAGGCATGGCTGCCCCCCTCTCTCTCCAGATAAGGGAGAAGGATCAAGGGTCAAGGGATCTAAGATATTCGTTCTGGGCTTGGAATGCATTACCAAGAACAGTCTGGTTTCTGAGTCAGGAATGTGACTTAACAGCTTTGATCTCACTGGTTCATTATTCACCAACTCTGCAATCAGAGTACCTGAGTTAAATACAGCCTCTGTCACTTAATATCTGCGTGACCTTTGGCAAGTCACACAACCTTCCTGGACCTCAATTTCCTCATCAATAAAATGAAGCTAGTTGGACTTGATGGCCTCTAAGGTCCTTTCAAGCTCTACTCCTACAAACTACAACCCTTAACATGTGGGCCTTGAGCCCCCATCACCGAGGGAAAATCATCCTCATTCTCTTCCTTGTTTCACATTATTTTATAAAGAATTAAATGGTCTGAGTTGCATGACCCAGAATCAGAGAGAAGCTGAGTAGCTCTGCCTCTGACGATCTATGTAACCTTAGCTTCTCACATGCTCGCTGACTGTGATGTGTGACTAAAAAGGACAGGAGTAAGAACAGAAACCACTCCCAAAACTCTGTTTCATGACTATCAGTGACACCTCCTACCACTGAACCACAGAATCTAAGAAAGGGAAAGGATCTCAGAGGACATCTGGTGTACATTGCACCTGAACAGAAATCCCCTACAGCATGCCTGACCAGCAGCCACACGGTCTATGGGGACCTGTACTAAGGGGGGGATCTATTCTCTCCTGAGGCAGCCCATTCCACTGTTGGACAGCTCCAACCGTTGGAGGTTTCTCCCACATTGAGTCTAAATCTGCCATTTCATAGCTCTTCCCAGATGCTTCCTGGCCAGAGTCCAAGCAGAGTAAGTCTAGAACTCTTCCACATAAGTTATCCAAATCTCCTCTAAACCTCTCCTCCCAGCTAAACATTTCTTGATTGTTGTATAGAATATTTTCTAGTCCTTTATGGATAAAATAAACAGGGGCCTAAAGAGTGGAAGACTTTCCATCATGCATTCTAGTTTCATTTGTACATATTTAAGTTTTTCTATTCATTTAAAACTGTTTCTTTTTTTATTATGAACTTAAATGCTAAGACTGCAATACATAAAAAGACAGATTATATATGAAAGAAACCATGAACCTCTATTACATAGTTTCCTTTAAAAATGCATATTATTGTACTTCAGGAAATGATAAACATTAGAAATACAAAGAAACAGGAAGAATTGTATAAACCAATGCAAACTGAAGTAAAGAGAACCAGGAAAACAATATGTCCAATGACTATAATAATGTAAATGGAAAGAACAACAAAACAGGAGAAAAAATGTTGTGAAATTATGACAAAGTTTGACTCCAAAAGAATTAAGAAAATGCATCTTCCTCTATTTTTTGCAGAGGTATGTGACTACAGAACATTGCATATGTCAGACTCATTTGAAGTTTTAATTGGTTTTTATTGATTCTTTTTTTAACAGAGAATGTCTCTATGGGAGGGATTACATATATATATGCATATATATACATATATACACACACACACACAAACATATACATATATATGAAAATGAAGGTGACATAAAGACAAAAAACACTGATCACTTTTTAAATCTCTCCCAAAACTTATATTATATTTAACAAGATAGTAACAAAACTGTCATTAACTGAACTCATTTTCCTTTCTAATGTGTATTTTTTTATATTTTACTGATGCTCTTTCTTTCTGCATTTGTTACATCCTCACAAAGATCACACACTTTTCTAAATGCAGTACTCAGAGAACTGAACACAGTACTCCAGACACAGCCTTGAACAGGGCAGAGAATGTAAAGGGGATTGTCCTCGTTGTTCTGAACAACAGCCTCTCCAGATGCAGCCTCTAATAATAGCAGGAGCTTTTTTGGCCTTTTTGCTGTATCCCCCTGCCGACTCACACAGAGCTTGAAGAAGTGGATTAAAACCTTGAAATCTTTTATCATAGAAAATATTGACTAGTCATACCTCCCCCTTCCTGTGCCTGTGCAATTGAATTGTTTAACCTAAATGTTTAACTTTACCTTTAGTTGTATAAATATATCTGCCATGACTACGTGGCACAGTAGACAAGCATTTGAAATCAGGAGTACCTGAGGTCAAATACGACCTCAAACACTAGTGTAACCCTAAGCAAGTCACTTAACATGTTTGCCTCAGTTTCCTCAACTGTAATATGGGAATGATAGCACCCACCTCCAAGGGTTGTTGTGAGAATCAAATGACAATAATTGTAAAGCGCTTAGCACAGTGCTTGGCACGTAGTAAATGCTACATTAACTGTTATTATGGTTAAATTTGATCTCATTTGATTCATTATTCAGGCCTATCAGGGTCTTTCTGAATCTTGACTCTGCAGCCTATTACCTGTTTCTTTAAACTTCACAGGATTTGCAGATTTAAGAAACATGCCATTTATGCTTTCTCCTTATTTACGGACTGCTGGATAGCATAGGACCAAAGACCGAATACGAGACTCCGATAGAGGAATCCCTCCACGACGTCAATGACTCACTGACATCTTCTCTTTCGCTCTGGATATTCAGTCAGTTCCAAATACACATACATTGGTTATCATTTAGTTCAGGGTTTCTTACCTACTTTTTGCCATGGACCCCTTTGGCAGTCTAGTGAAACCTATGGACCACTTCTCAGAATGATGTTTTTAAATACATTAAATAAAATTCAACACTTTACAAAGGAAACCAATTATATTGAAATAATTATAAGAACATTTTTTAAAAGAAGTTCATGGATCCCATGTTAAGAACTTTGATCTCACTCAAACTGGTCCATTTTATCTGCAAGCACCAAATTAAACTTTGTTGAGATCTGTAAATCCATATATTATGTGGATACCATCCCCCCATCTAGCATTCTATTTACTTGTGAAAAAAAGGATATGTTTAATCTATTATGACCTGTTCTTAATAAAGTAATGCTAAGAATTAGACCAAGAGCTTCCCTTTCTAAGGACTGACACTACCAACCCTTTAATAATCTGCCCTAGAATCTTCTGAGGAATTGAAGTTAAGCTCACTGATGGTTTGAAGAGTTCACCTTCTTCCCTCTTTTGAAAATAAAAATGTCTGCTCTTTTTTAGTCCTTTAGAAACCTTCCTATTCTCAAAGATCTTTCAGAAATCACAGATACCTATTCAGGAATCACATTTGTCAGTTCTGGGCCTGGTGACCCAAATTCTTGAGGGTAGAGAGATGTAGCCTAATTTTCCCTTCATTTATCTTTGGTTTCCATTCCCTGGTAAAAATGGTTGTTCTACCTTCCCATTCCAAAGGCCATTCCCCCTAAAAACCAAAAGCAAAAATAATATTTGAGTGTTTCATCTACCTCACTGTCACCTGTTGTTCCATCTGTCCCCAATCACAATTATATACTTCCTCGACCCCAGCATAGCAATAAATCTCGTTCTCTTGGTACTTAGCTTTCACTGCCAGCCTCATTCTGGGCTTGACAGAGTCCTACAGAATTGTTATGACTGTGCTTTTTTGTGAAGTTTCATCTTCTACACATCTTTTTAAAATTTGAGTTTGCTGATGAGTGCCCTAGGGAGCCACATCAGTCTTTTGGGGGAGCCTGCCTTTTTCTTCTTCAAGCTTATTTCCTTCACTCAGCTGTCAAATGTGATCTTCCTAAAGCTCCAGTCTGACCATGTCATACCCCTCCCCATGTGTTGTTAAAGTTTTTTTTATTGGTACACTGTTTTCTTTTTGATTTTTTTCTTTCAAGTATTATGAACCTGACAAATGTCAAGAAATAGAAACATTTTCCTATACAAAAATAAACAGAAAAAGAGGACTGCATTTAAAACCACAAATCTTTGCTACACATAGCTTAGGTTTTATCTAATATATTTATCTCTTAAATAATCTTTTATTAATGTCTTTTTTTGTATCACAGTCTCCCTCAGTATCCTTTTCCCACCCCTTCAAAACATTCATCCCATATAACAAATATGTTACCAAGACAAAAAAAAAAAAAGAAAACCAATATAACTGATCAACTCATTAAAAAAGTCTGAAACTTAGTAAAACATCCAACACTTGTGGACATCTACCTCTCCAAATGGGTGGAAGGAGAGTGCCTTTTCATATCTCTTCTTCCAAGATATGCTTACTCTTTAAAATTTTACAGCATTCATTTTTAATTCTTTTGTGTGGTTGTTTGTTCCATTTGCATTGTTACAGTAATTGTGTATGTTTTCTGGCTCTGCGTACTTCACTCTGCTTCAGTTCATATAGACCTTTCTATTCTTTCTCTTTGTAAATTAGCATCATAGTCCCAACACTGCCCTACTTGTTTCTTCCCCCTTATGAACTTCATCCTCCTCCCTTTTGTGACTTAGAAAATAATTTTGATGCTTTATTAAAAATGGAATAGAATGAAGTTCCTGTCTGCGTATTGTCTCTCTCATTATACTGAGTTCCCCATCACACTATCTTGTTTTGCTGTTTTGTTTTTTTTTAACTTTCTCTGTAGCTCCAGTATCTGATTCATGGCAGGGGCTTAATAAATGCTTGTTGACTTGACTCTCATACTCTCACTTCCAGCGAATACCTTTGTGTTATATACTTAATAGAAAATATTTCAGACCATATACTGTGGGTTTATTACATGTTTTCATTTTACTTCACAGGTTCTACATCTGTGCTTTCAGCCTTTCCTTAGAAGAATCAGAGACTCCTCAGATTTAAAGTTGGTCATTTAATCCAACCCATAACCAAAAGGAAACCCATTACATACTCAAGTGGTCATCGAGACCATACTGAAAGTCTTCTAATGATTGAGAAGCCATCTCTGCTTAAGGCAAACTATTCCACTCTGGGAGTCATTTACTTGTTAGGAAGTTTTTTCTGATGTCAAGCCTCAACTCCTTTCTTTCCATATTTTACCCTTTACTATTGGTTCCATACTACGGGACCAAACCAAGCAAGCAATCATGGCTCTGTATCCCTACTCTACCCTCCACTCCAACTGATCTTCATATGGCATCTTCCCCAATCTGGTTGCCTTACTAGACAATTTCTAGGAAGGGTGATCTTTCTCTTCTTCTAATGCTATCCCCTCTACCCCTCCATCCTATCTTCCTCTATCACCTTTGGGATCTCAGTCCCACAATCATCCCCTTCCTCTCCTGAATCTTCAATCTCTTCCTCTCCACAGGTTCTTTCCTTTTATTGTTAAGTATCCATTGGTCTCCTCTGAGAAATTAACTTTCTTAACTGTACTTTCCCTTTAGAGGTTTTTTCTTTCTTTAATTGTAAAACCTCCTAAATGTTTTATTTATACTTTTAGATACCATACCATAAGTAACACAATAAACATTCCTTGAAAAGATTATGAAAACAAATTTATACCAGTTAACCTGATTACATATTTAATGAGATACACAATCACTACGGTACATGGTAAAAAGGCATACATGGTAAACAGATTAATACAATAAATACTTATACTGAAAAAAAAATCCAAGCATGTCTAGAGTCAGCTAGAGAAAAGATATTCCTACGAGGTAGAAAGAGAATGGAATGTTTGTGGCCTACAACCCCTTCATGTGCCTCTAGAAGGTGGTCACTGTTCTGCTTTCCCATTCCTTAGGTCTTATTTTGGAGGTAGATATTGCTCAGTCTTAAGCATCCCAAGTAAAATTCACTCTGTAAAGCCTCCCAAGTAAAATTCTCCTTGAGAGTAGGAGTTGGTGTTTGGAGGTTTTTTAGTCTTATGCTCCCACGGCCTGGATGTAGTAAGCACATAATAAATGGTTGTTGAACGAACTGAAAGGTACTGAAAGTAGCCAATTTATAAGATCTCAGAAAACTGAGAGATAAAAGAATCTGCTCAGGATTACAGTTAACAAGTGGAAGCACTAAGACAGCAATGCAGCAGATCTGATTCCCAATCCAGTCCTCTTTCCATCACCATCCTCTTACCAGAGGTCTGAACATGCTGAGGTCAGTAGCAAAGTCCTACTGTGGACTCAAGCTGGACAGTGATATGTTGAATTCAGAAAAATTATGTTGGGCTGAAGGTGAAAGAGACTGGGCAGATGTGTTGATCAGGGTTGGACCAGGGTGACAGCAATAGGAAAGAGGAGAAAACTGTCAAATTGCAGAGCTCCTTCTAGATGATAAAAATAACAGGACTCAGATAGAGAGGATGGAACAATGGTTAGTCAAAGTCCACAAGACTTTGGAATCCCAGAGAAGTGAGAGGCCAGCCTTCTCTACCGAATCCAATTCAGTCATTTACTCATCAGCAAGTATTTATTAAGGGCTTAGTATGTGCTGTGCTAAGCACTTGGAAAACAAAGAAAAGCAACCAGTGCCCTCACAGGGCACACATTCTGTCTAACTCCAGAACATCAGTACAGGCATGTTAGGAGAAACCCAGACCAGAACCCACACAGACACCTGCGGGTACAGTGCTCCACGCTGGGCTTCCCTCGAGTCCTAGCTCAAATCCCACCTTCTGCAGGAGGTCTCTTCCAGTCCCATTCCTCCCTACACCCGCCCACCTTCCTTGAGAGGACCTCTCAAGGGCAATGGGTTTATTTTGTAGCCACAGCTGTTTACAGGTTGTCCACCTCTAGAACTGGGCAGGGAAATGTGTTCTGTCTTGCTTTGTATTCCTATGTACATAGTAAGCACTTAATAAATGCTTATTTCTGCCTCCACTCAGTTGTCAAAGGTAATCTTCCCAAAGCTCCCAACAAACATTCAGTACACTTCAGTGGCTTCCTATGGTCTCCAGGATCACTCAGAGCCTTCCATAACCTAGCCCCCTCCTGCTTTTCCAGTCTTCTTCTATTTTCTCACTCCTCTTTTCTGTGCCATGAACAAGAGCCTCGGCCAGTCTCCCATGCATGTCCCCTCGCGGCTCCCCTCCGGTCCTGCAGTCTCCCTTGACCAGAAGCCTTAGCTCAATGCCAGCACCTCCCCCTGGATTTCTTCCAACGAGTCTCGTACATGTGGTGTTTCTCGGAGGGAGGTTTGCACGTTGTCTCCCCTGGCCCCCACCTCGGACTGGGAGCCTTTGGAGGGGACGGCGGGTGTCTTTTACCTTCCGTTGTGCCCCCGGGGCCTGGTGCAGAGCCTGGCACCCAGCGGGCCCTGAAACACACGGGCCGTGGCTCGGCTGACACTTTCCTGTCTACAGCTCGCTCCGGGTATCTGTCCTGTGCGTGGTCTCCGCCATCCGATCGCAAGGCCCTCGAGGGCAGCGCCAGAGCTTTACGCGGAGCCTGGCACCCAGCGGGCACTGAAGCACACCGGCCGTGGCTCCGCTGACACTTTCCTATTCGTCCTGTCTACGGCTCGCTCCGGGTATCTGTCCTGTGCGTGGTCTCCGCCATCTGATCGCAAGGCCCTCGAGGGCAGCGCCAGAGCTTCACGCGGAGCCTGGCACCCAGCGGGCACTGAAGCACACCGGCCGTGGCTCCGCTGACACTTTCCTATTCGTCCTGTCTACGGCTCGCTCCGGGTATCTGTCCTGTGCGTGGTCTCCGCCATCTGATCGCAAGGCCCTCGAGGGCAGCGCCAGAGCTTCACGCGGAGCCTGGCACCCAGCGGGCACTGAAGCACACCGGCCGTGGCTCCGCTGACACTTTCCTATTCGTCCTGTCTACGGCTCGCTCCGGGTATCTGTCCTGTGCGTGGTCTCCGCCATCTGATCGCAAGGCCCTCGAGCGCAGCGCCAGAGCTTCACGCGGAGCCTGGCACCCAGCGGGCGTCCAACAACTACTGATGGTGCCTCTGATTCTTTCCTATTCATCCTTTCTATAGCTCGTTCCTACATCTGTCTGCTGGTCTCCCGCGCTGGATTCCACACTCCTCCGGGGCAGGGGCGGCCTTTCCTCTCTTTTTGTCTCCCGGTGCTCAGCACAGACACTGGGCACACAGTAGGAGCTTAATAAGTACGTGCCGCCCTGACTATTCTGGTTGACGTTCACCTAAACACACTCCCCGAGCCCAGAACCCAGGTTCCCGCTGCGGGAGACCGGAGGAAAGTCCGGTTCTCTGCGCTAAGGGGATCCTGCCCCACTTCCCCCTGCCTGGGCTTCCCCCAACCCCAATCACAGGCGCGCGCGGCAGTCCCGGCGTGAGCTTTACCTCCAGATCCAGGGTGGTTCCGGATCCCAGGAGCGGTCTCCGCCGCACACCTGCGCCTGCGCACACGCCTGCAGGCACCCTTCTTCGGGCCTCTTCCGCTTCCTCCTTCCAGACTTCATTTCCCGAAAGCCTCGGGGGCGCTTGGTTCCCTGGCTGGCTTGGAAATAGACCCTGGGAAACGGAATCTGAGCTTGCCCCTAGGGATTCTGGGAAATGTAGTCCCAACCGCACCGCTTGGCAGAGATGATGTGCTGAAACGGGTCCAAAGCGTAAATTTGTTTTGATTTATTAGCTCTACTGATGCGTCGTAAGGGAGGGCTTTGGGGGTGGGGGTAGGGATGGGAGGAGTGACTGGTGGGTAGTGAGAGTGATGCACGGAAGGAAAAGAGAAAAAGAGTACAGCAGCAATGATTATTTTCGAATTATGGACTTAAACAAGATGAGCATTTTCATGTACAAATTCATACAGTGGAGGATTGAACGTAAAGCCGTGAATCTGATATAACTTTTTTTATGGTCATGCAAAACAAATTCCTTTATTAATCACGTCAAAAAAACAAAAAAGAAAGAAGAAAGTATTCTTCAATCTGCCCTCCTGAGTCTGCACATTTCATCATGAGGCTCTTTGAAATTGCGGGTGATCATTGTATTGACACAGTTTCCAACCTTTCAAGGTTGTTTATCTTTACAATATTGTTGTCATCCTATAAAGTACTCTCCTAGCTATGCTCACTTCGCCTTGTATCACTTCACACAAGTCTTCCTTGAAACCATGTCCTTCATTTCTTTTCTTTCAAAAAATATTTATTTTTAATTTTCAACATTCACTTTTATAAGATTTTGAGTTCCAAATTTCCCCCCCTCTCTCTTCTCCTCCTTCCCCAAGATAGTATGCAGTCTGATATAGGCTGTACATGTACAATTGTATGAAAACATATTTCCACATTCGTCATGTTTTGAAAGAAGAATCAGAACACAAAGGGAAAACCACAAGAAAGAAAGAAAAAAGAGAAAGAAAATAGTATGCTTCAATCTGCATTCAGTCTCCATAGTTCTTTCTCTGGATTTGGACAGCATTTTCCATCATGAATCTTTTGGAGCTGTCTTAAATTATTCTATTTCTGAGAAGAGCTAAGTCTGTCGAAGTTGGTCATGGCACCATGTTGCTGTTACTGTCTACAGTGTTCTCCTGATTCTGTTCACTTCACTCATCTAAGTCTTTCCATATTTTTAAAAAATCCACCTGCTCATCAATAATATTCCATTACATTCATATACCACAACTTGTTCAGCCATTCTCCAATTGATGGGCATCTATCTCCTCAACTTCCAATTCTTTGCCACCAAAAAAAAAAGCTGCTATGAATATTTTTGTACATGTAAATCCTTTTCCCTTTTTTTATAGTCCCTTTGGGATACAGACCCAGTAATGGTATTGCTGGATAAAGGATATGCACAGTTTTATAGCCTTTTGGGCATAGCTCCAAATTGCTCTGCAGAATGGTTGGATAAGTTCACAACTCCACCAACAATGCATTAGTGTTCCAATTTTCCCACACCTCCAGAATTTATCATTTTTCTTTTTTGTCATATTAGCCAATTTGATAGATATGAGGTGGTACCTTCCAATTGCTTTGATTTGTATTTTTCTAATCAATAGTGATTTAGAGCATTTTTTTCATGTGACTATAGAATGCTTCAATTTCTTCATCTGAAAACTACCTGTAAATATAACAAATTCATCATGTCATTTTCAAAGCTCTCCTGGGCATTTTTAAAATGTTCTCATGACACTCCTTTCTTCCTTTGCTTTTATTCATTTAAGTAATGCCAGCCCTAGCTCCCCTCAATCCTATTTCCCCATCACATATATGCACACACATGTGTGAGTGTGTTCATCCTTCATTGCCAAAGAAGACCATGCCATCAGAGAAATAATGACATGACTTGCATTTGACTTTGTTTTGAGTGAGGGAGGGCCATGCAGGTCACTAGCCTCACTTCTCCTCTAGAGCCATCTGAATCCAGTGACCAGATATTCATCAGGATGACTGGAGATGACCCAGTATGAGGCAATTGGGGTTAAGTGACTTGCCCAAGGTCACACAGCTAGTGAGTGTCAAGTGTCTGAGGTGACATTTGAACTCAGGTCCTCCTGATTCCTGCACTGGTGCTCTATCCACTGCACGACCTAGCTGCCCTTGCGTACACATAAAGAAATGAAGAAAAACCAAAACCTTTGTGTCAAATGCAGATAGTCAAGCCCTATATTGACCACTTCTGAAAATTGTCATTTTAATTCTTAAGTTAATCATCTTTTTCTCAAAAAGTGTGTATGTCACATCTTCAGTCATCAGTTGACTATTGCCCTAACTAGATTCTCAAGTCTTTTCTCATTGCTCTTTACAATGCTATTATTATATAAATTATTCTTTGGGTTCTGCTTACTTTACTCTGTATCAGTTTATACAGGTTATCCCAGGTTTTTCTAAAACCACCTCTGTTATCATTTCTTAGTGTACAATATTTCATTACTTTTGACAATCCCAGACTGATGGACATCCTCTTAGTTTCTTTTTTAAAATTAGACTAGCTAATAGTTCATTTTATTGTTTTTAAAAGAGCCTAGTTTAATTTATCACTTTGCTGGGATTATTTTTTGCTTTTCAGAGTTTTATTTTGTTGTTTAGTCATGATTTTTAAAATTTGTTGCATTTCTAGTTTTGCCCAATTCATTTATCTGTTCTTTCTCTTTTTTATTGATGAAAATGTTTAGAGATATACATTTTACTCTCAGGACTTGTTTTGGCTTCGTTCCCTAAATTTTCAAATATATATTTATTGCCATTTTCTTTGATGAAATTATTTTTTGTTACTAAGATTTGTTCTTTGACCCACCAATTATTTAGTGTTGTTATTTAGTTCCAATTAATTTGTTTTCTTTAAAGTCTTTTTAGTGAATATGATTTTATTATGCTGTGAATATGATTTTATTATGCTTTGCTACATTTGTTTGTGAGGGTTTTTTGTTTTTATCCTAACACATTGCCAATTTAAAGGAGCCATGCACTGGTGTGAAATACATATATTCCTTTCCATTCCAAATCAGTAATTAACAAGAGAGCTAGCCTATGTAACTTTTCCGAAATTTTATTCAGAAAATTTTATTAATTTGTTTCTTGTTTTCCTTTTTGCTTGATTTGTCTAAGTCTTAGAAGTAGACATTGAATTCCCCAGTTATTATAGCTTCACTGTCTACTTCTTCCTGTAAATTATTTAACTTTTTCTTTAGGTATTTAAATGCTGTGCCATTCGATGCATTATACATTAATTCATTATCCCTGGTGTCTTTAAGTGTGATAGAGTTTCCCTCTTTATCTCTTTTAATCCAGTCCACTTTTGCTGTTTCCCTTTCTCAGATTATGATTATTACCTCTGATTTTTTAAAGTTCAGCTGAAGCATAATTAATTTTGCTCTAGCCCCTAATTTTAAAGTTGTGTGAATCTTTATGTTTTCAAATGTGTAAACAACATATTGGATTCTGCTCTCTAATCCATTCTGCTATCCTCTTCCATTTTATAGATGAGTCCATCCCATTCATGTTCACAGTATATTTTCCTTCCTCCTGTCCTCTTGTGCTTTTTCCTTTTCTTGCCTCCCCAACACCCTCTTAATAAAGACATTACCAATATGTGAATTTGAAGAGACTAATGAGAGAGGGGTGTGCTCAGTACTAGTATAATATTTGATTCAGTCAGCTTCTGTCTTCTTTTCCCCTCCCCAAGATCCCCAAATCAGGCCCTTTCCTTCCCTCTACTTCTTTATCTGCCTTTCCCTTTCCATTTCTTCCCCTCCCTTCTTCCCTTCTTTTTTCTCCCTCCCCCTCCTCCCCTCTTTTCCCCTTCATCCTCTGATGTTAGAATTTCTTTTACCTAATTCTAATCTCTTTTTAAATCTTCCCAGTGCTGAACACAAGTGTTGGTTTATAGGGAACTCTTAACAAAGCCTTGTTGCCTCACTGAACTAATGCATCTCCTACTTCTAGACTCTCCAATTTATCTCCCACATAACTGCCAAAATAATTTTACTTAGAAACATGGCTTGATAAGGTTACTCCCTGTGGTATGCTGGTAAATGTTTTACAACCAGCTTCCCAGAAATAAAAATGTATATACGACATACTTTTAAGTTTAATCTTCATTATTAACATTTACCCCATCACTTTCTAAAGGCTAGATAAGCAACAAAACCATAATTCAAGTCTTGATATGCAGCATTTGCCTATGTCCAAGGTGTAAATGCCTACACTGACAATTTAACAATTGGCTTCCTCAAACCAGTTTCCGCTGAGTTCAACACAGCCTGGCTAGTTCCCCACTGAAAATTTTTCTTTGGCTACCTATTGCCTGTAGAATAAAATACAAACCATTGCCAGGTTTTGAAAAACTCCACAATCTAGCTCCAATCAATTTTTCTAGTGTTATTTACACTCTGTGTACTCTTATTATCCAGTCGAACTGGAATGCTAGTTGTTTCCTGAACTCAGCATTACATTTCCCCACATCAATGCATTCTCACAAATCTTCCCCTCTGCCCTCTTATTCATTCCCACATGGCCCAATCTCAACCTCACAAAGTGCTGGGCTCTCATAGACAAAGTTTTATCTGGGCAGCTTAACCTAAGAAAGTAACTTCTTTTTTCTCATCTGTTCATTGCTTCCATATGCAATTAACATAGGAAGTCTCCAAATATAAACTCACATTTAGATTTCCCCAAAATGTGGGTAAAAGAGTCTTGTACAAGCACTCAAGGTAATATATGCAAGTCACACATGGGACAACCTTTATTTCATCCCAAAGAGAATACAAACTATATACAAAGGACTCATAGGAACCTTTAAAGAGGTGTAGGATTCAAATAGCCTTTTGCCTCCCCTCTAAGAATGAAATGACCTTGAGGTTGCTGTCAGGGAAACCTTTTGACATTCTGGTTCCTTTTTCCCACAGGGTCCTAAACAATTCTTCTCCCCTATATTCATAGTTCTACCTTGTGGCTTAGACTTCTTTTAGATGGTAAAGATACTTTGGGGGCTGCTAACAAATAATCCTTTGTCAGTTGAACTTGACCTGTCTGATTAACTCGTTAGCTTTGTTTGACAAGTAGGATGTTGCTCAGAAACTATGTAGATAGATTTCTTTCTTCAAGAAGCATTCTGTTCAGATAATCTCCCTCTAAAAGGCTCTCCAGGCATTCCCAAAGCTAACACTGCCCAGACATTTCCCTTTTCTGACTAGAGAGCTAAATTCTGGAATCTTTCTACATAAAAAATTCCCCTTCTTTTACATAAGCACTGTTCATGTACTACCCTATTGGGTCAAGTAAGAGTGCAAATTCTGCTTTTACTATTATTGCTTATGATGCTTCTTTGGGAAATTTCAGTGCTCTGGATGCTGCTATCTCTTGAGTTAAAGTCCTTTCATAGGAATTCTCTAATCTCTGATCTAGCTAAGAGGCAAGAGACTTTGGAGATGCCTCTTAAAGGTCTTCAAAGACCCTGTTGAGTGAAATGGATTTCCATACCTGTGAGTGTGCTCTTCCTCCTTTCACCAGTTCAATTGTGAGGTTCAATTGTCAGCCACTCCTCCCACCCCTTTCTCTATGTGTGTATAGATTTCTACTTGCATACTCCAATTATGTGAAATAATTTTCCCCAACCTTCTCCCTTTCCTTGATCCTAGTATATTCCTTTCCTTCTCCCTTTCCATTCTTCTTTTAAGATCATCAAAATACAATAAAACCACTTCCAAGCTCTCCGTATAATTTGACTCCCTCTATAACCCCTTATGATGATTATAGGATTCTTAGGGGACACATATCATCTTCCCATATTAGAATGCTAACAGTGTATCCTTATTTAGTCCCTTATGATTACTCAGGTTTACTTTTTAATGCTTCTGATTCCCATTTTTAAAAAATATTTCTATGCATATCTTATCTTTACATCAGGAATGTTTGGAAGTCTTCTATGTCATTAAAAATCCATTTTTTTCCTCTGTAGGATTATTCTCAATTTTACTGAGTAAGTTATTCTTAGTCTTAGGTCTATATCCTTTGCCTTCTGGAATATCGTATTCCAAATGCTTTGCTCCTTTATAATGGTGGCTACTAAATTGTTTGTGATCCTGACTGTGGTTCCTTGCTACTTGAATTCTTTCTTTCTGGATGCTTACAGTAGTTTTACCCAAGATACAAACTTTCTAAAAATAAGAATGGATTAGGGAAAAGATAATGGTTACAAGAGACAATAAGACATATTAAAGCAAAGTTAAAAGACTGAAAAAAACAGAAGAAAATGTAAGGTATCTCAGACTGGAAAAGAGAAGAATCATTAGACTACCTAAAAGCCCTGAGAGGAAAGCAAGAGCCTTCACATCATGTTTCAAGAAATCTTAAAAGAAAATTGCCAATTCTCTTTGAACCAGAGGATAAAGCAGAAATAGAAAGAATCTACTGGTCACTTCGTGAAAGAAACTCTCTGAAATGGAAACTCCCTAAATCCAGAGCTTCCAGAGAAGAAAAAAATACTGTAAGCATTCAGAAAGAAAGAATTCAGGATACCAACTTGTTAATTCTCTTCCAATTCTTTCTTTCATGGTTCTCATTTGTTTTCTTCTAGCACTGATTTAATTTATTTTTTAAAAAGTATATTTTATTTTTCCCAATTATGTTTAAAAACAATGTTTAACTTTCATTTTTTAAAAATGTTGAATTCTAAATTCTCTCCCTCTTTCCCTGAGAAGGCAAGAAATTTGATATAGATTATAGAAGTGCAATCATGTAAACCATATTTCCCATATTAACTGTCTTGCAAAAGAAAGCATACCACCTCTCCGCCAAAAAATAAAGTTTAAAAATTTATGCTTTACTTTGTAATCAACTGTTCTTTCTCTGGAGGTGGTTAGAATTTGTCTTCATAAGTCTTTCAAAACTGTCTTGGATTATTGTATTGCTGAGAATAGTTAAGTCATTTATAGTTGATCATACAATATTGGTATTACAGTGTACCATGTTGTCCTGGTTCTGTTCACTTCACTTTGCATCAACTCATGTAAGTCTTTCCAGGTTTTTCTGAAACCCTCTTGCTCATCATTTTTTAAAATAAATTTATTTCAGTTTTCAACATTCACTAACACAAAATTTTGAATTTTAAAATTTCACCCCATCTTCCCCCTCCCCTAGCCCAGGACAGAATGTTTTCTGATTACCCCTTCCTCTAATCTGTCCTTCTTTCTATCACCCCCTCCTCCCCACCTTTATCCCCTTCCTTTCTATTTTCCTGTAGGGCAAGATAGATTTCTATACCCCATTGCCTATCTATTTCCTAGATGCATGTAAAAAAAATTTAACATTCATTTGAAGCTTTGAGTTCTACATTCTCTCCCTTCCACCCTCATTGAGAAGGCAAGCAATTCATATAGGTTATACATGTGTAGTCATGCAAAACACTTCCATAACAGTCATGTTGTGAAAGACTAATTACATTTCCCTCTATCCTGTCCTGCCCTCCATTTATTCCATTCTCTCCCTTGACCTGTCCCCCCATAGTAGTGTTTGCTTCTGATTACCCCTTCCCCCAATCTGCCATTCCTTCTATTATCCCCACTCTCTTATGCCTTTCCCCCTACTTTCCTATAGGGTCAGATAAACTTCCCAATTAAGTGTGTATGTTATTCCCTCCTGGAGCCAAATCTATTGAAAAGATTTATTTCACCATCATACCTCAGCAGCCATCTCACCCTGGAAGATGCCTCCACCACCAAGTCCCAAAAGCCTTCTTATCTGAGAAGTTCCCTCTACAGAGAGATCCCTGTGGTACGTTCCGCTGGTTGGTCAGTTTTTTCCAGAATATTTATTTCAAGGAAGCATCCAGGCCAGCCATTTTCACTCCTTCACTCCTCCCCAGGCTCCATTCCTGACTCTGCACTTTTTTTTCCATGCTCCCTATACTGGCACTTTCTCCTCCTGCCTCACCTCCCTGCCCCCTACCTCCACTCCACACCATTTTTAGCTTCCTTGTATGTGCTGTCTTCACTGTTATGTATTAGAATGTAAGCTCCTTGGGGGCAGGTATAGTCTTTCTTTTTGCTTTTATTTGTATTGGTATACCTAGCACTTAGTACTGGCAGCTTGGTGGTACAGTAGATAACGGGGAAAGAAAGCCAAAAGATTCAAATCAAAATCACAGGGTAGAAGAACTGACAATGGGACACAGCACCAGGAGAGAGAACTCTAGAACAGGAAGACAGGAATTTTTCTTAAGAAATTACTTTCTTACAGGAACAGAAAAATGGGATGTAAGCTTCTTGAGGGCCACAGCTTTGTTTTTTGTATTCCCAAGAAGTAAAATAATCCTTGTTGATTTACTATCTGAAAGGGGGGAAGTAAAGACATTTGTGAATCACTGATGATTCCCCCATAACATGCTCTGAGCTGGCAACAAAGTGGGAATGGGAACGAATGGTGTCAGAAACATGTGCACAGTGTTAACCCATTCCATTGGATCAATTAATCAGAGATGTCTGCCAAGGAGAGCCCACGAGCCTATTAGCTACACGGTGTGTCTATTCATGACATGGGATGACTGTACTGGATGTATTCTAAGGTCCTGTTCAGCTCTGAATCTACACTGCTATGAACAAAACACAAAGAAAGATACTGGGGGTGGGTATAGGTAGGTGTCACATTGGGGAGACCAAAGAGTCCATGGGTCTAAAATACTGTTTGGCTTTCAAATCTATAGCATATTCCATACTCTCAGATTAATTCTGTGGGATCACTAGATAATGAACAACTATGAGGGCATATGGATTAATGATCTGAACTGAAATTCAATAATGTTAGTACACTTCCATTGTTTCTAACAGAATCAACCTAATTAGAATACTTTCCAAGAACTTCTCTTCTCACTCCTTGGTCTTAGCCCAACCCAGGCAGGAAGTGAGCAGGGACAGAGCCTAGAAACTCAACCAGAATGCACAGAATACTCTGTGATCCCGAGCATAAAGACTTGCTTTTTTCAAGTATCTTCTCAAGGGTCTTTGCCCTGTCCATAGGCATAGGCTTTAGACATGGGCTCTTTTTCTTTGTCCTTACAGATAGATCTTCTTATTCCCTATCCCCAAAGCTGAGGCCCGGAGGCTTCACTAGATTTATCCCTGCATAAAATGTGTTCAGAGGGATGGCTAGAACTAGTTACTGAAACTGGATTTCCTGTGTTTATTTTATTCTAGAGCTACAATTAACACCGTCTTCTGCAGAAGAGAAGGTAATCTTTTATCTTTGCCAAGAAAACCCCATATGAGATCACCAAGAGTTGGACATGACTACACAACATCTTTGGGCAGCTAGATGGTGCAGTGGATAGAGCACTGGGCCTACAGTCAGGAAGACTCATCTTCCTGAGTTCAAATGTGGCCTCAGATACTTACTAGCTAGGTGACCCTGGGCAAGTCTCTTAACCCTGTTTGCTTCAGTTTCTTCATCTGTAATATGAACTGGAGGAGGAAATGGCAAACAATTCCAGTATCTTTGCCAAGCAAACCCCAAATGGGGTCACAGAGTTAGACATAACTGAAATGCGTGAAGAACAGAGAAGTTTGAAAGGAAGGGAAATTTTTTGTAGGTATAAGTAAACCATCAACAATTATTGTGGCTTAAAATTCTCAAGCAAGCAGGAAAATGAGGTGTGAAGGGTGTAAGGGTGTGGGGGTGAGGGTGTGTGTGTGTGTGTGTCCTTCCCCCTCCCTAACCCCATGATAAGGCTTTGTGATTTGATTTGCTGCTTGATTCCATTTCCACATAGGAGTAGGTGAGTGTTGTGATTTAAGAGTCTTAGGAAGCCCCTGCTAGCTAAAGCTATCTACCCTAGATTACCTGAAACTCTACCACGTGGAGATGTTATCAAGCAAATAGGAGTGGTGGCAATTCACACCTCAGTATGAAATCAGAGGGAATGAAAGTAATAGAAAAATGACAGGTAATTTTGGACCATGGATAAAAGGCTGATGAAGGAGCATCTAGACAGAGCAGAATGCGACAGTCTTTAGAGAAGGCTTGATGGAGATCAGAGATTTAAACTTCATAAGAAATTGGAAGCAAGGTAGGCATACGTGCCAGGCAGAAGAAAAAGTAGGAGTGGGTTTAGAGGACCAGGGAAGAGACTAAGGGGCTGAAGTGTTTGAAGATAATGTCTACTAGACTATGGCTTGATTAAAGATCTTAAATGGCAGGAAGAATTTAGACTTGATTTTTCAGATAAAAAGGAAACATTTAGAGCTTTTGAGCTAGGAAATGATATTTTAAGAAAGTTAGTCAGCTGTATGCAAGATGCATGAAAAGGGGACAGAATTAGACACAGGAAGATAGTAGGCAGATCAAAAGGCCCTGACTATGCTGGTGGCAGAGGAAATGCAGAGAAATAGGCAAATCAGGGTCAGTAGGAACTGGTGGCCAACTGAATATGAAAGCAACAAGTCATTCTTTTATTCCACAGATATTTATTGATCATCTACTATTAGCAAGGCACTGAGGGAGCAAAAAAGTCCTGCCTCCTAATCAGGCTATTTTGGCACCGAAGAGCAGTGGACTTCAAATACTGTATTGCCTGTTACTTCGACTGATAGGGTCTTGGGGTCTGCCTCAGTTTCTTCATCTGTAAAATGAAGGAATGGGACTAGATGACTTCCAAAGTTCTTTCTAACACTAAATCTATGATCTTCTTGTTTAAAAGATAACTTAAAAAGGATAGTATATAATAGCTAACATTTATTTATATAATACTTTTATTCTCACTTGAGCTTCACAGCTCTGAGGTAAATGTTATCTCCCTCCCCCCCATTTTAGAGATGAGCAAACTGAGGATCAGAATCCAGCAGCTAGAAAATGTCAAGAGTAGGTTTCAAACCCAGACCCTTAAGTATTGAATTCTCGCTTTGCCACATTGTCTCTCTAGTAGGAATAGTACAACTAAGGCTTTCTAGGTACAAATGAAGGCTAGAGCAGTGCAGAAGAGAGAGAGAAATCACTTCCCTTTGAGATGAGTCTTGGAGAAATAGAATTTTAGTGAGGACAATACAGGCAAAGGAACATCAATTCCTGTGAACCAGAAGTCAGAGAAACAGCACAAGGGGAGAGGGTCAGGGGTCAACATGGCGCTCTGGGTGGAGGAATTAGGGTGGATGGGTAGCGTGGAACCAGACTGTGGAAACACTTGATTGTAAGACCGAGTCTGGACTTAATCCTATAGGCAGAGAAAACCTGATGAAGGTTTTGGAACCAGAGTGAGGAAAAATCTCAGTGGTGGTTAGCAAAATTAAACCAGCAGTAGTGTAGAATGGACTGAATGAGAGCCTCAAGGTGGAGAACTTAGGATGGCTGCAATAAAATGGGTGTGAGGGGATAAAAACCTTAATAGGAAAATGTTAATTGGAATGGAAGGAATGGATGTGAAAGAAAATGTGAAGGAAAAAGACTGGCCTTGTCCAAAATGATTTCAGGGTCTGAACTGCGAAATAGAACACTACGGCCATTGACAGAAATGGGTTTTTTGGGAAGTAAAACTGGTTTGGAACATCAAAGGTAACACGTTTAGTTTTTGATGTTACGTTAAAAATGGAACAAAACATGACAAATGGAGAGTTAAGACAACCTGAGTTCAACTCTTATCATTGATACATACTAGTTGTTTGATGCAGGGCTATCACTGAACTTCTTGGTGCTCAAGGGACAGCTAGTTGGCACAATGGAGAGAGCACCACTAGAGTCAGGAGAACCTGAGTTCCAATGTGCCTCAGACACAGGCTAGCGGTGTGACCTTGGGCAAGTCACTTAATCTGTTTAACTCAGTTTCCTTATCTTCATGCATCCTGCAAACAGTAAAATGGAGATAATAATGGCCCCTGCCTCCCAAGACTGTTGCTAGAACTGAGATATTTGTAAAGCACTTCATAAACCTTAGAAAGTGCTACAGAAATGCTATTATTATTTTATAAGTTGCGGAGAAGTTGCCAACTGCATTTCTAGTAGTAATTGTCTCACCAAGAAGTTCCCTATTCCAGTGAAATCAGTCTTTGTGTTCTAAGTTTAAAGTGATAGAGGAACAAACAAATTGAGTTTTACCTCAGGTAGTCAGCACTAGATGACAGGACCACAGATAAGAGATTAAGAAAGCAGACTGTAAAGACTTAGATGCCAGGAGGAAATGCTGCCATCCTAACTGCCAACTTAAAAAGAAGGCCACAAATATCCTGGCCCTATCATAAGCCAACCCATATGAGTTATGAAGAACTCAGAACATTTCTTAAACCAGTTCCCTCATGGTTTTGGTGCATACTGTTTTCTACTTTCACTTGCCCCACTGGACTGGTCTTTGCATTCATGGATATGCTCACTTGTCTGCTTGGATCTGGTACCTCTGTGCCCCTTGAGACCTACACTTCACTAAAACCCATGTGTAACTGCATGAACACACTAAAACTTTGATGCACCCCAGTTTTCAATGAGATTTACTGTGTTGCTACTGAAGCTACGTACAGAACAAATGGAAAAGAGGAAGAATGCTGGTTTGTTGGCAAGGCTGGTTGCCTATCCAGATGATTCTCTTAACTTCCCATGTTCTATGGAAGGATTCCAAAATCAGTGATGAACTGAGAATAAGAAATATGGTACTGGTAACTGAAATCATTAAGTAGCTTCTCCTAAAAAAGAAATTTGGAGAGATAAAACCAAGGCCAGTCTTTGGTTGAGAAAAACTAGTTATAAGCAAGCAAGAAATCAAGAGTAGTGTCCCACTAAGGTGGGAGGCATGAAAATGAGGTTGTACTGTTATAGAAACAGAAGAAAGCAGCAGTCAAAAGTATCATATGGAGTAGAAAGGCAGTAGGTGAGGAATAATATAGGCCACTGGATTTTAACAGAAGAAAATCACAAGTAACCTTTGCGAAGTAGAGCATAAAGGGTTAGGATGTGAATAGGTAGTGAGAAAATAGAAGCAATAGGTAGGTCCAGTTGGAGGGGAGAATGGTAAGCCTAGTATCATATCTCTGTCAGTGTGGGAAGCCCAGCACTTAAATGGCCTAGAAGCAAGAATAATTTAAGCTGTCAGTGGAGCAGATACAATAACTTAGGTCTGAAAGCTAGGGTTTATGATAACTAAAGTTTAGAAGGGCCAAAGTTTAAGTAAAGCTAGCATCCTAAGAATCAGGATATAGAAAGACCCAAGTCAGGAGCTAAGGGGCAAATCCCAGGAAGCTGCCAAGTAGAGCTGAATGGAATCATGAGCAGAGCTAAAAGGCTGGTATGTTAACTGTGTGCTTTGTCACAATGGACCGAAAGTATTTATAGTCCTACTGTCAGGGTTTCTAGGTTCTTAAAGAGCTACTGCTTTCTGCTTTAGGTAGAGGCTTCCATGGCCCAATACATATGATCACATAAGGGAACACGTATGTCTACGAGGGATTTGGGAGTCTCTTTCAGTATCTGTGTCCCCTCCATTTTTCCCTTTATGATGAACCCTAACCAGAACTAAGGAAGACTAGTTTTGGTGGTATTCCTACAGCTACATTTTCCTTTTAAGATGCTTGATTCTAAATTTATGATACAGCACCTAAAGGCTATTGAAAGGACTTAGGAAGCATAAGAAAAAGGAAAACAATAGAATGGCAACCAGAAATGGTAGCAGATTTAAGAAACATTTAAAATCAATCTCCCCATCTTAAAATTTTAATGGGGATCTCTTTTCCCACCTTAAATACTGGCAACAGAATAAAGTCAAAGGATAGAAGTTTTCCCCAAATTCATAATATTCCCAGGATTTACTCTTTGGCATAACGTCGCTGATGTTGGATAACAGATGACTTGCTACTGAAAACCTTTCCACACACACTACATTCATAGGGTTTCTCTCCAGTATGAGTTCTCTGATGTCGGTTAAGGTGACTTTTTTGATTGAAGGCTTTCCCACATTCACTGCACTCAAAGGGCTTCTCTTTACTATGAATTTTCTGATGTTGAGTAAGGGATGAGCGATCAAAGAAGGCTTTCCCACATTCATTACATTCAAAGGGAGTCTCTCCAGTATGAGTCCTTTGATGTCGAATAAGGGATGAGAGGCCAAAGAATGCCTTTTCACATTCATTACACTCATAAGGCTTCTCTCCAGTATGTGTTAGCTGATGTCGAGTAAGTATGCTTTTTTGGCTGAAGGCTTTCCCACATTCATTACATTCATAGGGACTCTCACCAGTATGAATCCTTTGATGTCGAGTGAGAGATGATCTGTCAAAGAAGGCTTTCCCACATTCATCACATTCATAGGGCTTCTCACCAGTATGAATTCTCTCATGTACAGCAAGAGATGAACGATCATAGAAAGCTTTCCTACATTCACTACATTCATAAGGACTTTCTCCTGTGTGAGTCATCTCATGTCTCCTAAGACTGCTGCTGTGGCTGAAGGCTTTCCCACATTCCTTACATTCATAGGGCTTCTCTCCAGTATGAGTTCTCTGATGTCGATTAAGGGAAGAACGATCAAAAAAGGATTTCCTGCACTGATTACATTCATGGCCTCTCTCTTTAGTATGTTTTTTAGTAGGATTTACTGATATTTTCTTGAAGCTTCTCTCAAGAGGAAGTGATTTTTCTCTTGTCTTCCCTTCAGAGTTGTCCCTCTGTTTCTCCTCTCTGTCTTTAGGTACAGAAATATCTCTTCTGATTCTTTCTGTTAATGTACCAAGGGGTCCTTCTTCTTCAGAAATGTTCTGCTTTGGAATTGATTCCCGGATTTCAGGCATATACCCCCATCCTGAAACCAAAAGAACATACAAATGTAATTTGTGATAAGGACAGAGCATTCTCTTTCTCTGAAGAAAACAAAATGCTCTAGTGGAAAAAAGCAGAATTAAGTCAAAAATAATGAATACTGCGTATTCATGTTATTGGGCAGATCTCCAAACCAATCTTGTAAACTGTGGAAAGTTGAAGAAATAAGAGAGGAGAGGGGAGCAGAGAAAAGCACCAGGAAATGTGGAGGTAGGTAGGGGATTATCTCTAATCAATGTCAGCAGAAAATATGAGAAGACTCCACCAGGAATATGGCAGCATATTGTTATGGTTGTCTTTAAATGGAGGGGAAGGTAATGAGTAGAAATATTAAGGAAAGGATAAGAATTAGAATGGATGTGGGGAGATAAAATTTTAGTACGAAAGAGTGGTTCTTTGGAAAAGATGCAGAGAAGGAAAGAACTGGTGGCTGGCAACATGAAAAGAAAAGCAAAGAAATAGCATTTGAGGGAAAAAAAAGAGATTCTCCTCTACCCACTAGGTCACAAAACGTAAGAAAGCTTTGCTATCTGGGTCCATTATAACAACAGTCTAGGGTAACTGAAGAGATCTCGCTCATTAAACATCCCATCTGTCTGGTTCTCTTTCACAGGCAGCTGGTGGCAGCTGTATTAACACTGGTTTGGAGATAGGAAGACTTGAGTTCAAACCCAGCACCAGACACCTCCTACCTGTGTGATCCTGGCCAGGCCCTTACCCTCTGTCTACCTTAGTTTCCTCAACTGTAAAATGAGGATAATAATAGCACATACACCACAGGCTTATAAGAATAAAATGAAATATTTGTAGAAAAATATGCTTGGCACAGAGCCTGGCACACAGTGGGCTCCACATGAATACTTATTCCCTTCTCCTCCCCTTTAAGCTACTTACCTAGAGAAGTATTTCTTGATACTGCTTTTTCTTCAATTCCTTGCAAATCAAGTATCCAAGGCTCTTCCCCTTGCTCCAACTGGAAAATCACATCAGGTTTAGAAATGGGAAGCCCTGTTTATAGAGAAGAGAATGGAACAGCACAGTTTGAATCTATCCCCAAAGTCAAATCCTATGCCTTTTTCTGCAAGGAAACACAAGGAAAATAACAGATTTATATAACATGATCATTTGAAGGACCTACAACATCTAGTCCATGTTGCCTCCTACATGACTGGGTACAGGACACAACAGAAAAATACAGAAGTAGTAGAAGACATTTTTGAAGAAGCCTCTTGGCTTGTGTTTTTAGGGCTTTAGTGGGGTACAATGAACTACTTATTTTCAACTCTAAGAACTGAAAAACTTTAATTTTATAAATAGGAACAGAAATACCTAGTCTCCAAGGCCAAAAAAGGATAGAAATCTCTGGCCTGAATGACAAATCAAAACTCAAGATAACCAAGTCAGGCTCCACAGTCATGACCAATTTTTACAATATAATTCCACCCAAAAGACAGTTGAAGTGGTGGCCTCCTCTGTCTTAAATACCTACTCTCCGGACCTTGTCTGATTCCCTTTTTGCCTGGTGCTTTATTATTTCCCCTTTACAGGCACAATTAGCTCAGATTTTCTTTAGTCTCGCCTTCATCTCATCAATCCCTGGTCACACTTCTTTTCTGTAGCATGCCCTTCTCCCTTCTTCTCTCCTATTTGGTTTTAAGAATAAGAGGCTTCCTTTCTATTTAGGGTCATTTTGCCATAAACTGCAAGTAGGAGACAGGCAGATAAATACGCACTTTCATCTTTTCTCCATATCCCTGGTCTCAGAAAATCCTATTTTTTCTACTATATTTTCTCATCATAGAAAATTACACAGTTAATGCAGTTTCCTTCTCAGGTCCCTTGGATATGCTGTTACACACTGCGTCTGTCTAGTTCACATCTGAGGTGCGTGAGGGAATTCTAGATGTTTTTATGCGCCATGTTACAATTTCACCCGTGTCTCTTCAGAGGTCTGGATTCCTGCTAGGTTTTCATCTACTTCTAAATCTGTGTGTACTTCCTACCGTATTGGTGTTGTTTAGCTGTTTTAATAGTGTCCAAGTTTTTGTGACCCCATTTTGGGGTCTTCTTTGTAAAGATACTAGAGTGGCTTATCACTTCCTTCTCCAGCTCATTTTACAGATGAGGAGACTGAGACCAATAGGGTTAACACACAGCTAGTATCTGAGGCTAGATGTGAACTCAGGTCTTCCTGACTCGGGCCTAGTGCTCTAACCACTGTACTGCCTAGCTGTCCTTTTCTACCACATAAGGCACCTACTCCTCCTGTCACCATTGTTGAAGCACTCATATCTTTTGAGATCCTTATCTCTACCTAGGACCTTTCATCTTCACAGTTAGATAACAGTCATGTATTAAAACACTTCCTACAAACATGTATTAACACTCCTCTACTAAAGGCCTGTCATGCTTCACTAGGCATAGAGCTAATTCTGAGTTCTCCAAGGCTAGGCCCATATCCACCTGGGAAGTTTTCCAAGAGGGGCCCGTCTGACAGACTTAGCAGCTGTTGTCAGTGATCAGGCTGCCTAAATTCGGAGAGCCTCATCACCAGTTTGTGGACTGAGGACTGAATATGAAGATGGTCTAAGAACTTCTAGCAAGCGTTGCGATCTAGGTTAACCATAGAAAGCCCGACATCCTCAAAGTACTAAATAGTTACTCTCCCACACTCTTAAGATCTACAGCCTCTGGGAACCAAAACTAACTCTACTTAGCGTAGATTAATCTATACACTATATACTGGTATACCTGGTGTCGATTAAGACCTGCCCTGCAAGACACAGCAAGCAGCCCTCCTTAAATTGGATGTGTCCATTTTGAATGCTGTCAAACTGGAGTGTTTTTTGCTCACTGGAGGCCCAGTTTCTAATCAGGAAGCAGCTTGCGGTTATTTGGCAGAAATGTGAACTAGATAAAGTTGTTAAGCTTTTCATAATTAAAACAAGACATTTCACCAGAATTTAACCAAAAAACAACACAACAACAAAAAACAAAGCAGCTAGGTGGCACCGTGGATAGAGCATTGGCCCAGGAGTCAGAGGACATGAGTTCAAATCCAACCTAAGACACTAGCTGTCTGGCTCTGGGCAAGTCACTTAACCCCAACTGCCTTAAAAAAAAAAAAAAAAACAGACAAGGTATATCTGGCAATGAACTGAGCTTCCCTCCGCTCAGGTGCAAGTCCTGGATAGAGCGTTTCCTCATGTACCCAGGTGTTAAGGCTCTCTCCCTCTTCAAATTACCTGGTATTTACCTACTTGTGTGTTCATGCTGTACTCCATTCTCTTAGCAGAATGGAAATGCTGGGCAGTGGCTGCTTTTTGTTTTTGCCTTTGATATCCCAAGTGCCAAGCATACTTCAGGCACTTAATGAATATTTACCGAATTAAATTTACTTACTTCCATTTAGCGAAGAGCTGTATTGTCTTAATAAAGGGCCGATTCTGAATCACAGGATATAACCATCCTTACCCAGTGAGATGAGGTTTCTATAGTTCTCCAACATTACATCTCTATACAGGTCCCTCTGAGCAGGGTTCAGTTGCTGCCACTCTGCTTGGGTGAAGTTAACGGCCACATCCTTGAACGTGACTGATTCCTGAAACAAAGAGATTCTAGTTCACTCCCTAGGAGTGAGGCTTCTAGGAAAAGGGATCCAATTAAAAGTATTAGATAGTATAGACATACAAGTGGTTCTGATGAGGATAAAGTACAACTCCTGTGTATTGTAGAATAAGGTAGAGGCATGCAATCCAAGGCAGAAACACCAAGTCATTGTGCCCATCCCTAGGCTTCACTAAGTGAGGCACCACGACAGGGAACACTTCTGAAGGTGGGCCCAGCTTCCTAGGAATGAATACCAGGGGCCACAGCTGGATGGAGAAGATCCTTGATGAGGGAAGGAAAACTATATACATTCTGGGAAAATGGGATTGAATTTCAAGAAAGAAAAAAGCCCAAGTCACCTGGGAACTGGCTGTCAGGAACATGGGAGCCATTTCTCTTCCTCTTCTTCTAGATTTCCCTCTGAAATAAAGGCAGTCTTGAGAATGCAGGGCTGGGGAAAAAGAAAGAGGACATGAGGGAGGCTGGTCTGATCTGAGTCCTCCTAAATTCATCAGGTCAGAAATCTCCAGTGAGTGTGACTTTCTTTTCCATACCCTGTAAAGATGGAGGTCAGAAAGAGCACAGGTGTCTTGTCTTCTCTCAAGAACAAAGGGTCAAAGATAATAATAGCTGTGACTGACTCTTATCTATGTTTACAATACACTAGGGGAGAAAGAGCTCTTATCTGAGTCAGGACTCAAGGCTATGTGATTTGTAACAAGACTCAAGCTTTCCGTACCTCAATCACTTTCAAAGGAAAGTATTTCTTCCTTGTTTCCCATGAGATATAAAGAATAAATGTTTTGACTTCCCCAGCTGCCTCATAGCTATATGATATGAGCATCAAAGAGCACAGTAGAGTAGGAACAACACAGAACTGGGAATCAGGATACTTTACTCTATGTAGGTATTGACCTATCTGTAAAATTGGGATAATGATACAACACAGGATTTAAAAATTAGAGTATTCCTATAGACTATTCATTAAAATCATACTTAATATTCTCCTTAGGAATGCTTCATATCAGAGAATCTCAGAAACCACTGAATCCAACCTGTACCTAAACAAACAGTCACTTGACCATATACCTGACAAGCTGAGGACTCAGTCTATTAAGAGGAAACCATCCTACCTCCCCTAGATGCCCATTTCTCTTTTGCATAGCTCTCACTGAATTTTCTCCTCCTTTCTCTGAGGCTAAGGCCACTTTTCAATTTCCATACATTCCTCTGAGTCCTGCCTTCTAGCAGAACCAGTTTCTTTTCTACAGAACAGTTCTTCATATCTTTCTAAAGACTTTTGGTTAAGTTACCCCACCAATTCCTTCCACCAGTCCCTGTCTCACAGGTTTTCCAGAAGGCTGAAGTTCCCTATTATGTACCCTGATCTCCTGGACACCCTCCCTCTCCTCAGTTGTGTGCCTAGAACTTAACACAGAACTTCACGTATCTTGACCACAGGGTAGCACTTTTGCCTCTCTGGGGATTTAGCCTATTTTGGTGACAGTGTCACTATTAACATTGCACAGGACAGCATGAGCTTTTCAGGCTGTTGCACCCAGTGGGTTTAGCTTGAACTTGTAGTCCATTTAATCCCAGGCATTTCTTCACATCAGGATGTTGTACCCTGCCCTCTTCGTACATATGGACAGTTGACTTCTGGAACTCAAGTGAAGAACTTTATTTTGTCCGTATTAAATACAATCTTATTCAATTTAACCCACTGTTCTAAGTATTCGAGGTCTTTTTGGCTCCTGACTCTATCATCCCCCATGTGAGCTATCCCTTTAAGTCCTATGTCATCTACAAACAACATGCATGCCTCTTATTTCTTAATCAAGTTACAAAAATATAGACTAACACAGGGCCAAGGACAAATCATGGACACCTCATTAGAGACCTTATTAGTTGCTATTGGCCTATTAGAGTAGTCTACCAGTCAACCAGGTCCAAATCCATGTAATTCTACCATCCATCTTAAACATAAACACAGTGTGAAAGACTTTGTGTTACAATTTCTGCATAGAAAATATCGACATGATTCCCCTGATAAAGCATTCTTTTTTTGATGGGGTGAAAAATAGGATTATACATTTGTAATTTCATCTGTGAAACAATGTATATAAACATGTTCCAGTAATTCAAGTGACTGTCCAAGGTCACACAGCTAGTATATGTCAGAAACAGGATTTGAATCTAGGTCTTCCTAAGGATGTCCCTATCCACCATGCCAAGCTGGCTAAATTATCCTGATGAAAAGGAAATGAGATTAAGTTGGCATGAACTACTGTGGCCATGTTAGATTTCAGTGATCACTGCTTCCCTTTCTAAGTGTTCTCATGTTATCCCCTTAATAATGTATTCTAGAGTTTTTGCCAAGACTTAAAGTCAAATTCACATCAGTTTGCAAAATCTATCCTTTCTCGAAAATTGAGACATAAGACCTTCTCCATTTCTCCAAGATCTTCTAAAGAGCTCAAAAGAGATTTTAATTAGATAAAATTGAGTTTTTATCCCCTTTGAGTCACTTTTTGTTGGGTTCCCAGTGCAAAGATTGTTCTCCTTGGAAGAAAAACAGGAAAAGAGTTGAGTTGTCCAACTCTCTTACTGGTATCTGTTATTTCATCCTTCCCTTCTTTGATCTTCCTCTTGCCCCCAACATTACTGGGGAAAAAAAATCCTTTGTGTTGTTCTTAGCTTTTCTAGCCAGCATTGTTTCATTCTGGGACTTAGTGCTCCTGCCACACATCTCGTAGGACCATGCTACTTTTGTTATCATCCTCAGCTACTTGAATTTGCTTTTATATTTTATACATACCTTTTAAAAATCTGATTTTCTGGATTAATTCTCTTTGCATCCATACTAGACTTTTCAAGCAGTTTCCCTTTTTCTTCCTAATCAGGATCATTTTCCCCTTTTCAGAATTTCATAATTCTCTAGGTTTTTATTTGTTTTTTTAAGATTTCTAAACATTTGTAGTAGACTGCCTTTGCTCTTTTTATTTCAATGCTTTTGTCCCTTTTCTGAAAAATTCCATGGTCCATGCTTATCTGGCCAGAACCTTGCAGGTCAATACCCTGCATGTTCCTGCCTGTAACATCAGAGACAGGAAGCCTATCAGAAGCATTTGAGTAAGAACTTGCTCGGTGTATTGCGGTGTGGGGAGGGGACAAATGGGGAGAAAATTTGGAACCCAAAATTTTGTGAAAATGAATGTAAAATGTTTTATAAATAAATTTATAAAAAAAAAAAAGAACTTGCTGACTTAACAAAATCACAAAATTTGAGTTAGAAGGCCATCAAGCCCAACTCATAAAAAAGAGTCCCATGTGTTAGCATATCCAACAAATGGACTTCCTTTAAAACCAATGTATAATTGAACTACCATGTGTAACAGGTTATGAAGGATTCATCTACCCCCTACATGACCTAGGTAGTGGTGCTAGCTTTTTAGAACCTGGATGTTGTGCCAAGTCCTAAGACTTAAGATCATCACTGATCCTCCTGGTGTGGTCCTAAAGACAGTGACTGCCAAGGGCCAACACCTAAAACTATGTTTCAGCCCTTCCACTCCAGTTGAGACTTACTGATACCCTTTGCCCCTGTCCTTGGTGTCTCTTAGGATTTATGCCTTCCAATTACCAATTAATCAATCAACAAGCATTTATTAAGCACCAATAAACACTGGGGATACAAATTTTTTAAACATGAAACTATCCCTGTGCCCAAGACATTTATATTTTAATGGGGATCGGGGAGAGACAAGAACTACATATATAAACAAAATATGTACAAGACAGTTAAGGTTATTTTGGGAGGTAAGCCCCAGCAGTTATGACAAAAAAATAAAATTCAGAAAATATCAGATTCAGGAAGTGGCTTCTAAGCTGAGATCTGTAGAATATCATGGGTGAGAAGCAAGAGCAGTGCCTGGCACATAGCAGATGTTGATTTAACAAATGTTTGTTGACTGACTAAAGGTCAATTTGGCTGGATTTCAGAGCACAAGAAAGGGAGTTACATATAATGAGGTTGAAAAGGTAGGTTGAGGCCACTTTGTGAAGGACTTCAGATACCAATCAGAGGAATTTATATTTGATTCTAAAGGTAAGAGAGAACCATTAGAGTTTGGGGGAAAAGGAGGTGATACAATCAGACCTGTACTTTAAAGAATATCACTGTGGCAGCTGTGTGGTTAATAAGTAGAAAATGGAAAGAGACTTGAGACAAGAAAATCAATTTGAAAGTTACTGCCATAATCTAGGCAAGAGATGAGTGGCCATGTGAAGAGTCTGAATTCTACAGATGTTGTGGACATAGAATCAATAAGACCTGTTAACTGGCTGGATATGGGGAGGAAAGTAAAGTAAAGGATAACCCTGAAATTATAAGTCTGGGTGACTCCAAGATGGTGCTGTCCACAATATAAACAGTGAAGTTAGGGCTCTCCTTGTACCACAAACATGACTGTTTCCCAAGCCTTCTTATACTGCCATCAGCCTCTTCAAGATATCATATATTCCCATGGCTTTGACTATCACCTCTATAAATAATGTCACCCAAATCTATTATATCTCCAGCCCTGCCCGCTCTCCTTAGTCCCAGTCTTCCCTATCCAATTCTGTAGTTTGATTACACCTTTCTCCACAACAGTAATGGTTCTTCTTCCTCCATTCCATTCTCCCTCCCTCCCCTGCCTCAAAAACCTAGCCTGTAACTTGCACTTGACTGTTTTTTTGAGTAAGGGAAGGCTGTGCAGGTCACCAGTCTCACTTCTCCTTCAGAGCCATCTGAATCCCGTGACCAGATATTCATCAGGATGACTGGAGATGACCCAGAATGAGGCAATGGGGGTTAAGTGACTTGCCCAAGGTCACATAGCTAGTAAGTGTCAAGTGTCTGAGGTGACATCTGAACTCAGGTCCTCCTGACTCCTGCACTGGTGCTTTACCCACTGCACCATTTAGCTGCCCCAATGGACAGAGGAAAAAGAGGCAGAAGGAAACTTTAGAGAGGTAGGGGAAGAACCAGGAAAGTTAGTGTCATAGAAACCAGGGATGAGAAGAGGGGTTTCAAGAACTGGTAAGTAGTCAATCCATCAATGAAGAAATGGGCATTGAAATACAAGAAAGCATAAAACACAGTCCCTGTTCTCCTGGAGTTTACAATCTTAAAGAGACATATAGTATATAAACATGAACTGATAACAAAAACTGACAATGATAAAAGTCAAAATAATGAGGACAATAAGCAGTAGGTTCCTCTTTTTTTATGCTACTACTCCTGTATGGAATGCCTTCTTTCCCTCTTTCAGGGAATACAAATTCATACTTTCAGGTGGGAAGAGAAAGAAAAGCTTTGCAGAGGTGGGATTTGAAGAGCAAAAGGACAAAAGGTCTCAACTTCACGTCATTTGAAGATTGGTACAAGGACAGAAGATTTGAAGGTGAGTTAAAGTCTTGGTTTTCAAAAAAAAAGACTATGGAATCTGCAAACTACAGGATGGTGAGTTTCACTTTAAGTTCTACAAAAACTACATTTTTTTTTAAACCAAAGGAATAGTAAAATCTAAAATTTAGACAATTTTTACATCCACTGAACTTAAATCTTACCACTGTGTTACCAGTTCCACAGTATCAGCTTCCTCATCCTACTTACAAACAGACCTCTTATTTCAGTGGCATGGTAGGCCCCCAGTAGACTTTTTTCCCAAACTTAACAATGTTCTTCCTAAAATGCAGTGCCCAGAACTGAATACTCCAGATGTGGACTAACCAGGGTCAGTGGCACTCTCACCTCCCTAATAAAAGCAGGTGACATTGCTACAGACTTTAAGGATTTTGGAGTGCTCTCCCCACTAAATCTTATCTTCCTACTGCTAGGAATCCCTTCTCCCTTAATGTGACCTAATATTAGCTTTTTTGACTGCCATATCAGACTGTTGATCCATACAGAGTGCAAAGTTCAAAGGCCACTGAAATGAGAGGTCTGTTTGTAAGTAGGATGAGGAAACTGATACTGTGATTGTCAAGTTAAATGTAAGATCATATTGCCTTCATAAGCTCCTTGATGGGAAGGGCTGGCTTTTTCACCTTTGTATCCCAGGTGCCCAGTATTTATCAGGTAAGGAGGTGAAGGAGACAAGCACCTACTATGTGCCAGGCACTGTGCTAGGTGCTTTACAAATATATTATTTGATATTAAATGCTTTTTGAACAAAGGCACAAAATCAGGGGTGGTGTGAGCACCTCTTTTACAAGGACTATAGGGAACTGAAGTCTGGAGAAGTTAGTGAAATCTTGCCCGAGGTCCATGCTAACCAGATCAACAAACCCGGATCCAAGCCCAGAGCTCTACACCCGACCCCAAGGACCAAACCAGCCCACTCCTCCTTGAGTTTGAGTGATAAATCACACCGAGGATAGACTGGGCTGAGAATGGGAGAAAATGGGGCCGGTTAGACCAGGTAGACAACGGAGTTGTCAAAGTCTGGACTAGGGTGGAAGCAGTGGGAATGTGGTGATCACCCCCAAGAGCCCCTTCTGAACCAGGGGGTTCCATGAAGGGGAAAAAACTCCTACCTCTTTATTAATTAGTTTCTTTTGCAATTCTACGTATTTCATTTGGTCCAAGGAGCCCCCTACCCAGCACTGGGTCGAGAGACTGAAAGGAGAGGGGCAGGAGCCCCGGGGCACGAGTCTGACCCCCTCGGTCTTTGACTCCCCAGCGCCTGGCATGGGTCCCCGCATTCAGGAGGCGCTTACTGAACGCCAGCGGATGGGCAGCCTAGGAGCCCGGAGTACAGGGGTGCCGGGCTTCCACACGGAGATACCCAGACCCATATCTGAATGGACTCCTTCACTCTCGGCGCCACCCACGATGACCCACGAAATGACACGAACACTCACGAGGGCGGACACGAGACAAGTCCTGGCTGGGGTGCTGCCTGGGAGGATAGTGGAACCCCGGCTTCCGCTGTCCCCCACCCCACCCCGTCTTTGCCGTAGGGGTCCGCACCCCACGCTCCCCACAGGCCTCTCGTGACACAATCTCAATCTCCCACACCTACGCAAGCGCGCGCCGACAGAACAGCCTTTACCTCCAGACCAAGGATGGTCCAAAGTCCTACACTTCGGTTCCAACACGCTACTACGCCTGCGCACCCGTTACCACCTCAAGCCGCCCCAAATTCCACCCCCGGGGACTTCACTTCCCGGAGGGCTCCGCGGCGCTCCGCCCCAGTGCGACCTGGAGATGGATTTTGGGAAATCGAGTCTGAATGGGAGAGGATATGGCTCTCTGAATTCTGGGAAATGTAGTCCTTTCTGCAGACATGGTTGCGTGACCGTGGAAATGGAGAGGGCGTGAATGGTTAAGGAGAAATTGAGAAAGGTGTGTTTGCGTGAGAAGTCAACAAGCACAGCTGTGTCTACTGAAGGCCCTGCAATATCTTAACATTTCCGAGCACAATCTCCTGTAATGGAGATCTTTTAATTGCTATGAGATGCTAAAGTCAGACATAGATGGAACAACTCAAGTGTAATTTGATCATTAGAACATCAAGCTTTCATAGTCTTAAATATGTAGGATTCCAGAATTTGACTATGTAACTTACTCTTACTCACTAGCCCATTTTAAAAGATTTTCCCATCAAAAAACATGACAATTCAACAAACTTAAACACAATTGCCGTACATTTTACTAAGAGCAGATGATACAAACAAAATCAAGGAGAGTCTCTTCTGTCTTCAAGAACGCACAATGTACTATGGGAAGACAATATGTAAAACACTATATACAAATACTATATACTATGTATATACAAGATAACTGAGATATAATCTCAGAGGGACAACACTGGCATTTAGGGACTCTAAGAAAGGTTTCTTGCAAGAGAAGGAATTTGAGATGAGATGCAAAGGAAGCCAAAAGTTGGGGATAAGGAGTGGGAGCATTATAGTCATGGGGGACAGCCAGTGAAAATGAATGAATGGGAAAAGGTCAGTGTCATTGGACTGCAGAGTACCTGGAGAATAAAGTGTAAAGGCTGGAAAGGGGCCACGTTTTAAAAACCAAATAGAGGATTATATATTTGGTCCTGAAGGTAATAGAGAATCACAGGAGAGACCAGTGGCACAGTTAGATTTGCACTTTAGGAAGTGCACTTTGATAGCTGAGTGGAGGATGGACTGGAGTGAGAAGAAACTTCAGAGAGGAAGATCAACCAGCAGGGTGGTGCAATAGTCAAGGCATCAGGTGAAAAGAGCTCTGTTTGGCTTTCATAATCTAGCTTTTTCCTACCTTTCCAGTCTTCTTACACACTACTCTCCAAAACATACTCTGATCCAATGACAGCTGGTTATGAATAAAACACTCCACCTGTGGGCTCTAGGCATTTTCTCTGGCTGTTCCCCATGTCCAGAATGCTCTTCCACTTATGTTCTGACTATTCACCTCCCTGGCTTCCTTTGCATCTCAACTAAAACTTCCTCTTTTACTGGAAGCTTTCTCCAACCTCTCTTCATTCTGGTGCCTTCCCTCTATTAACTACTTCCCATTTGTCCTGCATACAGAATGCTCTGTATATATTTGTTTGCATATTATCGTCTTCATTAGAATATAAGTTCTTTGGGGGCTTTTGCCTCATTCTGTATCATCACTGCTTAGCACAGTGCCAGGCACATGGTAGGCTGACTAACTAGAGCTGTGATAGGACTTAACAATAAGTTGGATATGAGGGGTGAGAAAGTGTGAGGAGTCCAGCTTTGGCAATAATTTAATAAATTTTATTTCCTTGTTTACAAAGAAATTTTTTTAAACTTAAAAAATAACACTTAAGTATGCACATATGACCCAATAATTTTTCTTAAGTATTCCTCTTAGTAGGTATGTCTTTAGTTCTTGGTACAGTCAGAATTTATTACCATATTTATTTATATATATATTTATTATCATAACCACTAGGGCAGCTGGGTGGCACTTGACAGAGCAGTGGGTTTGGCAAAATGACTAAACAACAATCTTTTGAGTTCACGGGACAATTACAGTTAAAACCTCATGGTGGCTGTTTTGTTTTTTTAATGAAGTTTCAGCTATCAACCTGCTTAAAGCACCATAGTAATTTCTAACGATTTTGAAGATGTCTGCAGTAGGACTAAGTAGATGTCGATCCCTGACCTGTGTAAGCATGTTCAACTCCAGCACCACACAGCCGCCTAATGAAAGCAGACTGATCCAAACTGGGGCAAGGTGGAAGGGGAGAAAAGAGGTGAGTAGGGGATAGAAGGAAGGAACATGAAGCTCATCCAGTAAATAAGTTAAATGAAAAACATGAGATAGCCTATCTAAGAGCTAGGTAGGGAAAAATGATTAAGTGGAGCAGAAAGTGGAAGAACAGGAATATCAAAGAATAAATCAGAGAAAAGATGAGATTTAGGAAAAATGAATAGTCAAGAAAAGAAAGAGGAGTGCTATACATTAATTAATTCCATTGCAGAATAGCACATAACCAACATTCACGTTAATCCATCTTCCACTCAGTTGTCAAAGTTGAATTTTCTCAAGTGAAGATGTAACCATTTCAATTCCCTGCTCTCTCTACCTGCAAACCAAATTTAAATCTTCTGGTATTTAAAGCTCTTCATAATCTGGCCCCTACTTAACTTTCCAGTCTTCCTATACTTTATCCTCTTCTATGCACCAGCTACACTGTCCTACCTGCTCTCTCCTACCCTAGGCTTTTGCAATGGCTGCCCCCATGCCTGGAATACTTTATGCCTCCCCCAGAACCTGTTTCCTTATTTCCCTAGATTCTTTAAGAGTTAAAATCCCACCTTTAGGAGGCCTTTCCTGGGGCTCCCAGCTTCTGGTGCCGTCTTCCCCACTTCCATCTACTCTGTATATACTTTGCATGTACCTTGAATGTCTCTGTCAGAAGGTAAGATCCTAGAGGACAGGGATTGTTTGGTATGCGCAGGGTTTAGCATAATGCCTAGAACACTGTAAGAACTAAACAAATGCTTCACTGATTCAGCCCTGTATGAAATGTCAAGCTATTCCCAAACCATCCCAACATTACAATCACAGTTAATTATTCACTAGGAAAACTTGACCTACCTGGACATCTTGCCAAGGAAGTTATATACTTTAGGAGGATAAGGAGATTTTTAACTTTCCTCTTGAATATTTGTGTCACTTTCAGATTGAGGCCCAACAAGGCCAAGAAAAATCCATTTTTTGAAAAATTTTTCAGTTCATTTTGTACTTGAGTTATCTGACAACAGGCTCATGACATAGTACCCACAGACCACTTGCTCTTTTGCTGAGAAAAATTAAAGAGCAAGTAGAAGTGGTAGCAAGTGTAAACAACAGGTTTATTTAAAATAAGGGAGATTAATCATAAGTTTTTATGTGGTCTCTCAACATGCCTAAGTTCTTGAGCGTTTAATAAAGTGACAAGTTTGGTTGAAGTTTTCCCAAAATTCATGATATTCCCAGGGTTATTCTTTGGCATAACGTCGCTGATGTTGGATTACAGATGACTTATGACTAAAAATTTTCCCACACACACCACATTCATAGGGTTTCTCTCCAGTATGAGTTATCTGATGTCGTTTAAGGTTCCTTTTCTGGATGAAGGTTTTTCCACATTCACCGCATTCATATGGCTTCTCTTTACTATGGATTTTCTGATGTTGAGTAAGAGATGAGCGGTCAAAGAAAGCTTTCCCACACTGATCACATTCATAGGGCTTTTCCCCAGTATGAATTCTCTGATGCCGATTAAGATGTGATCGGTCAAAGAAGGCTTTCCCACATTCATCACATTCATAGGGCTTTTCTCCAGTATGAATTCTTTCATGTATGGTAAGGGATGAACAGTCAAAGAAAGCTTTCCCACATTCATTACATTCATAGGGTCTTTCTCCTGTGTGAGTAATCTGATGTCTCCGAAGGCTACTTATATGTCTGAAGGTTTTCCCACATATATTACATTCAGAGCCTCTCTCCTTACTGGAATTTTTAGAGGCACTGATTGAAACTTTCATGAAACTTCTCTCTTGGGAAAGGGATTTTTGCAATGTCTTCCCTTCAGAGTTTTCTATTTTCTTCTCCAGTCTAACCTCAGGAACAGTAACTTCACCTGTGGATCTTTTTGTTAATATCTCTGGTGATTTTACTTCTTCTGAAATGTTCTGCTTTGGAACTGACTTATAGGTTTTTAGTCTTTTCTCCCAGCTTGAAACTAAGAGAAAATAATATAAATTAATATGATAATGATAAATATAATTAAGTAATATAAATTAACATATTCTCTGTGCTGTTTAAAAGGAAAATAATCTGGTAGAATGTGGATATTGACACTAAAAATGCCTACTGAATCATCCACATTATTGGGCAAATATCAACAGTACTGAAATTAAGGAACTAGAACAATGCAAAGAAGAAAAAAATAGGGAGAGGGGAAAGTAATCAGCAATGTAAGCAAAAAATATGATTGAGCTTATTCAGGAATAGTGTTAACATTAGTCTCGGAATCCTTAAAAGTAGGGGATACTCATTATACACAGTAACAGCCACAGCGTGCAAGGATTGCTTCTGATAGACTTAGCCCTTCACAGCAATGCAAGGACCTAAAACATTCCCAAAGAACTCTTGAGGCAAAAATGCCACCCACATGCAGAGAGAGATCCATGGAATTAGCATACAAAATGAAGCAGGCCATTTTCTCTTGTGTTATGTTTTGTTTTTTCTCATGGTTTCTCCCATTCGTTTTAATTCTTCTATGCAACATGACTAATGCGAAAATGTGTTTAATAAGAATGTATGTGTAGAACCCATACAAGATTGCATGCTGTCTTGGGGAGGGAAGGGGAAAAAATTTAAAACTTGTGGAAGTGATTGTTGAAAACTGAAAAGAAATTAATTTTTAAAAAAAGTAGAGGATTCTAATGAGTAAGAAAAACAAGGAATACCTAAGCGTTAGGATGGGATTTGGATAGATACCCTTTCAGGGAGTAATGAAGAATGATCTTTAGATACTGTGTAGAGAGGTAAGGAACATGCAGCTAAAAAATGAGAAGGCAATCAGAAGCAACATGATAAAAGAAAAACAGATTTCCCATGCCCACCAATATAAGATAAAAAAAAGCATCCCTGATTGGGTTCCATGGCAGCAACAATCTCAGCAGGTCTTAGGGTCATTGAGAACACCTCCTCACCAAACATGTGAGATATAATTTCCAAAAAGTCACTAGCAATCTCTGTCTTACTCACCTAAAGAGCTATTTCTTGGGACTTCTCTCCCTTCAGTTCCTTGCACATCAAGCATCCAAGGCTCTTGTCCTTGCTCCAATTGAAAGATCACATCAGGTTTGGAAATAGGAAGTCCTGTTTACAGAGAAGGGAATGAGACTTAGAAGTTTGTCTTGGAGACACAGAACTGTCACAGAAGTCAATCCTGGCCCGTGTTTTGCAAAGAGAAGGGAAATATATTTATCTAATTGAAAGTTATTATATCATCTACTACAGTCTCATTTTACATGTGGAAACAGATGCTTAATTTATGTGCTCAAGATCACAGGGTTAATAAGTGAAAAAGCTGACTGGATGAATCCATTTTCTCCTGCCTCCTCTGTCTTCCCACTACAACATGCTACATTCTGCTAGGTTAGGACATGATAACAAGCCAAGAGATGAATAGGTTTCTAAAGGAAGCTCAAGGCTTACCTCCAGAGCCTCTGGGAATGGAGGACAGGAAAGGAAAAACTTGGGATAAAGAGGTGAGGGGTAACAAATGAAATCACTTATTTTCAACTATATTCATAGCAAAGCTTTCAAAAAGGATTAGAAATCTCTGACCTGAATTATAAGGCAAAACTCAGATAAACAACTGAAAAGCTGCACACAGCTCTTGGCAATTTCCTCTGATATACCTGCACCCCTAGAACTGTCAAGGTGATGATGGCCCTTCCCTATGACTCTGAACCTTAGGGTGAAATTATCCTTACCCAATGAGATAAGGTTTCTATAGTTCTCCAACATCACATCTCTGTACAACTCCCTTTGTGCAGGGTTCAGTTGCCCCCACTCCTCCTGGGTGAAGTTCACAGCCACATCCTTGAATGTAACTGATTCCTGAAACAAATACATTCTTGTTCACCCATGAACTCCTCACTCCTGGGGAAAAGGAATTGATAAAAAAAAGCACTTAAAAGAGATATATAGGATAGCTAGAAGATAAGTCTGATAACGTTAAAGGCTTTCAGTACTGTGTGCTGTGGAATAAGGCAAAAAGCTTCGTGTCTTCAAGAAACTGTGCTTATCACTGAGCCACCCTGAGGGAAGGCAATAGAGAAAAAAACATTGCTTATGATCCACCATGCACCAAGATGGGGCCAGTTTCCTAGGGATGAAGAACTGGGGTTTTCTTGTTCCTGGACGGGATAGAGGTGGGCAGAGAAACTTCATCATTAGGGTAGGAAAAGGAAGCACATCCTGGAAATTATGACTACATTTCATGAGAGATCAATTCACCTGGGATCTGACTGCCAGGAAGATAGGAGCCATTTTTTCTTCTGTATTCACTCCCTCTTGGAGATAGGCAAAGTCCAGAGAATGTAAGGCTAGGGGAAGAAAAAAAGGACATGAGGAAATCTGGTCTTGTCTTGCAATTCCCAGACTCAATAGACTAAAACTCTGTATGTAAGAGTTTGGTGTGATTTTCTCATCTCCACATCACACAGAGGTAGATCTGAAGGAGCCCAGACATAGCTGCCCTGCCCTTTCCTTGGGTAAGAGACAAGGATCAAGGATATTACGACACCTTCACATTCTCATGTTGTGGAACATTACAAGGAAAAGAGTTCTGTTCCTGAGACAGGAAACATGCCCTGAACTGAAAGATCTATTATCACCAGGCTATCTCTGGACCACAGACCTTAACATCTCTGTGCTGCTAACCTCCTTTAACTGAGGGAAAGTAAATTTACCTTCTCTTTCTTTCTTGATGTACAGAATGAAGAATTTGACTTCTAAGGTGGCCTCATGGACACATGCCATTAGAATCAGAGAGGAAATCAAATAGCTGTGACAGTGATTATCTACACAACCAAAGGCAAATCATTTGGCTTATTTGTTATCTATATATAAAATGTGATTATAGAAACCATTCACCAAAATTTGTTTCATTACTTTTAACTAATGCCTCATATCAGAGAAACACTGAATCTCAGAGTTGGAAAAGAAGCTCAGAGGGCATCCAATCCAGTCTGTACTTCAACAAAAAACCCTTTAACAGTATGACTGACAAGCAATCACATAGTCTGTGAGAACTTCTAGTACGGAGGAACCTGTTCTCTCTCAAAGCAGCCCAACAGCTCTAGTCATTGGAGTTTTTTTCTCTTACATTAAGACTAAATCTGCCTCTTCACAAGTCCCACCCCACAGAGGCCAAACAGAATGAGTCTAATCCTTTTCCATATGAGTTTTCCAGTTCTCTTCTTAAGTCTTCTCTCCTTCAAGCTAAATATAAACAGTTTCTCTAGTTGTTCCTTGTATGGCATGCTCTCTAGTGCTTTGTGGACATAATAAGCAAATGTCTGAAAAGTTGAAATCCCCCTCCCTTTCTATCACGCTTTCTGATGTCCACCTTTTCTAATGATTTTTACTTTTTTCTTTTTTATGAAGTTAAACACAAAGATTCTAATATAAAAAAGGACAAAAGACTGCATATTAAAAAGTGTATATTATTGTTGTGCTATAAGAAATGATTATGAATAATACAGAGAAAGGTGTTTCCTTCCGCTGCTGGGCCAGAAGGGCCAACTTCACTTTCCTCCAACCTCACTGCTTTCCACCCACAACCGACTGCTCTGCTGATTCAGGCAGCAGCTTCCTCTTCAGTGTGAGGTTTCTAAAGAGATTCCCAATCGTGAACCTAGAAGATGCACTCTGGAAGCAGAGACCCAACACCAAAGCAGGGCTAGGGGGAAAGGGGTAGGAGGCTGGCACATTCTATATTGCTGAGAGTCACCTGTCCTGTTTAGATGCCTCTGGAGTATCCCACCATTAGTTTATATGCCATCTCCAAGGTCCTAAATGCCTCTCCACAAGAATTTATTTGTTATATAATTTGTTATAATTTATGTGTTATAGTGAGTGTTCAATTTAGCAAGGAAGAAAAATGTTCCTATGGTTGAAAAGAAGATGATGATGACAATGAAGAAGATGCTGGGAATACTCCTTATGTTCAGACTTGAATCAAGTGATAAATTAGTATTTGAAGCACTGTTTGCTTCAATGTGTGAATGCCAAGCTTTATGTCCAGGCCTGAGGATGAGATTCAGATGACTGTGTTGGAGAAGAATACGATATGAAGGCACATAAACCAGGATAAAGGATTAGTCCTACATTTCATATCTACCAAAGACTGTATCTTTTAACTATAAAAGGACATACAACTGTTTATGAAACCACAAATCTTCACTACATGTAGCCTGGATTTTTTTCTTTATATTTTTAATAAGTTTTTATTAAAGTCTTTTGCACATCATTATAGTTTCCTTCTTCTGCTGTTCAACTTCCCCATATAATATTTTTTAAAAAACAAAAAAAAGGAAGAAAAATTGGTATAACTGATCAATACAACAACCAATACATCAAAAGTCTGAAAATACATGACCTACATGTGAACCTTTCAACTCTGCAAATGGGTGGGGTGGGAGTCTTTTCTGCATCTTGGCTCTATGATCAGACAGTCTAAACTTTGGAAAAATTCCCTTGGCAGTTGTGAGGTGGAGGTATCAGAGAGAGGAAAACTCTGAGGCAGGGAACCAAATTAGTAGGTTATTGCAGCAATTCAGTCAAGAGATAATGAGGGTCTAAACTTGGGTGATGGCCCTTTGAATGGAGAGAAAGGAAAAGATGAAAGTGATGTGAGGGAAGGAATAACATGATCTGGCAAATGAATGGAGATGGGGAATGAGCATTCAAAGTTAAAATTAAATTTGCAAACCTCACTAGAAGGATGCCTGACATCCTTCAGAGACAGGAAAATTCTGAAGAGAGATGGGTTAGGGGCAAAACATAATGAGTTCAATTTCAGATATGCTAATTTTGAGATGCTTATGGGATGTCCAATTGGAAATGTCTCACAGGCAAATGGAAATATGCAGTTGAAATTCAGGAGAGACTAGGGCTAGACATATAGATTTGGGAGTCATGTATAGAGAAATCATCAATAAATTCATATACATGAGGTTACTTGGGGAGAGTGTGAAAAAAAATTTTAAAGGCCCAAGACAGACTTGAGAAATAACCAGTTAAGGGGCATGATGTGGATGATGAATCAGCAAAGGCAACCAAGGAAGCCAGACAGGCAAAAGGAAAGGTAACAAAGAAGAGTGTCACAAAAGAGCATAGAGAGGAGAACAGTGCCAAGTACACTGTAAAGGTTAAAAAGGATGAAAACAGGTCATTAGTCTGAACAATTAAGAGATCACTGGCAATCTTAGAAAGAGTAATTTCCACTGAAGTCAGAAAACAAATTGTAAAGGGTTATGAAGTAAGCGAAAGCACAGGAGGTAAAGGTAAGCAAAGTTTGAATGCAAAGACATATAAGACAATAGTATTTTGGAAAATAAGGTCTAGTGAAATGGGGGTGGGGATTGAGGTATGTTTGTTGGCAACAGGAAAGAAGCTAATAAATAGGGATAGCCTAAAGATTAGAGAGAAAAATGTGATGATTATAAGGCCCATCTGCCAGAGAAGACAGGAGAGGATGCATATATAGAGTTTTGAGGAAAAAATTACTTCAGTTTCAGACATGTTAAGCTTGAGATATCTCTAGAATACCTAGATGGAAATTTTCAATAGGCAGATGGAGATGAGTAACTGGAGGTAAGATGTTGGTCTTATTAAGTAGGGTCATCCCTTCATGATAGATTGAAACAAAGGATTAAAGAATGTGGGATGATGTGAAAGTGTTTTGAGATGTAGAGAAGAGGGAATATATGATTAACCACCTCTATTTTTTTTTAGTACAACATGAGGAGAAATCCTCAGTTGAGAGGGTGAGGGAGAGAGGATGGTGTATTATCATGCATTCTCACATGAATCACCAAAAGTGGGTAGTGGTCATCAGGCTTGACAATTCTTGCAAAGTGCTCTGTCATGTCCCACATACACGCTTCTGGAAGACAGTAAATATTTCTGGTACTTATATTAAATGGATAAATAGTTGCTTTGGTAATTCTCAGTAGAGTGTCACCTACCACCAGTATTTTCTTTTTCTCACTATTGTTGGATGACTTCCCAATTAAAGGCACCTATGAATCTATATCATCATTCCTGGGAGCTTCTTTCAGATATGGCCCAATTCCTCCCTCTTCAGGGACAGCTTCATGCCTATTACATAGCTCCAAATACTTAGACGTATTCTTCTCGGTGCTCCTTTTTCCTTTCTTTATCTCTGTGTTAGATTTCTATACGCTTCAAACTCTACACAGAGGTGAAATTGTCCTGTTTTTTTTCCACATTCTTTTTTCCCATTTCTTTACTAAGACCATTTCTCCTACTCTTTTAAGAAAATTTCATTCAACCTGATAACCTGCACATTAAAAACAAGTTCCTCTAGCCCTTCCACATTAAAGAAAGAGAAAGATTCATATGCACAAAAATACTTATAGCAACTCATTTCATAGTGGCCAAAAAACAAACTAAAGTGATACCCATGGAAATGACTAAACAAGTTGTGATATATGAGGTGATGGACTATTGTGCCATAAGAAATGACAAAACAAATGTTCCAGAGGAAACTAGGAAGACCTCTATGAACTGATGCAGAGTGAAGTGAAAACTCAGAGAACAATTTCTACAATGACAGTCTTTTCACTTTCCTTTCTAGAAAGAAAACTTTGATTTTGTAATTACAGAGGTGTTACATGGTACTGGCAGAACGTCAACATGATACTACTTGAAGATTACATCAAAATTTTCCTTGTCTTCTATACTTACATGAAGCAAGTCCCAGCGTCTCCCATCTTCCCTTCAGTAGCTCTCTTGGATGACCTTTATGGTTAACTACTATTGCAAACTGCTTTTTTTATGAGTTAGACTAGAACTGCAAATATAATGGGATCCACAATATCATGCTACTGCTCTCCAGAATCTTTCCTCTACTTCTTCAGTAGAGTCAGGCACTCTAGCCTCACTTGGTAGTTAAGGCATAATTTATTTAGAAGAAAGAAGTGCACAAGATCTATGAACAGAAAATGCAAAGTCACAAAGGGACAAGAAAAAAAATGAACTGTCTAATGAAAACTATATACCTTGTCTCCAGAACTTTCTCTCTACGTCCTTGGACCTAGCATTCTTCCAAGGGTCACATATGGTAAATGATGGGAAAGCATGTCAAATACTAAAAGGACCAAAAGAAACCTCGTAACTGTTTAGTCTAATTCTCAAAAATAATGAACTACAATGAAAATTGCACAACCTTTTAGAGGTACATCCTCTGTAAGTACAAGGGAAGAAGTAAATGGTGCTTTTGATAGTAATGACCAAAGAAGATGGCTCTCATTTCTCCTTTTGATTCTGTTATTTCAACTAAAGAAACTGAAAGGATGGGAGGAGGAGTCAAGATGGCGGAGTAGAAAGATTCACATATGCTAGCTCCAAACCCACAGCCCATGAATTACCTATAAAAAGAACTCCCAATGGGTTCTGGAGCAGTTGAAACCGCACAGCAACAGAGTGGAGGAGATTTCTGTTCCAGAGAGCCCTGAAAAACTGTCCCCAAAGGTCCATCACGCACTGGATCCGGAGTGGAGCCCAGCCCCGTCTTGGCCGTGCAGCACAGAGAGGAGCAGATCCAAGCAGGCTTCAGGGACAGAATCTCCTATGGCCGTGAAAGTCCCTCCACCCACAGGCGCTACAGGTCAGTGAGAGAGACTTCTGGGCTGGCTGAGAGGAGAGCGGAGTGTCTCCATAACTCAGGCCCCCTCGGGAGGAAGCAGCAGGGGAAGCAGTAGCCAGGAGCTCCTAGAGCAGGCAGGAGCTCCACTGATGAAGGTCTCCGCATAAACCCCCTGAGGGAATTGAGCCTGGGTGGCGGCCCTGCCCCCACCTGAGAACCTGAACTTAATTCCACTGAATAGCAGCCCCGCCCCCCACTGAAAGCCCTGAGGCTGGGGAGCAGCATTTAGACCCCAAGCACTAGTGAGGCGGGGGTGGAGAGGAATCTCAGAAGTCAAGTAACTGGCTGGGAAAATGCCCAGAAAAGGGAAAAAAAATAAGATCATAGAAAGTTATTTCTTGGTGAACAGGTATTTCCTCCTTCCCTTTCTGATGAGGAAGAACAATGCTTACCATCAAGGAAAGACATAGAAGTCAAGGCCTCTGTATCCCAAACATCCAAAATAAATATTCAATGGGCTCAAGGCCATGGAAGAGCTCAAAAAGGATTTTGAAAATCAAGTTAGACAGGTGGAGGAAAAACTGGGAAGAGAAATGAGAGAGATGCAAGAAAAGCATGAAAAACGGGTCAATACCTTGCTAAGGGTGATCCAAAAAAATGCTGAAGAAAATAACACCTTGAAAAATAGGCTAACTCAATTAGCAAAAGAGGTGCAAAAAGCCAATGAGGAGAAGAATGCTTTCAAAAGCAGAATTAGCCAAATGGAAAAAGAGGTTCAAAAGCTCACTGAAGAAAATAGTTCTCTCAAAATTACTATGGAACAGATGGAGGCTAATGACTTTCTGAGAAACCAAGAAATCACAAAACAAAACCAAAAGAATGAAAAAATGGAAGAGAATGTGAAATATCTCATGGGAAAAACAACTGACCTGGAAAATAGATCCAGGAGAGACAATTTAAAAATTATGGGACTACCTGAAAACCATGATCAAAAAAAGAGCCTAGACATCATCTTTCATGAGATTATCAAGGAAAACTACCCTGATATTCTAGAACCAGAGGGCAAAATAAGTATTGAAGGAATCCATCGATCACCGCCTGAAAGAGATCCAAAAACAGAAACTCCTAGGAACATTGTGGCCAAATTCCAGAATTTCCAGGTCAAGGAGAAAATATTGCAAGCAGCTAGAAAGAAACAATTCCAGTATTGTGGAAATACAATCAGGATAACACAAGATCTAGCAGCTTCTACATTAAGGGATTGAAGGGCATGGTCTAGGATATTCCAGAAGTCAAAGGAACTAGGACTAAAACCAAGAATCACCTACCCAGCAAAACTGAGTATAATACTTCAGGGGAAAAAATTGTCTTTCAATGAAATAGAGGAATTTCAAGCATTCTTGATGAAAAGATCAGAGTTGAAAAGAAAATCTGACTTTCAAACACAAGAATGAGAAGAAGCATGAAAAAGTAAACAGCAAAGAGAAGTCATAAGGGACTTACCAAAGGTGAACTGTTTACATTCCTACATGGAAAGACAATATTTGTAACTCTTGAAACTTTTCAGTATCTGGGTAGTTGGTGGGATTACACACACACACACACACACACATATGCACACACACTCACATACACACACGCACACACACACATGCACGTACATGTCTCTTTGGACAGAGACAGAGAGCACAGAGTGAATTGAATAGGATGGGATCATATCTTAAAAAAAAATTAAGGTAAATGGTGAGAGAGAAATATATTGGGAGAAGAGAGGGTAAAATGGAATGGGGCAAATTATCTCTCATAGAAGAGGCAAGCAGGAGACTTTTTAGTGGAGGGAAAAAGAGGAGAGCTGAAAAAAAACCAGAAGTTTACTCTCATCACATTTGACTAAAGGAATGAATAAAATGCACACTCATTTTGGTATGAAAACCTATCTTATAATACAGGAAAGTGGGGGAGAAGGAGATAAGCAGGGTGGGGGGGATGATGGAAGGGAGGGCAATGGGAGAAGGGAGCAATCTGAAGTCAACACTTGGTGGGGCACAGGATCAAAAGAGAGAATAGAAGCAATAGGGGGCAGGATAGGATGGAGGGAAATACAGCTAGTCTTACACAACACGACTATTATCCAAGTCATTTGCAAAACTACACAGATATGGCCTATATTGAATTGCCTGCCTTCCCAAAGGGAATGGGTGGGGAGGGAGGGATGGGGAGAAGTTGGAACTCAAAGTTTGAGAAACAACTGTTGAGTATTGTTCTTGCTACTAGGAAATAAGAAATACAGGCAATGGGGAATAGAAAGTCATCTGGCCCTACAGGACAAAAGAGAAGATGGGGACAAGAGAAGGGAGGGAGGATAAAAGAGAGGGCAGATTTGTGATAGGGGAAATTAGAATGCTCAGTGTATTGGGGTGGGGAGAGGGAACAAATGGGGAGAAAATTTGGAACCCAAAATTTTGTGGAAATGAATGTAAAAAGTTTAATAAATAAATTTATTTTTTTAAAAAATAAAATAAATAGCAAATTTGAAAAAAAAACTGAAAGGACAAAATAAAACAGAACATGATTTCTTAACATTTTCTATGTTATGGCTCCCTCTGGGAGTCAGTGTGTTGAAGCCTATGGATCCCTTAAAATTTTAAATTCATAAAATATATAGGGTTACAAAGAAAATAAATTATTCTAAAATATAGGCAGCTAGGTGGTGCAATAGACAGACCACAGGTCTGGAATTAAAAAGATCCAAGTTCAAATTCAGTGTCTGTCACTCACAAGGTTTTTGACCCTAGGCAAGTCCCAATCTGTTTGTCTCAGTTTCTTGAACTGTAAAAGGAAGACAAAATAGTACCTCCCTCCCAGCGTTGCTGTAAGGATTAAGTGAAATAATAATTGTAAAGTACAGTGTTTGGCATATAGTAAGCACTATATAAATGTTTAATTAATTTTTATCAAAAAAAAAAAAAGTTCATGGCTACCAGGCTAAGAACCACCGAAGTAGAGGATGTGTGATATTGCAACTCTATCTTGATAACTTAGGAGAGCAAAGGAAGCAGTCCTAACCAGAAAAAGGGTGTTTTTCCCCCTCGACTCTTAATCTTTTTTTATTTTTTGCACCTGTCTTCATTAGGTTAAAATTTCCACCAAAGGTCCTTTCCTTGTTTCATTCCTAATCACATCTTGTTAAACTCCAAACCTAAGTTACTCCTTTCGCTGCCTTCTCTGAAGGTTCCTGGAGCAAGTCATGCAACCTGCTGAGTTCATTACTTATTATATTATCTAATCTTAACTTGTCCCTCACTCACTGCTGCACAGGAATCCTTATACTATATTGGCTATTCCAAATTTCTCCTCAGATGATCTACATTATGTCCTATCAACTCTCACTCAGCATAGGACCTCACCTCCTACTTTCTAACAAAAGAGGTGTGCATTGTGAGTTCCTTCTTCTCTCCATCTCTATATCTTAAAACTCCTCTTCATCATTCCACCATTCTTATCTTTCTTTGCTCTAGTCTCTACAGAAAAAATGAAGTTTCTGTTCACCAAAGCTAATCCCTCCACATGTTCCTGGTTCTCATACCTTCTTGTTTCCTCTGACTTGTATCCTCCCTTCATTCCTTCTTTCATTGTCAGTCTTTCCTTGTTCACTAACGCCTTTGACCCCTACAAATATGCCTATGTCTCCCTTGCATTCTTTAAAAACTTTCACTTGACCTTGCTATTTTCTCAAACTATAATTCTTTATCTTTATTCCCCTTCTCAGCCAAACATCCAGGAATGGTTTCCTCTAATTACCTCACTACCACTAACTTCTCAATCTTGCAGTCTTGTTTTCAATTCCACCTACTGAATGAAACTGCCTTCTCCAAGGTTCCCAAGGCTCTCTTACTCTAATTGCTAAATCCAATGACCTTTTCTCATTCCTCATCCTATCTGATCTGTGTTTTTGCTGTTTCATTACCCCTCTCTAAACACTCTCCTTCTGTGACACTATTCACTCTTGGTTCTCCTACTACTTGACTGACTACCACTTCTCAGTTTTCTTTGCTGGAACATCTTCCTCATCCTAGAGTCGTACCACAGACTTGTCCTGAGTCCTCTTCTCTCTTTATGGTCTTTTGGTGATCTCAACAAATTCCAAGGATTAGATTATCATCTCTTTTTAGATAACCTATGTATTTATCTTCTGGCTTCCTAAGCCTCCAAACCCATACCTCCAACTATTTAGAAGACATATCTACTTGGATGTCCCGCAGGCATTTCAAAATCAACATGTCCAAAACAGAATTCATCATATCTTCCCCCAAACTAAACCACTCTTCAAATTTCCCCATTTATATTTTTAATTATATACATATATATATATATATATATATCTTTAATCAGAACAAATTCCTCCTACCTCAACCCTCTCCTCCCACCCCAATTAAGAAGAAAAGAAAAACAAACCCCATTACAAACATACATAACCAAGCAAAACAAATTTTTACACTGACCATGTCCAAAAAATGTCTCATTCTAGACTGGGTCTTTCAATTCTCTATTATGAGAGAGGCAAAAGTTTCATCATTAGTCCCCTGAAATTGTGATTAATCATTGTACTTATTAGAGTTCTTAATTCTTTCAAAGTTGTCTTTACTATTCTCCCTTTTCCCCTTTCCCTCCTAACTCCCTATTGAGTGAAATGTATTTCTGTACCCAACTCTGTGTGTGTGTTCTTCCCTCTCTTGTCCAGTTCATGAATGAAGTTCAACTGTCAAGTGCTCCCTACTCCTTGTTTGTACAGATGTCTACTTGAGCACCCTGATTACATGAGATAATTTTTCCTACCTTTCTTTTTCTTCCCCTCAAGTTTATTCCTTTTCCTTTCTTTCCATTCTTCTCTTAAAACCATCATGACACAACAGAACCACTACAATTAGACCAGACTCCTTTTATAACTCCTCATGATGATAAGGTTCAAAAAAAAAAAAAACCACATGTACCATCTCTTCATATTGGAATATAGACAGTTTATCCTTGTTTAGTCTTTTAACACTGTTTAATTCTTGTTTACTTTTTTATTGCATATAATATTTGAAGTTCTCCACTCCTTTGTAATGTGGCTGCTAAATCATGTGTGATCCCAACTATGGCTCCTCGGTACCTCAGTTACTTCTTCCTAGATGCTTGCATTTTTTTTTCTTTGACCCAAAAGGTCTTGGTTTTGATACAATATTCCTGGAAGTTTTCATTTTGAAGTTTCTTTTGTGAGATGACCAGTAGATTTTAATTTCCTTCTTTCTTTCTTCTTTTTTTTTTTTTTTTTTTTGTTGCTATTTCCTTTTTGCCCTCTGGTTCCAAGAGAGGGAGGTAGTTTTCTTTTAAGATTACTTAAAGTATGATATCTATGCTCTTGTTTTTGGTTCTGACATTTAACCCTAGTGCAATGATTCTTAAAATTTTTTCAGCCTTTTGACTTTAATATATTTTTCTTGTCTCATGCAGTCATCAGCTTCTATTTGAATTCTGAAGGAGTTTGTTACTTGGACAAGATTTTGTATCTCGTTAATTCCCTTTCCACATTTTTTTCTTCCACTGCTCTCATTTCTTTTCCAATATTTTCCTCTAGTGCTCTTACTTCACTGATAAAAACATTTTTTAACTCTTTTTGAATGTCTAGCTTCATCTCTTCCTAGAATGAATTTTTGCCTAAGTTTTTTGGGGGGTAGGGTGAGGCTTTGCTTATATTTTGGAGTCATTTCCTTCTTCTGGGTTTGCGTCTCAAACACCTCTGTTATAATAGTAGTTTTTCATGATAAAACTGTTTGCTCATTCTTCTAGTCTATTTTCTGACTTGATGTTAGGGCCAGGCTTTTGCTTTTCTGTACAGATGGTCTGGACGGTCTTGAGATATTGAATTTTGAGTTATCCCAGAATTCCAGGGACAGCTCAGGCTGAAGATCTGAAAGTTTTCAGGTGCTCCCAAAGTCAGACCCCCTGTCAGGAGGCAAAGTCTGATCACTGCCCTGCTGCTCTGAGCTTTGCAAGTTTCTGACCTGAGTCTGAGTCTAAGTAACAACAGACTGCAGCTTGACAGTCACTCTTAGCCAGCTAGGAAGCTCTGGTTCTAAATAACAGATCAATAGGCTTCCCTTGAGTTTGGGACTGCTACCCTTGTTATTCCTCTGCAGGTTTCAGGCAGTAAAAAAGACCCTGCTCTGCTCCTGGGCTTGGAGTCACACTGCCACTGTTTGCTTCTGATCTTGCTCCTTCCAAGGTAGGATCTTCGGTAGCTTCTTACTTCAAACTGGAACACCTAGGCACAGATCCCCTTCTGAGATTTGCCCTGGATCTCAATCTGACCTCAACACCTCTCCCTTCTACCCCTTTCTTATAGCTCACACAGTCTCCATCCTACCTCAGGTCCTCTTTACCCTTTGTCTAGACTATTGCTAGCCTCCTATTAGTTAGTGCCTCCAGTCACTTCTTTGCCCAAAAGCTACCAAATAGATATTCCTAAAACACAAATTTCACCACTACTGCTGGAGTCAACAGTACGACTCTAGTATGGACTCAATCTGGGTATAATAATTAGTTTGGGCTGAGAACAGGAGAGATTAGAGGCAAGAAGGTGACCTAGATCAGGGGTTCTTTACTTGGCATCTGCTGAAACCGTGTGTTGGAGGATAGATTTCAGGGGCTCCATAAACTTGAATGTGAAAAAAATTATACCTTTATTTTCACTAACTTCTAACTGAAATTTAGAATTTCCTTCAATTATCTAAAAACATTATTTTGAGGAGTCCAACACCTTCACCAGACTCCCAAATGGTCCCTGACAGAAAATGGTTAATTAAGAACCCCTGATCTAGATACATTCAAAATGAGGGAATAGGACTAGTGGAAATGAATGAAGAGGGTAAGGATGGAGACAGGGAATTCCCCGAGTGAGGAAAAGACCCTTTATTAATGCAGGCTAACACTTTCTCTGCAACTTGCAATCTCTGAGAGTTAACCTAGAGAGGTGGTGGTGGTTGTCCTCCACCCTGGAAGAGGATCAAAATGGCATCACTACGCTAGAGTCAAGTTTCAAACTGTCCAAGGGTTTGCCCAGCAGCACACAGGCAGGATGTATTAGAGAGATGGGACTTGAACTCTGATCTTCCTGCTTCCATAATGCCCATTCTCTATCCATTATAACATCCTGGTTATGGCAGTAAGGAAAGCAGGTCAAAGTTGAGAGGCCCTTCTAAAGAATCACAGAGTAAAAAAAACCCTGGAGGGGACAGCACACACACGAAGCCTCTCTAGCTCCATCCTCCCCGGCTGTCAAAGCCATCTTCCCAGTGGCCCGGATTCAAAGCCCTTCCCACCCACCTCCCGGCCTCGCGGCTCTTTCTCTCCCGGGCCTCATCTCCACCCTCCTGGCCTCCTTCAAGTCCCAATTAAAATCGCATCTTCCACCGAAGCCTTCCCTAACAGCTCTAAATTCTGGCGCCTTCCCTCCGCTAATTGTTTCCAACTGCCCCGTGGGCTTCCGCCGGGCAGCACTCCATACGCGCCGTGGGTACGAGGGCGTGGGCTTTTTGCCTCCACGGCTCCTCCAGGCCGGGGACCATCGTTTTGCACCCCACCGCGTGGCACCGAGAAGGCGCTTAATCGACGTTTACCAGCTACAGGGAGGCCCGGGCAAGGCGGCGGCCAAGCCTCGAAGGCCGGGGCTCAGCACCCCCACGCCCCCGCTCCCCCAGGGCACGGGCGGTGCAGGTCTCGGGGATGTCCCGAGGAGCAGTGGGGACAATCTCTCCCCGCCCCCTTCCACACCCCGGGGCGGGTGGACCCCGCTGCCCTCGGGTCCCTCGTGACAAAATCACCCCGACACGCCGCGAACGCGGAACAGACTTTACCTCCAGAACGAAGCTCGTTCAAGAGACCGAGAGACAACTGACGGCACCTGCCGCTTCCGCTTCTGGAGGCTTCGGCCGAAATGGATTCGGGGAACGGGAGGGGGGGGGGCGGGAAATCTCTGAGGGATTCTGGGAAATGTAGTCCCAGCTGGACCACCTCGCGTTTACAACGGGACCGCTGCGTGGGCGTGTTTTATTTTGTATATTTGCTACAAGAATAGTTTTATTTGAAATAAGAACTGAGTTGTGGGAAGGGGTGCGAGTGCGTGCGTGCGTGTGTGTGTGTGTGTATTGGGAGGAGGGGAAAGAATGTATTCTTTCAAAAGATTCCATTCGGAAAGAAAGTAGATCTAAAGTTCTTGTAATAGCATATTCCAAAGAGCAAAAGCATCGAACAAGTTTGGAGAGCGTAGTGATAGGGTTTGTACAAGAGTAAAAGAAGAGCCAATGAAACATTTTAAAAATACATAGACAACCATCTTAAAATGAGCTGTCAGTTCAGTGGATCTTCTGCTTTCAGTTCTGTTAACCATTTCTTTGGTTTTTAAGGTTGCTATTTTGGTGTTTAGTTAGGGATTTTTGTTTTGTTTTTTCCCAGGGTTTTCTGTTTGTTTGTTTGGGTGGGTGTGTTTTGGGTTTTTTTGGTGTGATATCCCCAATTCATTGATCTGTTCTTTCTTGTGTTGATGAAAGTTTTTATGAATTAACTTGCCCTTGAGAATCACTTTCATTATAGTCCTAAGTTGTTACATATCAGTAGGTGGATTTTTCTGCAAGTCTTAATGAAACGAACATTTAAGGATACACTGTGTGCAGAGAAATCTAAATATTGGAAGATAGAAAGTTTAGGTAAGACATGGTCCCTCATGGAATTCACAGTCTAGTAAGAGTCGAGTTTCCAATTTTTTTGGGGGGGGGGGCGGTCCCCTTCACTTTCAGTAAATTCTAGAAGTATATTCAACAAATTAATTTTAAAGTAAATCCAATAAATTTTAGAAGTTGATTCTAGAATTTGCCACAGGCATGTACATAAGAATTTTTAAGAGATTGATAATTCTCAAAAGGATAATATTATTTAGTTATTTACCAATTTACCAATAATAGTTATTTACCAACTATTCTTTGTATCCCCTTGACAAGCTTCTCATATTCTCTGGGAGTTCACATATCCATGTTAGGAACCCCAGTCTAGAAGGAGGATAAAATATATACGCAGATAAGTATGAAACAAAATATCTATGCTAAATTCATTAGAGACATACAAAATAAGCTGCTGAGATTTGAGGTTATGCAGTCACATGGACTTCTCATTGGGCAACTCCAATCTGTCTTGGATAGGCATTATAGACAGTAAACTGGGTCCAGAATTGGAAAAAAGTAGGAAAGTAAACTAGATAGCACTCAGAAAACTACAATTTTTTGGATCCCAACCTATTCTGTGGCATAAAGACCTATTTCAAAAAAATCCATTGATGTCTTTTAAAAGTCATAGTCATAGCAAGCTGTGGTATATGAATGTTATGGAATTCTTTTGTGCAATAAGAAATGATGAATAGGCAGATCTCAGAAATGCCTGGAAAGACTTGTAGGAACTGACACGAAGTGAAATGAGCAGAACCAGGAAAACACTGTATACAGTATCAGCAACATTGTGTGATGATGAATGACTCAGCTCTTCTCAGCAACAAAATGATTCAAGACAAGTACAAATGACTCATGAAGGAAAATGCTATCCATATCCATATAAAGAACTGATGGACTCCGAATGCAGATTGAAGCATATTTTTTTCACTTTATTCTTTCTTCTTTTTTTTCCCTTTTGACCTGCTTCTTCTTTCACAACTATGACAAATATGGAAATGTTTTACATGATAGCACATGTATAAACTGTCAAACTGCCTACCATCTTTAGAAAAGGGGAGAGAAGAGAGGGAGAAAAATTTGGAACTCAAAGTCTTGTAAAAATGAATGATAAAAATTTTTTTGATACATAATTTGAGAAAAAAGATATGATTTAAATAGGAAAAAATCTATAGTCCTTTCCAATATAACCTCCTTGCCATCCCCACTAACAAAAATTTTCTGGTTTAACAAAGAAAAATTGTTAAGCATAGTTATGAATGGTACCTCTATTCTCATTTTAAAAAATAATGTAAACTTTTACACTTAGATCAAATATATTTGGGGCACATTGTACTACACAGTGTATGACACTGGTCTGGATTTATTTTCTGCCAAACTCAATTCTGGTTTTTATTGCAATCTTCCTCTTGTTTGTATTTTTTCAACTGATCAGATTTTTGGCTGTGTATTTGTTTCTTGGTCTTGTCTATTTTGTTCCAGTGACCTAGTTTTCTGTTTTTAACCACTTTCAAATGGTATTAGTAGTTATTTGTTTTCTAATACCTTTAGAGATAGGGTGAGGCTGTCTATTGCCTATGTGAATTTGCTTCCCTGAACTTTATTTAGCTGTCTTCAAGGATCTAGTGGTTTGTCATTGGGTAGATTATACTTATTTCCCCAAAGATTATAGAAGTCAGATTAACTTTTACCCTTAAATTATCTGTTTCCTTTGGCTTGATGCACACTTTTTCTTTCACCGTTTATTCTCTTTAAATTTTATACTTCTTTCTAAAATATATAGAGAACTGAGTCAAATTTATAAGAATATGAATTATTCCCCAATTGATAAATGGTCAAAGGATATGTATTGGCAGTTTTCAGAAACAGAAATTAAAACTATATATAGTCATATGAAACAATGCTCTAAATCACTACTATTGAAATGCATTTTAAAACAACTCTGAGGTACCACCTCACACCAATCAGATTGACTAATATGACAGAAAAGGAAAATGGCAAATGTTCCTGGGGGTGTGGGAAAACTGCGACACTAATGCACTGTTGGTGGAGTTGTGAACTGATCCAACCATTCTGGAGAACAATTTGGAATTATACCCAAAGGGCTAGTCTGTATTACAAAGAGATTTTTGAAAAGGACCTTTTTGCAGCTCTTTTTATGTTAGCAAAGAGCTGGAAATTGAGGGGATGCCCATCAGTTGGGAATGACTGAACAAACTGTGGTATATGATTGTGATAGAATAAGAAATGAGGTACATTAAGTACTTTAAGAAATGAAGAGCAGGGTGCTTTCAGAAAAACCTGGAAAGACTTATGAAGTGAGCAGAACCAGAAGAACATTATACACAGTAACAACAATATTGTACAATGATCAACTGTGAATGACTTAGCCATGCTCAGCAATACAAAAATCCAAGACAATTTGGAAGGACTTTCAATGAAAAATGCTATCCACCTCCAGAGAAAGAACTGATAGAGTTTGAATGCAGATTGAAGATATTTTTTTCTTTATTTTTTGGGGTTTTTTAAAAATAGGATATTGTCTTATGAATCTTTTTTTAATATTCTTGATGATTCTATTTCAGAAATGGTGTGCTTTGACATTGACTCCTGGGTCTCCAATCTACTCTCCCTTTGGAGAAGCATAAACCAATGGAAAGCACAATCTATTCTCAGAAAGAAAAGAAAATGTTGTAAAGAGAAAGAGGATAAAGAACTAGAATGCCCACCAAGCACCCAGGGTATTAGCCAGTTTCAGAAAGAGACTAATTTATAATCAGGCAATAGGACAGAAGTTAGAGAGCAGAGATGTGGAGGGAATAGAAGAGGAAGGGAAGTGGCTAGTCCATTAAGTAAAATGATAAGAAAATGAAAGCATTATAGACTTAACAAGAGCAACAGGATAAGAAGAGAAGACTGAATGAGTAGGATTTTCAAGGAATGATTAAAACAGAGGATGAAGTCTGCAGAAATGAGTTTTTAGTGAATAAGGAAAAGGCAAAAGTCAGTCAATGGTACAGAATACACTAGAAAGAAGAAACAGGGAAATAAATTGTGTGAAAAGGTAACCATCACTCCCATCTGACTAGAAAAGAGGGAAGAGAGTTTTCCTGCCTGAGTCTGGCAATAAATTTCAGCAACTCTAAAGTCAACTGAGGAGAACTCTTTCTCTGAACTAATTTTTCCAGTGGTTCCCATCTACTTGGTTCTCTCTCACTTATCTAAAGAGGTATTTCTTTGTATATCCATTTCTCTTCAGAATGATCATCTATGCCTTTTTAAAAATTATTTTATTTGTTTTCAGTTTTCTACAATCACTTCCATATATCTTTGATTTTTTCCACTCCCTACACCTTCTTCCCCGCTCCCTCTCCAAGATGGTATGCAATCTTATATAGGTTCAACACATACATTCTTGTTAAATACATTTTCACCTTAGTCATGTTGCATAGAAGGACTAAAATGAATGGGAGAAATCAATAAAACAAAACAAAACAACACAAGAGAAAATGTTCTGCTTCATTCTGCTATCCAATTCCACAGTTCTTTCACTGGATATGGAAAGCATTTTGCCTCAAGAATTCATTAGGAATTTCTTAGGTCCTTGTATTGCTGTGAAGGACTAAGTTTACCAGAAAAATTTCTGGCATACTGTGGTTCTTGTTGTGTACCAAGTTATCCCGGTTCTGCTCCTTTCACTCAGCATCAGTTCATATAATTCCTTCCAGGTCTCTCTGAAGTCTTCCTGTTCATCATTTCTTATAGCACAATAGTATTCCATTACATTCATATACCACAACTTGTTCAGCCATTCCCCAATTGATGGGCATCCCCTCGATTTCCAGTTTTTGGCCACCACAAAGAGAGATGTTATAAATATTTTTGATCATGTGGGACCTTTTCCCATTTTTATGATCTCTTTGGGATATAGTCCCAGAAGCGATATTACTGGATCAAAGGGTATGCACATTTTTGTAGCCATTTGGGCATAGTTCAAAATTGCTCTCCAGAATGGATGGATCAGCTCACAGCTCCACCAGCAATGAATTAGTATTCCAACTCTCCCAACATGCTCTTCAACATTTATCATCTTCCTGTTTTGTCATATTAGCCAATCTGATAAGTATGATGTGGTACCTCACAGCTGTTTTGATTTGCATCTCTCTAATCAATGATCATCTATGTCTCTTGCCCATGTAGATCACATCAGGTTTAAATGCAAAGCAAAGTTTATTGAGGAAATGAATGTCATAGAAATGTTGCAGAATTTAATCCCAGACCCTTGTTCTGTAAGGAAGAGAAAAAAAATGTCATTCCATTTAATGTTATAACTGAAAGGGTCATAGAAAGTGTCCAATCTATTTTGCCTCTTTTGGCAGATCTGGAAACAGGCGCAGAGAGAAGTTACTTGCCCAAGATCACACAACTAGTAAGTGGTGTAGGTGGGACTTAAACTGAGGCCTCCTGACTCTTTCTACCACATCAAGTTGTCCCCTTATTCAGAAGAGACATGCTAGGAAGTCTAGAGGGGATTATATGAACTACCAAAGGAAGTCTGAATTTCCTTTTTTTCTAGAAAGCAACCATTTAGGTCACTTATCAGGTGTATCTGAATTAGTTTGTTTATCTCTTCCCCTACTTTATAACTGATAATCTTCCACCTATCTGTACTCAAGTTTTGATTGATACTCTCCGAGCTTCAGGAAATGAGGTTAGAGAATGCATACGCAAAGAAGCTGCCTATTTTTAAGACCATGAAAAGTATAACTTTCAACTTATAACTGGAAATAGAAATAGATGTATCATAAAATATGCAACATGTAATATGGCAGCTAGGTGACACAGTGAATAGAGTGCTGGGCCTAGAGTCAGGAAGACCTGAGTTCAAATGAGGCCTCAGACACTTACTACCTGTGTGATCCTAAGCAAGTCACTTACCCCAGTTTTTATCTGTTTCCTCATCTGTAAAATGAGCTGAAGAAGGAAATAGCAGACTACTTCAGTATCTTTGCCAAGAAAACTCCAAATGTGGTCACAGATATCTGAACATGACTGAACAACAGCATTTATCCAGGGATAGGGAACCTGTGACTTTGAGGATACAGTTTCCCCACTTACACTATAAGGTCTGCAGGTGCTTTACAAATAATATCTACTTTTATCCTCACAACAATCCTGTGAGTTAGGTGCTATTATTAGTATCAACTTGTGGATGAGGAAACTAAGGAAGAGATTAAATGACTTGCCCAGAGTCACATAACTAGTAAGTACTGGAGGTGTTATTTGATATTCAGTGTGCCACCTAGTTGCCTCATTGTCAGAAGGAACCTCCTCACTATGAGTACCATACACCAATAGTATAGATCTGACCTCTCAAATTGATCTGGTTTAGTATCTTTAGGATCAGTGATGACCTCTATCCTGGAACTCCTTTCTCATTTCCTAATACTGGTCCAGTCCAATTCAACTATTGATACAACTGTGTCATTCTTTTCTCAAGAGCACTCGGTGTACGTCTGGCATCTAATTAACATTTGTGGCAGAAGACAGCTTTTTCTCTCCAGTGGTAACATTCCTTCATCAGCATTCATGCCCTCTGGTTCCATATCATAGGACGTATCATATGTAGCCCTGGGTGTCAGTGTGGAAGAGACTGTACATTTTACTTGTAGATACAGTTATTTATATATACTGCAAATTATGACATCAGTGGGCACTAAACAATCCAGGTGAAACTGGGAAGAGACCCAGACATAACATAAGCAGAGGCCGCAGGCAGAACACATTCAACTTGCATAGATGATTTTGGACCACAGTGATGCCAACTTTAAGGAGGTGAAGCAACTGACTCTTACCACAGACAAAGCCCATGTACTGAGTTGCAGGATGGCAACGGATATGTCAATAGAATTATCATTGTGCTGCTGGAGACACACCTGGACATGCATTCCTGGGAGATATCTGGGGAAAACAAAGGAGTATCAGGACAAAAGGATGGAGGACAGATAGAATCCAGGGAAGAAGGCAAAGACTCTAGGTCTCAAATGGGGTGGGGAAGGGAAATGTGGATTTAGTATCTGAGGTAGGATTACTGCCTGGACAAATTAATTCCTTAATTTCTAGCATTTCACTGAAGGATACTGACACAAGTGTTGATTTCAGAAAGATTATCATAGATAAAATAACAAACTATGAGAGTAAAATGGAATTTCCAAGGAATAAGTATAAAAGGATAAAGTCAAGGGTAAATTCTTAGAAAAAACCTAGAGTTATACTTAGGGAGGAAAAAGAACCATCTTTAGATAGATGGGAGGAGTACATAAATGTAGAAGCCAAGGAGGAGGATATAGATAAAAATATCATTTATGTAAAGAAGCCAAAGTTGACAAGAACCACGAAAAGGTCACTGGATTTGGTTGTAAGAAAAAAGTGCCCCTTAACGTAATCCCATACAAGGACAGTTAGGTGGTACAGTGAATAGAGTGTCAGGCCTGGAGTCAAGAAAACCTGAGTCCAAATCTGGCCTCAGACACTTATAAGATGTTTGACCCTGGGCAAGTCACTTAACTCTATTTGTCTCAGTTTCTTCATCATACAACAAGCTGAAGAAGGAAATGGCAAACCACTACAGTATCTTTGCCAAGAAAACCCCAAATGGGGTCACAAAGAGTCAAACACAACTGAAAAATGATTAAATGACAACAACATAAGGATACTAATTGTTATAAGAAAAGGTTCTATCAGGGGAGAGGGAGTCAGTGAGTAGTGACAGGAAAAGAGAGAAACTAAATAGCATTCAGAACATTATCAGGTTTGGACATCAAATCTATTTGCAGTTGAGGAAATCTGTTTTAAGTTTTATATGTTTTCTTGGCTCTTGAGTAACAATATATGCTGCATTCTTAGAGGTGGATGAACCTCTAAGATTTACCTGCTGGTAAATCCTGTGGAGTTCTCATTTTTCATTTAGCAGCTTCTGAATTTCCCCATCATTTTCATCAAACCAGTCTTGGTGTTTGCGAGTGTTCTGACTCACAAGAGCAAATGCAGTGCTGCACACAAAATCTCTGAAAGCTGCCCACTCCTTTTCTTCTCCACTGTTGCCAATTGTGTGTTGGCTCAATTTTCCCTCCAAGTCAGCAGTAAACTGTTCATGCTCAGAGAAGGGCTCTAATTTGTTGACATTAATTCTTCTGGTAGTCATTTTGTCTTGGGAGCGGTGCTTTGGATGAATGTGAATATTTAGCTTGGAAAGGATAAGTCTATGGTCAGTCCAGCACCCTGCACCACACATTGCCTTTGTCATTCTCTTAGTCATCGCTGGCAAAATTCTTGCTAGAGTTCTCCTTAATAGGCTGATCCTTCACCCGGAAGATGGGCATATACCTGAGAGCCAGTGTGGCTTCAGAAAGGGCCAAGGAGGGGGAGGAGCCAAGATGGCGGAGTAGAAAGATTCACATATACTAGCTCCAAACCCACAGCCCATAAATTACCTGTAAAGAGGAACTCCCAACAAATTCTAGAGCAGTGGAAGCCACACAACAACAGAGTAGAGGAGATTTCTGTTCCAGAGAGCCCTGAAAAAACAACACCAAAGGTCCCTCATGCACCAGACTTGGAGCAGAGCCCAGCCCTGCTTTGGCCACACTGCACCAAGAGGAGCAGATCTGAGCAGGCTTCAGGGACATTGGAATCTCCGGCCGCGAAGGTCCCTCAACCCACAGGCGCTATAGGTCAGTGAAAGAGACTTCTGGGCTGGCTGAGAGGGGTATTGGGTGTCTCCATAACTCAGGCCCCCTCGGGAGGCAGCAGCAGGGGAGGCAGCAGACAGGAGCTCCCAAAGCAGGCAGGAGCTCAGATTAATTGTTGAAGATCTCCGCATAAACCCCCTGAGGGAACTGAGCCCTGTGAGGTGGCCCCACCCTCACCTGAGAACCTGAATTTAATCTCACACTGAATAGCAGCCCAGCCCCCACTGAAAGCCCTGAGGCTGGGGAGCAGCATTTGAATCTCAGACCCCAAGTACTAGCTGGGTGGATCTGGAGGCAGGTGGGTATGGAGAGAAATCTCAGAAGTCAAGTAACTGGCTGGGAAAATGCCCAGAAAAGGGAAAAAAAATAAGACCATAGAAGGTTACTTTCTTGGTGAACACATATTACCTCCTTTCCTTTCTGATGAGATAGAACAATGCTTACCATCAGGGAAAGACATAGAAGTCAAGGCCTCTGTATCCCAAACATCCAAAATAAATATTCAATGGGCTCAGGCCATGGAAGAGCTCAAAAAGGATTTTGAAAATCAAGTTAGACAGGTGGAGGAAAAACTGGGAAGAGAAATGAGAGAGATGCAATAAAAGCATGAAAAATGGGTCAATACCTTGCTAAAGGAGACCCAAAAAAATGCTGAAGAAAATAACACCTTGAAAAATAGGCTAACTCAATTAGCAAAATTGGTGCAAAAAGCCAATGAGGAGAAGAATGCTTTCAAAAGCAGAATTAGCCAAATGGAAAAGGAGGTTGAAAAGCTCACTGAAGAAAATAGTTCTCTCAAAATTAGAATGGAACAGATGGAGGCTAATGACTTTCTGAGAAACCAAGAAATCACAAAACAAAACCAAAAAAATGAAAAAATGGAAGATAATGTGAAATATCTCACTGGAAAAACAACTGACCTGGAAAATAGAACCAGGAGAGACAATTTAAAAATTATGGGACTACCTGAAAGCCATGATCAAAAAAAGAGCCTAGACATCATCTTTCATGAAATTATCAAGGAAAACTGCCCTGATATTCTAGAACCAGGGGGCAAAATAAATATTGAAAGACTCCACCAATCACCTCATGAAAGAGATTTAAAAAAAGAAACTCATTGTGGCCAAATTCCAGAGTTCCCTGGTCAAGGGGAAAATATTGCAAGCAGCTAGAAAGAAACAATTCCAGTATTGTGGAAATACAATCAGGATAACACAAGATCTAGCAGCTTCTACATTAAGGGATTGAAGGGCATGGTCTAGGATATTCCAGAAGTCAAAGGAACTAGGACTAAAACCAAGAATCACCTACCCAGCAAAACTGAGTATAATACTTCAGGGGAAAAAATTGTCTTTCAATGAAATAGAGAACTTTCAAGCATTCTTGATGAAAAGACTAGAGCTGAAAAGAAAATCTGACTTTCAAACACAAGAATGAAAAGAAGCATGAAAAAGTAAACAGCAAAGAGAAGTCATAAGGGACTTACCAAAGGTGAACTGTTTACATTCCTACATGGAAAGACAATATTTGTAACTCTTGAAACTTTTCAGTATCTGGGTAGTTGGTGGGATTACACACATGCACTCACATACACACACACGCACACACACATACACACATGCACATACACACAGAGACAGAGAGCACAGACTGAACTGAATAGGATGGGATCATATCTCAAAAAAAATTAAGGTAAATGGTGAGAGAAAAATATATTGGGAGGAGAGAGGGTAAAATGGAATGGGGCAAATTATCTCTCAGAAGAGGCAAGTAGGAGACTTTTTAGTGGAGGGAAAAAGAGGAGAGCTGAGAAAAAAACAGAAGTTTACTCTCATCACACTTGACTAAAGGAAGGAATAAAATGCACACTCATTTTGGTATGAAAACCTATCTTACAATACAGGAAAGTGGGGGAGAAGGGGATAAGCAGGGTTGGGGGGGATGATGGAAGGGAGGGTAATGGGAGAAGGGAGCAATTTGACGTCAACACTCTTGGCGAGGGACAGGATCAAAAGAGAGAATAGAAGCAATGGGAGGCAGGATAGGATGGAGGGAAATACAGTTAGTCTTACACAACACGACTATATCGAAGTCATTTGCAAAACTACACAGGTATGGCCTATATTGAATTGCCTGCCTTCTCAAAGGGAATTGGTGGGGAGGGAGGGATGGGGAGAAGTTGGAACTCAAAATTTTAGGAACAACTGTTGAGTATTGTTCTTGCTACTAGGAAATAAGAAATACAGGCAATGGGGAATAGAAAGTTATCTGGCCCTACAGGACCAGATAAGAGAAAGATGGAGGCAAGGGAAGGGAGGGATGATAGAAAAGGGGGCAGATTGGTGATAGGGGAAATTAGAATGCTCGGTGTATTGGGGTGGGGGGAGGGGACAAATGGGGAGAACATTTGGAACTCAAAATTTTGTGAAAATGAATGTAAAAAGTTAAATAAATAAACTTATTAAAAAAAAAAAAAGGAAGAAAGGGCCAAGGAATAGTTGCTATGGCATTTGCTGCCTGACAACTCCCGAAGAAATGCCAGAAGCAGAACAAAGGTTTATATACAACGTGTGTAGATCTGACCAAGGCCTTTGACACTGTTAGTCATAAGGGCTCATGGAAAATTATGTCAAAATTTGGTTGCCTGGAGAAGTTCATCAATATTGTATGTCAATTTCATGATGGCATGTTTGCCCATGTTCTGGATAATGGACAAAGCTCTCATGCCTTCCCAGTCACCAATGGAGTGGAACAGGGCTATGTGCTTGCTCCCATGCTTTTTAGCATGATGTTTTCACCCATGTTGACAAATGCTTTCAATGAGGATGAACAAGGTATCAAGGTCAACTACCATACCGATGGTAAGTTCTTCAGTTTGAAAAGGCTGCAAGCCAAGACCAAAGTGGAGGGACTGTTGGTGCATGATTTTCTGTTTGCAGATGATTGTGCATTCAATGCAGCCTCTGAAGCTGAGATACAACAAAGTATGGATCAAGTCTCTGCTGCGGGTGCTAATTTTGGCCTAATTATTAACACCAAAAAAACACAGGTGCTCCATCAGCCACCACTACACCATCTATACATGGAACCATCTGTTACAACAAATGGAGAACTTTTGAAGGCTGTGGATAAGTTCATTTACCTTGGTAGTGTACTTTCCAGGGATGTACACATTGACAATGAAGTTGATGCACACATTGCCAGAGCTAGCTCAGTGTTTGGGAGGCTCTGAGAAAAGGTTTGGGAGAGAAGAGGTATTAGACTGACTACCAAACTGAAGGTCCACAGAACCATTGTGCTGACCTCATTATTATGTCCTGTGTGGACAGTCTACGAGCACCATGCCAGGAAGCAGAAATGCTTCCATTTGAACTGTCTTAGGAAGACTCTGAGAATCATCTGGCAGGATAAGGTACCAGACACTGAAGTCCTTCCTGGAACTGAACTGCCAAGTATTCAAACTATGCTTCAGAGAACACAACTCCAATGGGCTGGCCACGTTCAAATGAAAATGTATGCTTGCCAAAAAGACTATTTCATGGAGAACTTGCAGGGGTCAGGAGATCACATGATGGACAGAAGAAATGATACAAGGACACTCTCAAGGTCTCTCTCAAGAAGTTTGGATTTGCCTGTGCAACATGGGAGACACTGGCACAGGACACTCAGCATGGTGTGCCCATATAAGGAAAGGTGCTGTGCTCTTTGAGCAAAGCAGAATTGAGACAGCACAAAATAAATGCAGGATGCACAAATTTGGGATATCCACCCTAAATATTCAAACAGACTATCTATGCCCAACCTGTGGTAGAGCATTCTGAGTTCGTGTTGGTCTGATCAGTCCAGTCGGACACAATGAAATTTCACTTTACAATGGTGAGGTCATTTTGGCCTCTTCAAAGACAAAGGACAACAACCAACCAACCATGTCAATATTCCCACGTCCAAAACCTCAAAGGGGAATATGAACTGGTCTCATGCCCAAAAACCTTCTTGAAAGAGCTCAAGAAGGATTTTAAAAGTCAAATAAGACAGATAGGAGAAAAACTGAAGAATTCCTTTAAAAATACAATTGACAAAATGTAAAAAAATACCCTGAAGAAAATAACTCCTTAAAAAGCAGAATTGGCCAAATGGAAAAGGTGGTACAAAAGCTAACTGAAGAAAACTTAAAATTAGAATTGGACAAGTGGAAGCTAATGATTCTATAAGACATCAAAAATCGGTGAAACAAAATTAAATAAGTGAAAAAAATAGAAGAAAATGTAAAATACCTCATTAGAAAAACAACTGACCTGGAAAATAGATCCAGGAGAGATAATTTAAGAATTATTGGGCTACCTGAAATCCATGATCAAAAAAAGAGCCTACACAGCATCTTTCAAGAAATCATCAAGGAAAACTGCCCTGAGGTCCTAGAACTAAAGAGTAAAATATTCATCAAAAGAATCCATCAGTTACCTCCTGAAAGACATCCCAAATTCAAAACGCCAAGGAATGTTGTAGCCAAATTCTAAAATTACCAGGTCAAGGGAAAAATACTGCAAGAAGCCAGAAGGAAACAATTCAAATATCATGGAACCACAGTCAGGGTTATGTGTGACCTTTCAGCTTCTACGTTAGAAGATCAGAGGGCTTGGAATATGATATTCTGCAAGGCAAAAAAGCTTGGATTATAAGCAAGGATCAACTACCCAGAAAAATTGAGTATAATCTTTCAGGGGAGGAGATGAACTTTCAATGAAATAGGGGACTTTCAGATTTTCCTGATGAAAAAATCAGAGGTCAATGGAAAATCCAATCTTCAAATACAAGACTCAAGAGAGGTATAAAAAGGTAAACAGGAAATTTAAAATCTTCTTATTCAATAAGTGCAAACTGTTTACAGCCCTACACAGGAAGATGATACTTAAAGTAATGGGAATGACTCTATAAACCAGTCATGAAAATAATTTCCTTACATCTTTAAAAAAAAATTATTTTTTTATTCTGAATTTAGTGGACATTTTAAAAAAAGACAGCTCTATAAACAAAAACTGAAAATGACTATATGTGAAACTGTGAATCTTTATTATGTCACCTGCTTTTTTTTAAAAAAAAAGTATATAATCAACAAGTTTCATTATATTTTTTGGTACCTCCTTTAGAAGAATATAAATTACTTGAGAGTAGGCTCTATTGATTTTTTTGTTGTTTTTGTAGCCCAATTAGTGCTTTTCATTGATCCTTAGATCACCATTTTAGTCTTTAATATAACTGATAAAACAACTTTAAATTACTAGTAACTAACATTCTTTTTCACATTTTTATTTTTATTCTGAACTTAAACACCAAAGAAAATGAGCATTTGCATACACTTAGAACAGAAAACAGAGGATTGTAGATGAAACTGCAAGTCTGTTATATACAGCTTGATATTCTTTCATATCTTTCATATACACACATATATATGTGTGTATAACATCAACCAGTAATTTTCTAAGCTGACCTCCTTATCTGACCTTCTTTCTAGCTTTCCTTCTGTTCTTTTCTCTTCACTTTTTAGAAAGATACCTCAATGACCCTTTATTTTCCTTTCTTTTGGTATTCTGTCCTTATCTTCCCTACCCTCTTAACTCTCTTCCCCAACTGCAAAATCCTGAAAAACAAAGTTCTTGTAACAAATATAGCCAAGGTATACAACTTTCCACATTGTGTATGAAAAGATAGGTCTCTTTCTGCCTCTTGGGTCCACCAGTGCCAACATTCATCATCAGTCTTCTGAAATCATAGTTGGCCACTGCAATGATGAGAATTCTCCAGTCTTTAATTCGGATCACTTCATTCTGCATCAGTTTGGACAGGTGTGGTGAGGCTAGTCTGAAACTATCCCTTTCAATGTTTCTTATAGCACAATAATATTCCATTACATTCCTATACCATAATTTGCTTAGTTTTGCTACTTGTTGATAACATTTCATATCAGAAAATCTAAGAGGTGGAAAAGGAACTCTGAGGCAAGTTAGTCCAATTTGTATCTGAACAAAATGAACCTCTACCACATACCCAACGAGTGTGAGAGAGTCTTTGAGCACCTCTAGTGAGGACAAACCTATCATCTCCCAAGAAGCTCATTTCACTTCTGGAACCCTCCATTAGGAAGTTTTTCCTTATATAGAGTTTAAATCTGCCTCTTCAGAATGTCCTCCAGTTTCTCCTAGTTCCGCTGTCTCTGGAGAGGTAGAAAAAGTCTAATAAATTGGCAACTTGTTGGACAGTGGATAGAGTACTGTGCTTGGAGTCAGGAAAACTCATCTCCCTGAATTCAAATTTGGCTTCAGACACTTACTAGCTGTGTGACATTGGTCAAGTCACTTAACCTCTGATTGCTTCAGTTTCTTCAGTTGTAAAATGGGAATAATAATAGCACAGAGCTCATAGGGTTGTTGTGAGGTTTAAATTAATACTTGTAAAGTTGTTATTATTATTGTGTAATGGTCCTTCCTTTCCCCAACAAAATCTTCCCTTCTCCTAGCTAAACAATTTCTGTACCTTCAACTAATTCCTACATGGTATGTTCTTCAGTCATTTGTGAATAAAATAATTAGATCTCTAGCTAGTTGAAGTTCCTCGTTATGTATTCTGGTATCACACTTGACACACTGTAGCTTGTTCCTGACATTCCTAAATTGTGATGCCCAAAAGAGAATAAAATCTTCTGATGTGGCCTAATAATGCAGCCTAACATCTTTTTTACTCCATTTTCACACAGTTGACTCAAATAGTTTGAAGTTCATTAAAAAACCCAGACCTTATTGTTATAAAAAATTTATTGGCTTTTTTACAGTATCTTTATTTCCAAATACACTCCTACCTCCTCTCCAACCCAGTGAGCCTGTCTTATAACAAAAATTTTTTTTAAAGATATAGCACCCTTCCATGGTTGATTGAACAGTAACCAGACATGGAAAATCTTCAAATGTTTCAAGGACTGGCCTCAAAAACCAGTCCATCCTTACTACACTGAGCGGGGAAAGGGTAGTTCATCAAAATTAACCAACACATCAACTAAGCCAGACAATACAGGTAATGTTCCACACCTATAGTCTTTCTGTTGGGCCATGACTAGTTTTTTGAGTTTTGTATTGATATCTTTTGTTTCTGTATCACACTCATTTCCAAATCTCTCCAATTGGTGAGTCATCTCTTATAAAGAAAAGGAAAAAAGGGAAAAAAAGTGTTCAGTAAAACACATCAAAAAGGACTGATAGTTTATATAAGGAATATTCAACATCTACAGTCCCCCACCTCTGCAAAGATAAGAAACAGGAACATTTTCTTACCTCTTGGGGGCAAACTTGACATCTAGATTTTTTTTTTGCAAAGACTGTCTTCTAGTCACATCTCTCACTTCCTATATCTGTAAAGGAATAGGATAATGATTGGAGGGGGCATTTAATGTAGAATCTCACATTTAACTATGTTTTATTTGACTCATTGTTCAAGGCTTTTTATTATTCTTACTCCGTCACACAGTATGTCAACTATAGCTCTTAAATCAGTTGCAAATTTGACTGATGTGGCTTTTTGACTGAGTTCAAGTTTTACAGAACAAATCCTTTTACTAAGTGGATTTGTTCTATGAAGTTTGGATTCAGTCAAAGGGCTTCACTTGAGGACCACATGTGGCAGGTTCCATACCCCTGAATTCTAGCCTATCTCCCCATTTTATCTACAATCAGTGACTCTGTCAAATGCATTGTTGAAATCTATGCATACTATGTGTACACTGTTCCCTTATTCTACAATCTATTTACTCAGTCGGTCTTTACACTTTATACTTGCTCTGACTTCATTTTCTTTCCCTCCCAATCTTTACTTCATAATTAATCAATTCAACTATACACTGCCATCTACTTTAAAACCTTCTGCCTTTTTCTCTTATTGCTGCTCAACCCCTTCCAAATATCGTCCCTGGATTGTTACCATTATCCATTTTCTCTGCTTTTCCTCATCATGCTGGAGCAAGTCATATAACATTAGAACTGGAGGAAATCATATAACCAAGATGACTGGATACATGTTATCCGACTTCAACTGAGTCCCTACTGCAGCAAGCAGTGATCAATAAAAGCAAGGAATGCTTAAAAAAATTTTCCCTAATTGATTCCCGATCTCATTCTTCACAAAAGCTACTCCAAATATTCTCAAGATTCCTACATCTTTCCTTCTACCCATGCTCTCAGCTGATGACCCTGGGCTAGAAGAGAAAGTGGTAAGCTTTACCTAAGCAGTGGACTCTAAATACTAGAATAAACCAAACAGAAACCAATGACTCCATGAAACAGCAAGAAAATAAAAATAAAACCAAATGATTGGAAAAAAATAGAAAATACAAGATATATAAGAAAACCACTGATCTAGAAAACAGGGTTTTACTAAACTACCAAAGGATTACTTTATAGAGTTAGAAAAAAATACTGAAATTCATAAGGAAGAACAAAATTTCAAGGGATATAATGAAAAAAATGGGAAAGAACCCCCTACCACTACTAGATCTCAAACTATAACAAAGTAGTAATTATCAAAATAATCTGGCAGTATTTAAGATGTAGAAAACCTTGTCAATGGAAAAGATTAGGTATATAACATGTAGAAGCAAAAATATATAGTAGTAACATTTGAAAAAAATTCAAAAACCCCAACTATTGGAGTAAGGATTCACTACTTGGCAAAAACTATTAGGAAAATTGGAAAGCAGTCTGACAGAAATTAAGTCTTGCTCAAATATCACACCATATGCCAAGATACACTCCAAATATTTATGTGACTTAAACATAAAAAGTCACGTTACAAACAAATTAGAGAAGCAACGAAGACATCATCTCAGAACTATGGCTGAGGGGAAAGTTCATGACCAAACAGCTAGACAGTATCAAAGAAGATAAAAGAGACAATTTTGATGACATTAAATTTAAAAGTTTTTTACAATACAGCTAAAATAAGGAAAAAACTGGGGAGGGGGGAAATTGCAGCAAGTTTTTTTCTTTCTAAGATATATAAGAAACTGATCCAAATCTACAAGAACAAGATCCATTCTTCAATAGGTAAATGATCAAAGACTATGAACAGGAAGTTTTCCAAGGAATCTAAGCTATCAATAGCCTTATGGAAAAAAAATCTTAAAATAACTTATAATTAGAGAAATGCAAATTAGAGCAATTCAGATGACTGGAGATAAAAGCGTATTATTCAACTTGAGGGACAAGTCATAGACTCAAAATGAAGAATGAGACACATTTTTGAACACAAACAATGTGGGAATTTGTTTTGGATGCTTATTATGGTGGTTTGGAATGTATTTTCTATACTATATCATGAGTCTATCATCTCTGTCAGGAAATGACTAGTATAAGAGGACAGAAGTCTGTCCTCTTGGGTCATAGTCGGTTGCCATTATTATAAAAATGGTTATCTTGATTCTCCTCACTTCATTTTGTATCAATTCATGTTTCTTCCTAGGTTTCTCTGAAAACAACCCTCTGAAGAATTTGGAGAAGCTAGAGAAGTCCTGTACGAAGCGATGCGAGGGAAATAAGCAGAACAATTCACAGGAAGTACAAGGACACCACATGGGGAGACTTTCGGAACTTCATAGAGCTTTCACTGGAGGTTATTTCCGGCTGCGAAGAAGTAAACTCCAGGTGCTTCAGATGTACCACTTAACGCACTGCCTTGTTTCGTGTAGTCATACTCTTTCGGCTGAAAAAGGATCCTATAAAGGTGGGAGGCGACAGGTTAGCCTTTGAGAGATGACATCAATGTTGAAAAAAAATAAACAACCACCGGCAGGCGTCAAAAAACATTTCTCTAAAACAAACAGCAACCACGAAAAGCAGACGACTTTCTGCCTGGAAAACTAGAGAACGGAGGTGCGTCGGTAAGGCGGCCAGCAAGCTTTTACTTTTATGTTCCGGGTACTACCTCTGCAATGAACGGGAAGGCAAAGTCACCGTCCCCTGCTCTCGGGGAGTTCTACCGAGAGGTACGTACAAGACGGATACAGCGAAAGTAGAAGTTAACCTCGGAGCGAAGGAAGTAGCAGCGATCGTCTCCTCCACTTCCGGCCAACCCCGCCCACACACTTGCGTGCCACCCCGCCCGTTTCAGGTGGGAAGGAAGGGAATCCTCCGTCCTTTCAGAAGCCATCTGAGCCCCCGCCCACGGGGAAGGGGTCAGCGCAGTCCCGCTTCCCGCAAGCTTCTCGAGACACTCACTCACGCACGCTCTTTACCTCAGATCGAGGCTGGTTCCAACCCCTACGCTCCCAATTTCTTCGCTCCTCGTGCCGGGACCCCATTTCCCAGAGGACTCTGCGGCGTTTCGCCCTAATCAGGCCTGCAGATGGATTCTGGGACGTGAAGTCCGAGCGTGAAAGAAGAGACTGGCCCTATGGACTCTGGGAAATGTAGTCCTGGGTTACCGTTTGTGCTGCCTCTTTTCTCGGGTCCTCTATCAGTCATGAGTTTCCTAGGTGCCGGTCTGTGTGCTAAGAGCCGGGGGTGCAAAGAGGTGCAAAAACAGACCCTGTCCTCAAGGAGCTCATAGGCTAACGGGGCAGATGATGTGCAAACAACTGTGTAGGATACATTGGAGATTATCTCGGAGGAAAGATGCTACCACAAAGGAGGGCTAGAAAGACTTCTACTAGGATGGGATGTTAGCTGAGACCTGCGGATACCAAGGAAGCCAGAACCTAGACGGAGGGAGAGAAGTCCAGGCATGGGGGACGGTGGATGAAAATGTCTGGAGTTGGGAGATGACATGTTTTGTTACAGGAGCAAGGAGGCTTGTGTCACTGGACCACAGGAGTGTAAGGGGCCAAGTAACGAAAGGCTTTCTATATTTGAACCTAGAGGTGGGAGCCCCAGGAGTTTGTTGAATGGGGCTGCTCTGCAGGAGATGACATGGTCACACTTGAGTTCTATGGAAGATGGCTTTGACCATTGAGAGATGAATGGATGGGAGTGGTTGGAGACTGGAGGCAGAGAGACCTTAATTAGGGGGCTGTTGGAGTGGTTGGAGACTGGAGGCAGAGAGACCTTAATTAGGGGGCTGTTGCAGTGGTCTAGATGATGAGGGCTGAAAGCGGGGTGTGAGACCCTCGCAAGGACCCAGGGACCCTGTAGCCTGGAGAAAAATTCACGGACTCAAACATTCTTGAGGTCAAGGTAAAGATTTATTACACTTGTCAGCAGGCAAGAGTTCTTAGGGAACCTGCAACATTAGAGGGTATAGATAAAGTTTATTTAGGATATTCTATAGTGAACGTGCCAAATATGCTAACTGGGTGTTTTGGGGGATTAGGAAGTGGTTAAGGAGTGGTCAGTTCTTAAAGGAATATGCACTTTTGGTATCTACTGCCCAGGTATTTTACCAGAAATTCATCGGAAAATAGCCCAAGGGGAGTGTTACATGGAGGTGTGGTTTTAGACCGAAAAGTCACTAAGTCATCTAATGGTCAGAGCTGGCTCAGAAATACCAGGTTGCTCTCATCAGTGCCTTGTTAGACAAAATAAATGTAAGGGAGTATACTTATGTCTAAGTCTATGATACGAATGATTGGTCAGTGAATAGTAAATGTCATTATAACCCAGTGCACTGCCTATTCAGTCAATTCAGACTAATAAGTTCTATAGGTGCAGCTGGCTGCTGTATCAGGAAGGGAGATAATGGTTGTTTCTGGGGCAGGCTGTGTCCTTGGGCTGGGGAGAAACTGCCTGGGATAGTGTTTTGAGGCTAGGGAGAAATGTGATTTTTAAAGAGAAACGTGATTTTAGAATTGGGGCCCAAGCACATGCACTCAAGCACCCCATCACAGGTAAAAGGTAATGAGAGCCTGCACCAGAAAGGTGGCAGGGTGAGTGGAGAGGAGGGAATGTGTTGGAGAGATGTTTTGAAGATAGAAATTACAAGATGTTTGGTGACTGAAGGTGAGCTGAGTATGAGTGAGGGGTGGTGGATGATGAAGACTTTGCAAGCTTTGGTAAATGGGAGGATGGTGATACCTGTTTGATTACCTGCTTTGCCTTCTCTCCTTCTTTCCTCCCCAACCTCCAAGTCCTTTTACAAGTAAGAAAACAGAGGCCCAGATGTGGGAATCAATTTGACCAAAATCATGAGGCTAGTCAATTGGTAGACAAGATCCAATGACAGGTCCTTTGGCTTCATATTCTATCACTTTCTTTGTACTCCCAGCCAAAATCAAGAGGTTTGTATTATATTAGAACAAAATGTGGTCATAGAAACTCTAAAATATGATGAGATGTCAGAATGCCCGAATCTACAATATGGGATATTATAAAACACACAGGCAAAATAAAAGAAAAAGACACAGCTGTATCAGCTTTTAGTGGTTTGCTAATAACTATAAGGAAGAGAAGTGTTACAATGATAGAAATAGAACAACTTTTAGCTGGATGGAATGAAGATTGCAATCAAAAACAGATTCTTTTTAGTAGAGAAGCCATTAAGACAAAAGCTTAAAGGTTCTTTAAGGCTGTGAAAGAAAGTGGAAACAAAGTAGATAATGAAGAAATTTTTACTGCAAGCCTTGGTTGGTTCAGTCACTTTTAAAATTGAATTTGACGGCCTAATGTTAAAATTATTGAATGGGTGGCCAATGCAAATGAGGTTTCATGTATAAATAGCCAGATATTTTGAAGAAAATAGTTGAATAAGGTAACTATACTAATCAGTAAATTTTTAATGTGGATGAAACAGGCTTATTCTGGAATAAGATGCCTTTCAGAATTTACGTTTCTAAAAAATAAAAAAATTAAACTGGATTTAAAGTGTCTGAGAGATCCCAGATACTTTTATTGAGAGGTAATTCAGAAGGGGATTTTAAACTAAATCTGACACTTGTTTATCATCTCAAAATCCTCACTCTAAGAGGCTACAACTTCTTCCAGTTCTTTGGGGATCAAATAAGAAAGCATATTTCTAAGAACTTGTTTATGAGCAATTAGAAAAGTTAAGGACTAGTAAGGGGTCCCCTGAACTTGTCTTTTTGAGTTGCCATTTTTGCCAGAAACATTGGACCCAGAGCATGTGGGAGGCCCTGCATATGTCAAGGATGAAGGGCCCCAACTGACATAATTGTTGTTTGCATCCCAAGCTGGATTCCCAGTGTATCCTTGGTAGGCAAGACAGGAGCCAGTCAGTCAGTGTCAGGCTGGGAAAATGCTTGTGCAGCTGGGCTCCTTTGCAGATAAAGGGACCCCCCTATCTTCATAGTCTAGGGTTTCTATGGAGAGAGAATGAGGCTTTTGCCATTGCTCCTTGTTTTTGGAGGAGTTTTGTCCTTTTCCCCACCTTTACTGCATCTTTCCCCTCCTATGTCATACACCTTCCTGTTTTCTCTCCTTTTGTTGTACTGTCATAAATATGCAAACTTTTGTAAGGACTGTGAACTCTGCGGATTCCACATACATGTGCATTTCTCTTATAATGAACCTCATTTTCACATAAGTCTCATGACATTGTGATTTCCTGACAGAAGCCATTATCATTGAAAACTAGCTTTAGCTTCATCAAGAATTTGTTGTTCAGTTGTGTTTGACTCTTCGTGACCTGGTAGACTATAGCCCACCAATACTATCCATTGGGTTTTCTTGGCAAAGATGTTGGTGTGATTTGCCATTTCCTTCTGTGGATTAGGGCAAACAGAGGTTAAGGGACTTTCCCAGGGTGACACAGCTAGTAAATGCCTGAGGCTGGATTTGAACTCATCTTCCTGATTCCAGCCCTCTCTCTCCCCATGAATATAATGGAATAATATTGTACCATAAGAAATTATGAAAGAAACTATTTCAAAGATTTATGAGTAATGTGAACTAAAGCAAAGTGAAGTGAGCAGAACTGGACAAAAAATTTATGCAAGTACCAAAACATTGTAAATAAAAACATTTTTGAAATATTTTAGAACTCTGATCAAAGCTATGACCAACTGTGCCTCCAGTGATCTTGTGATAAAGCATGTGGTTGACCTGAAAATTTGGTTAAAAAAGGCAAACAGACTAAATGGATATTGTTTATTCCCTTAAAGCTAGCAGTTACATGGCAATGGAGCCAGAAGGAAAGCTCTGACTGTCTGATAGAAGAATGACCAGGCTTAAATCTGTTTTAGGACGATCTAAAGATGTCTGTGTCTCTCAGATTTATGGTCTCTATATGTGTTTAACTATACCATGAGAAAGGAACATTCTTAATTTAATACAATAAGATAACAGATAGACAAAGTTTCAATTGAAATTACAACCCAGGATATTTGTGTTTTCTTTGCCATTAACATGCCATAACATAGTATGTGTCCATAAAATATTAAAATACAGAAAAAGTGTATCAAGATAATGTCTCAGGGTAAGGTCTCATAAAGTATGGTAAGTCAGCCCCAACTGGTCTTGTTGACATAAGAAGAGGTATTTTCTGAGTTTACTTCAGAGAACAAAGAGACTGTTAGGTCCAGGCTCTTCTTTTGATTGATTAATTCAGGCTTTTATTAAAGTCCAAAAATTATATTAAATATTATCACTTTTTCTACCTTCTGATAGCTGGGATGGTCTCAAAATGCCAGAAAGGACATGTTTTTTGGACCTGGCCACTACATGAACTCATTTTTACTTGACTAGGCTTATTTGGTTTTTTCCTGTCTTTCAGTTTTTAATTGGGGCATGAGGTAGAGAGAAGAGGTGATAATGATATTTGTTCAGCCTTTCCCCACTTCCTTAGAGCCTAGTCTTTCCCTCCCCCTTTTAATTCCACCTTCAAAATCCATATGTTTTATTTTGGGCTATTGTCTCCATGACTTTAACTTTGTTCTTTGATTTCCTTGCTTCTCCATTCTTGTTTTTTTTCCCTGTTGATTTTGATGGATTTCTACATCGAATTGCTTCTGTTTGTGTGATGTGTATGTGTGTTGAACCTTTCTTTGTTTATCTCAGAGTTCTTTTCTTTCATCTAATGATCACTCCCCCCCCAGCTCCTTCCTTTGTGTTTATATATTCTTCTCACAAACGCCAGTTATAAGAAGTAGCAAGTTCTACCCCATTCTTCCTCCTTTCCACACCAATGTATTTCCTCAATCTTTGTCTCTCTTTCCTCTACTAATACTCTAAGAATAGAAGCAATGCATCCCAGGTCTTCTGTTTTGCTCTTTAACTTCCTCAATACCTCCTGAAGACATAAATGTTCTAAAGATCAACTTGTTTAGTTTTCCCATATTAGAATTTTAGGACCACAGCATCATACAGCTTCTAACTGTTCAAACAAATTTACCTAAGTTTCACTTGATTGCATTTCCTTTTTCAAAGTCTTTGCATGAAGAATGCTTGGAAGTCCTCTATTTCATTAATTTTCATTTTTTTCTACCATAAAGTTATACTTTTTCCTGGGTAAATTGCTCTTACTTGTAAACCTGTGTTTTGCCTTTGGGAATATTATATTCCTCCTCTCATCTATAGTACAAACTGCCATGTCCTGTGTGATCCTGGCTGTGGTTCTTTGGTACTTGAATACCTTCTTCTGGATTCTTGCAATATATTTTATTTGATATGAAAGCTCTGGATTTTGAATGTTATGTTTCTGGGAATTTTACTTTGAAGTTTTCTTCCACGAAGTGATTGGAGAATTTTTTTTCAATTTGTACTTTGTCAAATAAATCTAGGCAATTTTCATTTATGATTTCTTAAACTATAATATCCTGAAAAGAAATATCCTTTAAATTAGTTAGTATTGGTTGATTTATTCTTAGCTTGATTATAGGATTAAGCTTCCTTCCTTAGGGAAAGCTATTCCTAACAGCCAAGTCAAACTTACATAGATATTCTCTTAAGTCTAGGTTACCTATAGATTTAGTGAATAGATTGATAAGATTTTATCATTTAATAATAGGTAAAGCATATATCTTTGCAGGAATAAGATAATCATAGGATTATAAGACTCTTTTTAAAACCTAAATTCCCCTTTCTAGCAGCTAGAGAAAGGACGGGGGTTAACTAACTGTTAAATTCCTCTTTAGAGTCTTAGTAGGTAAGTTCTCTTTTTTTCTTGAGCTAGAGGTTAAGTCTAACTTGAGTATAGTAATCTTGGCAGATGGAGTGGGTACCTAAAAATCACAAGATCCCCTTTAAAATGAACTTTCTGGTTACAAAAGGCATTACCTGTAAGGCAAGGACTTCTGAGATAATCTCACTTTGATGAATTTGGGTTAAGAAAGTCTGGGAAAAATGAACTAATCAGATGCCCTGTTTTGTCCAATTGAATTATGTTCAAAACAAGTTTCCTATTTTTTATTCCTGTTTTCTGTTATAAAAAACAAGCTCTGTAAATCACTCCTAATTACTGAGGAACTAATTGACCTGATTTAATGGTAATTAATTAATTAACTACTTAAATCAATGCACCATTTATTTGCTTGGTAACTTTGTACCTGAGTTTCTTCTTATTTCAGACAATTAACTTTAGCAGTTGGCACCCAGGTGAGAACTGAGGGATGAACTCCAGGCTTCCATAAGTGGTCCTTTGCAAGGAATTTCCCTGAGAGCTCTCTGGTCACAGAGGGACTTCTCTGAGCTCTGCCTTGGAAGCCTGAAATCTCCTCAGTCCAGAACCTAAATTCTTCAAAGCTAAAGTAAGCCTCTATTTCAAGGAGGAAACTACCAATTTTTCTTTTATTCTGCAGAAATTAACTGCAAACTTCTAAGATTCTTTCAAATTTAAGGTAGCCTCCACTTTGGAGAAGAAAAAGCTTTTTATTAGGTGATGTCCTTCACATTAGTAAAGAAGAAAGGGTTTTGTTTTTTTATCTTGGTTTGGTTTTTTTTGTTTTTGTTTTTGTTTTTTCAGAAAAAATCCTTTATTAGAAGATTATCTCCTGTGGGGAAAAAAGTGTTTAGAAAAAAAAACTTTTAAAGAAGTAAAATAGGCATTTCTCTTTAAAAAAAAATTATGCCATTTAGTAGACAGCCTAAAAGAAGTAGAATACTCTAGTAGGGACCGGTTCTAAAAAAAACAAAGAAAAAAAGGACAGGGAGGAAGACTGCTGAATTGTGTTTGTCTTAAACATGTGTGTGTGTATGTCAAGTTTGATTTACGTGGGTGAGCCCAATTAGCAAATCTGACTAAACAACTTGCCATTGTAACGAAATTGTTTTCTTATTGATAAGATTATGAAAGCATTAACACAAACAATAGACAGAAGAATTAGTCATAGACTGAGAGCAGGATACCAGCACAGGACCGTCTAAGTTGTATACATAAATAAAAGAGACAAATCCTGACTTCAAAATAGCCTAGAAGAAACTGTGGAGAAGCTCAGTTCTGATTTAATGTTGTCTCAAGTCTTTTGTTATATGTTCTGTATTTGTCTGTTTGGTGAATGATAAAACTAAATTTAGAAATAGTGGGTTCCTTGCTTCAACTAGAAAGGGACTTTATACAGGTAGGTAAATTTTCATTATGATTTAGATGAGTGAAAATAGTTCTCTAGTTTAGCAAACACAGCAATGTAGATTTAACCATACTTCATCATATTTCATTTGTGTGAAACTGAGTTTTTTGCTGACACAGTTACAATCAAAGTTGATAGTAAAAAAAAATTACTAGTAACACCATCCTCAATGACATCCCATTTAAGAAGCTTTGTGCTAAAAAAACAAGCCCACCCATCACATGAATAATATTAGTTTGTTATAAATATGAATATTTTAAAGGATTTTTATCAATTGTATTATGTGAAAGTTTAATATTTTTGCCCTAACACTTTAGTAAATGTATAAGTGTTTTAATTATGAGCTAAGAAAATGCTTCATATGGGTTGTTTTATAAAAAGCATGTATAACGAATGAAGTTTTTTATTTAAGAAAATGGGAGCCAGGTGCTGGAGTTTGGTGTAATTTTTTGGTGGGATAAGAAAAGGGTTCTCTTTCAGTATTTTTGTACTCTTCAAGTTAAACCTTAAGAAGAACTGGATTGAGGGAGAGGAATAAGGGTTGTGGCTTGTTTGGTTTTTTTTTTGAGATATTATCAGAATTGCATTTTATAATAGTATATACAGACTTTTGGTTCAAGAAGTTCAGTGGGAAAAGACAAGAGATAACTAAATAGCAACCATAGTAAATAGTAACAAGTTTTAAAATGAATTTTATTTAAAATAAGAGTAATCAGCCTTAAGTTTTTATGTAGCCTCTTTTCCCACTTTGAGTCTTGAGTATTTAGTAAAGTGACACGTCTGACTAAAGTTTTCCTATAATTCATTACATTCCCAATTTCTATTCTTTGGCATAACGTCGCTGATGCTGGATAACAGATGACTTTCGACTAAAAACTTTGCCACATACACTACATTCGTAGGGCTTCTCTCCAGTATGAGTTCTCTGATGTCGACTAAGGTGACTTCTCTGGCTGAATGCTTTCCCACATTCACTACACCCAAAGGGCTTCTCTTTACTATGAATCCTCTTATGTTGAGTAAGAGATGAGAGGACAAAAAAGGCTTTCCCACATTCATGACATTCATAAGGTTTCTCTCCAGTATGTATTAACTTATGTCTAGTAAGTAGAATTTTCTGGCTGAAGACTTTCCCACACTCATTACATTCATAAGGACTCTCTCTAGAATGAATTCTCTGGTGTCGAGTAAAAGATGAGTGATCAAAGAAGGCTTTTTCACATTCATCACATTCGTAGGGCTTCTCTCCAGTATGAATCCTCTCATGTACAGTAAGAGATGAACGATCAAAAAAGGCTTTCCCACACTCATGACATTCATAAGGACATTGTCCTGTGTGAGCCATCTGATGTCTCCTGAGGCTACTGCTATGTCTGAAGGCTTTCCCACACTCATTACATTCATAGGGCTTCTCTCCAGTATGAGTTCTCTGATGTCTGGTAAGGGATGAGCGATCAAAAAAGGTTTTCCCACATTTATCACATTCAGGCCCTCTGCCTTTAGAGGGATTTTTAAGTAGGTTCATTGGTATTTGCTTGAAACATCTTTCACGGCAAAGGAATTTTCCCCATGGTTCCCCTTTAGCATTTTGTCTCTTTTTTTCCAACTTACTCTTAGGTAGAAAATCTTCTACTCTGAGTCTTTCTATTAAAATTCCTGGTGATTCTAATTCAGAAATGTTCTGCTTCAGAGGGGACTGTTGCACTTTAATTCTACTTTCCAAGTCTGAAATGATACAACACAAATTTATTCTCTTTGCTAGGAAAAAAAAGGAAAATATTTTTAAGGAAAGAGATTAATGAAATCAAAGGTAATTCCTACTAAGATACTAATGCTATTGGACAAGTTTTCAAAAAATCCTGGTAAACTAGGAAAAGATTATCCAGTGGGAGAGAAGTTGTGAACAGGTAGAACTTGGTGGTAGGAAGGTAATTAGTAAGGCAAGCAGAAAATATGAGAGCCTAACCAGGAACAGAGGCAGCCACGTGGTACAGTGCATAGTGTGCTGGGCCTGGAGTCAGAGAAGACTAATCTCTCTGAGTGCAAATCTGGCCTAAGACACTTACTAAGCTGTGTGACCCTGGGCAAGTTCTTTAACCCTGTCTGCCTCAGTTTGATCATCTGCAAAATGAGCTGGAAACAGCAAACCACTCCAATATCTTTACCAACAATATCCCAAATGGGGTTACAAAGAGTCAGACACAATTAAAACAAGGAAACAGCAAAAAACCAAGAACATGATAACATATAACTCCTCATGCTCAAAAAGAGGAGAGACCAGGGATGAGTAAGGATTAGGACAGGATCTGGAAATTAAAGGGTGGTGTCTGGACAGGATAAGTAGAGACACAGAACTGGAGAGCTAGCAAAATGAAAGCCAAGCAAAGGAAAAATGGGCCTTAGTGTGGTCCCACCAACACTGACATAGAAGGTATTATATCTGAGCTCATAGCAATGGACCTTGAGGCCTTGGGGCTGCTGAATATGGCCCCTCATTAGGGGCTCTTCCTTCCAGTGAGTTTTCTTTTTGACTTCCCTATCACTTATGTATTCACCTTGATAGATATTTCTTGGGATCTCTTCCTCTTCAGTTCTCTGCCAATCAAATACCCAAGGCTCCTTCCCTTGTTCCAACTGGAAGATCATATTGGGTGTAGAAATGGGAAGCCCTGTTTATATAAAAAGAGGAGGAAACACAGTGGTTTGTGTTGGAGACAGACAACTGTCCCAGAAGTCAATCCAAGATCTTTGTTTGTTTGTTAGGGATGTGAAATGTAGAATCATATAATATGAGCATTGGAAGGACCTATATCCATCTAGTCCAAATCCTTTGTATTCCAAGAGAGGATATGAAAGCCATTTCCAGGTCAGGATGTTAAGAAGTGCCTGACTTACTACAGATCAGATCATTAACAAGTAGTAGGGATGGGATAAGCCCCGTTCTCTTGATCCTGCTATACCACAGTCCCTCCTCACTGAGAAAGGACAAGATAGAAATGTCTAGAGAGAATTGCAGAGATTTCTGATGGTGTTACAGGTGTTTCTAGAACCCTTGGATAGGAAAGGTTATGGTCTCAGAGGGATACAATGAGAGATAAATACCTGGTCTCTGAGTCCAAAAAAGGTTATAAATCTCTGGCCTGAATGACTCCAAAGTCTCCATAGCTGTTAACAATTATTTTTGATATACCTATACCTCAAGATTTGTTGAAAAGGGAGGCTCTGTCTCCTCTATCCTGCCTTCTAGACCTTGCCTGGTACCCTTCCTACCTAGTGTTTTGTGTTTTTTGTTTTTTACTTTGCAAGCACAAGGAGTCCGTACTTTCTTTCATGCATATATCCCATTCTCATCACACTGTCTTTCTGTAATGCACCCTTCCCCATCTCTTGGATCTAGTTTTAGAGTAGGAAGTTTTCCTTCTTTTTATCAGCCCAGGTTCCCCCTTAGGCTATAAAACAGATCATACTGTTGTCACCTCCCTCTTGTTTAAGTCTCCATGGCTCTGACTTCAGAAAAATACTATTTCCCCCCTAAACTATCATTTTTTCACTATATAACTGGTAACAGGGGTTCTGATGAGCTATCTTAAGTTTTGTCTGAGTTTTCTAAGGAGCTTTTGTTTGCAGATATATTGTTTAAAAATCCTACATATCCTTTTTCCTCCCTTTCTCCATCCTTTCTTATCTATCCCTTTACCTTACCCCATCCCACCCCCCTCCATATTCTACTTCTAAATCTGTAGGCTTTCTCTGTACTGAAATGTTCCTTCCGTTTCTGTCCTAAAGGCACAGAGATGTTTTGAGGTCCTCATCCTCTCCAGCACTCCATCTTTTATCTGATCCTTGTGTAACCAGGAGAGCCTCATTATCACTTTATAATTAGGTAGCAGGCACTGAGGATTCAAAACATTTCCTACAGACATTGTTAAGGTCCTCCACTCAAGTCCTTCTTAGTGGCTTCAACATTGTGCCATCAACATGGTGTCACCCAGAGATCTCAAAAACCATCCCCATGTGCTCTACTGAGCTAGAAAAACTTTAAATAGTGAGCTATTGATGGCCTGGGTGTCTGCGAAGCCTAGCTTAGTTAACAGAGTCCCATTACCAGTTTATTTTCAGGGTGGAATATTTTTTTGGCCACAGAGACTCATAAAGACCAAGTTGTAGAGGGGTAGTCACTTGTCTTTGTTGAAGAGAAAACTCACATAAACAAGATCACAGATCCTTGAAATAATGATATAAATCTTAATTATACTTCTTACATAACTGCAATATAAATAACTCCAGTTCACCTGTCTGTACTTACTTAGCTTTCTTCAAGGCTCCACTCACCACCTATAGGAAGCCTTTTCTGAAATCCCTGGTTTTAACTACTCGCTCCCATCTTCTGTTTTATCATCTGTGTATATGCATGGCCCAAGTGTCATTTAAGTTCTATTGCACTGCTATTTATTTCTATCTTTACTACTCCCGGTGTCTATCTAGTATTGTGCTTTTTACATATTAGATACTTAATGAAAAATTGTTGAATTACTTTCATTTAGCAAAGAGTTGTCTTTTCTTACTATAGGGAAGATCCTAAATCATAGGATGAAGCCATCCTTACCAAGGGAGATGAGGTTTCTATAGTTCTCCAGCATCACATCTCTGTACAAGTCTCTCTGAGCATGGTTCAGTTGCCCCCACTCCTCTTCGGTGAAGTTCACAGCTATATCCTTGAATGTCACCAATTCCTGTAATAAACACATTCTTGCTCACCCACAGATGCCTCATTCCAAGGAAAAGAGAAATAATTAAAGACATTTAAGATAGGTAGAATAGGTTGGATAGGAAATGGTTCTTATGATGTTAATGTTGAGATCCATGATCTAAAGCAGAAAGTTCTTTGTCCCCAAGACACTGTGTGTAACACTAGGCTTCAGTGAGGTTAAACACTATTTACAGTATATCATTTACCAAGGTTCTGAGTGCAGGTTCTTGGGGATGAAGAATTGGGGTTCTGAACCCTGGACTAGACACAACTGGGCAGAGAATTTCCATGACAAAGGAAGAAAAAATACATATGCTTTGGACACTGTGGTTTTCATTTGAAGGAAGAGTGAGGAAAGACTAATAACTCACCTGAGACTCACAACTCATTTTCTTCTTTACGTTCTTCTGTGTTCCCTCTTGGAGAAAGGTCAAGTTCTGAAGATACAGGGCTGGGGACTGAAAAAGAAGCTTTGTCTTATAGTTCTGAGACTTAAGAGGCTTAGAAATTACTAAATCACAGGTTGGTATCATTTTCCAATCTTTCTGGACCCTACAAAAGGGAAGCCAGAAAAGAGCACAGACAGAACTGCTCTGCCCTCTCTCAGGGTCTGAGGTATAGACTTGTGACATATGGTGGGGCATGCATGGAGCTCCATCTTGAAGTCAGCAACCAGGCTTGAAGTTACAGCTCTGTCATCAACAGGTTGTGCAATCTGAAACATGCAACTCAAGCTTTCTGTGCCTCAGTCACCTTCTCTTTCATTGAGGAAAACAGTTTCTTATCCTTTTCCTTATCCCATGGGCTAAGTAAAAAATCATTGCTCTCATCTCCTGAGAGGCCTAATAACATTATAACTTCAGGATTAGGGAGGAGGCTTATGGAAGGGGAAAGAGTGTAAAATAAAGAACAGAATATTTAAGTTATTATTCTGGTCCTGCTATGTACTAGTGATTTGATCTTGGGTGAATTATGTAACCTCTCAATTACTAGCTATGAAATCAGAATAATCAATCAATCAATATTTATTAAGCGCCAACCATGTGCCAGGCCCTATGTTAAGTGCTGGGGATACAAAGAATGGTAAAAGACAGTCCCTACCCTCAAGGAGCTCACAGTCTAATGGGGAAAACAGCATACAAACAAATATATAAAAAGCAAGCAATTTACAAGCTAAATAGGCAATGATTAACAAAGGGAAGGCATTAGAATTAAGAGGAATTGGGAAAGACTTTCTGTAAAAGATGGGATTTTAGTTGCAATTTAAAGGAAGTTGGAGAAGCCAGTTGGCAGAGATGGGGAAGGAAAGCAATTCCAGGCTTAGGGGACAGCCAGAGAAAAAGTCCAGAGCTGAGGGATGGAGTGTCTCCATTTTATATTCATATAATTCAAAATAAAGTAATGAGAGTAATTCCACAAGCAACCCATGAAAATAAATTTCATTCCTTCTTAGTAACATCTCATTTCACAGCATGTAAGAGCTGGAAAGAAACTCAGAGGGTATCTAGTCCAACATGTACATAAAACGATTTCTCTTTAACATATTGGACAAGTCATCAACCAGTCTTTGTTTCAGGACCTCTGATGAGGGAAGAAACTACTCTCTACTCAGGCAATTTGTTCCACTTTTGGATAGATTCAAATGTTAATGTTTTCTTTCTTTCAGCCTAAGTCTGCCTCTCTTTATCTATTATTCCTTGTAAAGCTCTAAGTATAATACCTGGCACATAGAGGTAGGCATTTAAGTTTTTGTTCACTTTCTAAGTATTTGATCTTGTTTTCCTTCCATTTTCCTGAAAGGGCCAAACAGAATAAGTCTAATGCCTTTCCACAGAACAATCCTCCATATTCCTTCCAAGATTTCTCTTTTCAATTAATTAATCTAGATGCATTTATTAAGCACCTTCTATAACCAGTCCCTGTCATTGTTGTGTTTGTCCTTCATTTTCGAAGAGGACCAAACCAGGCCCTGTACTATTGAGGAAGAACAATATGTACATAGGTTAGAATATACAGAATTATGCAAGGTAACTGGTACCTGTTACCTCCATTTCCTTAACTACTAACTCATTTCCCTTGAAATTTCTCTTGATATGTGACTTATGACCCTACTACTCAACTGAAACTGTGCTCTCTCTCCCTCTCCCTCTCTCCCTCTCTCTCTCTCTCTCTCTCTCTCTCTCTCTCTCTCTCTCTCTCTCTCTCTCTCTCTCTCTTAACTGCTCAACCCAATGGCATTTTCTCAGTCCCCACCCTTCTTGAGTTCTCAGCTGTTTTTGACATGTTTCACCACTCCTTTTTCCTAGACAATCTTTGTCCTTGGCTACTCTGATACTGCTCTCTCTAAGTTCTCCTTTTCCCTTTCTGACCATGATTTCTCCATCTTCTTTGCTGTATTATCTTCTATGTGCTTCCCTCTGTGCATGGGTGTACCTTAAAAATTCATATTGATCCCTATTATCTCCTCTCTCTATATTCTTTTTTGGTGATGTCAGTAGTTGCCATGGGATTCATTATCATCTCTATGTAGATGACTATCAAATGTATATATTCATGTTTAATCTCTCTTCTGAGTTCCAGAGCTTCGTATATTCTGGATGTATCAATTTAGATATCCCATAGATATTCCAAACTCAACACATCTAAAATGGAACTCATTATATTCCCTCCATGAAACACCCATCATATAACTTTCTCCATTTCTACTGATGGCACTGCAGTCTTTCTAGTCAACCAGATCTTCAACTCTTCACTTTCTATATTATCAACTTCTATAACCAACCAATTCCCAAGTCTTGTCAATTCTACCTCCATCACACCTCTCTCATCTGCCCTCTTCTCTACTCACACCACCAATCACACTAATTAAATCTCTAACTATCTCTCACTTAGAATATTACAGTAGCTCCCTGCCTTTACTCTCTTGTTTCTTGAATTTATTCTCTTAATAGCCACCAAGCTGATATTCCTAAAATTCAAATCTGACCGTGTTAACCCCTACTCAAAAATCCAGAATGGTTCCTTTTCATATCTAGTGCAAAATACTAAATCCTGGTATTTAAAGGGAGCCCCCCACAATATGGCTCCTACCTGCCTTTTCAATCTTATTTCATATTGATCTCCGTGATAGATTCTCCATTCCAGTCAAATAGGCCTACTGCATAGACACAACATTTCATCTCCCACATCCATGTCTTCACACAAATGGTTCCCCCTATCTAGAATGTATTTTCTCCTTACCTCCACTTTGTAAAATCACTAGCTTCCTTCAAAAGCATAGCTCAGGAGCTACTTCCTTATATGAGACTATTCCTGAACCCCCCCTCCCCCTCCAGGATTTATTAGCATTCTATCCTTCTTAAAAGTCTTTCTATTACTTTGTGTTTAGTTATTTTTATACAAGTTGTAATTCCCCCGTAGAATGTAAGCTTCTTGAGGGTAGAAACTGTTTTGTTTGTGTCTTACTATCCCTGGTGCCTAGTAGAGTGTTCTGCACATAGCAGGCAATTAATGTTTGGAAAACTAAATTGAGAATGTAACAGAAGTGAGCTGAAGGTAGAAGCAGCCATGTCTGGAGTGCAAGAGAATCCACAAAGTCATGTTCAGAGAAGTAGGAAGAGAATCTGGCCCATACTCATACTGTGCATCTAACTTCTAAAGAGACAGACTTTGGTGAATAAAGAGATGAAAATATGGAGGCAATTTATAACATTCTAGACGTGAAGAAAGTCAGACACTGAATCTTGGGGGAAGAAATTCTGGAGAGATTGAGGGAAAACAGGAAAAAAAATCAATCCAAGCTATATGAGAAAAAAAATGAGGGAAAAAAGACTCAAGTAAAAAGAAGATCTCAAGAACTTTCAAGAAAAAAGTAGTAAGCAGGCAAAGTTAACAAAATGTTAAGAAAAGCAAATGGGTGAGAGGGTGTAATAATTGTTAAGAAAAAAGTATGTTAGGTATGGCTGTCAAGATGTTAAGGGATAAAAAGTAATAACTGTCAGTTAATCTGCAATGGATGTAAAGAGATGACAAGAAGGGTTCAACTACTGGCAAGGATGGAGAGCAGGGGAAAATTTGCAATGACTTGCATTGAATATGATGTTCATTTTTAGCCACAGCCAAGTGACTGCTTATGCTCCAAGTCTCCCTCTTAAAAGTTTGAAGAATACCTCTCCACACTCCAAGGAACAAGGAAGCATTCATAAAAAAAAAAACCAAACAAACCAAAAAACAAAGAAGGAACATTCATATGAACTAATACACAGCAAAACAAGCAGGATTAAGAGAATGTATATGACTACCAAAAAAAAAAAGACTGCTAAAAGAAAATTGAATTCTAAGTAATTGAAAGATAGAGCCACGACAGCTGCCTACAAGGATTTCCATTTGAAGGGTTTTCATTGTGGAAGAATGATTACACTTATTCTGTATGACCCTGGAGGGCAGAAGCTGAAATGGAGCAAATTTAGGCTTAATACAAGGAAAAACTTCCTAATAATTAGGGCTATGGAAAAGTGGAATGAACTGCTGCAAGAGGGACTGGGTTTTCCCTCTTTCGGGGTCTTTCAGCAGAGGCTAGATGATCTCTTACTGGGTATGCTATGACAGGGATTCTTCTAGGGGTATGAGTTGGACTTCATGGCCACTGAAGTTCCTTATAACTCTGAAATTCTGTGATTCTTTCATTTGGAACATAGCACCATGGAAGTCAAAGAAACAGAAAGTTTCACACATCATTCCATCATCTCTCATTTCCTCCAGACACTCCCCCATTTTCATCATTCCCTCTAGAATCTCTTAGTCTGACCGGACAGGTAGGAAGCCAATGTCATGAAAGCCCAGGATGAAGAAAGTGTCTAGGAGGAGGGAAGGTATATAAATGTCAAATGCTAGAGAGAAATCAAGAAATCTGATAACTGAGGAAAGACTTAGCAGTCCTGGAATGGATAGTTTTCAGTTGGAGGCAGCTAAGTGGTTTAGAGCACCAGTGTAGGAGTCAGGAGGACCTGACTTCAAATCTCACTTCAGACACGACACTCACTAGCTGTGTGATCTTGAGCAAGTCACTTAACCCCAATTGCCTCATCCTGGGTCATCTCCAGTCATCCTGATGAATATCTGGTCATTGGATTCAGATGGTTCTGGAGGAGAAGTGAGGCTGGTGACCTGCACAGCCCTCCCTCATTCAAAACAAAGTCAAGTGCAAGTCATGTCATTAATTCTCTGATAGCATAGTCTTCTTCAGCAACGAAGGATGAACACACACAGTTTTCAGTTGAGTGGTGAAGTAGGAAGTCAGGTTATAATACAGGAAGGAGGGAAGATTTGTAGAAGGCTTTTTATAAGAACTTGACTGTGAAAGGGAGGAAAGCAAAAGGAAAATATTTTAGGGAATGATTGGTGAAATTGTGATTATTGTTTTTAAAAAGATTGGAGAGACCAAGGAAGCAGTCAGTAGGTAGGAAGAGATAGAAGATTCCAGAAGAACTGATCAAAGTCAAGGAGTGCCTGGAGGAAGAGATGGAATGGCATGTGGCCTCTAGGCTAAAATACAAACTCTCAGACTTGGCATTTAAACACTTTTACAACATGACATCCTTCCATCCTTCAGGCTTATTCTACTTTACTCTGTTTTAATTCATTCTATATTCCGCTAAACTGGTCTGATGGAATTCAGGATTTCTTCTCCTACCTCAGTACCTCTACAAAAATTGTTCCCCCATGCCTGGAATGTAGTCCCTCTTCCCCTCTACCTCTTAAAATATCTGGCTTCCTTCAAGGTTCAACTTGTGGGCATTTCCCACAGGAAACTTTTCATGAACCACTAATCCTTAGTGCTCCCTGCCCTTGAAATTATACTGCATATATTTATCTGTTTACGTGTTGCATCTTCCCAGTAGAATATAAACTACTTTTTTGTTTGTTTTATTTTGGCATCTAGGATGGTATCTTGCAGGTAATTAATAAGTTTTTGTGGGATTAGATTGGAAGGAGTACGTGATAAACAGCCTTAAAAGAGTTCAAATGAAGCATTAATTCCTGAGAGAGGAAAAAATAGAATGGAGCCTGAGCAAACACCACTGGACTTGGCAGTCAGCGTTTTTCATGGAGTTAGTAGTACAGTTAACTTCTGCTTACATGCCGATTAGTAAATGGTCATATAATCTGTTATTGACTGACAGCAGAGCCTTATTCATGATAGCTGTGTCCAGTTATGTATATGTATATATGACTGTGGTAACGATTCCATTAAGGCACTACTAATATCTGGCACTACAAGATGTGACGGATGTACATGTGAAAAAAAATTCCTGACAATTGTAAAGATTTCGTTACAACTTGTCCACATCCATTAAAAATCTAAGTGTTGGGAAACTTTCATAAGGGAGTAATATTTTGATATGAAGAGGGAAAAGGGGGAGAAGCAGCATAATGAAGTTGAGAGTACTGCATCTGAAAACAGAAGAGTTGATTCAAATCCCAGGCCTGCCATTTAGCATCTGTTTCACCATTAACAAATCACTTTCCTCCTCTACCTCTAGTTTCCTCATCCGTAAAATGATGGTTTTGGACTAGCTGAATTGCGAGTTCCTTCCAACTCTAAAATCCTATCTAAAGCACTGGAAAGATATGGCACAGGTATGAGCAAAGGAATGGAGACAAGAAGGAATATCATGTATGTGTAGAAGGACAGAAGAAAATTGACTTTATAGTTGAAGATGCATGACAGAGCAAAGCAGAAAAATGGGCTGGATAGGGCAAATAGTGGATTATGCAAGACTATGAAGGCTAGCTTTGGGACCAGGAAGACCCCTAGGTTATATCACATCTTTGATACAAACTGGCTGTGTGAATCTGGGCAAGTCACTTAACTTCTAGCTCTAGGCAACTCTCTACATTGGTAGAGGAATTTCCTCACCTGGGAGTTTCCTCTATAAACGAAATCACAGAGTCTCTCCTTATCTTTGAATTAAATAATTGCTGGAATTCCTAATATATGATTATAAAGTTTTAAATATTTATCTATTGACCCAATCCTGTGATCTTTTGTAGAATATAAATTCACACTCATCCCATGATGAAAAACGGAATATAATCTCTTGGAGAGGTTATTTTTTTTTATTTGTAGCTATGCCATACATAACATGACAATTTACACGTAGCACTTACAAAAACCAAAAAATGTATCTAGGGGTATATGAGAGAACCCATTTTGCTGGGCACCAACTGACTGGGCAGGGTCTTTCTTACTGTAAATCCAGTGCTCTATCACACCTATGCTGTCGGGGTGGGGTTGGGGAATTTGAACATGCCAGATTGGGCAGTAATGGGACTCTTTTAAAAATTTGATAATTTTTTTTTGTTAGTCTGAATTTGACAAACACCAGCAAAAACGAACACAACCATATGCAAAGAACAGAAAAAAAAAGTTGCACATGACTTCTGGAATCTCTATTACATACAGTTGGCTTTTCGAGTTAGGTAATGAAAGGCTGAATTTAAAACACACGGAAACGAACCAGGGGTGGGAGATACTGGAGGCTCTAAGACCTGCCAGACGGAGGTGAAAGTGATGGGGGAAGAGCAAAGGGCAAGCGGAGCACGTCTTCTGGTCTACGGGACGGCAGTGCCAGAGGATGAAGCCCGGGGAGGGGTGACCGGCACCAGCGCGGCTGCTGGGGTGGGGTGGGGCCAGCCTCCATGCACACCTGCACACCTGGCGCACCAGCCTGGGAGGACCTGGGGACCAGGCGGGATGGGAGGGGGGGTCTGAGGAAGGGAATGGGACGTTCCAACGGCTCCTCGAGCCCCCACCCCCGGCGTGGGACCCCCACACCCGGCGTGGGACCCCCACACCAACGGAACGCCGCAGGCGGAACATGACACAATCATACACGCACACACGCACACAAGTTGGGGCACAGAGCAGCCTTTACCTCCGGACCAAGGCTGGTCCACAGTCCTACCCTCCCGCGCCACAAGGGAACTACGCCTGCGCATGAAAGCCAAAGGTGAGCCCCCAATTTCTTTAGATTTCCTGCTCCCGAACTCCATTTCCCATAGGCCTCGGCGCCCTTTCAGACCTGGAGATGGAATCTGGGAAGTTGAGTGCGAGCATCCGCTGAGCGCAATGCATTCTGGGAAATGTAGTCCTGCATTCCTGGGCTGAACAGTTCACTTGTCCGGGAGTTCTGCCTTTCACTTTTTCCTACTGCTTCGCAGGCACGGAAGAACCGAAGGCTTACTTCAAGCAATGGTGCCAGGCTGGTTTAAATTATCTTAGTTTGACTTTGTATATTGATGTGTAACTCCTGCTTCGGGATACTCCTCCCAAATCCAAGCACATCAGCGCTGTGTCGGACACCGGTTATTAACACTCAGCAGAAACCTTGAAGAGGGTTACAGCACAAAGATTTTAAAGCTGGCCGCACTCAGCATCAAACTCAGGAAACTTCAGAGGGGAGGAGAGCCTGAGAGGGTTATCTGTGCGGCACTCCTACTCTGCACTACACCTGAGCTTGAGGAAACGGAAGAGTATCCAGCTGAAACGGTTCTGACCACCCAGAGTTATTTGGGGCAGACATCTAGGCTGCTGAACCATGCACTGCCCCATGTAGGAAGAGGCTGACAGATCCCCAAGATCTCAGTAAAAGGAAAACTCAGACCCTGAACACGAGCGGATAAATGTACAGGGAAAACTAACTACAGAAAGAAATATGGCCTCCCCATCTGGTAAAAGAGTTCAGACATCTAGGAATAAATGCTGCAACTCAAAGGAATGGGATCCAATGTTTGATGAGATAGAGGACCCCATGGAATGTGAGGAGAACATAGAACCATAACGTGCTATTCCTGAGTGGTTCAAAAGGGCAGAATTTATGGCCTGCATAGCAAAAAATAATGGGCAGAATAGAAAAAATGGGAATCTTCGTTAGCAAGTCTCACCAAAGAAATAAAAGAGAGAACAGTAGATTGGGAATGTAAGTGTACAGGAGTGAAAGACAATATAGAAGAGAAGCAAAAAAAAAAAAAAATAGCAGAAGAAAAATAAGGTAACAGGCCCACAAAACAAATTGGTCTCAAAAACAGGATGTGTAGAGACAACCAAAAGACCATAGGTCTCCCAGAAGAACATGACAGGACAAAAAACCTCAACACCATAATGAATGAAATAATAGAAGAGAACTATCCTGAAATTCTGAACATAGAAAATGAAAAGTCAATTGAAATAATTCATAAATCTTCCCCAGGGGGAAGGAAAAACCCCAAGACCACAAACTCCAAGAAATATAGTGGTTAAATTTTACAGTTCAATACAGAAACTAGGTTCCACATGTGATCAAGAGAAAGACCTTTAAATACAAAGGGAGAGAAATTCAAATAATGCAAGACTATTCTGCACCCACCAGAAAATGTTGGAGGGGATGGAATAATGTGTTCTGAAAAGCAATGGATCCTCTCAGTGGCAGCATTTTCTATCCTGCAGGCAGGTTCCAAGCAGAAACAGAAGGAAATAGTGGTGAAGAGGAAGGGAAATTGGTAGAACCAGAAAAAAGCATCCACTGGAAGAGGAGAAAAAAAAAACAAGATGATGCCCTCTGGGCAAGCTTCCTCAGCTGTGTGGTACCAGAATCACAAGCTTAGTCTCTGAGAAGCCAAGTGAAGACAGAAGAGTTCAGACAAATACTGCATGGCATCGAAAGAGAGAAAGTTAAGATCACCCAAGTGTTTGATTTTGCTGATGAAGAGGTCAGGGTAACTAAGGAAGTGGATGTAGCATTGAAAGAAGTCAAATCCTTTTCCAAGTATAATGAGAAAGAAAAGCCACAGACTGGTGTCCCTTCAGCACCACTGGCACTCCCAACAGGCTCAGGGCTAAAAAGACCAAGTGGCATGAGCAGCCTTTTGGGGAAACTTGGAGTCAAGAAACAGAAGATGAGCACCCTAGAGAAATCCAAACTGGACTGGGAACAACGCTTCAAGGAGGAGAAGGGCATTGGTGAAAAGAGCTAGCTATCCATATTCAGGGAAAAGAGGAGCACATCGAAAGGAAAGCTTTTCTGTAGCAAGAGGATCACAGGCAGTTTGAAATTGAACAGGACCTCAGGCTGAGCAAAATGAAGCCTTGATGGCATTGGAAAGATGCTCTGGCAGTTTAACCCTGCTTAAGGTGTGAGTTCAACTTTTGTGTCTGTGAAATCTCCTGTCTTGCTCTTGACTGTTTCATGCAAAGGATGGTTAAATGTTTTGTTTTCCATGGTGAAGCTCAGTCTGTATATCTTGATCTCACATGGTATCATTTATTTTATTTTTATAAGTTTTTACTGTGGGAAACTCTTCTGGAACTGGTGGAGAGGATATCACCTTCCTTATGGCAGAGAGTGTGGTCTGATCCAGTCCAAGCACAGTCCAGATAGAGCACCTGGCAGGGATTTTTTCCCGGCTTCATTCTGCCTGTGGTGGAGAGAGGACCCTAATCTTGACATGGATAGTTAGCCTAGGTTTGCTGAAATCATTGTGATTCTCTTGGAGCACATCCTTTGCCCTGATACCAGTGCTGAGAAAAAAAAAAAAAATACAGGCACCCTTCTGTTGGCTAAATGTCAGGTCACTGGGCAGTTTTGTATTCAATTTTCTCCTGTGCTCTCTCACTCTCTTTCTGGCTATCCCGTCCCCCTCCTCTCTCTTCCCACCACTCTCACCCCATCTCCCTCTCAGGATGGGATTCCTTTTAACATAATGTGAAACTGAATTACGGACATGTTGTTACTTGATTGAAAATTATTTTTCCTTTAGTATTTTCCTCTTTCCAAAGTAAAAGCCATTTTTTTTTCTAGACTCCACCCTGCCACCAAATCTCTTGTCATAATCATTTGCCACAGAATATCCTCAGACTTTCTTTCTCATCTCTCATGGGCAATGAGGACACCCAAACCCAGATCAGCTTCAGGATTTCTTTTGGGAGCACCCTGGAGGAACAGCATCAGGAATGGGTTGATGATAGGATGGGAACTGGAGCCAAACCATTCATGACAATAAAAGCAATAAAGCTTACCAAAAAAAAAAAAAAAAAGCAGTGGAGTTTAGGATGTAGGCCAAGCTGATATAACCTGCAAATCTGAGCTTAACCATACATGAAAAAAAAAATGACATTCAAAACTAAAGGGATTTTTGAAACATTTTTAGAAAGAAAATCAGAAGTGAAGAGATGATCATTTGATTCTCAGGTACTCCCAACAACAGAAATGCAAGAGGAGTGAATAAATGCAGCTGTCAAGGATTGCAAGAGACTAGACAGGGATGAAGGCAGAAGTCTGGTGGATGTAACAATAAAAAGGCACATGGGGCTAGCATGGACAGAACCTGAGAACACCCTGCCTACAAGTAAATCAGTACTTTTTTGGCACTCATTAACATGAAAGGTTACATAAAATGGGGAGAGGGAAGTAGAGCACAGAGAGGAATTTGTAATGTACCAGGGTTAAATTAAGGGTTAGCAATGAAAGGAAAGTGACCCTTATGGTTTCAGAAAAAGAAGAACCTATAGGGAAGTACATAAGGAGGAAATGGGAAGGATTGAAAATGGGGTAGAAATGAAGGAGATCTTGCTTATGTGATGGTAGAAGGGGTTCTGTTAGTGAAAGCTCCTAAGGGGGAAGAGAAATGGTCTATGAAAAAATTTGGGGACCCTGTGCTAGCTGTGGTTTGGGGGATTTGGTGCTTGAAAAGTCTATTCCCTAATTTGGGAAGGAGGAGAGCTGGAACTCCTAGGGGCAGTTGGCACCTGAGAGAATGTAAGAGCAAGGACCCAGAGAGGAGAGTTTGAGGCAAATGTGGGGGGGGGGGAGGTAACCAGAGGGTTGTTATTGATCAATGGTGAACTGCATAATCAGGGACATGATAGAAGAATTCTCTACTGTTGAGTAGTGTCCTCTCTGACACCTGCAAAAATTAACATTGTTCTGGGAGTAGCATTGGAAAAGGGGAAGCCATGAGGCAAATTCTGTATGACAAAAACTACCAAGAAGAGAGATCTTGGAATGAGCCTGGAAACCTTGACTGCATGAAGAGTACAGAGAAAAGAGTAAGATCAGATAACCATGGAGATCATGAATCAGAGAATGAAAAGCTAGAGTAGACAGAAAGAATTTATAATAAAGGGAATAAAAGAAATCTTTTTGGAAAAGGGAATTAAAGATTTAAGGCATCTTCTAAATGAGACAATAAAATATGTGAAAGGGAGTGATGTGAATAAGATTTACATATTTAGGTTTTGTTCTTTTTATCCATTCAACAACCAACTCCTTTTTCTCTTTTTTTTTTAACTTTGAACATTTTATTTTTTCCAATTACATGTAAAAACAATTTTAACATTCTATCTTTCTAGATTTTAAGTCTAAATTCTCTCCCTTTTCCCCTCCCCCTCACTGAGAAAATAAGTAATCTGATAAGGCTATACATACCAATCAGGCAAAACATATTCCCATATTAGTCATATTGTAAAAGAAAACACAGAACCCCCAAAAACAAGAAAAGTAAAGAAAGTTGAAAAAAGTGCTTTAATCTGCATTCAGACTCCATCAATTCTTTTTCAGGAGGTGGATATCATTGTTCATCTCAAATCCTTCAGAATTGGCTTAGATCATTGTAATGCTGAAGATAGCTAAGTTATCATTGGACAATATTGCTGTGACTGTGTACAATGTTCTGGTTCTGCTCACTTCACCACAAGAAAGAAGAAACAAAAGAGAGAGAGAGCAAACAGTATGCTTCAATCTGCATTCAGACTCCATAATTCTTTCTCTGGATATGGATATCATTTTCCATTATGAACCTTTTGGAATGGTCTTAGAACCCTGAATTGCTGAGAAGAGCTAAGTCTGTCAAAGTTAGTCAATGCACAATGTGGCTGTAACTGTGTACAATGTTCTCCTGGTTCTGCTCCCCTCACTCAGCAGCAGTTCATCTTAGTCTTTCCAGGTTTTTCTGAAGTCTGCCTGCTCCTCCTTTCTTATACCACAATAGTATTCCATTACGTTCATATACAACTTGTTTAGTCATTCCCCAATTGATGAGCATCCCCTCAATTTCCAGTTCTTTGCCACCACAAAAAGAGCTGCTATAAATATTCCTGTATATGCTATAAATATTTTTGTACATGTAGGTCTTTTTTAAAAGACCTATGTGTACGTATAGGCCTTTTTTTCCAAAAAAAAAATCTCTTTGGGATACAGACCTAGAAATGGTAATCCTGGGTCAAAGAGTATGCAGAGTTTTATAGCTCTTTGGAAATAGTTCCAAATTGTATTCCAGAACAGTTGGATCAGTTGGTTCACAACTCTACCAGTGGTGCTTTAGTGTCCCAATTTTCTTACATCCCCACCAACATTTATCCTTTTCCTTTTGTCATTTTAGTCAATCTAATAGGTGTTCCTATTATTGTATCTCAAGGTTGTTTTAATTTGCATTTCTCTAAGCAATAGTGATTTAGAGCATTTTTATATGACTATAGATAGCTTTGATTCCTTCATCTGAAAACTGCCTTAGACCATTTTTATCAATTGGGGAATGACATTCTTATAAAGTTGACTCAGTTCTCTATCTGAGAAATGAGGTCTTTATCAGAGACACTTGCTGTAAATTTTTTTGTTGTGATAACTGTGTATTTCCTTCCATCCTATTTCCCCCATTTATCCCTCTTTCTCCTTTCATCCTGACCCCACCCCTGCAAGATTGTTTTGCTTTTGACCACTGCCTCTACCAATCCACTCTTCATTTTATCAGCAACCTCCTTGTTTTATTCCCTTCCCCTTTCCCTCCTACTTCTCAGTAGGATAAGATAAATTTCTATTGCCAACTGAGTATGTATAGTATTCCCTCTTTGAGCCAATTTGATGAGAATAAGGTTCAAGAATTTTCTGCCCCCCCGTCTTCCTCTTCTCTGTAAAAGCTCTTTTCTCTCTTTTACATGAGATAATTTGCGCCATTCTACCTGTCCCTTCCCCCTTCTCTCAGCGCATACCTCTTTCTTACCCTTTAATTTTTATTTTTTAGATATCATTTCATCATTTCATACGCCCTTTTTCTATGTATACTCTGTGAGCCAGAAAATTCCAATCTTTAATAAAAGTTACTGAGAACTCCAAGCATTAATTGAGTTATCAATTTATTAGGGAGTCTGGGGCCCTATTTAATTGGGTCCAAGATCTTCCTCATGATCAGGGCCTACTCCCCTTGGATGTTAGTTACTTTTATATACTTGGAAAGGCACTAAAAATTGAAGGAATCATTACAATTCATTGATTGGTCAATTCCAGAAGATGATTTAGTGACTGAGTGCACTGAACATAAGATTCATCTTGATCTTTAAGCATGACCCTTATTTTAAATATTTTAAGGAAATAGTCTTATGTGATTCCCTTAAATATGATGGTTGGCTTCTTTTCTATATCATACTTTTAGGGAGCCTGATAATTCTGATGTCCTTCCTCTATGCTTCTTCCACAAGATTGATCTCCTTTCCCTAATATAAAGTCCAACATCAGCAAGGAGGCTGGAAGAATCAGCAAACCAAAAAAAATCCCTCCATAAAAACCATTATAGTGAAAAGGATGCTCCAGACACAATCTCAGAAAAGAATGATTCCAAAATATCTACAAGCAAAACATCCAAGGAAAACACTATTTGGATACAAAGTCAACCAGAATTCTCTGGGAGAGAGAAGTAAAAATTTAAGGGAAAAAAAGAATTTACTTTTTTTTTTTTTAACAAACAAGTGAGTGCTAGAGAAAAAAATGGGAAAGAAATCAGAACTATGGAAGAAAGAATAGAAAAAAGAATTAACAGTATGGCACAAGAGGTACAAAACCTTCCCAAACAACAACTTCTTTAAAAATTAGATTGAACCAAACAGAAGCTAGTGACTCCATGAGGAAACAAGAAATATTAAAACAAAATTAAAAGACTGAGAAAAAAAGATATGTTATCCCATAGCAATAAACAATTGACCTACAAAACAGACCAAGTAGAGACAATTGAAGAATTATTGGACTGCCTGAAAACCATAAGCAAAACCCAAGCTTTATATTCTTTTTTTCCCCCAGGGTTTTTGGGACACCATTTTCTCCTGATTTTTCTTCCAAGTGATGTTCCTTTTCATTCTCCTTTCCTGGATTCTCCTCTAGATCACACCTTCTACCCACAGATGTCTCTCAAGGCTCTTCCTAGATCCTCTTTTTTTCTCCCTCTATATCTCCTTCACTTGGTGATCTCATCAGTTCTCATGGAAAAACAAAACCCTGTTACAAACACATATAGTCAAGCAAAACAAATTTCTGTTCTGGTCATGGGATAAAAAAGTCTCATTCTGCATTTTGAGTTCTGTACCTCGAACAAGAGGTGGTAACACGTTTCATCATGGGCAACTTCCATCTGGACAGGGAATCTACTATTTCCTACTGCTGCCTCATAGCCAGCCTCCTCAGATCAGACCTCAGACCACCTGTAAGTTTTCTTTCTTACTTAGGAGGGAGAGGTGTATTTTTGCAGACTGAAAAAAATTAATCATAAATATGGAAAAGATTGATCTCCTTTGTTTACAACACTTTTAGATACTTTCTTACTTTTCTACATTTTTTACTGTTTCCTCAACTGTTTCTGCAATTTTATACTCCAGCATCACAATTCTGTTTCTAAATGAAGCCATTGTTTTATTTAGGAAATTTTCTATAAGTATTTTCAAAGTACTGAAAATATTTGTAAGCTCGTATATCTTCCTTATTTCATCTTGTGATGTTTTAGATGATTTAATTTTCCTTTGAGTTTGCTTCAGTGTGTTTTTATCTATATTGATGCATATTATGATCATTTTAGCTTTCTTTCTGGTGATGTTGTTAGTATTCTATTATATTTTCCTTCTGGCATTTGTTTTCAGTTTCTAGTAATCTATAATATTTATTCAAGGTATTGGAAATGTTGTTTGCTAATTTTGAAGTTTCATTACAAGGGTTTTAGATAGTCTTAATTTCCTAATTGGAGGGGCAATGAACTATTTTTGGATAATTTTTATTACATTTTAGCTTATGTGTATAGCTAGGTTTATAAGATGGTATGCAAAGACCATTTAATAAAAAAAAAAAGTTAGCAACAAAAGGAGAGAAATTTAATAAGATACAGAAAAAGTAGGCTATTTGAAACACAGATTGATTTAATATCATTGGGACTAAGTTTACATCTTTGCTTCTCATGTTGCCTTGACTCTTGAGAATTTAACAAAGTGAAAAATCTGAATGAAATTTTCTCTGGGGGGCGGAGCCAAGATGGCGGAGTAGAAGGACGCAAGTTTACGAGCTCCAACCCACAGCACATAGAATTAATGTAAAAAGAGATCCGCATAACTTCTGGACCACTGAAAGGGGTACAGAAACGGAGTGGAAGAGATTTCCGTGCCAGAGAGCCCTGGAGACCCGTCCCCAGGGTCCATCACGCCCCGGAAAGTGGACCCCACCCCCAGTGCTGCCCTGGCCGTGGCCCCAGAGAAGCTGACCCGAGCAGGGTTCAGGGACGGAAGCTCCAGCAGCCGGAAAAGTCCCTCCGCCCACAGAAGCTACAGGTCAGTGAGAAAGGCTGGGCTCGAGGAGGGGAGCGGAGTGTCTCCGTGACTCAGGCCCCCTTGGGAGGAAGCGGCGACGGCAGAGACGGGGGCAGGAAGCGGCGGAGGCAGGGGCATGGGCGGCAGCAGAGGCAGCAGCGGCTGCGGCCGCCTGGACTCCCTCAGCAGCAGGCAGGATCCTCATTACGGAAGGTCTCTGCATAAACAACCTGAGGGAGCTGAGCCTGCAAGACGGCCCTGCCCCACTCCGCTCTATTACTCAAGGCCTCTGCATAAAGCTCCTGAGGGAGCTGAGCCTGGGAGGCGGCCCCCCCCACCCGCTCCGTTCCTGAAGGTCTCTGCATAAAGCCCCTGAGGAGGCTGAGCCTGGGAGGCGGCCCTGCCCCCACCCCAGCACCAGAACTAAAGCTTGCTGCGGAAAGCCCATTTGAACCTCAGACCCCAAGCACTAGCTGGGCGGATCTAGGCGGGGGTGGACAGGAATCTCAGAAGTCAAGTAACTGGCTGGGAAAATGCCCAGAAAAGGGAAGAAAAATAAGACTATAGAGTTTTTTCCAACAAATGCAAATGATCCCAACATTCGGATCTGATGACGAGGACAAGGACGTATTCTCGCCATCAGGGAAAGATGTGGAGGGCGGGGCCTCGGTACCCCAGACACCCCAAGGGGATGTCAGGTGGGCGCAGGCCTTGGAAGAGCTCAAAAAGGATTTTGAAAAGCAAGTTAGACAGGTAGAGGAAAAGCTGGGAAGAGAAATGAGAGACATGCAAGAAAAGTATGAAAAATGGGTCAATACCTTGGTTAAGGAGACCCAAAAAAATGCTGAAGAAAATAACACCTTGAAGAATAGGCTCACTCAATTGGCAAAAGAGGTTCAAAAAGCCAATGAGGAGAAAAATGCTTTCAAAAGCAGAATTAGCCAAATGGAAAAAGAGGTTCAAAAGCTCACTGAAGATAATAGTTCTCTCAAAATTAGAATGGAACAGATGGAGGCTAATGACTTTCTGAGAAACCAAGAAATCACCAAACAAAACCAAAAGAATGAAAAAATGGAAGAGAATGTGAAATATCTCATGGGAAAAACAACTGACCTGGAAAATAGATCCAGGAGAGACAATTTAAAAATTATGGGACTACCTGAAAGCCATGATCAAAAAAAGAACCTAGACATCATCTTCCATGAAATTGTCAAGGAAAACTTCCCTGAGATTCTAGAACCAGAGGGCAAAATAAGTATTGAAAGAATCCATCGATCACCACCTAAAAGAGATCCAAAAAGAGAAACTCCTAGGAACATTGTGGCCAAATTCCAGAACTCCCAGCTCAAGGAGAAAATCTTGCAAGCAGCTAGAAAGAAACAATTTCAGTACTGTGGAAATACAATCAGGATAACTCAAGATCTAGCAGCTTCAACATTAAGAGATCGAAGGGCGTGGAATAGGATATTCCAGAAGTCAAAGGAACTAGGACTCAAACCAAGAATCACCTACCCAGCAAAACTGAGCATAATACTTCAGGGGAAAATATGGTCTTTCAATGAAACAGAGGACTTTCAAGCATTCTTGATGAAAAGACCAGAGCTGAAAAGAAAATCTGACTTCCAAACAGAAGAATGAGAAGAAGCATGAAAAGGTAAACAGCAAAGAGAAGTCTTAAGGGACTTACCAGAAGTGAACTGTTTACATTTCTACATGGAAAGACAATATTTGTAACTCTTCAAACTTTTCAGTATCTGGGTAGTTGGTGGGACCACACACACATGTACACACATGCACGCACACACACATACACACATGCACACACACACAGAGACAGAGAGCACAGAGTGAATTGAATAGGATAGGACCATAGCTTAAAAGAAATTAAGGTAAATGGTGAGAGAGAAATGTAGTGGGAGGAAAGAGGGTGAAATGGAATGGGGTAATTATATGTCATTTAAGAGGCAAGTAGGAGACTTTTTAGTGGAGGGAAAAAGAGGAGAGCTGAGGAAAAAAAAACAAGAAGTTTACCCTCATCACATTTGACTAAAGGAAGGAATAAAATGCACACTCATTTTGGTATGAAAACCTATCTTACAGTATAGGAAAGTGGGGGGGAAGGAGATAAGCAAGGGGGGGGGATGATGGAAGGGAGGGCAAAGGGAGGAGAGAGCAATTTGAAGTCAACACTTGGGGAGGGACAGGATCAAAAAATAGAAGAGAAACAATGAGGGACAGAATAGGATGGAGGATAATTTAGTTAGTCTTACACAACACGACTATCAGGGAAGTCATTTGCAAAATTACACAGATATGGCCTATATTGAATTGCCTGCCTTCCCAAAGGGAATGGGTGGGGAGGGAGGGATGGGGTGAATTTGGAACTCAAAGTTTTAGGAACAATTGTCTAGTATTGCTGTTGCTACTAGGAAAGAAGACATACAGTTAAGGAGGAATAGAAAGTCATCTGGCCCTACAGGAGAAAAGAGAAGATGGAGACAAGAGAAGGGAGGGATGACAGAAGAGAGGGCAGATTGGAGATAGGGAAAATTAGATTGCTTGGTGTATTGGGGTGGGGGGAGGGGATAAAAGGGGAGAAAATTTGGAACCCAAAATTTTGTGAAAATGAATGTAAAAAGTTAAATAAATAAATAAATAAAAGAAAAAAAGGAAAAAAAAAGAAATTTTCTCTGAATTTATCATATTTTCAGGGATACTCTTAAACATAACATCTTTGATGTTAATGACAGATGACTTACTACTAAAAACTTTCTCCCATATATTTTTTTTCATATTTAAAACATTTAACTGGCATAGAGTAATTTTTTAGAAAAAACTACCTGAGCAACAACTGCATGATAAATTATGGCCGTTTTATTACTTCTTTTTTATTTTATTCATTTTCAGTGCTCCACAATCACTTCCATATAACCTAGATTTTTTTGTTTCCCTCCCTCCCTATGACCGCATACAATTCTATATGGGTTCTTGAAAGATTATGAAGGCTTATAGTAAGATTATACAGGCATAGGCCTCAATCTCTATGAATATATGATGAACTTTAATTCACCCCTAGCGTGTTTGAGAACAGAGAGTCCACAACTGGTTCTGAGAACTTGAGGGACCTCCTTGTTGAACCTGGCCATGTCCACAAGGAAAAACTTAATTAGCTGCCTATGGATTTCTGGAACTAGTCATTCTGGGAAAGTACCATCCTTGGAGCCCTGGAAAGGCTGCCCCCTTTCCAGAGCCTCATGGAAGGATTGGTGCCTTGCCAACATCTTTGCCAGCCAGGTTTCTTTGTTCTCGGACTATTTAACGCATAAAGTTTAGCTGCCTAGTTGGAGTCTCACCCACAGAGAGGATACTCTGCCTGGGACCTTCTGATCCGGACTCAGTGGGTCGTTTCCTGGGATTCCCCAGCCCTAAGGACTAAGAGTTGGTGCTTCCTCTGATTCGGTGATGTTTTCTTTCTCTAATATATACATATTGGCAGGATTTGCTTTATTAGTAATAGTATTGAGTTATATTGGATATTTCTTTTGTAAAGCTGATCTATGCTTACCTATCTTTTGAATTATAATAAATCCATTTTATATCCTTTTATTGTTGGATGTGTCATTTTGTAGGAGCCAATGGAAACTAAAACTCTTAACTGAACAGTTCTATACATACATTACCACTAAATACCCTCACCTTAGTCATGTTGCATAGAATTAAAATGAATGGGAGAAATCATAAAACAAACCAAAACATAATACAAAAGAAAATGATCTGCTACATTCTGCGATTGAATTCCATGGTTCTTTTTCTGGATGTGGAAGGCATTTTGTCTAAAAAGACTATTGGGAATTTTTTAAGGCTTTGCATTGTAATGAAGTTCTAAGTCTACTAGAAAAATCCTTGCACACTGTTCTCCCACATATTTCATAGAGTTACTCTCCAGTATGAGTTTTTAGATATTGAGTGACTTCTCTGGCTGAAGACTTTCCTATTCAATACATTCATAAGGTTTCCCTTGACCATGAATTCCCTGATGTGAGAAGAGGGATGAGAAGTCAAAGAATGCTTTCCCATATTTATTACATTAATAAAGTTTCTCAGCATGTGTTAACTAATATCACGTAAGGATATCTTTCAAGCTGAAGGTCTTCCCACATTCGTTACATTCATAGGGACTCTCTCTAGTATGAATTCTCTGAGGTTGAGTAGATGAGCATTATAATAAAAAAAAAAATTCCAAATTCATCATATTTGTAGGGTTTTTCACCAGTATGTGACTTTCTTACACGTACAATAAGAGATAAATGATTGAAAAGGACTTTTCTGCATTCATTGCATTCATAGTATCTCTTCTTCATGGTTTTTTGTTTTGTTTTGTTTTGTCAAAGATGATGGACACTAATACTAGCTTGATACCTCTTTCATGGGAAAGGGATTTTTCCTATGTCCTCCTACCTTGAGAAGTTTCCCTATACTTCTGCAATCTTTGATCTGGAACAGGGAAAGATCCTGTCTCTGAGTCTTTTTTTTTTTAATGTATCTGGTGATTCTATATGTTTAGAAAAGTTCTGCTTTGGAATTGATTCCTGGTCTCGGGCCTACTATCCCACTCTTAAACCAAAAGAAAACACAAATTTAATCTGTTCTCCATAGAAGAAAAAAATATATTATAAGTATATGATGAAACATAAAATAAAGTCTATGAGGCATCGTTGTATGAGCAACCATCAAAAAAGATTATATTTTAATCTGCAAAGAGACTAGGAGAGGTGAGAGTTGAGAAAGGTACAGAGACGAGTGCAGATAATACGTAACATTAAGGAAGGTGATCAGAGAATATAAGAAAGTCTATCTAAGAGCATAAGAAAGATAAGAGAAGTAGATCAAGTGAAGGGTATGGTGATAAATAGGAATACTAAGGAAGGAAGAAGAAGTAGAATGGGATCTAGGCAAATAAACTGTAAGGAAAGGGTAAAGAGAGGGCAAAAGGTGGTATGCTATCAATGGGAGCTACCAACGTCAGAGAGATGAGATACCCTTGAGGCTCCTGGAGGTTCTCCTAGAGAACCCTTGAGAGGGGCAAAATGTTAACATATCTGACTTCCAGATAGTAGGGGGCAGAATAGTCAACATTAACACATTCATTCTAGTTATAAATAAAAATGCTGAACAGTAGAGGACTCAGAATAACCCATTAACAATTTTCCTCTTTGATAACATTAGCTCATCAACGGGTGCTCTGGGTTTGGTCACTCAAACAGGGTCAAATCTATTTAACTGTACTAACATAGAGCCTACATTCATCCCTCTTGCCCAGTATGAGAAATTTTGTCAGATGCTTTGTTTGCCTCTTACCCCACTCATCCTCTTTCAGTTGTTGCTCTAGAGACACAAAGTAAACTTTGCCTATATGATGTAAGCATTTGGTAGAGCCAATTGTGAAGTTCACCGAAAGAATGCAACATTATAGTACAACTCCACTCCTAGCTCAACTTTCATCTCGGCAGAGATCTAAGTAATGCTTGTTAACCACCACTTTGAAATGAAACAGGTATGCCTTTATCTTTTTCTCTACCCATGAGACTCCTATGAGACTGTCATGCCTCATCCGGTCAATTGTGTACTGTTAAGGGAATTTTTAATTTCCTTTTATTCCTCAGGCAACTTTTGGTTAATATTAGCTTCATCTGAACAAAACCTGTCCCATGGAATGTGAAAATTTATTAAAGGCCTTTAACATTCCTTAGATAAAAAGTCAGAGGAAGAATCTCAGGTGTCTCTGACTCCTTGGACATACAAGTCTTCCTACTCAATCAGTCTATTTGTGAATTCTCTAAATGTAATTTAATCTGCAACCTGCCTTAGTTTACCTATAGAGTTTGTTTAATGAGTTTTCTTAGGGGATGTGTGAGATTATGACTGTTTTTAATGAAACCTAGGCATACTATATCTAAAGCATCACCTTGATTTATCAATATTATCAAAAAAATATCAAAAAAATGAGGCAGCTAGATGACTCAGTGGATAGAGCACTGAGCCTGGAGTCAGGAAGACCTGAGTTTAAATCTAGCCCCAGACACTTACTAGCTGTGTGACCCTAGACAAGTCACTTGACCTATGTTTGCCTTAATCCAATGGAGAAAGAAATGCCAAATCACTCCAGTATCTTTGCTAAGAAAATCCCATGGACAATATTGGCATTCTATGATCCATGGGTTCATAAAGAGCCACACATGACTAAATGACTGAACAACAAATTCTTAATGAAGATAAAACTAGTCTTTACTGATCATAGCTTCTAATTGCTCTCAAGCCATACTTTCTCACAGAAACTTTGAAGTGTAAGAGACCTCATAATGTGATCTAATCCAACTTAAACCCAAAAGGACCCACCATACACACTATAATATCTCTGACAAATGGTATGCCACTTCTGCTTGAAGACTTCCAATGGGAAGGAATTTATTTTCAGGTAGCTGTTTCTACTTTGGATGGCTCTAATCATTAGAAAGTTTTTTTTAAGGACATCAGACTTAAATTTATCTTTCTACAATTTCTGCCCATTGCTTTTGGTTCTGTCCTTTGGGTCTGCACAGAAAATGTCAAATTCTTCCTTCTATGTGAGAGACTTTCAAACACTTGAAAATAGCTATCATGTTGGACATGTATAACCTATATCAGGTTGCAGTCCATCTTGCGGAGGAGGGAAAATGTAGAACTCAAAATCTTATAAAAGTGAATGCTGAAACCTAAAAAGAAACAAAGGAAGGAAGGAAAGATAAAGTGAAGATAATTTTAAAAAGATAATGCTGACATTATTTGTCTATTAAAATTTTCTTCTGTTTTCCAACTATTAAAAAAAAACTATCATGCTTCCCTCCTTCCATGCCTTGAATCTTCTCTTCTCTAGACTAAACATCCCCAGTTCCTGCCACCTATCTTTGGGTTCAAAGTCCTTCACCAACTTGCCTGCCATTTGGGGGATGCTCTCTAGTTTATGGATGTCCAAGAGAGTGGCATTCAGAATTTAAAACAAAACTTCAGTTATGGGCTGATCAAGAAAGCTAGTTCAATTATCACTCTCTTATTTCTAGAAGCTGTGCCTCTCTAAAGGGACCTAGGTCATATCTGTTTTTGGCTGCTATGTTCCATGATACGTTTAAATTCATAGATTGAGAACTTGAAAGTACCTCAGAGGCTATTTAGACTCACAACCCCTCATTTTACAAATGAGGAAACAGGTCCAGGGAGATTTAGTGACTTGCCCAAATCACAGAAATAGTAAGAGGCAAGACTTGAATCCAGGTTCTCTGACCATAGAGCAAATACACTTTCCACTGTACCATATTTCTTCCACACATTCCATACAATGTTGACTCATACTGACCACCACATTGTGGATGTTTATTTAGTTTCAAGTTCACTAAAGACCCCAGATATTTTTCAGATGACCTGTTATCTAACTACTCTGCATGGTTAGAAGTTGAATTTTTTGAACTTAAGTATAAAACTTTACATTTTCTTTTAAAAATTTCATTTTATTAAATTCAGCTCAATTCTTTAACACTTTTTGGATCCTGATTCTGCTGCCTTCTCTTAAAGGAAAAATTCTGTCATAGATCTCACTCTAGTCAATTAAAGGCAAACTGAGGAAATAAGACAAAAAGGAATTTAGTTCATTGGCACCAGGGGAGCCAAATCAAAGCTCCAGTCTGCTTTTATAGAGGGTAGAACAATTCATATATGAGAACCAATCCTAATTGGTAGATGTTTTAATGAGAAGATAGGATAAGTATCACCTAAGCTTCTTCCCACTACAACACTTTTGGGAGATTAGACTAGTTTTCTGGTGATGGCCAAGCAATGGGATTGGTCTGCAGGTAATGAGATTAATTTGCTGATGAGAGTAATTCTCAGGTGATAGCATTCAGCTAAAGGGAACCTCACTGTCTGCTGCATTGTGGCTAAGTACAGTACCCAAAGGTTGAACATAATTGAGATATGGGGGTCATTTAAACTATATTTTGCCCAGTGGACTGACTTTGCACAATAGCATTGGGTAACTTGAAAATGTGATACACATGCCACACATGTCTTTATCCACTTGTCCCTTCTTATTTTACTCTGACCATCACTGGGTGATCTCTGACGTGATGAGGCCTGTGAATCTCTATCTTCATTCCTTGGTACACAAGCTCCTTGAGATGGTCCAGTCCCCCTCTAAACACTTCTATGGATTAGCTCCACACATTCAGTGTAGTCTTTCTTTTTCTTTTCCTTCTATCAAACTTCTTCCTTCACCTTCTGACCTCCTGATATAGGCTAGAATTCTCTGGATTTTTTCATATCCTTTTTCTTTTTTGTTTCTTCCTTGAAGCATTTCTTTCATTCTTTCAGTAAATACCTCATTTCCCTGGATAACCTAAAGAACAGAAATGTGTTTCTTCAGATAACTTCACCAATTTTTCTCTAGGACAGATTGTCCTAGAATATGTAGGAGCAACTTGGTGCTGGCATAAACATAGCACAAACATAGCACACTTTCTGCAGATACTACAAACGTCTTCTTGACCTCTATCCACACCTGGTTAAAACGAAATCTTTAGTCTTTTCTTTTGATGAGACTTTTGGCTAATTTTTGTGACTAAATGCTGTGGAAATTATCTCCCCATCAGACTTTCCAGTTGCTCTTGGGATTTGGGCATATTGGACTTTTGTTAAGGATTAATTTATAAATGTTTGGCAGCATTTAATTGGTAATTACCATATTCTGGTATGAAACAGATAAAAACAAATAGAAACAGAAACAAATAGAAATCTTTTCAGCTAAGGAAAAATTATCTATTAAGATCTAATGACCAACTTTGTTTCTGTTTATCCCCTATTTCCAGTATCTTGTACTTTCTTCCTGGTTGTTGGCTATCAAGTAAGGAATATTTACTATAAAACTCAAGCGTTAGTCAAATGGATGCAATTTTGGGAGGATAAAGAATTTGTTCTCTGGCTCCTGGACATGATCCACCTGGGAAGAAGTATTCTAGGATAAGCCCATTTTGGAAAGATATTTTATCTCAGGAGAGAGAGAAAAAAAAAAGAAGCTCAATTCATTTGAGACCCGGGTGTCGGAAACATGGTGGTCATTCTTTTGTTTTGATGCTTCCTTCTTGGAAAGATGCAGAATCTTGAGGAGGCTAAGGAAGGAGAATAGGAAGATAAGGGGCAGCAGTTGTGGTGGATGAAAGAAATGACTTAGGAAACCAAGGTCTGAACTTCCAAGCCTTTCAATTTATTAAGCAATGAATGCCAATTGCCTAACAAATTGGGGTCTACAGTTGCCTTCCTTAGTTTCGGTACTGGACCCCATGGAGTCAGGTGGAGGCAGATTTTTATACATTAAAAACAATCAAATATACCAATTAGTTAAAAGGAAACAATAGGTAATTTGATTTCTAATAGGAACTTTTCAAGTTAGAAGGGAGAGAACAAACAGGTGCAATTCCCTGAAATCAGAAAAGAGGTGTACCATTTCCCCCAAATGTCTGTAAACAATCAAAGGAATGTGGAAACAATAAATAATTGATCAGTATGGATCCAGTTTTCAGATAAGACATATGGGTTGCTTAAGATGTACAATTGTGAAAAAATTCCTTCCATCAATCTTTGATCTAAATAGATTTCTGGTCAGCAAAACCTAGGTTCCTAGTTAAGGGTCTCCATGCAGCAGGTAGAGATGATCCAGCTTCCCAGACCCAGAGGGCTAGATTTAAACAATACAATAATAACGCTTTCTCCCAATTCCCACAACTAAATAAAAGTTTTCTCACAAGACAGTTCTTAGAAATATTATTAAAACTCCAACAACACAAATTTTTAGAAGCTGTCTGTGGTTTGGGGGTTACAAGGGAATAAATAGCTTGTGCTCTTAACAGGAATTGTCAATATTTGTTTCTAATTGTTGCTACACACACACCTCTGCAAAGTCACCATGCCCTCTGCAGTGGGTGACCTTGGGATCTTTTAAGTCCAACCAAGCTTCAGCCGCCTTCTAGGCTATTGGAACAAATTGTTGTTCTTCACATGCTTGGGGTAAACATCCCCCCAACTCACTGACAGGTTTGAGTCTCCTTAGTTACCATCAACCTGGTCCAGCCCATTGGCCAAAATGGTTTACTGGGGAGGGGGCATGCCCGTACTATAGCCACAGGTGAGAGTTGAGTGAATCAGGTGGATGCTAAAGATAGGTGAGCACAAGGCCTCACACCAAAGGTGCCAGTCTTCCCTGATTGCCTACCTATCTATCCTACCTGGACCAGTGAGGGGGGCGTGGCGGGGGAGGATGTCAAGAGGGCTACATGGTGAGTCCCAATGCTCTCTGATGATCAAGGGGTTCTGTGAATTAGTAAAGCTGGATTCACTGGATCTAATGAATCATTACAGTTTCACAGAGGGATAAGATATATATTTACATGCAACTATAGTACAAAATAGTATATCATTACAATGCAAATAATATGATACAAAAAGTACATTAGAAAGGTGCTAAAAAGTGGTATGTGATCTTTGAGAGTCATTACCAATATAGTTCTGATTTCAAGAAAAGCAACTTGAAATATATGAAGCTAATAACTAATACTATGCATAATAGAAAATACCGTATGTTAGAGTAGGGGTTCTTAACTTTTTGATGTTTATAGACCTCTCCAAGCACTATCTTAATGACTGACTGATTCCCCCTTTGGCAATTTGGTAAAACCTATGGACCTCTTTTCAGAATAATGTTCTTGAGTGAATAATACAAAATACATAGAATTATAAAGGAAAGGGTTACTGAAAATAAAATTGTATTTTTTCCCATTTAAATTCATGGACCCTGTGAATTCTATCCACTGATTCCTGGGGGGGCGGGTTAGGGGTGTCTGTGAATCCCAAGTTAAGAATCCCTTAGAAGTATTCCCATCATTAACAGATGTAAAGCAATATTGTCCTCAGCTTATTATTTAAAGCCTCAACAATGTGACTCCAGTCTACCTTTCCAGATCTATTTTACATTATTCCTTCATTCACTTTCCCTCCCAGATAAACAGGACTACTTGCTATCCCCCAAATTTGACATGCCATTTTCTAACTTGATGCCATTGGCCTCTCATTTCTGTAGGTCACTCTCTCCTCAAATCCTTAGCTTTCTTCATGGTTCAACCTTAAGATGATATATGCTGCAGGAAGACTTTCAGGACCCCCTTGACTATTAGTACTCTTTCCCTCTACAAACATATTTGTATTCGTATTTATCTGTTTAAATGCCATTCTTCTAGCAGAATGTGAGCTCCTTGGGAGCAGTGATTGTTTTTTACTTTGTCTTTGCACCTAATGCTTAAGTGAATACTTAATATATATTGAATTTTCTACTCTTATGTAGTTTTAGAAATGCTAGAGTTATGAAGCATAAAAATAAATCAAAAGAACTATGGATAATTCCTATTTGAAAATGACAATTGTCCAAAAAAATCCATGATCCTCAACAACAAAAAAATTGCGGTAATAAATGACTTGAGGAAAGGCAATAAATCCACAAAAATCACTTGCATTTGTACTTATAAATAACTGATATTCTTCCTCTGAGACTACCTACCTTCCATGTATTCTATATGGACTAAAGGATGCCCCAAAAGCCTTAGTGCAGTTTTAAGCTTTAATGGACTTAAGTTACACTAAGATTTTTGGGATACCCTGGTATCTATTATTTCTCTCCTCTTATATACATAAAAATATGAAAAAAATATACATCTGTATGTCTGTGTGTATATATATGTATATATGTATATGTGTGTGTGTGTATATGTTGTTTTCCCCATCAGAATAAGAGCTTTTTGAGGGTCAAGGGTCAAATATGCCACTGCTTGGCATATTTGTCAGGAATATATAATAAGCACTTAATAAATATCTGTTCACTTGACTTGAAACACTACCTCATAAAGTTGTGAGAATCAAATGAGATAATGCTGGTAAAATCCTATAAAATGTTAGATATTTTAATTTTTAATGAGCATGTATGTAATTTATTGCACATATTTCCCCCTGAAATTTAGAGGTTATAATATACATACAATTGAAAAGAAATAATCTAACATGTACATTTGACCTAGCATTTATATACACTATCTAGTTTCAATTTGTCATAAAGATCTCTAACTCAGAGGAAAATATCCAATATAAAAATTCTGCTTTTTATATTCATTTGTTGCATGTATGTGTATTATGTATATCTGTGCATATATGCATATACATGCATATATGTGTGTTCTGTCCTTCATTGCCAAAGACCATGCCATCAGAGAAATAATGACATGACCTGCACTTGACTTTGTTTTGAGTGAGGGAAGACTGTGCAAGGTCACCAGCCTCACTCAGGTCCTCCTGACTCCTCCTGCACTGGTGCGCTATCCGCTGCACCACCTAGCTGCCCCATGTGTATGGTTACTCCCCTGCACAAAAGCTGCAATAGAAACTCTATTTGGCATTTAAGGGTTTTTGACTGTCTGGTCACACCTTGTTAGAAGTATGTTCATCCTCATGCATTTACGTTTCGGACAAATTGACCTGCTTTTATTTATCCTACATTTCATCTCTTTTCTCTGCTGCTTGAAGTGTTCTCCTCCTTGGTTCTACCAGGTAGACTTCCTAATAAACCCTCTCCCCACCAGCTGTGCTCAGCTGTCGTACCACCACAAAAGGCTTTTCCCCATCCCTCCATCCTTGTCTCTTGTGTATATAGGCATTCCTATATGTAGAAGTAGGTTCTGACCCACTTCTGTGGTTGCACCCCAGCACCTGGTGGAGTTGAGTACCACAGGACGTACCAGGGTAGGCACTTGGTTAATAAAAACATTCTTCAGCGAAGCCGCGCTTGAGGGCTGGCCAACAGGTCCGGTCCGTATCCCTGTTCTGCAGGGATTCACACGCACGGTTTCACCGGCCCTCCCCGACACTGCACGAGTTATTCTTGGAGCTGTAACTACATGTAACCAGGACGGAAACCAAGGTCTAGGGTAAGGGAACTTGGACGCCAGGTCCGGCGCTCTGCCGATGGTTTTTCTGAAGGTCGGAAGAGAACAAACCTCCCACGGCTTGCTCCCCCACGGGGTACTTATTTCCACACGGCTCCCCGAACGGATGCGGAGGGCCAGCCGCGAAGCCTGCGGTTACGGTGAGAGCAAGGATTCGCAGCCTGCCTCCCCCCCGTGGCCAGGACCCAGCTAAACCCCCTGCAGCTTCCGCCAAACGTGACTGCCCCACCGGGGCGGCCCATACGGGCTGCGCCTTTGTTACCCCAACGCACACAACGAAAACCACGGCGCTCGTGCCAGGCCAGCGCACCCGACTCGTGGGCTTCTCCTCTACTCAACACCCACACGGGGAGGCAGGCTCTGTTTGCGGCAGGGCCCGCTGCGGGCCTAAGCGTGCACCAAGCGGGCCAGGGAGAAGCTCGGAGGTAAGCCCGGCCTGGGGATCGCGAAGCCGGCCCGAAGGAAAAAGGCCGGCAGCACCGACTCCGAGGCCCAAGCGCGCCCACCCGTGAGTGCGTCTGCCACGCCCGCCCGCGGCCTTTTGTATACGCTTGCGTCGTGACGTAACAACGGGACGGCGGGATGCACCAATCGCGCACGGCCTGGGGGCGGCGGGAGCCGGTGTACGCACCGTTTGAACTAAAAGCCGGTGCCTGTAGGCAGCTGGCGAGGAGAGGAGTCCGAGCCGAGTGGGGTGAGTGTGCACGCCCGCGGTGAGGGCTCGGGCGGTCGCCCTGGCGGACTGCTGGTCCCCTCCGCCTCACGCCCCCCTCCCCCAGCCTAAGCGCGGGAGCCGCGGGGCTGGCCTGGGTCCGAGCCGATCCTCGGCGGCGGGGCCCGCTTCTCCGTCCGGGCCCCGGGGAACTGGGGGGGGCGGGGCGTGTGTGTGTCTGTGTGTCCGTGTGTCTGTGTGTGTGTGCGGGGAGACGGAGCGCGCTGCCCCCTCCCCGCTCCTTTTCCTCCCTTCTGCCCCAGGCCGACCTCCGCTTCCTGATCAGGCGCCGGCCTCCGCGCCCCGGCCCTCACCCTGCCTCCTGGACGCAGCCCGCGGGGCCGGGCCTTAGGAGCGGAGGCGCCTCGCCCCTCCTCCCGGGGAGCGGAGGCGTGGACGGTGGGGCGCCATGCCTGTTCATTTATATATTGGTCGATTCCCTCCTGCCCTCCCTTTGGCTTGCGTGGTGAGGTAACGAATGGCAGCAGTGCTGCGTTAGGTCAGTCCTGACCCTGCTGCTTACCGGCCAAGTCCCTTAGCGCTCTGGACCTGCCTGTCCAAGGTTGGCTTTGGACCCCGCGATTTAAAGGGCCCCCTTTTAGCATCGACTTCCTGATTCTTGGAAGTCCTGCCCACCTTCCCTGACCCTCCCTCCCTTCTCACTCTGAGTGGGGTCTGTTTTAGGCCCGGCATTTTCCTAATTGCTTTTCTTCTCCAGTCAAACAAATACATGCAGAGAGGCCTTGTGTACAAGATAAATAGGTCATAATTGAGAAGAGGGCAGACATCAGGAAGTAAGTTTTAGTCTGGTCTTAATGCAAACCAGGAAAGTCAGTAGGGAAAGGTGAATAAGGAAGGTGTTCCAGGCCTGTAGGAAGCCGGAGAAAACGAGATGTCTTGCACTTGGATCATTGAGGACGGTGTCGCTGAACTGGAGAGTAAGATGTAAGAAGGCTGGAAGGGGCAAAGGAGTAGGTGAGGAAGGGCTTGGGTCGGTGTATGGTCCTGGTGGCAGCAGGGAGCCGCTGGAGTTGATTGACTGGACAGGTTGTCCCAGTTGGACCTGCACTTGGGAAAAGCATTTTAGTGACTGAATAGAGAATGAATTGAAGTGGGAAGAAACTTGAGGCGGGCAGACTCGCAGGCTATTGAAGAAGTGTAGAAATGAGGTGGTGAAGGTCTATATCAGAGTGGTGGAAATGAGAAAGGAGTGAGTATTTGAGAGTTGTTGCAGAGGGGATATGGACAGGCCTTGGCAAGAGCTTGGCGGGGAGAAGGGGGGGGTAAGAGAGAGTGAGGAATGTAGGATGACCCCTAGGTTGTGAGCCTGAGGGCTGAGAGGTGATGTTGCCCTCTAAAATAAAAAGGGGAAGTGGGGGAAGGGGGAGACTTTGGGAGAAAGATGCTGAGTTGAGTTTAAGATGTCTTTGACATCCAGCTTGAGATGTCTGAAAGGGAATTGTACTTAAGATTGGAGGTCGATGGAGAGTAAAGGGCAGGAGAGATAGAGTTTAGTCTGCCAGTCAATAAACATTTATCAAGATCCTGTTCTGGGCCAGGCGCTATGCTAAGCCCTTGGAATACAAAAGGGGCAAAAGGCAGTCCCTGCCCTCAGGGAGCTCGCAGCTTAACCGTGAAAACTACATGTAAACAAATGTGCAAAGCAAGCTATATACCGAAAACAAAAGAGGGAAAGCACTGGAATTAAGAGGGTTAATTAGGGAAAGCTTCCTGTTGAAGGTGGACTTTTGGTTGAGACTTGTAGCCAGGGGAGTCAGGGAAAAGAATTCCAGACATAGGAGATAGAGAAAATGCCTAGAAATGAGCTGATTAAGATCAAGTGAAGTAGTATAGAGGGAAAAGAGAAGAGGACCCAGGACAGAACCTTGTTGGACATCTATCATCTGGGTTAGGATCCAGCAAAGGAGAACTGAAAAGGTTAATCAGGTAAGAGAGAAAGTGGTATCCTGAAAACCCAGAGAGAGGAGAGTACCTAGGGCCAGAGGTCCTAAAGAATAAGGATTGAGAAAAGGATATTGTATTTGGCAACTGTGAGATCATTGGTAAGTTTGAAGAGAACAATTTATGGAATGATAAGATTGGAAGCTGTATTGTAAGGGGTTAATAAGAGTGAGATGAGAAAGTGGACTCACCTATCATAGATGCCCTTTTCAATGAGGTAAGATCATAATTTTTATAAGTGAGCAGGAAAATATCAACTTTGGCCCTTTTAATTTATCCTAACTCATTAAGAAATATTTTGTTTTAATCAGCTAAGATCTGTCTTCTCATTCTTCCACCCCAAACTTCCCCCCATTACAAACCTAGAAAAACAAAATTGATTATAAACATGTAAAGCCAATCAAAACATTTCCACAGTGACCATAACCTTAAAATTTTTTGTTTCATTTTTCATTCTAAGTCATTCACCTCTCTATCAAGAGGTGGATAGCATTTTTAGTCATTAGTTCTTTGGAATTGTGATTGGTTATTACTCTGATAAGAGTTTAGCACAACATATATAATTTGTTCCTCAATTTATGGACCCCCATTTTTTGGCATCTCAAAAGGAGTTCTAAATTACATCCTTAGAGTTTGTTTTGCTTAGGACTGATCTCTCCCTTAATCTTTGCTTTTTCTACCTCTCTCTTCCTTCTCTTCCCTTTTCCCTCTATTTTCCTATTGTGTGAAATGTTTTTTCTATACCCAAGTGTGTGTGTGTGTGTATGTGTGTGTGTGTGCATGTATATGTGTATGCGTGTGCATGCATATTTTGTCTAACCTTCCTTTCCTTTACCCGCCCCCCCCCCCCCAGTGTGTTACTCTTCCCCTTTCTTTCCATTTTTTTCTTAAGATCAAAAAGGCATAAGAGAATCATTCCATGGCCTTGTTAATGAGACTACTTTTATGACCCTTGATGAGATTAGAAGGTTCAGAGGGGGCCCACACTTCCTCTCCCCATCTTTGAATATCAGCAGCTTAGACTTGTTTAGACTTATTATTGTTCATGTTTACCCTTTTACATTTCTCTTCACTCCTGTGTTTGCACTTCAGAGTTTCTTCTCAGTTTTGGCCTTTTCAATCGGACAGTATGGGAAGAGAATGTGTATTTATATAGTGCCTGCTTTGGGCCAGTCACTGTGCTAAGTGCTTTACAAATATTACCTCATTTGATCCTCTAAACAGCCTTACAAATTGGGTGTGTTATTATCTCCATTTTATAGTTGAAGAAACTGAACCAAACAGAGATTAAGTGACTAGCCCAGGGTCACGTAGCTAATAAGTGTTTGAGTTAAAATTTGAACTAGAGACTCGGTGCTCTGTGTACTATACCACCACATTGCTAGGAATGTTTGGAAGACCTCTATTAAAAATCTGTTTTTCCATCTGTAGGATTATACAGAGTTTTGTTGATTAAGTTATGCTTAGCTATAAGCCCATATACTTTGCCTTCTAGAATGCGATATTCCGAGTTACCCATTTCTTTATGGGAATGGATGTCGTGTGTGTGATCCTGACTTGGGCTCCTGGTACTTGAATTCTTTCTAACTACTCAAAGCAATTAATTTTTCTTTGACCTGGATGTTTTTCACTTTGAGGTTTCTTTTAGGAGGTAACTAGTAGATTCTTTTTATTTCTATTTTGACCTCAGTTTCTAAGAGATATGGGTAGTTTTCTTTTTAAATTTCTTAAAATATGATGTCTGTACCCTTTTACTGGTTATGGCATTCAGATAGTCCAATGAGTCTTAAGTTTTTCTTCCTTAGTCTTTTTTTCCAAGTTGGTTGTTTTTGCTATGAGATACCTTACATTTTCTTCTCTTTTTTTCAACTTTTTAACTTTGTCTTAGTATTTCCTGTTGCCTCATTAGCTTCTCTTTGGTTCTGATTTACAGGGAGTTGTTGCTTGGGTAAAGTTTTGTACTTCTTGTGCCAAGCTTTTAATTATCTTTCCAATTCTTTCTTCCGTAGCTTTCATTTTTTTCTTCATTTCATTTATTAAAAAAACAAAACAAAAAAACTTTAAACCTCTTACTTTATCTCTTCCAGGAATTATTCTAGTTGAATTTGTGCCCAAGCTGTATTTTTCTCTGTGGCATTGCTTGTAGATGTGTTAGAGTCATTCTTCTTTCCTAGATTTGGGTCTTGAGTGTCTCTGCCACAATAATAGGTCATTATGGTGGGGTTCTTTTTTTGCTTGTCCACTCTTCCAGCCCACTTCCTGACATGTTTTCAGAGGTAGGTTCTGCTATACTTGTTGAAAGCAGGTTTGCGCTAGTCCTGCTTTCTTGGGGGGAAAAGTGTTTTATTCCAACATCTCAGGGACAGGTTGAGGACCTGCAAGCTTTCAGTGCTCCCAGAGTGGTCTCATTGTTTGTCCCCTGATCTGAGCTCTGCAAATTCCTCACCTGGATTTGGTTCTGTACAAGAGTAGGTGCTTCTGAATTCTACACCTCTCAGATAGCTGGCTAGTTCTGTTAGTTGGAAGAGGCAGAAATGTATTTTGTTCTGTGATTCCTTTCTTAGTTATACCTGTGGAGGCTTCTGCTGTTCACTTCTACACTTCTTCCTTTCTCTTTTTAGGGCCTCCCTAACCAGGAACACTAATCCCCCTTCTCAGTCTACTCTGGATCTGTCACTTGGAACAGGTTAGTGGGCAGTAAAGCTGCCAGTTGGCAATTGTCTCCACCTCTGTGGCCCTGAATGGGGCTGAGGGGTACCCAGATTTGCTTACACTTTAAGGCTTTATATACATTTTTGTATTGCAGAGCAAATATAGGAATAGTGAGCCAGATAGTAAGCTAAAATTAATGTCTTTTGAGATCATAAGATTATGATTTATAACTGGAAGTGACTGTAGGAGCCATCTAATCCAACTGCAACCTTTTAGAAATGAGAAAGCTGAGGTTCTGAGCAGTTAAATGACCAAGCCATTAAATGACCATGGTCAGACAGTTAGTGTTAGAGGAGGAAATCAAATGTGTATGTTCCTGACTCCAAGTCCAGTACCTCATCCATGAGTACACCATACTTTTCATTTCATTATTTCTTTCTTTCATGACTTATTCAGTACTAACTTATTTGTGCATTCTTTGGAATGTAGTCTAGATTTTTTTTTTAAACTTAAAATCTGGCTGGTTTAAACATTAGTGTTGCCAAATTGGAGTTTTTTGGTGTATATTGTAAATGATCCATGATTTCCTTGTGTCGAGTACTTTCTTTAAACAGTGTAAGGTTTTAGGATAGGAAAAGATAAGACAGGGCAGGAAAGGAAAGGAAACTTGCCAGTAAAATCCAACTCAACTGGGCATCTTTTGGCCATACAAATTTACCTTCCTTTGGAGAAGGAAGGAGAAGGGGAGGCAGACAGGAGAGGAGGAGCTGAGTTATCCAGCTAGCTTGGTCTCCATTCAGCCAGCTGTGTATACTCACAGGATTGTGATTGTCCTTTGTTATTGAAGAAGACTATGCCATCAGAGAAATGATGACATGACTTGTACTTGCCTTAGTTTTGAGTGAGGGAGGGCTGTGCAAGGTCACCAGCACTTCTCCTTCAGAGCCATCTGAATCCAGTGACCAGATATTCATCAGGATGACTGGAGATGACCCAGGGTGTACTGGGCGATCTTGGGCCCTTTTAACTGAGGTCTATGCGGGTACTCTCTTAGAGTGAGGTAATGCCCATTCATTGAAATTTAATCAATTTTAACAGAAATATGTGTAACAGATGTTGAGCAAAAGGAGCAGAACCAGGAGAACTTTGTAACAACCACAGTGTGTGACGATTTTTTCTGGCAAACTTAGTACTTCATTGCAATGCAAGGACTTAAAAAATTCCCAATGATCTCTTCAGGCAAAATGCCTACCACATCCAGAAAAAGAACTATGGAATTCGATCACAGAATGTAGCAAATAATTTTCTTTTATATTATGTTTTGGTTTGTTTTATGATTTCTCCCATTCATTTTAATTCTTCTATGCAACATGACTAAGGTGAAAATGTATCCAATAGGAATGTATGTGTAGAACCTATATAGGATTGTATGGTGTCTCAGGAAGGGGAAAAAAATCTAAGTTATGTGGAAGTGATTGTAGAACACTGAAAACAAAATGAAAAATTAAAAAAAAGAAATGGGTATAAGACTTCATGGAAGTGATGAGTGGATAAGGTGATAATATGTTTACTTAACCAATATCTTTATCTGTCTAGGCTTTGTTTAGCTGTTAAAGACCTGCCATTAAAAATTGGATTCCCCCCAAGACAAAACCCTATGAATACTGATGTTCAAATAAGTTTGGCATACATGATGAATTAACATACTCTTTTAATCAGTGAAAAATATTCTTAATATTATGAATAACAGTTTAAATTTTTCTTTCAGATAAAACTGTGAAGAAAATTGAAGTTTTCTTGAATTCTAGTTTCCCCATTTTCCCTTGAAGTTTCACCGTGAACAATTATTTTAAAATAAATTTTCTGTTAAAGGACTTTTTTTTGGCACTGTCTTATCAAGATGATTACGTCATGTCCACAAAGTCCAGAAACTCCAAAGTTTTCATTGTATTCTCTTAGAAGAGGAAATGCACCGATTAATGCAGTTCTTTCAAAAAATATACCTTCAGAAACTCTTACACCTTTAAAAGACTTAGTGAAATATAAAAACAATAATTTAAATGACAACAACATTACAAATAGCTTTGAGGAGCACTTGAGCCCAAAAATGGAACGTTGTAAGAATGAAATCAGTTCACTTCGATCAACAATAATAGCTGGTTATCTTGACTCTGACAATTTTTCGGATGGCTCTGATGAAAAAGCTAATGAACACGAAGCAACATTTCTTCCAAAGGAGGAAGTTTTCAAAAGGAATAAAACTTTTGAAATTGTAGCCCAAGACTCTCCTGCAAAAATATTTCAAAGAATGAAAACAAGGGCACTAGAAGCAACACAAAGGCAGTCATTTAAAGACACTATATCGTTGGAGTTACAGAGAAATCAAAGAGATGTGATCTTGAGTCCTGTTTCACTGCATAAAAGCAGATTGGATAAGACTTTCATTTCTGGCTTTCCTGATTTTCACAAAGTTCCAGATGATCATTCATTTTCAGGTTAGTCTTATTATTTAGGGTATTGCTAATTACTTTAAAGTAGAAATTAGATAATTATAGAACCAGTTAAAGCATAAGATGGTATATGTATTGATATATTTTTGTGGCAAGGATGTATTCTGATCTAGAAATAAATTCCCAAATCTTGACTGTTGCATATGATTTTGGGTAGACAGTAGAAGTTTCAAAGGGAATTCTTCAGTCAGTGAATAAGCATTTATTAAGTACTTACTATGTATTGGCTCAAACACTGTACTAAGTGCTGGGGATACAAAAAGAAGCAGAAGACAATCTTTGCCCTCCAGGAGTTTAATAGTCTAATGGAAGAGACAACCAACAAATACGTATAAACAAGCCATATACAGGAGACATAGAAATAATTAAGAGGGGCTAGGGAAGGCTTCCTGTAGAAGGTGGGATTTTATCCAGGCCATAAAGGAAGCCAGAAGGCAGAGATGAGGAAGGGAAAGCATGGAGGACAGCCAAAGAAAATGCCCAGGGTGGAAGATGCCTGGTTCAGGGAACAACAAAAGAAGGTCAGTGCCTCTGGATTCAAGAATGTGCATTGTGTTTTAGGGATAAGAAGACTAGAAAAGGTGGGGAGGTAGGTTATTAAAAATTTTGAATGCCAGAGAGTTTTATATTTGATACTGGAGGCAATAGGAAGTCATAGGAGTTTATTGTGTGGGGATGGTGATGGGGAGGTTGGGATAGACAAATCTTTCTGAGAGCGGTTAAAAGTTGAGAGACCAAGTTGTACTTTAGAATGGACTACTTCCTTTCCCTACTTTCACTTAGGTAACCTGAGAAGAGACACAAATGAACATTTCTATTGGGCATTGGACCTGTAGAGAGAGAGAGAAGTACTTGCATTGTGACAGAATTGATTCAGTTAGTGGCTGACCTTTCCTGTCATTCCTGCCCATTTCCAGCCGAGTAGAACTGAAAACACAAACAAATTTGTCTTTATAACAAAATATCATTGCAAAATTTTTTTCGTATTATTATTATCCTTAAGTCTCAGTCATTGGATCCACTAGGAATAGTCTATTCAGTATAACAGAATTTTAGTAGAGTAAGTGTTCTTGAGTTTGTTATATTGGTTTTCAACATCTGTAGTACTAAGTATCTTTTGTGTATCTAGAATAAGGCCTAAAGTTTCTCTGATAAAAACTTTGTCTTTCAAATATATAGAGAACTGAGTCAAATTTATAGAAATGAGAGCCATTCCTCAATTTATAAATGGTCAAAGCATATGAATAGCCAAAGCTATCTATATTGACATGAAAAGGTGCTCCAAAACACTATTAATTAGAGAAATACAAATTAAAACAACTGTGCTACCACCACACATCTATCAGATTGACTAATATGACAGAAAAGGAAAATGACAAATGTTGGAGAGGATATGGGAAAATTAAAACATTAATGCCCTATTGGTGAAGTTGTATACTGATTGAACTATTCTGGAAATCAATTTGGAACTTCCCAAAGGGCTATAAAACCATGCATACCCACTGACCATACAATACCATTACTAGGTCTGTATCCCAAAGAGATAAAAAATTAAAAGGAACTATGGATACAGAAATATTCATAGCAGCTGTTTTTGTGGCAGCAAAAAGTTGGAAATTGAGAGGATGCCCATCATTTGAGGAAGGGCTAAAGAAGATCTGGTATATGAATGTAATGGAATGTTATTGTGTAATAAGAAATGATGAACAAGCAGATTTCAGAAAAACCTGAAAAGACTTGTATGAACTGATGCAAAGTGAAATGAGCAGAACCAGGAGAACATTGTACACAGTAACAGCGATATTTTATAATGATCTACTGTGAATAACTTAACTATTCTCAGCAATACAATAATGCAAGAAAAACCTGAAGGATTATGATGAAAGGTGCTAATACCTTTTCCAGAGAAAGAACTGGTAGAGACTGAATGTGGATTGAAGATACTTTTTTCTTTACTTTCCTTATTTTGTTTTTTTTAATCTCTCTTTTCTTTCACAGTATGACTTATATGGAAATATGTTTTGCATGATTACATATGTATAACCTATGTCAAATTGCCTTTTCAATGAGGAGTGGAGGGGAAGGAGGGAGAGAGAGAATTTGGAACTCAGTTTTTAAAAAGTGTTAAAAATTGTTCTTACATGTAATTGGGAAGAATTTTTTTTTTTTTGAAGAATAAGGTCTAAACCATCATGAAATTTTTTTATAGTCTTGAAACCCATCTGTATTGGTTTTCCTAATGGGAGATTTAAACCATAGTGTGGTTTATAACATAGCATGGTTAATAGCCAGTTTATTTCAAGGAATCCCAGAAACCTTTTGTCTTATACAGTATTTTTAAAAATTATTAGATTATTCATTGTCTAAACCTCCTTCAATACCTAGGAGAATAAGATCCTTGGAAGCAGAACAAGGAATAGTCTGTGTGGATTTTGGCAGCATAATTTTTTCTTGGGAACATTGTGTTGATGTGGAAGTTTGATATCTTAACTTGACATTTAAGAGTAGTAATTGATAGTAATAACTTTATCTTTAAACGTTTGTAAAGTGATGATGAAAAACTTGAATGAAGAGTTGGGAGCTTGTTGGGGAAAAAAGTACTTGGAGATTAAGATGGAAGTCAGTATTGAGGGAAGACAGAATACAGTTTAGGTAGATTCAGAACTGATTGAACAAGCAGATTAATTGGTAAAAGCTTAATGAGGGGTTTGAAGTACGATCTCTAATGTAGAGTCTCTGTTATTGCTTCTGCTGTTTATTTTTATGAGTGGCTTGGAGGAGGCATAAATGGCAGAAGTTTCTAAATAAGTTAGAACAGGCCCTTACAACCTGTGGCACCGCAAAGGATTTCAGGCAGTCTTAAGAAAAATGTAGAAGAAAACATCCCCAGGTTGTGCAGGCCTGAGCTAGAACAAGTGCTAAATCTAACATATTAGACTAAATGAAATAGAAATGTAAATTCATGTACCTGAAGTTTAAAGAGTCATTGCCACAAGTACAAGATAGAGGAAGAGGTAGGCAAATTCAGATGGAAAAAAATCTGAGAGTTTTAATGCACTGCAGGCTCAGTGTGAATGTGTAGTGTAGCTCAATAGTCAAAAATGCCAGTGCAATCTTGCTCACCCTTAAGAGAAGGATAGTCAAGAAGGACAGATGTGAGAGTGTTTCTGTTCTGGTTAGACCAGGTCTGGTGGTTTAGGTTTATTTCTCCCTGTCTGTTTGGGAAGTTCCACTGATAAACTGAAGTCTAAGCAGAGGAAGGTGGGTGGCATGATTAATGACCTGGAGTGGTACATCCCATAACAGAAATGTTTATCTTAGAAAAGTGGAGACTTGGTGGGGCAGGCTGCTTCAAGCCTTTAAAAGACAGTTCTGTGGAAAGAAGATTAGACTTATTTTATTTCAGTCTAGAAAACAGAATTAGTTGTGATGAATAAAATTACGTAGAGAGAGAGTTGAACTTGATGGAAGGAGAAGCTTCAAGATATTTAGAGCTATCTAAAAGTGGAACCTGCTCTCACAGGTGGCAGTAGTGGAGTTCTTTCATTAAAGGTCTTCAGGCAAAAGCTGGATGGCCATTTGTCACATCTTTTGTACAGAAGCTGTTTCTTAGGTATACATTGGATTAGGTGGATCTTGAAATCTCTCTCAACCTATGAAACCCTTTGGAAAAATCTTGTCACTGTATTTACTTGATTTTTGGTGTCAGAGAGTTGGTGACAAAGGTAGGAATAGAATTCAGATCTCCAGAATTCTAGACTGGTGTTCTATTACACTATGCTACCAATTTCATATATGTAGATTTAAAAAAAGAAAGTCCACCTTCACCGTGAATGGTACAATCAGATGGCCTTAGGATGGAGAATATAAGTGGAGTGTTGTACATGTTAGAAAATACCTAAATAAATATTCTGTATTTCTGTAATGAAGTCTATTTAATCGTTAAATGTTTGTTTTCTGAATAAATTTGTTTTCTTTACCTTCACTGACTTAAGCAGGTAAACCTTTTATTTCTTCAGGAAGAATAGCCTCTTCCCTATCCAGGGAGGCTGCTCTGATAAATTTCCAGAGTAAATTTTTCCTTCCAGTAAAACAAAAGATCCCACATCAGCAAGAAAACCTGCCTTGTCATCACAATTTAACTTATGGTAAGTTCTTTGTTCTTACACAGTTTCTTTGATGAATAATGTTAGTTCAGTATCTGTGTGAACTAAAACTTTATCTAACATAGGAAAATCATTATTTCTCCTTTCTTCCTTTTTGTCTGTATAAAAGCAAGTTGTTATGCCTTTACCATTAAAAAAACAAGTGATTAATTAGAAGGGCTGGAGTCCTAAGACTTAAGTGGGAAGGCTTAGAGGAAAGTTTTAGGTAGAAGAAGAACCTGAGTCTTTTGAATGCTTGTATTTGAAACTTTAAGCATTTTTTTGCTTACACTTTATAACATTAAAACTTTCTTATAAATATAACAATTTGAATGGTTTTCTGCAGACATTACAACTTTGAAGGAAAGACATGAAAACGTTTCAACTTCAGTAATTCTGAGTGAAGCATTAGCCAGTTCTGCCAGGCTCATTCAGGATGATGAAAACAGAGTTACAAGTGTTGAATTCAGCCTTTCTGATACCCTTATTTTGGAAAACATGGATGCTGATGATGAAAGATCTCAAAGTCCTAATATTAATGATATCAGAACTGACTGTGTTCCTGCTAACACTGGCAGACGATTATCAAAAAGTGACAGTGAGGTGCCTTCAAAAGCGTCACTAGAACAGGAAATGAGTGAAGAAAATGAAGAAAAAATCTCTAAGACTACCCAACAGGGTGCTACATCAGATATGTTCAAAGTTTTGACTACAGCTTCTAAAGCTCGCATAGTAGCACCGGAGAAAAAAGTTCCTAAGACTTCCACCAATAAAAATGCATTCACTTCCCAGAAAAAGGTAGGAACAGTTCTTAAGCTTTTGCTTTTCTAATTATTTGTAACATTAATTGGAAGCAGGAAATAGACATATTGTATGTTTTTCAAATGGTTGAATTTGATGGGCTTCCTAGAGTATGTTGAAAGACAACTTTAAATAACCAATGTTTACCTAATTTAAGATATAGTAGTACAAACTTACCTATTGAGAAAATGAAGCCTAATGGAAAGAACAAAGGCCTCGGAGTTATTTGTTCTTGACCTGCTTTTCAACTAATCAAATATGACCACAGGGAAGTCAATTATCCATTTTTCCTTATCTGTCGAATGAGGACAGATAATAGCCTGCCTTCTCTTCTTCCTCTGTGTTGTAATGTCAGACCTTTCTTTGATGTGAATACTTTCTTCCACAGGGTAGATCATAACCTCTGTGTCTGCCTGTTTTGTGAAGCTCTTGTCCATGTCTTTCCATAAATTCTTCAGTTCACGACGTATTTTCCTTTAATTTTTTTGACGTTGTGTGGATACCATTAAAAAAATGCAGGCTATCTATTGATTTTTATTTGCTTTTGCCATGTGATGAACCTATGTTCTCATCAAGAATCTGTACAACATCATCCTTTGTACCTCTTCATTTGATTTATTCTTTTTAAAAACTGATTTTTATTAATATCTTTTGTTTTTATATTACCTAGATTTCCTTCCCTTCCTTAATCCCAGAGAGCCATTACTTATAATAAAAAATTTTAAAAAGAGAAAAGGCAATTTAGCAAAATTGATCAATTTTTGATACTCTAGGCAGTAGTCTACACCTGTGGGCACTGACCTCTACAAAGAAGGAGGGGGAACTATCTACTAATATTTCTCCTTTGATGCCAAGCTTCTTTATAATTCACTTTTTATTGTTTTGTGTTGCTTGTTATTGTTGTTCCTTCCAATTACATTTTTATAGTCATTTTGTGTGTTGTTCTCTTGTCTACTTAAGATAGTTCTTTTAAAAAATAGATTTTTATTGTTTATATGTTTAATATATGTTTAAAATATGTTTAAACATATTTTTTATATTTATATCTCCTAGATTTTGCCCTGCATTCCTCTCCCCACTCTTCCATCCCTGGTCCAACCATCCCATATAAATTTTTCTTTTTTTTAAAGAGGAAGAGGAGAAAAAAAAAATCAGCATTGCTTGTTAGCACATTGAAAAAACAAACAAACCTCACTTACTCAGTGTTCCACATCTGAGGACCCCAACCTCTCCCAAGAAGCAGTAGGGAAATATTTTCATGTACCTCTTTCTGAGGAATGAGTTCTTCATAATCTTGCAATATTGAGTTTTGATTGTTTTATGGCAATTATTCTTTTTCACTTAAATTGTTTTAATCAGTGTATGTTAATTTTCCTTATTCTACAGTATGTGTAAGTCTTTCTATATCAAAATGATGCAAGTCTCTCTGTTCATCATGTTTGTCGTTTCTTACAGAATTATTCTGTTACATTATTTGTCTAGTTATTCCCCTGTTGATGGACATCTACTTTGTTTCCCTATCTTTGCTATCACAAAAAAATCCTCCTATAAATATTTTACTGTATATGAAGCTTTTCTTTTTTAAGATCAGTTACCTTTTCAGGATATATACCTCATAGTGGAATCTCTGAGTCAAAGGGTATAGGTATTTTTTTTAAATTCAAATTGCTTTCAGCAGTAATGCATTGTTGGTGAAGCTATGAATTGGCACAGTCATTCTGGAAAACAATTTGGAATTATTCATCAGTTCATTTTAGTCTTTCCAGGTTTCTCAGTATTCATCAAGTTCATAGTTTCTTACAGCACAATGATATCCTATTATATTCATGTACCACAATTTGTTTAGCCATTCCCCAATTGGTGGGCATCAACCTTGTTTTCAGTTGTTCGTCAGCATAAAAAGTACTGCAATAAATACTTTGGCATAGAGTTTTCTTACAGTAACCTTATGGTTGGTATATGTGCCTAGCAGTGGAAATTTTGGGTCAAAGACATTTTAATTATTTTATTTGTATAACTCCATTTCTTGTTCTGAAATACAAATTTTAAATTTGTATTTCTTGCAAATTTCTTGCATTTGATTGGTAATATGTGGCAACTTTCTCACACCAACCTTGCTCCTTTCTGTGGGCTTAAAAACTCAGTGTCATCCTCAGCACCTCAGTTTAATTCATTCCCCATATGTAATCCACTGCCAAAATCTGCTAAGTAAGGCTAAGAAATATATGAAGTCCTTTTTTCTTATTTCACATAATTTTAAGAGTATTTGTTTTTTACATCAATTTCTCCCAGCATCCTTCCTCCTCATCTTTTCCAGAGAGCCATCCCATATAACAAATATTTTTAAAGAGAAAGAAGGAGAAAAAGCATAATATATAAATACATCAAAATATGTGTATTATATCATGCTTGTGGACTTTCCACCTCTACAAAATTGAGAATGTCTTCTCATAACAATTCTTTTGGACTGTTGCTTGTTTTTCATAAGTTTTGTTATATTAACATTTTGTGTTCTTTTTGTTTACGATATTGTAATCATCGTGTACATTGTTTTCTTGATTGTTTGCTTCACTTTGCCCCAGATTCCATCCTTCTCTGTATTCATCATTTCTTACAGCACAATAAATATTCCATTACATCCATGTAGCACATTGTTTAACTGTTCTCCAATTGATGGACATATACTATGTTTCCAGTTCTTTGCTCCCAAAAAAGAGGTGCTAAAAATATTTTGGTATACATTAGAACTTCCTTTTTATCAGTGGCCTCCTTGAGGTGTAAACCTTGTAATATCTGGGGTAAAGACTGGAAATTTTAGTCACTTTATTTCATAATTCCAAATTTCTTTCCCAAGTGGTTGTATAGATTCACAGTTCCACCAGCAGTGCACTGCTGTGCCCATCTCCCTCCAATTTTATCACTGCTCTCTTTTGTCATTTTTGTCAGTTTAAAGGGTAAGGTAAAAATCTTAGAGTTTCCCTAGCCTTTACTCTATCATCTTAGATACTGCTCCTGGGTTTCTAAGTTCTGATAGGGGAGCTTTTGCCTTATTTTGCTTAAAACCAGCCGCTCATGACAATTCCTAGCCAACTATTTTATACTGTCTACAAGTTATTTTAAATGAAATTTCTCTTTCTGTCTCTTCATGCTAGGTTTTGTTGGCAATATATCGAAATGCTGATAATTTATGGGGGTTTATTTTATATCCTGCAACTTTGCTAAAGTTTGTAATTGTTTTGGCTATCTTTTTATTTGACTCTCCAGGGCTTTTTAAGTAAATCATCATATCATCTACAAAAAGTGATAGTTTTGTTTCTTCATTGCCTAGTCTTATTCCTTCAATTTCTTATCTTATTGCAATCTCTAGCATTTCTAGTACAATATTGAATAATAGTGATGATAATAGACATCCTTGCTTTTCCTCTGGTTTTATTGGAAAGGCTATCAGTTTATCCCCATTATAGATGTTTCCATATTTAATATGTCAAGGAGAAGGGCCATCTTCCTCAGAGATGCCTTCATTAAAAATGGGAATGGATAAGGAGATAGTGTGAGGAGATATCTGAATTATGGAAAAGGAGGAGGGGAGAAAAGAGGGAGCTCTTGGAGAGTGACCTCAATTTTTCCAGTTAAGTATGAGATGAACCTCAGCTGAGAAGGTAAAGGCCAAATTATGGTGTTATAGGAAGCTTAAGGAGGATCCAAAAGGTTTAGAATAGCCACCATGATGAGCATGATAGGGAATCAATTCGGAACACATAGAACATTGCTTTGCTGCGGTGTGGGTCTAGTTGACATTATATAACATAAATTTGTGGTAGAGCAAATTAGCTTAGTTTGTTTTATAATTTTTAATTGCATGGTTTATGATTTTCTCCAGCTCAGTTCAGCATTATGTAAATTGAAATAAAGGAGGCAGATGGTGGGCATAATCTAAGATAGTAGTTTGAGATAGATAATCTGTAAAAGGACAAGGGGGCAAGGAATTCAGGAGTTAAAGGATAGTATAGCTTTGATCCAGTTCATCAGGGGATTGAAATGAGAAAGGGAGGAGGAAAGTATGAAAGTTCAGGAATGATAACCTAAGATAGAATTAAGGAATGGGTGGAGTGGCAGTCACAGTGAGGATGGAGAACAGTTATAAATTATGAAACATAGGGAAAGATAGACTCACAAAAGATTACAGACAGATTTTAAAAAATTCCAGAGTTCATTAGCATGGAAATATAGGACACTTGTGGACAATGGCATGATCAAGGTTATAACCAGCTTAGTGTGTAGCTAAAGAGGAGAAGAGGGAGGAGGAAGATCAAACGTTGTTCTTCAGTTGTGTTTGACTTTACATGATAAAGGCCATGGAGTTTTCTTGGCAGAGATACTAGAGTGGTTTGCCATTTCCTTCTCCATTGTGTCCTCATTTTACAGATGAGGAGCGGAGGCAAATAGGGGTTAAGTGACTTACCCAGGGTCGCACAGCTAGTAAGTGTCTGAGGCTGGATTTGAACTCAGATCTTCCTGACTCCAGGCCTGGTGTTTTATCTGCTGGAACACCTAGCTGCCCCAAGGTCAGACATACTGTGGTCTCTAATTCACTGTCTGACTAGCCTGCTGGAGATGAGCCTCTCTATACTTAGCCATGCTGGTCCTTAGAAAGCAGATTTAATCTATTGTGAATGTGGTATCCAGAGCCTGTCTAGCTTGGTAGTACATAACAAAGTTTGTAGTCTTACTAGTCTAGCATTAAGAATCCAAGTTTACCTCCACTCTTACAGTAAAACATTGGAGCAGGACTTTGTGGGAGAACTCTAGTTGAAGTGAAATAATGAGTTGACATTTGAAAACTTGAAAATTGTTAAATCCTTTTTTTAATTTCATTTTTGTGATAACACTTTAAAGTATGTTCTACAAGTATTAAGTTTTACAGATGAAGAAACAGGCTTAAGAGAAAATTTATATAGCTTGCCTACGGTGTCCAAAGATGGGATTAAAATATCGACCCTCCTAACTCAAAGCCCAGTGCTTTTGGAAAAAGTTAAAAATACTATGGTAATGGCATGATAGAATTTTTATTAATATGTATCTGGGCATGACTTAGTAAAATTCAGATTCTAAGAGTAACATTTAATTGAGCTTTCCATAAGTAAGAGAAGCCATCCAAGCTTCTACGGTTTTAAGTATTTTATTTTTTAATTTTTGAAGACTTTATCTGGAAAAGTAGAAGGAAAGACTTTACCTTATTTATATCAGCTCTACAGTATTCATTTGGGGAGAATCTGAAGAAGTTGTTGTGCATCCTTTGTGAGGTACTTGCAGAAGCTACGATCTCATACACAAAAAGGTCCAAATAGCCTGGATATTGCAGGTCATCTCAGTAGTTAAAAAATAAAGTACACAATGAAAAGAAAATATATCAAAGCAAAATAACCTACACATTCTACTGATTAATGGAAATAAAAGTTCTTAATCTTGTAGGAAAAATAGTTGTAATAGCATGAATGTATTATATCTCATCCTTCTCCATATTCTTTGGTCTTTTTATTTATTTATTTTATTCCTGTGTCTTTTTGAAAAGCAGTAGAGTGTGGAGAAAAGAGTGCTGACTACACTTGGCGTCAGGAAAGACCCAAATTTGAGTTTTAGTATTAATACTAACTGATTTGGGACCAACTCTGAGCCACAATTCCCTCTTCTGCAAAGCTGGATTAGTATTTGTATCATCCATCTGTTCCACAGTGTGGTAAGGAAAGCATTTTATGAGAAAGGGTCAAAGGATAACAAGCAGTTTTCAAACACAGATATTAAACTGTTTCATGAAAAAAAGTGTTCCAAATTGTTAATAATAGAGAAATGCAAATTGAAATAACTCTTTGATTCTACCCAGATACCCTACGGATTGGTTAAAATGACATAAAAGGAAAATGACAGATGTTAGAGGAGATGTGGGAAACCAGGCACATTAATACATTGGTGGAGGTATGAATTGACCCAGCCATTCTGGAAAGCAATTTGGGATTATGTCCAAAAAGTCTCTAAACTCTGCACGTACCCCTTGATATAGGGTACCACTATTGAACTTGTACCCCAAAGAGAAGAAAGGCTCCATATACAGAAATAGTTATAGCAACTTTTTTTATAGTAACAAAGAACTGGAAACTAAGAAGGATTACCCACCAGTTGAGAAATGGCTAAATTAATTATGGTATGTGAATGTAATGGGAATATTATTGTGCTGTAAGAAATGAGAGGGGTGGTTTCAGGGAGTGACTTGTTGCAAACTGAAGTTAGCAAAACCAGGAGAATAATTTACATAATAACAACAATATTGTAAAGACTCACAACTTTGAAAGACTTAACCCTGATCAAGGCAGTGACTAACCACAGTGCTGTAAGGCCAGTCAAGAAGCGTGCTACCCAATTTGTACCAGAGAATGGATTCAAGACGTAATAATATAAGAAAAAGACATACATTTTGGGACATTGCTAACAAGGAAATTTTTTTATTATATACAGTTGTTGCAAGGGTTTAAAGAGCTATATAAATCTGCATATTCTGTAATGTGTTGTCTTAATGCATGGTCGGGAGTTTATATTGACTTCTCAGTTGTTTAGGATGCTAGAAGATGGTGTGTTGTATTAAAGAAGTTGAATAATTGATACTTGATAGAAAAAGGGAAGATTACATTGAAAATTCCATTCTCTTGTCCCTTCTGTTCTATATAAAGTTCATAGAATCAAACTTTTTTAAAAAAGTAAAATGACATAGTTTGGCAATATTTCTTTTTAGGTTCTTGTCAGTTATAGTTAGATTTTCTTAAGTGTTACTTAACTAAGGTATTCTTAATCAAAATTGGTTTTTCTTCCCCATGAACATTAGAAAATTAATAGAAGGAATGTGTACTTTGTTTTAACTTTATTAGGAAATTTGTCTCCAAAAATGGATGATTAGAAACATGAATAATAATACTGCTGTGTGTGTAGAAGGCAAATTGATGTAAGTATACAGTATCAGTGTTTTCAATAAATTATTTTATTCAAATTGAGTGCTGAGTGGGAACGATAGCTTTTTTTAAAATTATTTGAAGGGCTATCAGAAAAGGAGGGCAGACTTGTTCCACTTTCCCCCATAAAGCAGAATTAGTGGTATTTCCAGGTGGATGGAAATCAACTTTGAGCTGGAGTTTGAAGTTTATTCTTTTTTAAATTTTAAATTTTTAAATGACCAAAATCATAGATGAATTTCTATCTATGTTAGCCTACGAGATTCCCCTACTGGGAATTCAGCAATGCCCAAATCACAGATCCTTGCATGTTTGTGTATAAATTACCAGACATTTTGCTTTATTCTCATTTACATTAGGTGACATAAAGCACTGGATATGGATTTGGGAAATCTTGAATTTGAATCTTTCCTCAGACATTCGCTATCTTTGTAACCCAGGGCTAGTAAATCACTTAAACTCTGTCAGCCTCCATTTTCCACCTGTAGCGATAGCACCTGCTGTGCAGGTTATTGGGAGGACCAAATAAAATAATAAATATATCCAAAGCTCTTTGTAAATATCAAAACACCTTATAAATTTGACCTGTGATGATGATGTGGATGATGACTTTATGTAAATCTTGAATATGAATATTTGAAGATATATTCACTGAGAAATCTTAATCATCTTTTCTCTAGAGATACTCCTGACTTATATTGGCATAGTAATGCAATTGTTGAACGTCTTGACTACAATAGACTCAGGACTATATCAGGCAATATCTATATATTGAAAGGAACAATAGATACAATTTCCATGAAGGAAGCAGGTAAAAATTTAAGAGTAAAATTTATTTTTCATCATTTTTAATTTTTAAGTAATAGTAAACTGACTATACATCCCTAATTTTGATGACTTATTATTACTTTTAGATAAGTTAAAATAATGAACTTAGTAGAGAAATAGAAAAATAATCTAGCACATTAAGATTGAAGTCACTGCCTTTGTATTATACTTATGTTATGTGCATGTCCTGTTCCCCCTATTAAATAAACCCCTTCAAAACAAACATTGTTTTCATTTTCACCCTTCATACCTATTTAGGCAAAAATGCACATGAGCTTCTTAAGAAATCCTTACTGAATTAAACTTGATTGAAAAGTTTGGGAACAGGAGTAAAATATTTTCTCTTTTGATTGAAAAGTTTGGGAACAGGAGTAAAATATTTTCTCTTTTTCCAATAGTTCAGTTAATTAAGCTGAAAATATAAATTGCTGTTAGTAATCAAACATTAGTGAAACATTTCTCTGAAATTCAGAAGTTGCGGTTCTGTTGTTTATAATTAATTAGATACTTTGCTCCAAAATTTTATGTCTCTGAAAAAAGTACTAACCTCAGTGTTACCATTTCTGTATTTCAAAAAGGGTTTCCAGCTAGTTTTACTAGGAAGTTTATATTTGGATTTCCAAAAAAGTGGAATCAATATGTTGATGATTTGTTACAAGAATTAAGGTACGTAGTGTTTTTCTTAATGTAAAATATAACTCTGCTTATTCTTTTTTTTAGTTTTATTCTTTTTCTTATTAATTTAAAATTATCAACAAATATACTCACTTGGATAGACAAAGAACAGAAAAAGAGGATTGTATATGAAACCATGAATTAATGATACATACAATTTTAATTTTAAATGTTAATTTTAAGCATGAGATAGCCTACATTGTAGTAACAAAATTCCCGTTTGTCTCTGTTTTTGAACTTTTTTCTTCTGGATAGTTTAAAAAGTAAATGTTTATTGCTGTCTTGTTTTTACATTGCTTAAAATTCCCCTTTATCTCTCCCCATTCTCTTTCTTCTCAAACATGCTCTCATATGCCAAGAATTTCAGTGCTCTCTAAAATGTGACAAAATTTGGCCATGTTTAGATGAACACTCAGTTACTTTCGCCTATGTTATAAAATCACAAGGTCTTATTTGAAAGGCTTTCAGAGGCTATCTAGTCTAATCCAACTCATGAGCATACCCCTTGACAACGTTCAAGAAAATGCCAGCTCTTTGAAGAGCTGTGGTGATGCTCCAGTAACCTCCCAAGGCAGGCTATTCCCACTTTGGGATTGTTTGCTAAAAATTTTTCCTTTTCTCAAGCTAATGTCTCTCTGTATACTTCTTTCTGGTCTTTTGCTCCTAGATCTGCATTCTAGGGCCAAGGAGAATCCTTTCATCTACATTTTAGCTCTTTCAGGATTACAGACAAGTGGCAGTGCCCTTCATCTCTGCCAGGTCTTCTCTTCTCCAGGGAAAGTAACCTCTACTCTTTTGACCAGTCCTGTAATGTCTTGCAGACTTTAGTCTCTTCTCCATCCTGGTCTTCCTCCTCTCTACTCCTTCCACCTTCCAAAATGTGGCATCCAGAACTAAACACGATGATTAAGATATTGTATGGTCAGTTTAGAATATAGAAGAACTGTCACCTCCCTCATTCTACTTCTTTTTTTTTTAAATTTAATTTATTTGTTTTCAGTTTTCAATAATCACTTCCTTAAGTTTTAAATTTTCTTCCCCTTCCCTCTTCCCTCCTTGAGACAACATACTATCTCATATGTGCTCTACACGTACATTCTTATTAAACATTTTCACATTAGTCATGTTGCATAGAAGAATTAAAACAAAAGGGAGAAATCATGAGAAAAAGCAAAATATAACACAAGAGAAAATAGTCTACTTCATTCTGCATTCTTATTCCATAGTTCTTTATCTGGATATGGATGGCATTTTACCTCGAGTCCTTTGGGAATGTTTTAGATCCTTGCATTTCTGTGAAGGGCTAAGTCTGTCAGAAACAGTCCTTATATACTATGTCTGTTACTGTGTATAATGTTCTCCTGGTTCTGGTCATTTCACTCAGCATCAGTTCATACAAGTCTGTCCAGGTTTTTCTGGAGTCTGCCTGTTTGTCATTTCTTGTAGCACAATAGTATTCCATTACATTCATATATCACAAATTCTTTAGCCATTCCCCAATTGATGAGCACCACAAAGAGAGCTGCTATAAATATTTTTTTACATCTGAGACCTTTTCCCATTTTTATAATCTCTCTTTGGGATGCAACCCTAGAAGCAGTATTGCTGGGTCAGAGGGTGTGCACATTTTTGTAACCCTTTGAGCATAGTTCCAAATTGCTCTCCATAGTGGTTGGATCAACTCACAGCTCCACCAACATTGAATTAATGTTCTAACTCTCCCACATCTTCTCCAACCCTTATCATCTTCCTGTTTTCGTCATGTTAGCCAGTCTGATAGATGTGATGTGGTTAGTACCTCAATTGTTTTACTCTGCATCTCTGTAATCAATAGTGATTTAGAGCATTTTTTCATATGACTATAGATAGCTTTAATTTTTTCCTCTGAAAACTGCTTGTTCATATCCTTTGACCGTTTATCAATTAGGGAATGATTGCTTGATTCTGATTTTGATACTGTGCCACTTAATGTAGACCAGGGTAACAGATTTTTTTAGGCTACTATATCATACCATTGATTCATATTAAGTTTAGAATCCGCTAGCATTCCCAGGTATCATTTCACAGAAATTGTTGTTTAGTCATACCTTCACCTTATATTTGTGATATAAATTTTTTTGAAACCAACTATAGGACTTTATATTTATTTGTATTAAAATTAATCTTATTTGACTTGATCTAGAGTTGCAGCCTGACAAAATATTGAATACTGACTCCAGTGTAGAGATTTAGTAATCTCCAGATTCTACTCTTCATCTCAGTCTTGATGATGATTTCAAATGACATAGAGGTGAGGAAAGATGCATGAGATATCCTACTTATGAGCCACACCATTACAGAAATATGAACTCTGAGAGGCCATCTTAGCCTAAATTATGTCCTCTCTGCAACATACCTGAGAAGTGCTAATCCAGTCTTTGCTTCAGAAGATCCGACGTGGGGGAAACCTGTACTCCTGTGGCAGTACAATTTTCCTCTTGCCTTCTCCTGTTTGTTAGGGATCTTTTGACATTCAGCATAAATTTGCATCTTTGAATCTTCAGCCCTGCCCCCTTAGCTGCTAATTCTCTGCCTTAGGGGCCAAGCAGAACAGTCCTTTCACATGACAGCCCTTAGAGGTATTTGAAGACAGCTATCATGTTGTGCCACTTTAGCCCCTTGGTCTTTTCTTCCTTAGGTTATTCATCCCTCATCTCACCAAAACATGCATGGCTTAGAATAGATAAATGCTTGTCAATTGATATGGCATTATCTCAAGGTCTTTCACCATTTCTCACTAGGGTTTATTGTTCTTTCTGTTCCAGAGATTATTGTCCCATAAGCAAAATAAGAACTGAGCAGTTTTACCTCTCATTGTTGTCCATTTTCACCATCATTTTCATTGTCAGATTCCATTCCTTGATCCATCTTTTTTTCCTGACGTAGCTGAGACCTTTTTGTGTCCTTATCATCAGCCTTGAACTCATCATTCTGAGCTTCAGCATTCCTGACCAGATTCTTTTTTTTTGTGTTTATATTTTATATTTCTTTCTTTCTCTTTGTTTCATTCTTTTGTGCAACTCAATCCCTAGCTCTCTGTCCATGCTACCCCCATTTAAAAAAAGGGAAGGAAAAATCCCTTATAACACTATGCATATGCATAGTCAAGAAAAATAAATTCTTTCATTAGCCATGTACAAAAAACTGTCTTATTCTGCATCTTGGGCCCACCACAGTGAATCCTGCTTCATTATCAGTCCTCTTGAATTGTGATTGGGCATTGCATTGATCAAAATTCTTAAGCCCTTCAAAATTGTTTTTCTTTACAATGTTAGTATATAAATTATTCTTCTGGTTCTAATCACTTCACTCTGAATCCATCCATAAAAATCTCCCCTGAGATTCATCATTTTAAAAAATTATTATTTTGGGTTTTTCTCAATTACACATAAAAACAATTCTTAAAATTCTTTTTTAAAAAAATGTTGAGTTCTAAATTCCCTCCCTCTGTCCCTCCTGTCTTCCCTTTTTGAGAAGACAAGCAATTTGATATAGATTATACTTGTGCAGTCATGTAAAATATATTTCCATATTCACCATGTTGCAAAAGAAAACACAGACAAAAAAAGAAAGTTTAAAAAGTATGCCTCAATCTTCATCCAGCCTCCATCAGTTCTTTTTCTGCAGGTGAACAGTATTTTTTTTATCAAAAGTCCTTTAGAGTTGTCTTATTATTGTATCGTTGAAAATAAGTCAAGCCCAGTTGATCATTGTACAATATTGCTGTTACCGTGTACAGTGCTCACTTCACTTTGCTTCAGTTCATATAAATCCATTTTGATCATCACTTCTTATAGCACAGTAATATTCCATTACAATCATATACCACAACATGTTCAGCCATTCCCCAATTGATGGGCATCCCCTCAATTTCTAATTTTTTGCCACCACAAAAAGAAACACCATAAATATTTTTGTATATACAAGTCCTTTTCCTTTCTGTTTTTTTTTTTTTTAATGTCTTTGGGACACAGACCTAATGGTGGTATTGATAGGTAAAAGGGTATGTACAGTTTTATACCCTTTTGGGCATAGTTTCAAATTACTCTCCAAAATGGCTGGATCAGTTCACAACCCAACCAACAGTATAATAGTGTCACAATTTTTCCACATCCCCTCCAACATTTGTTGTATTCCTTTTCTGTCATTTAGCCAATCTGATAGGTATGAGGTAGTATCTCAAAATTGTTTTAATTTGTATTTCTCTAATAATAATTTAAAGTATTTTTTCATATGACCATTATTTCTTGTAGTATAATAATATTCCATTACATCTACCATAATTTGTTTAGACATTCACTAATTGGGCATCTTCTGTTTGGGGGGGGCAGTTTTTCATGATTTCTTTAAATATGATATCTAACTTTTCTTTTGGTTTTGTCATGATTTTCAGGTAATCTGATGATTATAAAATTATCTCTTTTGACCTGCTTTCCAGATCTAATGTTTTTGGTACTATAGACTTTACTTTCTCTTCTGTTTTTTTCTTTTCTACCTGTTGCATTTTTCTTTAATGTTTCTTGTTGTCTCAGTGAGATGTTACTTTGTGTTTAGTCCTTTCTTAGTTTCAGGGAGTTCAATTTTTAGGGAAGGCTTGCCACAATTTATTTTAAGCTATTAGTTTTGCTTGCTGTTCTTTTTTTCCTACTTGTTCTTTCCTTTAATATTTCATTTAATATTTCTTATTTCATTTCCTCAAGGTACTTTTATAGTTCTTGCTGTCAGGATAGTCTTTTCTCCAAGATTCTATTTTGATTTGTATGTGGAATTCTTTTGAAGTTACCTCTTGGACTTCTCTCTGATCAAGATTTTTTTTTTATCATGTTTAGTGTTTTGTTCTCTTTACTGATATCTTCAAATATATTTTCCTGGAATAGGGCTGTGTGCTAATAACTTAGACCTTGCTACCTTCCATACTTCTGGATGATGCAGGCAGCTCCCTATTTGGTCCCATGTATGGTGGCTCCACCTCCTACAGGAATTCCTCTTTGGCTCAGTCTTCTGATGACTTGGCTTACATATTAGACTTCCCCTTCTTTCTCTCTTTCTCCTTGCATTGTTCCTAACCTGTATTTTGCTGTGTCCTTTTCTGTGATCTTGGTAAGTTCCACCTAGATGTTGATGGTGCTGGTAGAAGGCCTTCTGGGAAAGCCCTAAGTGATTTGCTTCTCACATGCTACCCTAATCCTTTCTCCTGCCGTGTCTGAGACATGAGGCTCTTCTGTTCCCTGTTATATCTTGAGCAGGGCTGATGAGACTATGCACTGTGCTCTGGCTGCTAGTCTGATCTCATCTTCTGTTCCTCAACCAGGGCAGCAGGCATTGTTTCTTGGGCACTACCTGTCATTGCTTTCATCCTCCCTACCAATCTTTTTAAAAATCTGAATCAGTAGCTCAATTTCCTGTGCCTTAGATATCTCCCCTTTTTCTTTCTTACTCTCTGTTGTTTCTGTTAGTGTCTTAAGATTTTCATTCCTGATAGCTCCCTGTTTCATTTGGACTAATTTCTATAAAATTTTAGGTTTTTTTAATTGTAACTATTCTTTCTCTTTGTACACTGTAAAATTGAGGATACAGATCAAATTACATCTGACTGTCCTTACTTACATTATCCCATGTACTTTAGAGTTAATAACTTCTTCCTTCAATTCCCATATTGATTTCCCTATTTGTGGAAAAATTAAAGTATACTTAACACCCGTTAAGAAATGTAGTAACTGCTCTGGTTTTGACAAGAGGGAAAGCCATAGAAGATTCACAACCAAAGCATCACTACTCATCATGCCCCATGACAAGCTTGTAGTTTGTTTTTTGAACTCATAATCTCTTTCCTCTGTCTCAACGTTCTGTAGTACGCTAATATGACAATATCCCTTCTCTTTTTCCCTCCAATTTTCACACAAATTCTGTCATCTTTTTTTCCTCTCTACTATCTTTTCCCTCTCTTATTCCTGCTTGTCCTTGCATAATGCATTAATATGCAGTACTTTAGTCTTCTCCTTTGATTTGTTTTCATTCTGAACAATGCATATTCTTTTGCAGCCATAAGCCATAAATTTTACAGTCAATAAATTTTATTCTACTAAGTCTCAGTGATACCTATGATGTTGAATATATTTTCTTATATAAGAATTTCTATTTTATCTTCCTTATTATGTTCTTGGATAGTTTTATTGTACAATAACTATAACTGAGTTACTATGTTCTTTTAAAAACTCAGTAATAGAGAGAAAACTTGAATGTTAACTGTGGAAAGTATTTAATCTATAAATTTTTTAATTGTTTAAAGGGCACTTACTAAGAAGGAAAAAAAATGCAAATTAGATCAACAAGAAAGAGATAAATCTGTCTTAGAAATGAGGATGAAAAAAAGTGATACATCAGAAGAAACTGGAGCAGGAATGGTCTCCAAAAGTGCCAGAACTAAAAATACTACTTACGATGTTTCTGAAAACTCTGGTATGCTTGTTTTTTCTTATATGTTTAAATTGACAAGAAAAATTGAACTATTGATTAAATCTATTATTTTCTTATACTTGAAGTACATAATATGGAAGTTTTTTGAAACATTGCATTTACTAGGATAATTTATCCTATTTTTGAAAATCATTTTACTGATAAAGAAATGACATAGTAAGCCCTAGAACTCTTTGCAAATCAGGATCGTAATTTTTCTTCTGGTCTATATTAGATAATAAATGCCAGGTAGTTCAATAGATAAACCAGCTAATCCTAATTCCAACAGAGCATGTAAATATAATAGATTATCTAGAACAAAGAAATGTATTTTGGACACTTAAACCTTAGAAACTGATCCATATTTACACCAGAGCCATCAAAATGATTCATACCTATTAAAAAAGAGAAAACCCATTTTCTTTTAAGTAGTGATAAGAACATAATTTGACCTCGTTTGGTCTAAAAAAAATTTACTAAAATTATTTGTCATACCAAACCTTTAAAGGTTCAGGGCAGCTGCTATTGATCATGATAGCATTTCTTGGTATATGTCCTATTACCACTTATAAGTAGAAAAAGGTTGTTTATTTCCCTGCATACTTCTCCCTCTTGATACCCCGTCTCCTTATTTTCCTATTTTGAATCAGCAGTCATACTGTGAGCAAAGGCTTCTTTCTCTAAGACAAATGTACTTCATTCCTTACAGGATAGAAAAGAAACAATTTGAATGCACTTGGTTGTCCATCAAGCCTGTATCTACTCTCAGGCTCCCTCCTAATTTATCTACATTAGAGATAACAGGCTTTTGTCACAACCTGAACACTTCTACCTTCTGATGAGAATGGAGTGATAAACACCAGTCTACTTTCTTCTACTCTAAGCATAGAATATCATCTTTCCAATATTATCTATAAATCTTGCCCTTGTTAGTGAGATGACCTCATTATCAGCTCTTGTTTAGAGATCAGCTGAAATACAGCTGAAAGAAAGGAGAAATTTTAAATTGCAGTGTTGCCACTGACTGAATTTTTCATTCTTTGGTGAATGGAGCTGAAAATCTCAAATATTAGGAAAGGTCACAGAAAGTGGCTGGGAATTCTAGGATTTAGATACTCACATCATGTTGTCCATCTCTGTATGCCTCAGCCTGTTTAAACTATCAGGCTGAGAAGAAAGATTTTTGCATGATGTCATGGAACTAAAACCTTTATTTTGTCTAATATTACAAGTCAAAGAAGTCAGAAGTTTTGGGTACCACACAAAGAAGGGAGTTTTTATAGGGCAAGAGAACTTTTGTGTGTCAGCTATTTTCTGTAGATACTTGTATAGTATCTACAGAAGTAACATAGTTGTATTTGGGAAACATAGTTATATTTGGTTCCCAACTGATCAGTTGCTGACTTTGGGTGCAATTTCTTATGTTTCAGGCTGAGGACAGACACTTTTTTATCTTTTGTTTCCCTTGGTGGTCTGAGACAAGTTGGACTTTTATTTACCTTTTGGTTATACTTTACACAGGGATTAGGCTAAAGGAGACACAAAAAATAGGGGTTTGATGTGTTAACTCTGCATTACTCTTTTCAAAAAAGAATATAGTTTCTCATTCCCACTACCAAGGGAAAAAAATGACATGGAAAGAAAATATCCTCATAACCAGTAGTGAGGGTTGGGTAACAATATATGAGAGGTAGAAATTTAAACCTTACAGAAAAGAAATCAGATCTTAAAAATTTTTCTCCTTTTATAACATAGAGATAATCCATTTGGTGACAATCTTTAAGTGTCTTGGAAAATACTGCAATTTAACTAAGGATTGTTCATTACATTTTAAATTTCTCCTCTGGATCTTGATTTCTTACCAGTCTAATGTCTTACAATGGGAAAATATATTTTTACCTCTCCACATTCCTTGATCACTTTCCTTTTAACCACTTGACTCCAGTTTAATGTACCTGTAGTTTGACTGTGTGAGGCCTTTAAATGCTGTTTTTTATCCTGCTAGCAGTATTTAAGACATTTTTGTAACATTTGACCAATATTTTGTTATTTTCCTGTTTTGTTCTTTGGTCGCCAGCTCTTGAATCAGATTCTTTGAGCAGTTTCTTAGTGTATAGGTTTTCATAATTATTATGAGAAGTGTTTCCTTTAATATATCTCTTACATTTCCAGAAAGTACAATTCCATGTTTAAGTAAACTTAATATTCATGTTTGATTTTATTAACAATTTACTATTGTACTAGACAACAAAATGAACAGATTTTAAGATAAGTATTCCATGTACAAATAGAAATATAGGGGAAATAGAGTTAGATTTATTAGCTTTTTATTAAATTATTGCAGACATATTACATTTGTGTGGTACTTTCTAAGTTATGATAGGTGCTTTTTTTACCATTTGCTCCTCATAACAACCCAGAGGGAAAAGATGATCAGTTATTATTGACCTCTTTAAAAATGAGGACACTGATTCAGTCTTCCACTTTGAACACCATGTCATTCAATCTGAGGAAGAAGGTTACAGATTTGTAACTCTCAGTGCATGGAAGTGTCCCTTTTTCCTTGGTGTTTTGAAAAAGAGTGATATAGACAGAACCTGTCCCATAAGATAAGTTGTCTAAGAAGTTATAAAGCATGGTATCTTACAATTTATTAGGAATAAATGAACTTCCCTTTTACTCCAGTGGAGTACTTTTATTCAATAATAATTGATTTACAGTATGTATTCATTTGACATGTCTTCTATTAGGAAGCATTATACATTAAAAATCTTTTTGCTAACAAAATATTAATCTCTGTCCTCATAGAAATATCTACTGACTGTAATGCTTTACGTAGAGCTACAGAATTAAATGTATTTCATACTGATCAGCATCATAAAATACCTTTTAAATTGTGTTGTGGTGAACAAAGTGATTGTGATCATCAAATGAACGTCACTTCCCAGTCTGGAAGAAAAAACTGCCTGCTGAAAGAGGTGATTTTTTTCATACATTATTGTTTGCTCTTCACATGAGTAAAGTAGATACCTGACTTCAGTTGAACACTTAGTACTTATTGTCCATGTCTGACTGTTTTAAAGGTGGGAGACTGTCAGGATGAAGCATACTGTGGAGTTTCCATGTACTACTTTTTTAGACATTTTAAATTTCAGCCAGAGAAACTCAGTAAATATATGTACTGAAATATTTTTTCATATTTATTAGGCATAGCCTCACCTAACAACATTATTAAAGTAAAGTTTCACAGGATTTACTGTAACAGGTACCAGAGTGTTAACCCCTGTAATGGTGGTTCACTGACCTTAGCAGTGTCTGGCTGTTTATTTCCACCTTTTGTGACTCAATAAAATGAAGCTGGGGTTAGATGACAGGGGGCCTCAGGGCACAGCCTGAGGACAGGGGTTCTTAATCTTTTGTGTGTCATGGACCACTTTGATAATCTGGTAAAATTATAGAAGATCACTTAGAATGTTTTAAAATGCATATGATAAAATACCAAGTAGGGCTATAAAGTAAAGCAATTATCTTGAAATTGACTTATCAAAATACTTTTAAAAACAAGTTCATGGACCCCATGTTAAAAACACCTGCCCTCAGGGATTTGAGGAGCCATGTGATCAGCTGGCTTTACTTCCACTTCATCAATTCTTCCATAAAGGGAGGCAACTTAGAGTGGGCAACTTGTCAAGCAGGAGATAAGAGAAGCTGTTTCAGAGATAGAAGATTTCAAGGGACAGGAGAGGCTAGAAAATTACTTTTTTTTGTTTGCCTCCCCCAAGCCATATTGAGGGGGAGACAGTATGACATCAGACTGTAGAAATCTGCCAGTTTCTATGCCATATACATAATTTTTAAACTCTGAGCTTCCTGTTTAGGGTGGATAATGTTAATGATAGAAAGTTATGTCGTCAATTTTGTTTTTAAGGAATCAACTTCAAAAAATGAAAGTAAGCAGATGACTTCTCCAAAGAAAACCAAAAATCATGAAGCTAAAACAAATGAAACAGTATTTAAAAGTCTAAAGAGAGGTAAAATGCCCTCTGGTATTTTTTAAATGAACCTTTGTATTTTGCTTGCTATATATTTTAAATCTATAGATCTGGAAAGTGCCCATTTTTAAATTGTCTAGGCCAAAATTATTCCTGAAATGCCGTAAGGATTTTATGTCATAGCTATTTCAGCTCTCTCCTCCAGATCGAACCCTCCCTTGTAACAAAAAAAAAAAACCAAAACCAAACCCACTTAATCAAAAATATCTACTATAGTGACTATATTGACAACATATACAATATTCTTTCATAGTAGTCCCCCACCTCTCTGCTGTGAAAATGGAGAAGGGTATATTTCATTATCATTGTTTCTGGGATTTTGATTAGTTTTTTGGTTATTCAGAATTTTATTTGCTTTTGGTGTGATGTTTTCATTTACATTGTTTTAAATGTTATATTTATATTATTATATCGTATATTAATGTATTATTAGCTTGGCTTATTTCTCTCTGCACAGTTCATGCAAATCTTTCCATGCTTCTCTGAATTCCTCATATTTGTTATTTCTTACTACATAATATTCCATTAGCCATTCATTCCTTTGCCATTCCCCAGTAGATGGAAACCTAACTTGTTTCTTGTTCTTTCCTGTCATAAAGAGTGCTTTTGTGAATATTTTTGCATATGTTAGACCTTTGTTGCTATTTTTTATACTTCCAGTATATTTCCGGTAGTGGAGGTAAGCTAGACATATGTGCCAGAGTCTGTTCTAGGATCAAGAGACCCAGTAGAGCAAGGCTAAGCCTTGACAGATGTAGTTGTGAGTAGACAATGAACCAGTCAGTGAAGTGTAATGGTAACTATGAGACCAGTTTGTCCAGTGATAAAAAGTCTATTCATAGCAAGGCTTCATGACCAGAATGTGATTCCTAGAGGTACTTATCTGAGCTCAGGGACCATGTGGGACCTGGTTTGAGCCAGTTCTATAATTTAGCTGCAGCACAGTTCATCCAGAAGGTTAGTGCAAAGGACTGTTGTTATGCCAAGCTCGGGGCACAGCTTGCTTGATGGGCTTTTACTTTGGAAAACAAGGTGTCTCCTAATAGTAATAAAAGAGAGGAGTGATCTTGGTGTGGGGTCTTGACATTTGGATAGCAGACTTTTATCAGTGTTGTTGATGGCCATTATTTTTCCTCTGCTCTAGTTTTTCTTTTAATTCCACCTCCATTGATTTAATTAATGCAATTTTATATAGTCTAAATAATTGATTTTATCTTACAGTATCAACCATGATTTATAGACAAAAAGAAAAGTTACCTTGTAACTTGATGATATGTATTTTCAGAATCAAGAGTTTGTACAAATGTAGTTACTTGTTCTTTGAAATAAACTTTAGTGGCGTTATTCTTATTATCCCTCAGTATTGTCCAAACAATCTGGCCATGTATAAACTAGATTTTACTTTTGTCAATAAAATTCCTTTTCACATAATATATGGAAGTACTTTTTATGTTCCATATAAAGAAATAAAAGAAGGCACAGCATGATGATGCATAGTGAATTCATTACTTGAAAGTTTCTTCTTTTTCTTATGGTCCTCTGAATTTCAGATTATTGATCGATTTCTAAATTTGATTTCCACTCTTTGACTGTAAGATATAATAAAATAAATATTCCTGTGTTGCTCACTTCACTTATTATTTCATGGGCATACATGGAGCTACAGAGAAATTAAATTTATTTTCACTAATTTAGAGCTGCAAGACTCTAAATAATAAGGCCAACACTTTTTAAAAAGTTAGGTAAGGGCTTGTTTAAAAAAGCATTAGGGTATAGACTGTTATCCTAAACTTGTCATTTGGGAGGGATGTAGCAAACCCACTCTTAACATAACGATTCGTTTATGTCGTCTGCAGTAGTGCAGCAAGGACAGACAATCCAAAAACCCTTTAGAAACATCTTTGGTGTACATTAATAGTGAGAAAGTAGATTTACTTTCTTTATATGTTTGTCTAACATTAAAGCTAGTTAATCTTCACTGAGCATACACATCAAATGATTATAGGGAAAGGAGAACAAGAGTGTGCTCCAAAGAATATGCTATTAAGAGAATCATCAAGAAGAGACAAGAATTGCTGGTACATGATGGAATCCCTGCTCAGAAATACTGAGGCAATTGTTTGTCAAGTGAACATTGACAACAGAGAGGTCTTCCCAGAGTATATATCCAGCATGTGAATGAGAAATTTCCAAGACTTGTCACTGCATGATTTTTATCCACTTCTGATAATTCGCATAGGCATAAACCATACAGCACCTTAGGGGCTTTTCATCAACACTGCCAATAAGTTAAGGATTTCAGAAAAAAGGCAGATTTGTGAAGTTAGTTAAGAATATGATATCTGAGTAGAAAATTTTGATTTGTTCACTACAGTTTAAAATATAAGAATGAAGGACTCTTGACTAGTTACGTAGTTGATTTAAAAAAAATAATCCACCCAGATATTTCCAGTCTTGTAAATCTAATTTTTTTTAAAAAAGCCTTTAAAATGAAAAAGAATTTGAGAGAAGCCTCCCTCTTTATAGCTGCCAAGCTAGATACTTGGTACCTAGGTAGAGAATTACTTCAATCCAGAAAGAATACCAGTCAAAATATTCAGAAAGTCATAGAACTCAAAATTCAAGAAAAGAACCAGTAAAACAAAAAAAGTTTCAGTCTCACATTTTTACACATAAGTACACATAGTATGAGGAATATGCAAAGTGAAATGGACATCCTAATGAAATGAAGCAAATCAGACCTCATTTATAGGTCTTACTAAGACTTGGTGTCATGGGATCCATGACTGAAATATGGCATTGGAATAATTTAGTGGGGAAAAAGTAAAGAAGAAGGATGGGAAGTAGCATTGTACATTAATTAAGAAGATATATTTGTATGAGGACAAGGAGAAAACAGGTCTACTGTAGCAGCCCTGGACCAGGCAGAGGAGCTTTCATTTCAATGCCAGGAATCTGGTGCACTCTCACCCAGTGGACTGTACATTGTCCCTGAGCACTGGTGGCCCTCAGCAGTTCCTTTGGCCTCAATCACAGTGGGTCCCAGAATTAGCCATTATATGCATCTTAAAGTATGCCATCAAGAACTGAACTGCAGATGAGATTTGATGAGGGCAGAATACAGCAGGTACTGTAACTTGCTCTTTTCTAGAACTGAAGCTTCCCCAAATACAGCCTAAGCTTGAGTTAGCTTTTTTGGCTACCACATTAAATAAGCTATTTTCTACTCCTACCTTACCTACCTTGTACTTATGAGGACAATTTTTGGCAGCCTAAGTCTAGGAGATCTCATTTTTCTCTTATATTGCATTAGATTTTCTCTCAAAATGCATCTTAAGTTGCATTAGATTTGGCCTGTCTTAGCCTCTTGAGGTCTGTTTGGATCCTGACTGCCATCCACCAGATTAACTTTACAGCTTTGCACCATCTACAGTTTAATTAAGCATGCATTCTGTGTCTTCCTTCAGTTTAGTTTAATTCAAAAATCAGGGGCAAAAACCAAACAAACCAACCTTCCATGACCCAAAAGAGTTTGCATTCTGCCTCCAGGTGAAACATGTCTAAGATGTACGTAAGTGTGACATCAAATTTAATCCATGACTAGAAAGCATTAATTTCACTACTGTGGAAAGTGCTTCTGTGATTAATGTAGCAAAAAAGCATCCTTACCCTAGACGTGCTTTGTGGGCTTTGTACAACAGCACTCAAGAGTGTATACCCCTGTTGCAGGCAGCTCAGAGGGCTCAAAAGTGGAGCCACTTTCTATGTATGTAGCACTAGGAACATCAGGGAAATCTGGAATGATATTTTGTGGCCTTTCTGATTATCAAAGATGCTGGTTTCTGGTTGGAGATAGGCATTATGAAATTGAAATTGCTCAAATTTGAACTGTTTAGATACTGAGGACTTATTTGCAGAGGAGATAATACTCAAACCTGCTGATTTGTTTCTCTGGCACAAGCCAGGAGTTTATAAGATGTGACCCAGATGAAGTTCACTGCTGTTAAAAATGTCAATTCTTAACAAAAAAGCATTCTTTTACCTGGTTAGTAACCATGCAAAAGCAACGCCAAACTCCTCTTGGTTTTGTTTAATAGTTTTTCCCCAATTGCATGTAAAAACAATTTTTAACACTCCTTTTTTAAAATTTTTGAGTGATAAATTCTCAAGATCTTTCCTTCCCTCCCCATCCCCTCATTGAGAAGGCAAGCCATTTAACATGTAGATTGTACATGTACAGTAAATATTTTCGTATTAATCATGTGAACAAAAAAACACAGTCTAAAAAAAGAAAAACCAAACAAGAAAAATATAATTTTTAAAAAATATGCTTGTTTGCATTTAGACTCCATCAGTTCTGTCTCTCAAGGTAGATGGCATTTTTCATCATAACTTCTTTGGAGTTGTCTTGCATCGTATTTCTGAGATTAGCTAAGTCATTCACAGTTGATCATACAGTATTGCTGTTACTGTATAGCGTTTTCTCCTGATTCTGCTCATTTTACTCTGCATCAGTTGATGAAAGTCTTTCCAGGTTTTTCTGAAATCTTCCTTCTTGTAATTTCTTATAGCACAATAATATTCCATCATGGTCACATACCACAACTGGTAGTCATTCCCTGATTGATGAGCATTGCCCCTTCCCCCATTTCCAATTCTTAGCCACCACAAAAGCTACCATAAATATTTTTGTACAAATAGGTTCTTGTCCCCCCTCCCCTTTTTTAAATGTCTTTGAGATAGAGACCTTGTAGCAGTATTGCTTGGTTGAAAGGTAAATACAGTTTTATAGTCCTTTGGGAATAGTTCTAAATTGCTTTCTAGAATTAAATCAATTTAATCAAACTAAATCAATTCCTAAATAGTTCCTCTAATTATCCACATCCCCTCAAACATTTGTCATTTTTCTTTTCTTACCATATTAACCAATCAGATAGGTGTGGAATAGTAGTTTAGAGTTGTTTTAATTTGCATTTCACTAATCAGTAGTGATTTAAAGTATTTTCCCCATATAATAGTTTTGTTTACTTTGTCTGAAAACTGCCTATTCATATCTTTTGATCATTTATCAATTGGGGAATGACTTGTATTCTGAAAATTTGACTCAGTTCTCTATATATATGAGAAACAGAGACCTTTATCAGAGAAACCATAAAAAGTGTTTTCATAGTTATGATTACTAACTGTAATTCCCTCCATTCTATTTTCCCCTCTGCTTATCCTACTCTATCTCATTTCAGCCTATCCCCAAAAGTGTTTTTTTCTGACTACTGCCCCTTCCATTCTGCCCTCTATTCTATCAGCCTTCCTCCCACCTATTTCTATACCTGAGCACGTGTGTGTTATGCTCTTTTTGAGCCAGTTCCAATGAGAATAAAATTCAAGTGCCATCCCCCATTTTCCTCTCCACTGTAAAAGCTCTTTTGTGCCTCTTTTGTGTGAGATAATTTACCCCCATTCTACCTCTCCCTTCCCCCTTCTCCCAGTGCATTCTTATTTCTCCCCCCTTAATTCTGTCATAGTCATCTCACACCCATGCTCTCTGTGTATACTCCTAACTGCCCTAATAATAATAAAATTCTTAGGAGTTACAAGTATCATCTTTTCATGTAGGAATGTAAACAGTTTAACTTTATTGGATCCCTTTTGATTACTTTTCTATTTACCTTCTTATGCTTCTCTAGAGTCTTGTATTTGAAATTAAAATTTTCTATTTAGCTCTGCCTTTTCATCAGGAATGATTGAAAGTGCTCTATTTCATTAAATTTCCATTTTTTTCCCTGAAGGATTATTCTCAGTTTTGCTGAGAAGTGATTGTTGGTTATAATCCTAGGTCCTTTGTCCTCTGGAATATCATATTCTAAGCCTTCTGACCCTTTAATGTAGAAGCTGCTAAATCTTGTGTTATCCTAACTAAGCTCCATGATACTTGAATTGTTTTTTTCTGACTGTTTGCAATATTTTCTTCTTGACCTGGGAACTCTGGGGTTTGGCTGTAATAATATTCCTGGGATCCCTTTCAGGAGGTAATTGGTGGATTCTTTCCATTTCTATTTTACCCTCTGGTTCTAGGATATCAGAGAAATTTTTCTGATTTTGAAAATTTCTTGAAAGATGATTTTGAGGCTTTCTTTTTGATTATGGCTTTCAAGTAGTCTAATAATTCTCAAATTATCTTGCCTCAGTCTGTTTTTCAGGTCAGTTGTTTTTCCTGTGAGATAGTTCACATTTTTTTCTATTTTTTCATTTTCATTTTGTTTTATTATTTCCTGATGTCTCATGCAGCCATTATTATCTTGAATGTGCTTTTGTACTGCCTTTTCCATTTGACCAATTCCACTTTTTAAGGAGTTCTTTTATTCAGTGAATTTTATATATCTTTTCTCATTTGGCCAAGTCTGCTTTTTAAGGAGTTCTCTTGAGTAGATTACTGTGCCTCTTTTACTATTTGGCCTATTTTGGTTTTTTTAGGTGTTATGTTCTGCAGTATTATTTTGTGCTTCCTTTACCAAGCTATTGACTCTCTTTTCACAGTTTTCTTCCATGATTCTCATTTCTTTTCCCAATTTTTTTCTCTTCCTCTCTTATTTGATTTTTAAAATTCTCTTTGAGCTCTTCCAGGAATTCTTTTTGTGCCTAAAAATTCATTTTTCTTTGAGTCTTTGGTTGTAACTGTTTTGACTTTGTTGTCTTCTTCTGAGTTTGTGTTTTGATCTTCCCTACACCATAATAACTTTCTATGGTCAGAATTTTTGTTGTTTGCTCATTTTCCCAGCCTATTTCTTGACTTTGATGTTAAAATTGGGTTCTGCTCCTGGAGTGAAGGGGGCATTATCCCAAGCTTCAGGTTTTTTGTGATGTTGTTTTGAGAGGTACTTCCAGGAATCTGTAACTTTTCAATTCTTCCAAGTGGTATGATCTAAGGATTGTTGTATTTACTATTGTCCTAGCCTGTGCTCTCTAGTCTGTAAGTGACCACAAGCACTCTTTTCAGGCCTAGAACTGTGACCAGAATCCTTGTCCCCTTGTGCCCACAAACTCTGATATGCCAGTGCTCCCCACCCCGGAACTGTGATCCAGAACTGAGACCCTGATCCAAATATGGGTCCTACACCCAGTGCCAGCAAAAAGGGACCCTTCTCACCTTCTGAATAACGGTCTAACCATGATCTCCAGATTTTGTTGTCCCCAAGGCCTGCTGCTGGCATGCCAGGTCTCTGGCATTGCCTGCTCTGGATTTCATTCAACTCTGACCCCACTGTAACAGACCTTTCCTGCTGACCTTTTAAGTTGTCTGGAGCAGGCAGACAACTTGGTTTCACCTTGATCCTTTTGTGGGTTTTGCTGCTGCAGAATTCATTTTGATTATTTTAAAGTTACTTGGAGGAGAATTTGAGAGGGCTTTAGTAATTTCTTGACTTTCCTTAATAATAATTTCATCCCTCCAAAATTAGAAGAAGCTATAAAGACAACAACTGGTAACCTACATCCAATTCTTACCAAAAAGAAGAAACTGGTTTTGTTGATAAAAAAGTGGCATAAGCTGTGGGGAGAAATGACCACTCTTTCTTGTAATTAATGATAGAGGAGAGTAAAACTGGTTATACATCCTTGATTTGAGAAGGACGATTTGAAAGGATTTAGAAAAAAAGATGGTTAGAGGAACCCACATAGACTTCACTTTCTATAGGGAAACTCAGCCCCGAAAGAAGTTTTGTTTTATTCTGAATTTAATGAACACACACATGTTTGCACACACACGCACAACATTTCTGTATACAAAATAGAGAAAAAGAGGCCACAAATCTCTACTATATACAGCTTTTAAAATAAATATATAATAATTTCAACATGTTACTTTCATTTTGCTTATCTGTGTTTACTTCTGACCCTTCTGTGCATTTTTTAAAAATTCTTCAGTAACTCTCTCTCACACACACACACTCTCTCTTCCCCCTCTGCCCCTCATCGCTATCACTAGTTCTCCAGGAGAAACTAATGACATTCTGCAGGCACAAAAAAGAAACTATTTCATTAGCAGAAAAAAGGGAGAAGTTGTCTGGAAATCACTAGGTATGCAAAGGGAACTCTTAACTAACATAGATTTTTTTTAAAAAGCACATCCAGAATATGGAAACAAGGTCAGGTAATAGATTTAAAGGGGCATGGTCCTCAACCACAATTCCAGAGGAATTGTAATGAAATAAGCTATCTACCTCCTGAGATGAGCACAGGGTACAGATTGAGACCTTTTTTTTGGCCATGGCCAAAATGGAAATCTGTTTTACTTGATCATTCATATTGATATAAGGATATCCTTTTTCTAGAGGGAGGGGAAGGAGAGGGACAGAAAATGTATTGTCTTTTCTCCTAAGCCCTCCCTCCACTCCTACCTTCCCTATTACTGTAGATGGCAAAACCATCCTCCCAGTTTCTCAAGCTCACAACCTAGGAGTCCTAACTCCTCACTATCCTTCACCATTCCTTATCCAATCTATTGCCAAGGCCTGTTAATTTCAACTTTCTCTTCTCTGATACTTCCACCACTGTGGTGCAGGCCCCCATCACCTCATGCCTGGATTACTGCAGTGACCTGTTAGTGGGTCTACTTATCTTGAGGTCTCCTTGTTCCAATCCATCCTCCATTCAACTGCTTACGTGATTTTCCTAAAGTGCTGGTCTGACCATCTCATTCCCCTGCTCAATAAACTCCAGGGGTTCCCTATTGCCTTCAAGATCAAATACAAAATATTCTGTTTGACCTTCAAAGCCCTTCGTAACCTAGCCCCTTCCTACCTTTCCAGTCTTCTGACACCTTACTCCCCGCCATATACTCTTTGATCCAGTGACACTGGCTTTCTTACCATTTGCTCCACAAACGAGACACTCCATCTCTTTTCTCTGGGAATTTTCTCTGCTTATCCTTGACACCTGGAATGTCCTCCTTCAATTCCACCTACTGATCTCCCTGGCTTTCTTTTTAAGTCCCAGCTGAAATCCCATCTTCTACAGGAAACCCTTTCCAATCCTTTTTAATTCTAGTGCCTTTCTTCTGTTAATTGAGTCTTCTTTCAGTCACTTTAAGGCTTTCTTGGCAAAGATACTGGAGTGGCTAGCCATTTCCTTTTCCAGTTCATTTTACAAATGAGGAAATTGAGGCAAACAGTTAGGGACTTGACCAGGGTCACATAGCGAGTACATACCTGAGAACAGATTTTAATTTAGGAAGATGTCTTGGTGACTCCAGGCCCAGTACTCTATCCTGCACGCCACTTGGCTGCCCATCCTTGGTTAATTGTTTCCTATTTATTCTGCACATAGCTTGCTTTGTATGTATTTGTTGCCTCAGACTGTAAGGCCTTTGAGGTCAGGAACTGTCTTTCAGATCCCCAGTGCTTAGTGCAGTGTCCAGCACATAGTAGGAGCTAAATTTGATTTACTTATTGATTGATATTTATTAGTTGGAAAAAAATCAAATGTTTTGAAAGCAACATGTTCCTAAAAGAATAGTTAGGATTTAAAATTTAGGATGGGCTAGGGCTGGAGAGGAATAAGATCATAGGTGTAGAGTTAGAAAGAACCTTAGAGAGCATTGAGTCTGTTCTTATGTTCTAGATGGGACTTAGGTCCATAGGGGTAAGGTGATTTGCCCAAGGTCATAACAGGGAGTAAAGAGGGGAGGTAGTAAATTAGGGGAACAAAATAGGGAATTTAAACCTATGTCCTTTGATTCCAAATCTAGCACTAAGGAAAAAGACAAGAGTGAGGCAAGAAGCAATGAGGTATCAGAGAAAGAATATTGGCTCTGTAGACAGGACCTGGGTTCAAATCTTTCAACACCTTTTTGATGTAGGGCAAATTGCTTAACCTACATTGGTTTCATTTCCTTAACTAAAAGGTGAGGGGTTGGGACTCGAAGACCTCTGAGTTCCTTTTTACTTCTAGATCTATGATCTTGCCCTAAAGGAATTTACATTCTAGTGAAGGGATAAACATACACATCTGTAATTTTATGCAGAATATATACAAGGTAGTTTTAGACTGGAGGACACAGAATCAGGAAAAGTTTCATGTAGAAGGTAGTGTTTAAACTGGGTCTTGATGGGGAGCAAGTCTTCCAAGACTCAAAGGTGAGTTGGGAGTGCATACCAGCTATGAGGAACAGGAAGAGTAAAAACAAGAGATGAAATGTCCTGTGTGAGGAATAGGGAATGATGGCTGTACTGTAGACAGTCACTAGAGAGGTAGGGGGAGTCAGGTGGTGAAGAGCTCTAAATGCTTTTGAGAGTATGTATTTGATCCTATAAGTTATATAATTAGGAGCTGATGAGGGAGTGGTATTGATGTAGTCATGTCCACTAGGAAAGTCACCATGCTAGCTGTGAAGAAAGATGGAGAGAAGTCTGGAGGCTAAATAGCCATTGCAGTAGTTCTGGCCAAAGGTTAAGACCCTAAGCAAAGTCAATAGAGAGAAGGGGATAGAAACGAGATTGGATATATCAGGTGAGGATTCTCAAGACTGACGTTAGAGTTGCCTCTGGGTGCTGGAAAGACAGTGGTGCCCTTTATAGCAATACGGAAGTTGATTTGAAAGAAAACATAATGAGCTCTGTTTTGGATATATTAAATTTGAAATGCCTTCAGGAATGCAGTTCCAAATGTCCAATCAGCAGTTGGGGATGGGGCGCTAGAGTTCTGCAGGGAAACTAGATCTGGGAGTCATTTGCATACAAGTGATAATTAGGCTTATCGGGGCTGATGAGATCACTGAGTGAGACGGTACAGAAAGAAAAGAGAGAAACCCAACACAGCCTTCGGGTATCCCCATAGTTACTGCACATAATATGAAGGATGATCTTGCACAGGAGCCTAAAGAAAAACAGATAATGAGGAGAACTAGGATCCAGCCTGGTCATGAAACACTAAAATGAACAAAAGGATTTTATGCCGTTTTATAGCTATACTGGCAGAAATCTTGATAAAGAAAGTGATAGAACTGCTACTGAGTTACACTGGAAATGATAGCTAGTGGTGAGTAAGGCAAAACTACTCAATTTCTATTTTGCTAAACAAATTCATAATTAAAACATCGATTTGGAGATATTTCTTAAGCTCTTCATGATCACACCTTTACCAATATCTATTACAAATTAATTAAGGCAAATTCCTTTGAACTTCTTTTTAACATGCTCTTAGCCCATTTCAAGTTACTAGATATACTTTAATGTAATAAAACTGAATTTCTTCTAAAATATTGTAAATTTTTATATTACAGAACTTAGAACTAGATCAAACTGGCTTTAACCAAATAATAATAGTCCACCTGGTTCATCGTGAAAACATGATAGGATTTTATCATTGAATGGAGATGAATAACTATCTGCCTTGCTGCTGTATCTTAAAGACCTTTCCAGCTGCCATGCTGCTGAAACTTCCTATATGGTTTTATCTACTCCTTTTAGAATGTGACTTCTTTGAGAAAAGAAACTATCTTCAATTTCTTTCACCTGTGATTGGGTATAGTGCTTTGTACAAAGTAAATATGCTTAATAAGTGTTTTTTATTCATTCATTCATTCATTAGTACAGATCAATATAGACAAGATAAGTAGATGTCTAATTTTATTAGAAAAAAATTTCCTTTTTGGGGTATTGTCATCAAGTGCTCAACACCACATTTTTTGGAATAGCATTACTTTCAAATGGTGGACAGTATACTTCCTCTTAAGGTTCATGTATTTTCTATTTATTAGCTATGAAATACATAAAACTTGTGTTTTTTTAATTTAGATTGCATGTATACATGCATATATATGAATGACTAATTTTTTTTTTAAAGTAAGAAAGAATGTAGCTAAAGACATCACTCAAGAGTTGATTGAATCCAGTGATACACAGTCTTCAAGGGAAGAATTTTTTTCAGATGCAGAAAAAGTGGAATGTATGAATAATAGAAAAAAACTAACTGTCATGTTAACACCAATGAATTCTAGAAAAACAGTGGAGCAAAAATGTAAAGATCATAATTTGTGCACTGACACTATAAAAAAATTCTCAGACCTTGTTTTGCCAAACCATAAAGTGGAACATGGAGGCAACAAATCTTATCTGAGGAAAAATAAAAACAACAAATTATTAAGATCTTTAGAAAAGACATTTGGAAGTGGCTTAGTACAAAAAAGTGAGGATGAGGAAGATACTGGCATATATGCTTCAGTGACCATCAACCAGAAAATTAAAATGCCATCACCTCCAAAGGAGCAAAGTTCTACTTCTGACTCTGAAAGAAAGATAAAAAGGCCATTAAGGCTAAAGAGCATTGAGCCTTCAGAAAATATTTTGCCCCGCAAAACTCGAACCAAGATGACAGAGATCTCCAGTCAAGAAAGTGAAACAGAAGAGGAATCCAGAAAGAAGGTTCAACATGGCATGAAAACGAGGCAGAAGGATACCAAGGAAACTGTAGTTAATCAGTCAAAATGCAAAAGGAAAGATACTAGGAAAAGCCCAGTGACATTAGAACATGAAAGTGAAGAGAGCCATAAAGATTTTCACCCCAAGACAAGGAAACCTACCTCTTCTAACAAAACCGTTCAAAAGATTCGTAACAGGAGAAAGTTTTCATCAGCAGAGGTGATGGGATCTAGAAAAACAAAGGATCAGCCTTTAGAGTGTTTTCCAGATTTAATTAAAGAGGATAACTGGACTGAGAAGGAATTACAGAAGTTTCAAGGGTAAGTAGTTTGATTTAATACTTTACTTTTTTCATTTTTCTGAATTTTTATTGAAACTTTTTCCTAAAATGTTGGTTCTTTAAATTAAAAAATAATAGAGTGAAAGAAAGCTTAATAGTGAAATTCATCTGTAGTAGATTGGTATCTGGAGCTAACCCTTCATACAATAATAGCTAGATATTTATTTAGAGTACTGTGCCTTGTTCTGGGCAGAGAAGATAGCTTTAGAAGGACTACAAAGCTGCTTCATGTGTTGGGTAATTGGATCTGTGAAGAAGATCTTAAAATATCCAATAGAAAAGAAAATGGAAGTTTAATAAATGGTTCCATGTGTGAACAGGATTATTATAGGGAAGCATAACTAGTTAGTTCCTTTTGCCATCACAGAAAACACAAAAAGAATTGATTAAATGGAATGTAGTTAATTAAGGAAGAGGGTGTAATTGCTTTCTTGAGGCATTTTTACAAAAGGGAGAGAATCAACTCTTTATATAATTTGTAAGTAGATAAATAGGATTTAGAAAACTGACATAATTCTTCCAAGTTTTGACAGTTCTCATTCATCTTCACTTATTTGAACTCTGTCTATTTTAACATTCTTGGTTTAAAAAGCATTTATGATTTTGGACTTCCATAGGGCTTGGTCCTCTGTGCCAAAACAAAAGCATGGTTTCTGGTTGAATGTAGCCACTGCTGTGGGTCCTCGGACTGCTGAAGAATCCCCGAAGAAACATTTGGAAGAGCCCCAAGGAAGAGGCTCTCGGAAACGTACCATCAAGAAAATGGTACCCAGGCCCAAAGCCTCCAATGGTAACCTTACAATACAGTAGTAGAGTTTGCTTGGTCACAAAAGGGCGGATTACATAGGGTAGCCATTACACAACTATGAGTTTGAGTTATTTGAAAACTGTCTAAATACATATTTTGCTTCTTTTGATAACTCTTGGTTTCCTTAGTCCCACTTAAAGCTAAAACATTTTCTGGAAATCTTTGAATTTTGTAACTGGTAGAGAGTTTAGAGAGTTCTAGTCTCCATGTTGCTTTTTAAAGCCTAGTTTAGTTTGAGTTTTCTCTATAAGACTTCTTAGCTCCAGTGTATATATATTTCTTGCTGATATCTACATCTTACACAGTCCTTCTTTTCTGTCTTTCAACTCTCTAACTGCAGGCCACACCATTAGTAGAATGCCAGTCTTAGAAAGTAATGGATTTAAGAAAGCAGTGAGTCATTAGAAACTGAGTTTACTGTATGTGTGTGCAAACTTTAGATTTTACTAAAATTACTAACTTTCCCAACCAGATAGCACGACGGATCTAATTCTTACCAAAACCTTTGCATGTATCTAAGGCACAGGAGCTGATACTGATACAAACCAACCTGTACGAATAACTGCCAGAGTGGGAACTCTAAAACGAAAGCAGCAGATGAGAGATTTCCTAGAACAACTACCTAAGGATGATCACGATGATATGTTCAGTGGATCGCCTTTGCATAATCAAAGAATACAGGTAATAATTTTAAACCACAAAGATGGCATTTTAAATGACTTTTTAAACTTTCATTTTTGTATACACTTAGTATTTGACACGATTTAGGCAAGAGCAGGGGTTGACAAACTACTGCCCAAGGACTAAATCTGGGCTGCAGCCTGTTTCTGTATGGCCATCTAGCTAAAAATGGCTTTTACACTTTTAAATACAACCAGACTTTGTTTTTAACATGTAAAAACCATTCTTAACTTGCAAGCTGTACAAAAATAGGCAACTGGTCAGATTTGGCTTACACTTTGCCAACCACTGGACTGGGGTTTCAAATAAGTAGGAGACATAGCTAACATAGGTTATTGAAGGCCATCTCCACCATGGCTTGCTAGTGAGCATCTAATTAGGAATTGAAAGTAATTAAATAGAAGGACTAATGCTGCTGTCTTCTGTGACTGTAAATCTTCATACACGTGTGAGAATGCACGCACACGTGCACACCCACGTACATGCGCGTGCAGCCTTTTCGTCCTACGTTGGGCTCAGAGGCAGTTTTTAGACTGTCCTTCCAGAGACACTAATAGTTCTCTCTCACCAATATTGTGCTTCCTTGGGTTGCACCCTCTGGTGTACGCTTTTTGTTACCAATTATCCTTTCCCTGACATGTGCTATGACTTACCAAGAGGAGCTAATACTAAAGGCAGAAGATGGTGAAATAAAAAGTGACATTGAGTCTGATGATTTCCTGTGTTCCCATGGGAAATTTTCAAGCTTAAAGAGAAAAGAATCTCCCTTTTTCTCTTCCTAGATTTTGACCCAAAGATGATTTCTCTTAGCTACAAAACAAATTCCTAATCAGAGTCCTCAATCTTATATATATTTGACTTAAAGAAATACATGCATTCTTTTAAATAAACCTACAGGTTGGAAAAATTAACCTAAATAATTGATTCCTCAATAATTATTTTTTTAAACATAAATCTACCACTTGTGCTAATTTTCCATGAGCACTTTTTTACCAGAATGTAATATATCCATTTTACTAGAAACTACAGTGTTCCAAACAGCATATATTTATATACATTGGAAGTACATGCTTGAGATAAGACACTTTAGGTGTGAACCAGTGTATATACTCTCAGATTCAGTTCAGAGGTTGTTTAGTTTTGCAGAACAGCTTTCTGTCCCCCTTTTGTCCCCTATTATCTGTCCTATGTATCTTCTGCCCTTTGTAGTTAAACTTGAAAAGACTGTCTACAATAAGTGACTCCTCTTACTGTCTTCCAGCCTTATCATTCCACTAACACTGCTCTCCCCAAAGTTACTAATGATCTCTTAATTGCCAAATCCAGTGGCCTTTACCCAGTCCTCATTCTCCTTGACCTCTCTGTAGCTTTTGGAGGCTGTTGATCACCCTCTCCTTGATACTCTCTTCTCTAGGTTTTCAGGAAACCACTCTCCCCTTCTCCTGCTTCTCTTCCTACCTATCTGACCATTCCTTCTTAGTCTCATTTGTTAGATCCTCATACAGGTTATGCCCTCTAATCATAGGCATCTCTCAAGATTCTGTCCTGGGCCGCCTTCTCTCTGCTTGGTGATCTCATCAGCCTCCCTGCCTTCATTCATTCCAAGCTATATGTTGTCTTCATGACTTTTCATAAATTCATTATGAATGCATCAGGCATGTTGGAAACCCAGTTGACACCCAGTCTTTGTGTGTGAGGATGCCCCTTTTAACATCAAAACATTTCAGGAATCCCCACATGATAATAATTGTACTATTAGCATCAAGTAATTGAAAATATATAATGAAAAACTATTATGAATTCAGTAACTTTTAGATGGTTTATGTTTTACAATCACAGTAGCATCTACATAAATTGGAAAACTAACATCTGTAGACAGGAGGCAGCGTGACATGGTGGACAAAGTGCCAGCCATAATGTGAGGAAGGCCTCTGACTCACACTGACTGTGGGACCCCCAGCAACTCTTTTATAGCTTAGCGTCCTGGGCAGCACTCCTAAGACTGAGTGTCAGTGCAGGTACTCATCCGCATCGTTGAGAGTCCCCTATACCAAGTTACAGATTGTCCTCACTTACATACTCACATACTACCACCAGGAAATTTATATTCAGTTTATAGAAGGTTTGTTTTCCATATTTATTACATTGTTACTTAATGATCTATACCCCTTATAGTAATTCTCACTCCTAACCTACCTCCCTAGGCCATAAATGCATCCTACAAATTGGAAACCATTTTTCTAGGTATTTTGATATTTCATAGATGCCAGAGCAATACTTGGGCTATTCTCAGTTTTGTTTTTAATTATTAGGCACTTTTTTCCCCTCCTACTCTTTTTAATCTTTGTCACAAATAAATAATCAGGCAAAACAAATGTCCATATTGGCCATGTCCAAAAATGCATGTCAGATTCTGTGTATTAGTCCATTGCCTCCCTGTCAAGAGCTGGGCAGTATTTTTTTACCGTTAACAGCTACTCTGGAGTCGGGGTTATTCAGGCTTCAAGGCCTCCATTGTCTCTTATTCTCACTATGTGACCAAGGCACGCTTCTTTTTCTGATCATATGTGTACTTGCCATTAGTTCTTTATAAATATACTAAGGTAATAAGAAAGGTATGTGTGAGTCCTATCATTTTCTTTTCTAGTTACCAAATTTCGAAGTCAGTCAGGATGATGACTTCCCACATATGGACAGAGATCCAACAACTCCTTCTTCAGTTATTTATCCTTTGGCAAAAACCCCCCAGTGTCAACATGTCAGTCCTGGTATGCTGGAATCTATAAACAGGTAATATGTGTTGTATAGGGCATAAGGAATGTGTCTTAAAACTTTCAAAGAAAAATAAAATAGAACAAACAAGGCTTCTATTTCTTCTATAGACAATTTCAATAATTTAACTACATAGAGACATAGGCTAGTTGACAAAATAGGTCAGGAAATAAGATTTCTGTCCCTCACATTTGACCTAATCACTAGAGCACTTTTTTTTGTTGTTGTAATACCAGCATTTCTTTGACCGGTTTTGCTTCACTAGGTACCTATGTAATTTTCTTAGGTATATCTTCTAGTCATGGTGGAAAGTAAATTCTTTTTTAAAATCAAGACCTGTAATCACCAGAGTTGTCTTCCTTAACAGATTCCTCATGTTTTTTAATATAACTTGTGAAACTAGCATCCCAAATTGAACACACTATTCCAGCTATTGACTGATCAGTTCAGAGCATAGTGATCTATCACATCCCTTGTTCTGGATGTTATATTTTTATTAATAAGAATATAAGATTGCGTTAACTTTTTGGCAACCATGTTACATTGGTGAATTCACTGAGCCTGCAGCCCACTAATGCCCCCCGCACCTGGTACAGTGTATGTTATGGTACAGCATATACTATAAACTTGATAAAGGCGTATTGAATGATTAGTACTTTTGAGAGTTCAAAGGACATTGTCATTTGCTAAAAGTTGCTTTGGCAAGTCTTTGTGCAGGTTGGTACTTTTAAGAATCGGTTAAATATTTGATTTATGGACTCTGTATACAGCTCCTTTCTAAAAAAAAAAAAAATTAACCTTCATGTTTTTACTTTGCTTTTATAAAAATGAGAAAATTTTTCTCTAGGCTGAAAACAATTTAAAATTCATGTTAATTTAACAGTTTCTCTATAACTAATTAGACCTCATGGATTATCTGTGTTCATTTGAAATGCTAATTTGTATTTTGCAGGAAAGATTGTGATAAATATGTGTTTCAAATGCAAAAGGAGAATAAAAGTCATGGTGGTATGGTGTGGGCCAATGTCAAGAAGAAACTGGTAACATTTTTTATTCTTATTATTAACTTTCTATTTTCATTTATTCATCATGTCTTATATGCTATGGAATTCAGAGAGCCCAGCTTTCTTGTGACCATAAGTGACATTCATGGCATAGTTGGTTTTGAAGCCAGTTTGAAACTGGTTGGGCTTCTTTAGCATATTGAAAAAGAAAGCCATAGTCATACTTTAAGAGGGAGACAAAACTCAGATTTTTCTAAAATCCTTTTTTACTTTTTTCCTATGAAAAATGAAAACTTTTGTTTTTTGATAGGAAAAAATATGGATACTGTTCACTTAAGCTGAGAATTAATGTGATACATAATAGAGAAGACACTAAAATGGAAGTTAGGTAAGGCTGAGTCTTAGGCCTGGCTTTGCCATTGACTCTCAATGTGACCTACAATCTACCACCAACTTGGCAAATCATTTTCTGACTGTTGCTTTCTCATATAAAATGGAAGGTTTGGCCTCATTGATCTCAAAGGCCTTTTCAAGTTAAAAAGATGTTGTCATTCTAGAACTACAATAGACTACTTTTAGACTTTATTTTACCTAAAATGTCTTATAATTACTGAAAGTCTACTAAACCTTGATGCCTTAGATTCCATTTTCCCATCTCTTACAAATATATTTGATAAACCTAAAAATTGGAAGAGCTAATCTCTACCAGCAGCTTTTTACTCATAAGATATTGGTCCTTTATTTGAGACTTATTTACTCTTTTTATTCAAACAACCATTAAAATAATAAATTCAGCAAGTTCCTAGTAAATGAAGTTAATGTATTGAAGCTGAATTAACTTTTCTAAGACACCAGTTAATTTAATGAACTGAGCAGTTAACACATTCAGAAAACTACTATAAGTTAATGAGTGTCAGTATAATTACCTTTATATTATGTTTATCATAGTAAATTTAGCAAAGTACACTCTATTATTAAGATGTAAACCAATTACTAACAGAGAAAACTGTTAAAAGCAAAATAAAAAGTTGAATAGGCTGCCTCAGGATATAGCAGGTTCCCCATTCACTAATGGTCTATATGCAAAAGAAAACCCCTTGGTTGGATATGTGGTAGAAGCTGTTACTGTTTGGGTATAAGTTGGGTTAAAGGGCCTCTGTGGTCCTATCCAGTTCTGAAGTTTTGTCATTTTTTTTAGGTTGGATCTGATTTTACGACTCCAACAAAATCTAGAAGAGTTCCGTTTAACAAAGGTCAGTAACATTTCATACAGTGTTGTGTGACAGAACAACTAAAGTAGCACTTAGTTTAGTGCTCCCTCCTAAGAAGGGAAGAGGTTTTAATAGCCTTTAAAATAAATATGCTTAAGCACATATACTTGAGTGGCATCTTACCATGCTTGACAAATGGCCTTGTGAAAAGAATGTCAAGCAAGCCAAGCTCAGAGTAAAATAAGTTCAGAATAAGATTAAAAATATAAAGGAGTTTATGTTTTGTTTTTACATATGTTGGGGAAAATTGAGAATTTAAAAAATAGGGATAGGACCACTGCTCAGGGTTGATGGAATGAATATTGATAAAAGGATGAAAATCACTTAACTTTTACTTCGCTTCTGTTTTCCCAGACAAGGAGAATGACCTTTAGATTGAAAAGGACAGAAGAAAAATGAATGATAGGGAGTTGATATTTAAAATAAGTAGGGACATAGTATGAGAGCATCTAGTTATCCCTGATGACTTGAAATCTTTAAACCCAGATGAATTGCATCTCAAAATAGTGAAAAAACTTGAAAATGTGCCTCTTGAATTAGTTACTTTTGAAAAATGATGGAGAAATAGGTACAACAGAATTTGAGAAGAACAGAAGTCCTACTTTTCAAAAAGGAAGGGAATGGAGGCTGCAAACTGTAGACCAGTTAGTAAGTTTGGTTTGGATTCCTGGCAAAATTTTAGACTGCATTATTAAAGGAATGATTAGTGTATGCCTAGAAAGTGATAATCACCAAGAGCTTGCATAACAACTTAACCTTATTGGGTTTTTTTGAGAGTTGTTACTAGTCTCTGGGCTATTGAGGGAATCTTGTAGTTTACCTAGATTTCTGCAAAGCATTTGAGAGTTTCTCATGCTATTATTCTTGTGGAAAAGATGGTGAGAAAAATGTGGACTTCATGGTAAAAGAGTTGTCCTTGGTTCTGGAAGAGGACCAAAATGATATCACTATGTTACAGTCAAGTTACGGTGCATCCGACTGTGGCAGATCAGATCAGTATGAGCTCAGAATACTCTACCACAGACTGGGCACAAATAATCCATGTGACCGTTTGGGGTAGATTCTCTGAATTTTCACATCTTACATTTCTTTTGAGCTGCTGCAATTCTGCTTCCCTCATAGAGCACAGAACCTTCTCTAATGAGGGCACGGCACGCTGAGCAGTCCTGTGCCAGTGTTTCCCATGTCACACAATCATGGGAGAGACCTTGAGAATATCCTCGAATCACTTCTTCTGACCACATATGAGCACTTGCCCTGTGTGAGTTCTCCATAAAATAGTCTTTTTTGGCAGGCATACATGTTTGACATTCAGACAATGTGGCCAGCCCATGGTATGAGGCATAAGGTGTCTTCAGGGAAGGCTAGTACCTCTGGTGTGAGATGGTAAAATACAGTTAAGTGGATCGGGAATTGTTTAAATGGCCAGACTACAATTAATGATTGGTTTCCTAGCAATCTGGAGTAGAATCCTCCCAAGGATTGGTACTAATTAGCATTGCTGTTGAAGATGTGTAGATGGCATCCATATTAAATTTGCAGCTAACAAAAAGAAGCTAAGAGGGCTAGCTAATATTTTGAGTGACAGCATTAGGTTCCAAAAAGATCTTGACAGGCTAGAACTTTGGATCAACCCTAATTAGAGCTCTTTAGAAGAGGAATAGTCTTCCTCCAGACACAGGAGATGTTTGAGCAAAGTCTGGATGACCTCGTATTAGCCATGTTGTTAGAGAGAGGGGCTTTTGTTCATAAGTGGCTTGGGCTCAAAATTACTTCTGATGTTCCTTCTAATTCTGAAATCTTTTGATTCTGGGATCTATATTTTTTACTCTTTATGGCACAGATTTCTAGTACAATCCTGTATTTGGATTAACCATAATTAGTTGCTCTCAATTTGACAGATTTATCATTCTATTTCTAGAAATGTTGTATTGCCATAATTATTTAAATTTTTTCATTTATAAAATGTTCACCTTTTTCCTTAAAACTCTTCTGATCGCAGGAATTAAATCTGATATTGGAAAACTCTTCAGTCATACGACAAGATTGAATTTTGATGAAGAAGAACAAGATGATTATTTCTCCAACTCTGATTCTGCAGAGTAAAATCAGGACACATGGATTCTAGAGTTTATTTAACACCATAACTTACACTTGTATATAAAGTATAGTGCATTTGTATTCATTTGAAATGCCAACATTTTCTTTGTGAAATTGTTTTACATAAACGTTTGTTTTTTACTTTTCTGTTTAGTGTACAAATTAAGCATTTTCTACTTTACTTGCAAGTTTTCAAAGACATGCAAATCTTACCAAAATTGTAAAAAAGGTTTTTTCTTTGTAAATACTTTTTATAAGTGATTGTTTATCTGATGCTAAATATATATATATATATATGTATGTATGTATAGTTGACAACTCTTCTGTAGCATTGGTCTGTTTACTCTATGAATGAGATGTTTTAAATAGATGTTAGGAAAAAAATTCTCACCAAATGCTGTATGTGATTTTGTTTGTTTCTTGAAAGCCTTATAATACCAAACATGCGCATGTTGTGTATGTATAACTTCCACAGAATGTTGGATCTGGTTTTACTAACATGTGAAGTTCTGCCTACTTTTGTTTTTCTGAGATACAATTTTTTTTTACAGTTCTTTTTTTTTTTTTTCAACTTTATAGTAAACTCAAGTGAGGATTTCATACAATCCAAAATAAATTGACAGTAGTTTACCTAGTTTGATACTTGGGCCCAAATGAATATTAGCTTTTGTTGTACTCTTAACCTTGTATATTTGACTGAGTAGGAGACTTTAGGCAAGTTTGTATTCAATTAGAATATCATCTGTTACATTCCAGCTTTAAATATGGGCTATAGTGTTTTACTATGTGAACTCATTTTAAATCCCAGTGAATGTTTTTCCTTCTACTCATGGCAATCTCAAACTAGAATTTTTTTCATTTATCAACCAGCTGAGCTCTACAGATAGGCTCAGAAGTTTTTGTATTTGTCATTGTTATTTTCACCTGGCAGGAGGCTTGATAGTTTGGAGTTGAGGTGGGAAGTACATGGTGGTCCAACAGTTCTCTCTCCTAGGTAGTCTCAAACCAACTGAAAAAATCTCCCTTGGCTTTAGTAGAAAAAAACAAAGGCCTTTTTTCTTCCAAGTTCCTCCTCTCCATCCTCTTTGAAAAAAGTTTAGTGAATAGCAAGGTTGTGGAATTTATAGAAGCTCTAAAGGGGAAGAGTAAGATAAACATGTGATAACTATCCTGTAATATTATTATCCTTTAAAATAGGATGATGGGATTACCTACAAATTAAGATGCTAAGTGAAATCTAGACAGATCTCAAACTCTAAAGGGAGCTTCCAGATAATTGGCCACATTTCACAAGGCACTCTTGGAGGCCTGGGAACGATCTGATTTGCCCAAGACACCACACAACCAAATTAGTAGAAAGTTTGGAACCCAGTACTTGTCATTCTTAATCCAGGCCTCTTTTCAGTATGCCATGCTACCTCCCAAAATTAACTTGATTTTAATATGTGAGTGATTTTAATAAGTGAGTTGAATAAATTCAGGAATTGTAAAATATTTTTGATGATGAATTAGTGTTATGTTAGCATCTGAAGGAATACTTTGAAAGAGCAAATTGACCAAGTTCTCTACATTAACAGCAATTTGAGTGATTTTGTAGTAATTCAGTCGCCACTCCTGAAAGATTAATCCTTGCACAGAATATACCTAGCCTAATGAGTTTTCACAGCTAGCTAGCAGAGGTCTCCAGACATTATGGAATGCATTGTGGCCACCATAGTTGGACCAGCCCTTTTCAGACATATCAAGATCACAATTTACAAGTTGTAACTTAATTGTCAACTTGCAACTCATGGTATACTAATATGTATCCTCTAAAATCATGATCTGGGACCAAGTTAAACGTGAAAAATAAGTTCTAAGATCCTGGGGATAACTAAAGTCCCTGAAGATGAAAACAAATGGCTTGAATTTATACTGAATTTCAAAATAATGCTTTAGGGTTACCAACCAGTGACCTAAAATGGCCCCCCCCTTTCAGTATGTAGCATATTCTTTACTTTTTTTCTGAATTCTTTACCAAATCTGAATTTTCCCTTATTTGCATAATCTGCAAGCATTTAAATAAAATTATCTTCCAGTATTTTATGAACCCTTTTCCTGCAGTTAAACAAATAGGAACTGGCATTACAGAAAATCTTTTAATGAATAATTTTGGCAAGTAATAATAGCATGCAGAGTGCATAGCAGATCTAGATCCTACCCATGACATATAGTGGCTGTAGGACCCTGGGGAAGCCAAGCTCTCAGTGCTTTAGGCATCTCTTCCTTGTCTTGCATCGGTAGGAGTTTCCTTACTGATGGGAGGCAGTTCCCTATACCAGTGTAATCTCACCTCCGTTCTTTATGGTAGTTTTGATAGTATGTCATGCTATTCCTCTTAATGAAAAGAAGAGAGATGGACTATACCAGAATAGTGACATAACCTTGGAATGAATTGAATGGACTCAAAAGAATTGTTTTTAGTGAGTCAGTGTCAACATGGAGTGTGCAGTCTTCAATGGAAAATCCCAGGCATCCCTTTACTCTTGGACTTGTGCTGTTCAGCAGATGGCTTCTTTGTCACATTTGCAAATGACAGAGTGCTGGACAGTGTGACTAATGTAGGATGACATGATCAAAAAACATTTCAACAGGCTAGAACAATGGGACAAATCAAATAAGCTGAAAATTAATAAGGATGAATATAAAGTCAGGTACTGGGGTTAACTTGACTATATTAAAAGAGGTAGTGATCAGAAAAAAATGAGATAAAAGTCCTTCTGTGCTCTGCCCTGGACAGAAAGGCAGCTGGGCCTGGAGTCAGGAAGACCTGAACTCAAATCCAACTCTAGTCACTTACTAGCTGTGAGTTCCTGGGCAAGTCACTTAATGTTTCCTCTGTTACCTCAACTATGAAAAAGTTGTGAGGATTACATGAGATAATACTTGTAAAGGTACTTAGCATGGTACCTGGCATATAGTAGGTGCTTAATAATGGTTATTCCTTTCTTCTAGTTAAGGTACATCTGAGTATTGTGCATCACAATTTAGGAAAGTTATGAACAAGCTGTATCATGACCAGAGGGTGACCTGGAAAGTAAGAGAACTGGAAAACACGTCATGAAGATCAGTTGAAGGAAGTGGAGATGTTTAGCCTAGAGAAGAAACAAAGAAGACTGTCATCAGCAACGTCAGATATTTGGAGGGCTGTCATGGGGAAGGTCAATTAGACATGCTCTGTTTGGTCTCTGCAAACAGAACTAGGAGTAATAGGTGTTAAATTGCAAAATGAAAGATTTAGGCAAACCTAGGTCTTTTGAATCCAAACTCAGCATTGTGTAACCACAGAATCTCAAAATTGAAAAGGAGCTTAGGTAGGTGTCTTGTCTAACCCATTAGATGTGAGAGACAGCATGCAAGTAGAGTTCTGGACTTGTGAATTCTGGATTCAAATTCTACTTCAGACACAAGCTTTGTGACCCTAAACAAGTCACTTATCCTCTCAATCCTCAGTTCCTCATCTGTGAAATGAGGTGGTTAAACAAGATAGAAGGAAAGGAGGGAAATAAGCATTTATATAGCCTGTGTGGGCAGCACTGTATTAAGCACTTTTTATGAATGTTCACAAAGCTAGGAAGTGTCTGAAGCTGCATTGAACTCGGGTGTTCCTGAATCCAGGCCCAGCACTATCCACTGCACCAACTTGCTACCTCTAGAGGAGTTTCAAGATCTTTTCCAATTTTAAATCTATGATTACATACAGAATTTCCCAGCCTCTGTTAAGGAGTGTCAGTGGTAGAAAACTTTTTAATGTATTTATTTAGAACTTTTTTTTTTTCATATTTTGGGTTCCAAAATCTCTTCCCCAGCCCCTTTCCAATCCATTGAGAAAGCAAGTAATATGCTATCAATTATACATGTGAAGTTATTAGCCATGTTCCAAAACAAAAAAAAAACAGCCCAAGAAAAAGTGATGAACAGTTGTTTCTATGCACTCAGAGTTCATCAGTTCTCCAGAAGTAGATTGGATTTTTCTTCGTGGATCCTTTGGATTTACCTTGAATCACTATTGATTAGAATAGCAGGGTCTTTCACATTCAACCAAGTGGTGGAAAACATGCCACCTCCCAATGTATCCCATTCCATAGTTAGACAACTCTACTAAGATCTTTGAACTTTGCATTTGGTCTTTTTTGCTAGTCTGTCCTATGGGGTTCAGCTCTTCCTAAGTCCTATCACAGCATTTCCAAAGGATAAAGTAAAACCATTAAAATGCTATGCCCTGAGTATACAAAAAGAGGCAAAAGATAGCCCCTACCTTGGAGCTTACTTTGTCTCTAATTGGAGAGACAAAATGCAAATAAATGTATAAAAAGCAAACTACATATGGGAGAAATTGGAAATTACAGAGGGAATATTTCTTGTGTAAGAAGGGATTTTAGCTGAGACTCAGAGGACATCAGGGAAGTTAGTAGGCAAAGCTGAGGAAGGAGAGTATTCCAGGCATGGGGGACAGCCATGCTGTCACTGGATCCAAAAGTACATGTTGGGGAGTAAAGTGTAAGACTGGAAGGGGCTAGATTATGAAGGCCAAATGGAGTATTTTGTATTTGCTCCTGGAGGCAATAGGGAGCCACTGGTATTTATGGAGTGTATGGGGAATGGGGGGCAGGGGTGACATGGTCACATGAATTTTAGAAATCACCTGAGTGGTTTAATGGAGGATGGAGTGGAATAGGGAGAGAGGCAGAGAGATTTACCAGCAGGCTATTGCAGTAGTCCAGGTATAAGATGTTGAGGGCCTACACCACAGAGGTGGCAGTGTCAAGAGGAGAGAAGGGGGTATATTACAGAGATGTTGCAAAGGTGAAATTGACAGACTTTGGCAATAGGTTGGATACGGGGAGTGAGAGATAGTGAAGCGTAGGGGATCCGACTCCTAGGCTGTTAGTCTGAAGGACTGGAAGCATGGTCTTGCCCTTAACAGTAATAGAGAAAGGTAGAGGTTTTAGGGGAACAGATGAGTTCTGTTTTGGATATATTGAATTTTAAGATGTCTATTGGGCATCCAGTTTGAGATATCTGAAAAGCAATTGGTGATGCTAAATGAAATCAGCAGAGACACTCAAGCAGGATAGGTAGATCCGAGAATCAGTCATTAACTCCATGGGATAAAATCAAGTGAAGTAGGAGGAAGAGAAGAAAACCCAGAACAGGACCTTGAAGGACACCTACAGTTAGAAGGCATGCTCTGGGTCCCCCAAAGTGGTCGAATATGTTGGAGGAGAAGCAGGAGACCCAAAAATCTAGAAAGAGTATCAAGGAGGAGAGGGTGATAACAATGTTAAGGAGAGAGGTCAAGAATGAGAGATTATTGGTAACTTTGGAGCAAGAACTTTCGGCGGGATGATGAGGTTGGAGGCTGGGTTATAAGAAGTGGAGAAAGAAGAGAAAAAGTGGAGGCATGTATTGTAGATGGCCTTTTCAAGGAATTTAGTTAGAAAGGTGGTTAGAAATATAGGATGATAGTGGGGTTGGATCAAGTGAGGGTTTTTTTCAGGATGGGGGAGACATACACATGTTTATAAACGGTGGGGAATGAGTCAGTAGATGGAGAGATTGAAAAGAAATGAAAGGGGGGATGACAGGGGTAAATTGTTAAGAGGGGATGGGATGGAATGGGATTGCTTGAAAAGTAAGGGGTAGGCCTTGATCAGGAGTGAGGTTACTTCATTGTGTGAGACAGGAGTGAAGGAGGAAAATGTGGCAAAAGGCACCTGAGAAAGAGGAGATGAGGAAGAGGGGAAAAGAGTGAATTCACAGTGAATGGCCTCAATTTTTTCTGCAAAATATGAGACTGGGTCTTAGCTGAGAGAGTGGGAAAAGGGGGAGACATAGGAGATATGAGGAGGGATGAAAAGGTCTGGGAGAGCCAATGTGAAGAATGGGAGAGTGAGTTAAGAAGGGAGGCATAATAGGATTACCTAGCTGCAGCGAGAGCCCAGTTGAGATTGTAGGGGACCTGATCAGTATGACTGCATAGTTTTCTCCAACTTTGTTCAGCCACACCTGTAGAAGAGAAAGTGATGAATGGTGAGAGTGAGCCGAGACTAAGGCTGGGCTAGGCCTAATCAGTGATATGATAAGGAGGCTAGAGATTCGGTGATGACAGTGTACAGTTGAATTGATTTACCCAGGGGTCAAGATAGGGAAAAGAGGGACAGAGTGGTTAATAAAGGGGAGATAGCCTAGGAGAGAATTTAGGGGTCAAGAGATTGAAAGTCGTGGAGTGGATGAAGAGTAGAGCTTTGTGAGGGAATAAAGCAAGAGAAGTGAAAAGCTATGATTGGATAGGGGTATATCGGAATTCTTGTACACAGAGGTGGTACATTTGTGGGCACTGGAAAGATCAAGGGTATGAACATCTTTGTGTGGCTGAGGTTGGGTAGAAGAGTAGTTTATGAGTAGTTGAGGAACTGAGTGATTACGGTATTTGAAGGAAAGTCAATACATATGTTGAAGACCCCCAGTATGAGGGCAGGAGTTGGGGAGGAGAGAAAAATTGTGAACCAAATGTCAAACTCATTGAGGAAGGAAGGGGGATGTAGACAACAGCTACCAGGAATTTGATTGGGTGACAGATATGAATAGCATTAACCTCAAAAGAAGAGAGATTATTTAGTGATAATACAAGTAGTCATAGGGAAAAAGGAATATTCGAATTCTTTTGCCTTGGCCAGTGAGTTGGGGAAAATGAGTAAAAGTGTAGCCAATACTTGAAAGGGTGGTAAGAGAGGGGGTAGGGTGGGTTGTCATCAGAGGAGAGCCAGGTTTCAGTAATAGTTAGTAGCTAGTAGGAATAAGTGGAAGAAGAAAGGGTTTAAGATGGAGACATTTGTTGCCCCTAAAAGAGATATTTCAGAAGGTACAGTCAAAGGACTTGGGTAGTGTTTGGTTGAACCGGGGTGGGAAGGCTTGAGGGTAGGGGATGGGAATGAAGAATTAGATGGTGGGGTTGGAGAATGAGGTTTTAGGTGACAATCTATAAATGTGCAAAGTCACTGGGATGTGAAGGGTATGATGGGATGTGAGGATGTTCATCATTTAGCTGAGGGCATCATTGCTCTTCCCAATTGGGGAAGACGTTGGAGATTGGGCTGGAGGCAATGCAATATGAGATAAGAAACACATAGTCTGATGTTCAGATGAGAGACATTGCTTCACAAATCCTTAATCCCTCTTAAGGAGTTCATAGTCTACAGTGTACACAGATTTTCCTATATAGCCAGTGGTGGCCAGGAAGAAGTGTTTTGCTTTGAAAAGTTGTAGAGGTGATGGGGAGACTGACCAATGGGGGCTTTGTCTTTAAGGCATGCTCATACTCTTCCCGACATCAATACACATGGAGAGTTTGTGAACCTGCTTTTGGAAAGGTGTGGAGGTATATGATGGAGGCCCTCTTCCCTTCCCCACCCCCATTCATAGCACACCTACATGGGTATCCTATGACTGATACTGCCAGAACTGAGGGTTCATACAAAAAACCTCAGATAAAAAGGACTCTTTTTTCCTTGGTGGTGAGGCAAGATCTGCCATAAGCTTCAGGATGGAAAGAGAGGTTGCAGGTGCTGCCAACAGCAGACTCACACCCCCAACTTGCACCTCCATGTAGCTATGAACTCATGGCCACCTCTATTGCTATGATCCCTGATAATTCTTTCCTGATCTTTGCTAAGTGTATATCAGAGATGAAATAGAGTAGAATGAGGCAGGGGTGAGGAACCTGCAGCATTTTGACCAAGTCCAAATTTTACCGAACAAATCCTTTTATTAAGGGGATTTGTTCCATGAAGTTTGGATTCAGTCAAGGTGCCATACGTGAGGACCTAGAGGGCTGTACATGGTCTTGAGGCCACAGGTTCCCCAACCCTGGACTAGGTTATGACCTTGTGAGTTTCATAAGGATAGAAGAATTACCAGAAGTCCAGTGACTGGAAGCCATGGCAGAGTCTGACGGGAATCAGCCCTGAGGAGTAATCTGCTTCAATCAATGCAACAGAAAATGGACCCATCAGTCAAAACTCTGTGTCCTATAACCAAGCATTTACTTACCCATTGGCTATGCCACTTCCTGAAGTGGATTTTGTAGATCCTCACTCTGAAACTTATAGCTTATGATAGGTCTTGTCTCTTAAAGACTCATTACCAAGGAAGAGAGGGTTCTTCCACTCATTTTAATCTTTTACATATATACAGTTTTGGCTCACTAGCCAATTAAAAGACTTTTCATTACCATGTCATAAATTAGCAAGAAATATAAGATAGGCTCATCATCACTCACCATTATACATTTGTGGAAGTAGACTCACTAAGCCTCCACATGGACTGATACTAAACAGAGCATATTGCACATATTTTAGGAATGAGGCCCTCATTGGCCAAATCTTCTGTTATACAAAAATAGTGAGTAGAGCCATAGGAAATAGTATGTTTCAAGAATCAGAAAATTGATCCATTTTACAATTTTAAAAAATGGCTTCCAGAGTCTTTCTGACCAATTTAATGGCGAATTAATTTTTTTCTCTTTTCAGGATTTTTATTTTTCTGTTTAGTTGAAATTTTTTGATTTGTTGCTTTTTCATTTAAAAAAACTGCATGCCCAGTTTGTTGATTTGTTCTTTCCCTTTTTTTGTTGATGAAAGTATTTAGAGATAAAAAATGTCCCTTATTGGCTGCTTTAGGTTTTGTTCCAAAAGTTTTGATATGTTTTCTCAATGTTTTCATTTTTTTCCTCAAGAAATTATTTATTGGGGTGGAGCCAAGATGGTGGAGTAGAAAGACACACATACTGAGGCTGCCCTCACACAGCCCATAAAACACCTGTAGAGAGGGATTCTCTCTAAATTTTGGAGCAGCAGAAGTGGAGTTCAGTATCTGGGTAGTTGGTGGGATTACACACACACATACACACACACACACACACTGAGAGACAGAGAGACAGAGAGACAAAGAGCACGGTGAATTGAATAGGATGGGATGATATCTTAAAAAAATGCAATTAAGTGGAGAGAGAGAAATATATTAGGAGGAGAACGGGAGAAATGGAATTGGACAGGTTGTCTCTCATAAAAGAGGCAAATAAAAGACTTTTCAGTGGAGGGAAAAAGAGGGGAGGTGAGAGAAAAAACATGAAGCTTACTCATCACATTCGACTAAAGGAAGGAGTAAAATGCACACTCATTTTGGTATGAAAACGTATCATACAGTACAGGAAAGTGGGGGAGAAGGAGATAAGCAGGGTGGGGGGGATGATGGAAGGGAGGGCAATGGGAGGAGGGAGCAATTTGAAGTCAACACTCAGGGAGGGAAAGGATCAAATGAGAGAATAGAAGCAATGGGGGGCAGGATAGGATAGAGGGAAACATAGTTAGTCTTACACAACACGACTATTATCGAAGTCATTTGCAAAACTACACAGATAGGGCCTATATTGAATTGCCTGCCTTCCCAAAGGGAATGGGTGGGGAGGGAGGGATGGAGAGAATTTGGAACTCAAAGTTTTAGGAACAACTGTTGAGTATTGTTCTTGCTACTAGGAAATAAGAAATACAGTTAATGGGGAATAGAAAGTCATCTGGCCCTACAGGAGAAAAGAGAAGATGGGGACAAGAGAAGGGAGGGATGACAGAAGAGAGGGAAGATTGGTGATAGGGAAAATTAGAATGCTCGGTGTATTGGGGTGGGGGGAGGGGAGAAATCGGGAGAAAATTTGGATTTGAAGCCAGGGAAACCAGGAGGCAAAGATGAGGAAGAAGAGCGTGCCAGGCATAGGCGTGTCAGTGAAAATGCACCATGGGGAAACGGAGCAGCTTGTCCGAGAAACATCAAGGAGACAATGTCACTGGATCATAGAGCATGTGAAGGGCAATGAGGTGCGAACCACTGGAGTTTAACTGATTAGCGGGATGACTGGTCAGTGGAAGAACCAGGACTGAAACTCAGGTTTTGATTCCAGATCCAGTCTTTCTGTGCTACAGAACATAGTTTCTCTTTCATCTCTTTTATATCAGGCCTCCCAAGATTGTACTTATTCTATAAGAACTCATAGCATAGAGACCTCTGCAACTACATGGAACACATATACATAGGGAAAACCAAGTAGATTACAACTGCCTCTTGTTCAGACTCTGACATTGAATTAGACAGACGACCTATAGGTTAGGTTAGATCGCTTTATAACAATCTACGTCATTTAGTATGTATACCTTAGACTCCATAAAGGTCCCAGAGTTAAACAGGAGGAGAGCAGGCTGTAGTGCCTGTGGGAAATTGCAGAGCTCCTTTATTGACCCCAATTTGTTGGGCTGTTTCAGTCATATCCAACTCTCTATGACTTCTTGGTCTTGAAAGAGATACTGGAATGGTTTACCATTTCCTTCTCTAGCTCATGACATGGTAATGAAAAGTCTTTTAATTGACTAGTGATTCAAAACTGTATATATATAAAGGTTAAAATGTATAAATGTATAAAATGTATAAAAGGTTAAAATGAACCAGTTCCATTTTATAGATGAGGAAACTGAGGCAAAGATGGTTAAGGGGCATGCTCAGGGTCACACAGCTAGTAAGTGTCTGAGACTGGATTCAAACTCAGGTCCTCCTGACTCTGGGGCCTAGAGCTCTAGGCACTCACTAGCCCACACAAAGCATCAGTTTCCCAGAATCCATTTCCAGAACAGACTACCTGCCCTCAAAAACATGGAGGGTGGAGTTTTGGAGCTGCGCAGAGGCTGCTGGAGAATAGAGTCTGGCCATTGGAAGCTGAAGCGAAGCTTCCTAAAGGGATTGGGATTATATTTTTGTAGACAGAGCCCAGAATGGGAAAGGGGAAGGGGGGGGTAGCCTTTACATGGACAACGGTGAGCGAAGGTAAGGTGTGTGTGTACGTGTGTGTGTGTGTCTGTCCCAATGTCTCTTGAGGAGAGCCGGGTCTGCAGACCTTGGGCAGGTGCAAGGGATGGGGAGGGGTTTCTCTGAGGATCCTAGGCCAACAGTAGGGGTGAAGACTTGCCCAGGGTCACAGACCTACCCAATGGCAGATCGGAATTCACACTCAGGTCTTAAGACTCCTGGTGCATTCTCTGCCCCATGGGAGGTAGACTCCCTCTCCTCCCTTTTCCTAACAAAACCCATTCCCCAGTGGCAGTGGTTCTCCAACCTCTGTTAGGAGATGAAGGAGAGAGAGGGAGTTGGAGAGGAAGGAGGGAGGTGTCCCAGCTTCAGTCTGGTGGAATCAAGGTCCTGGCTGATGAGAAGGAAGGGGAAGGAGGGAAAAGGGAGGAGGAGAGAAGGAAGAGGAAAACGGGGGATGGACCTGATGGGAGAAGAAAGGAGGGGAGGTGGGGAAGGCAGCTGGGGAGAGGGATATAAATGTACCTCTACTGGAAGCAGAGAACATGGAGGTACATTGAGATCAGTTCAGGTCTGTGACTTTTCCCAGCAATACAAAGAACTGGGACCATTTTTAGAAGGTAACAGGTTGAATTTTATTACTTTGTTTTTCTCTTTGTCTCTCTGACTCTCCCTTTCTCTCCATCTCCTCTCTCTTCTCACAAAGATACATACAGAGTCTGTGGGACATGTGCCTGGGACAGATGTGTTTATATATGTGTACATTTATAATTGTGTGTGTGTGTGTGTGTGTATATATATACGTGTGTGTATGTATGTATGTATATGTATATATATACAGTGTCCATATACAGGTATACAAATGGAGAAGTTTTGAATGCTGTGGATAAGTTCACTTACTTTGGTAGTGTACTTTCCAGGGATGTATACATTGACAATGAGATTGAGGCATGCATTGCCAGAGCTAGCTCAGTGTTTGGGAGGATCCAAAGAAAAGGTTGGGAGAGAAGAGGTATTAGACTGACTACCAAACTGAAGGTCTACAGAGTCATTGTGCTGACCTCATTGTTATATGCTTGTGAAACATGGACAATCTACTAGTGCCATGCCAGGAAACTGAATTGCTTCCACTTGAACTGTCTTAGGAAGATTCTGAGGATCACCTGGCAGGATAAGGTACCAGACACTGAAGTTCTTGCTCAAGCTGAGCTGCCAAATATTCAAACTATGCTTCAGAGAGCGCCATGTTGTTTGAATGCAAAATGTATGCTTGCCAAAAAGACTATTTTATGGAGAACTCACATGGGGTAGGCAATCACATAGTGGCCAGAAGAAATGATACAAGGTCTCTCTCAAGAACTCTGGATTTGACTGTGCAACATGGGAGACACTGGCACAGGACCGCTCAACACGGCATTCCCACATCAGAGATGGTGCTGTGCTCTCTGAGCAAAGCAGAATTGAGACAGCACAAATTAAATGTAGAATGCGCAAATTTGGGATATCCAACCCAAATATTCAAACGGACTATCTGTGCCCAACCTGTGGTAGAGCATTCTGGGCTCGTATTGGTCTGATCAGCCATAGTCCAACACACTGAAATTTCACTTTATCATGGTGATGTCATTTTGGTCCTCTTCGAAGATGAAGAACAACCATAGACATATGTGTGTGTATGTGTGTGTGTGTGTGTATATACACATACAAATATATGTATATTTATACAAAGTATCCATACATAGGCATACTGTAGGCATGTGTATATGTATATACATATATGCATGTGTATATACATAAATATAAATACACACTTATATATGACTATACACACATATATTAGTATTGTATTCCTAGTTGTTTTTTAAAAACACTTCTTAACATTTTTGCAGGTTTTTTTAGCTTTTCTCTGTTTTTGTTTTTTAAATAAAAATTTTCAAAGAACCGTCTTTTCTCCTTCTCATTTCCCCCACCTTCCCCAGTGAGAAAGCAGGAAGAACAAAACCCAATACCATGTGTAGTCAATCAAAACAAGTTTCTATACTGACCTCATACAACTCTATCATTTTTCATCATTAGTCCCTCTGGAATTCTGATTGGTTATTATGCTGATGAGAATTTAGCACAATAGTATTCCATCATTAGTTCTATACCATAACTTGTTCATCTGTTCCTCAGTTTATGGGTACCCCTCCTCAGATTCCCATTCTTTGCCATCTCAAACAGAGGTCCTTGTAGGTCCTTAGAATTTGTTTTGTTTAGGACTAATCCTTCCCTTATCCTACTATTCCTCTAATTGCTACCCCAGTTCTTCTTTCCCTTCTGTTTCCCTATTCAGTGAAATGTATGTTTGTACCCAACTCTGTGTGTATGTTTTCTTTCTTCTTTTGACCACTGTAGATGAGAATGAGGTTCAACTGTCAGTCACTCCACTCTACCCTCTTCTTCTTGTTTGTATAGGTGTCAACTTGTGCAGCCTATTTTGTGAAATAATTTTCCCTAACCTTCCTTTCCCTCCTCCCCAGTGTGTTCTTCTTCCCTCTCTTTCTATTCTTAATATCATCAAGATACAACAGAGCTATTCTTAGGCCTTGTCTAACTGGACTCCCTCTATGAATTCTGATGATGATATCATCCAGAGGACATGCATGTATTCTGTTTGAATGTAAGCAGTTTATCCTTGTTTAGTTTGTTATTTTGTTCATTCATGTTTACCTTTTTACATTTCTCTTCACTCCTCTTTCTCCACTATATTATAATATATACACTATATTCAGTTTTGCTAGGTAAGTAATTTTTGGCTATAAGCCCATATCCTTTGCTTTCTGAAGTAGCTATCATATTCCAAGTTCTCTTCTTTTTCGTGGTGGCTGTTAAATCTTGTGTGATCCTCACTGTGGCTTCTTAGTACTTGAATTCTTTCTTCCTGGCTGCTTAAAATATTTTTTTTTGACCTGAAAGATCTGAATTTTGGCAATTTTTTTCCTAGGATTTTTCATTTAAGATTTCTTGAAATATGATATCTAGACCTTTTTTTCTGTCACAGCATTCATATAGTCCAGTGATTCTTTAATTTTTTCTTCTTGATCTTTTTTTCCAGTTTTGTTGTTTATTTGTTTTTTCTATGAGAAAACCTTATGTTTTCTTCTATTTTTTTCAGCCTTTGACTTTATTTTAATATTTATTGTTGTCTCATGGAATCATTGGCTTCAATTTGGTCCATTCTAATTTTCAGGGGAGTCTGTTGCTTGGACAACATTTTTAACCTCTTGTGCAAAACTATTAATTCCTTTTCCAGTTATTTCTTTCATGGTTCTCATTTTTTTTTCCAATTTTTCCTCAAGTACTCGCATCCCATTTATGAAAAAAAAATTAATTCTTTTTAAACTCTTGCTTCATCTCTTCCAGGAATTCTAGTTGAGTTTGTGCCCAAGTTCAATTGTTCTCTTAGGTCTTGCTTGTAGATGTTTTAGTTATTCTTTTTCTTGTTGGTGTTGTGAATGTCCCTGCTACTATGATAGCTCATTATGGGGTTCTTTTCTCATTCGCCCATTCTTCCAGGCTACATTCTCATTTCAGTCTTGATGTTAGGACTGGACTTTGTGGCATTTCTGGAAGGAAGGCCTGTTGCTGCTTTTGTGGTTGTTCAGGATCTGAGGGACAGGCTGGGGATTGCCAGCTTTCAGTGCTCTCAAAGTGGTCTGATCCTCAGGGCAAGGACTGATCACTGCCCTTCAGATTTGAGTTCTACAAGTTCCTGATGTGAGTTTGGGTCTGAGCAAGAGTAAATGCCACTGTACTCTGTCCCTGTCAGTCAACTGAAAAACTGTTGGTTCAGGGTAGCAGAATTTAGGCTCCTCTTTGGTCTGGGATTCCTGCCCTAGTTACTCCTCTTTAGGCTGGGCCAGACTTTTGAAATGCAACTTTGCTTTGCACCTGAGGCATTAGATGCACTGATGCTGCTATTGCTACTGCTGTGGGTTTCTGAACTTACTCTGTTTTCTGTACACTGCCCAAGGCATTCAGCCCTGATCTGTGACCTGGGATCGGATTATGAGTGACAAAGCTGCCCATTGAGAGTTGTCCTCATTGCAGTGCCTTGGTTTATATCTGGAGATTTCCCAGTCTGAGTTCGAGACCTTTTTGCCCTAGTGAATATCTCTCCTTGAGCACTGGAGACCTCCAAGCATAATAGCATGCTGCTTCTGTCTTCAGTGTCCAAAATCTTCCCTGTCTCCCTGTGTCAAAGTGGGCTGGACAAAAGACTCACTGTGGCTTTTTCTAGATTTCCCAACAGGATTCAATCTAGTGCATTATCTAAATTTGTTGGAAAGAATTTGTGAAGAAGAGCTCACTGCATTGCTTCCTATCACTCTGCCATATTGGCTCTGCCCCCTTCCCTGTTCTGTAAATCTTGAGATATTAAGTTCATAATCAAAAAGAAAATCTGGAAAGGGCCTTCAAAATCCTTGGAGCCTACATTTAGAGCCAGAAGGTAACATAGAGGTCATCTAGCAGTTGAAGGACTTGTGTGGGAGAGGGATTAGACTTGTTCAGTTTGACTCTAGAAGCTGGATTTGAAGCAGGGGTTGAAAATTACAAAGAGGCAAATTTAGATGTGATGTAAAGAAAAACTTTCTAATACTCAGAGCTAATCACAAGTGAGATTGGTCTGCTTTGAGAGCCTGTGAAGTCACTTGCCCTTATTTTACAGAAGAATAAACCGAGGCCAGAAAATGTCATTGGCTTGCTAATTGTCACATGATCACATACTATGGGTTACTTCTGACTCAAAATTCAATTTTTTTCCCCACTTTTTCATGTCGTCTCCCTCTCATCTCACTTCTTCCTATCAAGATTCTACCCATCTATGAATTCATCTATTAATTAGAAGTTTAGAAGTTAGAGACAAGTTCTTTTAAAATTATTTTTTAAAATGATAGATTCTTACTGATACCTTTTGCTTTATATCACCTAGATTTCCCTCTGCATCCACCCTTCTCCCTTCCCAGACAGCCATCCTGTATAAGAAAGAATTTTTTTGGAAGAGAAAAAAAATCAGCAAAATCAATTAATATACCCCCAAATTCTGACATTATGTGTAGTATTTCAGCAGAGAGAGATAGATGTCTTCTCTTCTTTGGTGACAAGCTTGGTCTTTATAATTCTGCAATATTCAGCTTCACTTTTTCATGGTTGTTCTTTGCATTTGCATTACCTAAATCATTGCTATTTTGTTTTTCTGGCTCTGCTTATTGTTACTTATGTAAGTCTTTACATGTTTCTCTGTAGTTATCATATTAGTCTTTTCTTATAGCCCAGTAGTATTCCATTACATTAATTTACTACAGTTTATTTAGCCTTTCCTTGACCCATCAGCATTTACTTTGCTTCCAATTCTTTGTTGTCACAAAACATTTTATAAATATTTTGATAGATATTATGGAGGTTTTCTTTCAGTGACTTCCTTGAGGTTTATAACTAAAAGTAGAATCTACAAGTCAAAGGGTATGGACATTTTTGTTTCTTTTTTCAGTCTGATATGGTCATTCCGGAGTGATTGTATGAATGTTTTGCCAAAATGCCTCAGTAGGGCTAACTCTCCATGATCCCTTCCAACATTGACTAGGACAGCAGTGGGGAACCAGCAGCCTTGAGGCCACATGTGACCCTCTAGGTCCTTGGGTTCAGCCTTTTGGCTAGTCCAAGCTTTACAGAACAAATCCTTTTATTCAGGGGATTTGTTCTGTTTGGGGTTCAGTCAAAGGGCCATACTTGAGGGCCTAAAAGGCCAGATGTGGCCTTGAGACCATAGGTTCCCCACCTCTGGACGAGTCTTGTCTTTTCTTATGTTTTCCAGTTTGTTTGGCGGGAGATGAAACCTTGGAATTGTTTGACTTGCATTTCTTTTATTAATGATTTGGAGCATTCCTCCATATGATTGTAAATAATTTGCATTTCTCCTTTTATCACGTTAGTTCTCCTTCGACCCCTTCTCTTTTGGCCTCAGATGCTTCTCTTAGTTGTCTACCTTTCTTTTACAGATAGTTCTAGTGAGGCTTTTAACACTTCTGCCTAGGAAATGTCAGCACTACCTTCTTCTTGCTCAATACCATTAACTTGGAGGTAGCACTAGGTATTAGTAATATTTAGTGAAGTCCTACCTTAGTCATATGTAACTGGGGTCAGCTGTCACAAATAAGGTGCTACTGCGAGCTTGTTGACAAGACTATGTAGTAAACAAAATTTAACTGTACCACTAGGTCTGTAAAAGACACCTCCCATTTCCTGTTCTCACTTGCCATTCTCCTTGAGCTCTCATAGCATTTGACACCACCAATTCCCAGAAACTTTTTATTTTCTAGACTTTCTTTTATGATGTTATACCATCCTGGTTCACTTCTTACCTCTCTGATCATTTCTGTGCCCCTTTTCCTCCTGCCTCCACCAAAATATTTGCTCCAAAGTTTTGCCTTCAGGCTTCTCTTATATTTTCGTTCTTCAAGATCACATCCATTCACATAGTTTCAGCTATCACTGTACCTCTGGCTCTGAAATCTTTCCTAATGCATCTCCAATCACATGCTTTGGTCATTCTTTAGCCTCCAATAGGAAATCTTCCCTACAATTCTGGCCCCTTACAGAATTCTCTGTATCCTTCTATAAGAGCTTAGAATTTAGAGAATTTGTTTTGCCAGAGGGTTTTCTCCTTTCGAAAGAAAGTATAGGTTATTTAGGATTCATCAATATAGAAAGTGTAATTGAAGTCATGAGAGTATATAAGCTTACTATATTGTATTGAGAGAGTTGTGTACATAAAGAGATGTGTTCTCAGCAGACTGAGAATAGAGCCTTGTGAGACATCCACAGACAAGGGTGGGAAGAGGAAGGAGAGGACAAGGAAGACTCTTCGGAGAGTAGGAACAACTACCAGGAAAGTCCTTCCTTCAGGGTCACCTTACATGCCACTTCCTCCTTGAAGCTTTTCCCTAATTCCACCAGTTAGACCAGGTCATGCCAGACCAGGGGTGGAGAACTTGCAGCCTTGAGGTCACTTGTGGCCTTTTAGGTCCTTGGGTGGGACCTGTAGACTGAATCCAAGTTTTACAGAACATATCCTTTTATTAAGGGGATTTGTTTTGTGACGTTTGGATTTAGTCAAATGGCTGCACTTGAGGACCTAGAGAATCACATGTAGCCTCAAGACTAAAGGTTTCTCACCCCTGGGCCAGACCAATCTCATTTCCTTTCTCACAGGGAAACATAAGTACATAAATCAAAGAAATGATGCAAATATAGATTATCTACAAAGCAAAGCATTTGTCAAAGTCTTTGATGTGCTATACTTTTTGGCACATTTGTGGACAGGATAGATAAATGTGGTCTGGATGAGTTCAAAACTAGCCAAATGGTTGGATGCAAAGAGTTTTGGAGTGGCATCATAAATTAATGGTTGCATGTTTTCCTGAAAGGAAATCTCTTCAGAGTACCTCAAGGAACTATAATGGTCTGTCCTGTTTAATGTTTTAATCAGTTAACATTAATGTGGGATCATAGACTGACAGCTAGAAAGGACCTCAGATGTCATCTAGTCCAATCTCTTTAACTTAGAGATGAGACCTAGAAAGGTTTGCCCAAGGTCAAAGACGTATAGGATTTGGATCAAGGATGAGGATTTTAAACTGAGGTTCTCAGGTCAAAATCAGAAGGTTTTTTTTTTCCATTGTACTACAATGCTCCATTACTTGGATAAAAGCAAAGATAATGAGTGTAGTAAAGTTACAGATACAGCAAAGATAGCAGGGATAATTGACATTTTGGATGACATCAGGATCTATAAAATTAGACTATTTGGGTGGGATTTTTTCTCCCTAGACAGTGATGTAAAAGCAAAAGATCTCATTCAATAAAACATATTTTTAGTCTCCTTGCCATTTCCTTCCACTGCAGACCAAATGAAAGAATGAGAGCATATATAGACTTTGAGGTAAAGATGGGAATGTGAAAATTGCTACTGACTGATCTAATTTTTTTTCAGTAAAGTACAAGATAAGGTTATCTATAGAAAATGAAGATGTGAGAGAAGAGGAAATAGAGGGTTTAAAGAGAATGTACAGCTCTGTATCTTAGCCAGATATAGCAATTTGACTCTGATTGGGAAGGTTGTGGTTTGTATAAAGTTTTATGATGGAAGTAGGGATTGTGTCAGTGTTTGGTCTCTATGTATGTTACACATGGGCAGATTTCTCTCTCTATTAACTTACCAACATTGGGAAGTCAGTGCTTATCAAGTAGCAGTGCCATGTTGCTGTCAGCTGCTCACACACTCAGTTATTTTCTGTGTTTAGGATCCTTTGGTTTCCTTTGCATGCAGAGCCTTGAGGACAGGCTAAGTCACTTTGGTTTATATCTCTAACATTAATTGTCCCTCCTCTTTTTACTTCTAGCAGCACTTGACAGAAAGCACAATGATCTAGCTGCTGTGTAATCCAAGCAGAATGGCTTCCTGTTAGGAAGAGAGGTTGTTGTATTCCATTATTCCTTTCTCTTTACCTCCCCAAAAGTCTCTTTGCTTTAAAACCAAGTTTCATGGGAAAATGTGGATGCAGAAGATAAGGACCACATTCAGGGCCAGGCATGGAAACACCGAAGATAAATTGAGTAGATTTTCAGATAATTTCATTACCGAGAGGGAACAAGGTCTTGGCAGACGTTGAACCCACTCCAGGAACGTATCTGACCATGGTTGAGACTGGGTATTTACACAGAGAAGGTTATGTTGTTCCCATTACCAAAGAAATTCCTGACCATCATGGTCCAGGAGTTGGATGGGAATAGAATATCCCAAGAACAGTGAGAAAGTAGTGACCATGGTAGAGAATCTTACCCAAAGGCTTGTGGACAGAGGTGAGAGTAGTCAAAATGGAAAGCTGAAGAGGAGGTGGCTGTGACTTGGTCTGAATTGGTCCTGTTTTCATTGTTTTTGTACCATGCCTCTCCCTGAGGAACTTTGCACCATGCCTCTCTCTGATAGAATTGTTTTCTGTCCTAAGATTACTTTAAAGAAGTTAGAATGTTGAATCTTTACTTATGAAGTAAGTGCAGAAAGGAATCAGATGTTTTCCTTCACTGTATAAATGGAGAAGCAACATAACAGAGTGGATAGAGATACCTAGCCAGAGTCACAAAACAAGGGTGCAAGGCTTGCGTCTGACCTGTGCTGACTGTATGACCTTGGGCAAAGCCTTCATCCTCCTAGGGCCCCCAGGCTACTCCTTCAGGCTATAAGTTGCAGAGCAGATGCCAATTTGTGTTGATGGAGGGAGTTTTCTCACTGCCATCTCATAACAATGAAATCACAGACTGTACTGAAAACAAAATATGAAGCAGATACATGAATTGTAGAACTATTTTGTTCTAGATCGCTTGTGGATATAACTATTGGTTCAAGTCATGTTTTCTGAATCAGAAATGGATCAAGTCCCTCTGATATTCTAGAAGGGACAGTTAGAGTGTCAGGTAGCAGTGGGCCTCGGTTTGATCCAAGGAAACGGTGTACTAGTATCTCTTTAAACTCCCTATCTGTAGAGTATGTAGGTACAAGAAAAAGCACACCAGCTGGTATTTAAAACTTACCAGTCTGGTGACACTGGGAGCTCTAGAACAAGACCAGACCCCCTCAAAATCTCTCTCTTTTCTTCTCCAGTCTCCAGTTCTCTGGACTCTGTCTTTTTGTCAGAGAAAAAGGACAGAAAAAGAGGGAATAATGCCAACGTTCCTGGCTGTCAGGAATAGGGCTTTTCTCTCTCTCCTGAAACGTTGTCACAATTTCCAGAGTTTGGCAGCTTTCTCCACTCTCTATGGATCTTCTTTCCCCAGATGGGGTGTGAACAAGGCCCTTCTTCAGTAGGGCTCAGAGATAGGCACAGTGACACAGAGTCAAGGGTCCTTCTACCTTAGGAAACAGGCCTCTACTTTTCCCCCAACCCCTGAGCCCTTAACACTGTCAGGACCACTTCCTATCAATGCCTTGTATCTCTCCAAATATTTTTAATTTTATCCCTTTCCTGGGGGTTATAGCTTCCATGACAGAGAAAGGATGTCTTTGTATTTTAGGAATCAGCGACATTAAAGGATGTGGCTGTGAACTTTAGCCAGGAGGAGTGGGGACAACTGAACCCTACTAAGAGGGACCTGTACAAGGATGTGATGCTGGAGAACTGTGGAAACCTCGTTTCATTGAGTAAGAGAGGCTTCTACCCCGTGATCTAGCATCTGCCCCATCTTAAAACATTCCTCTGTTAAATGGGAGTGAATACAGAGATATGCCTAGAAGTATTTATAGTTCACTGTGACTGTGTCTGAAGTATAGTCGCACAAGAGATACTCAGAGAAACTTCTTTGAAACCTTGCTGTGCTGGCATATAACTGAAGGTAACAATGAGATCTTGCTGTTTGCCCAGGGACCAGGGAAAGGCAGGATCCTAGAGATCTTTTTGAGAGATCTGAGTCTCCAGAATAAGAAAAAGTAGAGGAGCAAGTATAGGGTACAAGGATTTAAAAGGATGGGAGTGAGGACTGAAAAGGAGTCACCTGTTGAGTCAAAAACTGTCAGAGTGGGAAGACAAGGGCATGGAGCAGAGCTTCTTGGAATAGCTCAGAATGATAGGAGAACAGAACACCCAGTAGGCATTAAGGTGTACAGTGAATGCAGTGCCACGGACTATGGGGGAAAAAACCAAGAGAAGAAAAATGGAATTTCCTAAGTCCAGAGGGAATGGGAACTCAAAAAGGTGGCTACATTTTCCCTGTGTATTTTCCAGGCTAAATTGTAAGGAAATCTTGACCTTAAATAGAAAAGAAACTTTTTATTCTAAAATTTAGAAAGGGATAGAAAACACAAAGGTAGTGTTGTTACCCTTGACTGGTAACAAAGATGGGACTAGACTAAGGAAAGTAGACAGGTAATGCATCTAAGGAAACAATGAAATGGAGGCATAAAGTTATGAAGACTGCTAGAGGAGATTTTTACTGAGTGAATAATTTCCCCTCATGGTCCATGTGCTTGATAGCTCTACTAAACTGCTCTGTCTTAAACAGTCATGCCTTTATATTGTGGGGTTCATTTTCCAGGTGTTATTAACACTCTAGACCTTGTAGGAGTAGGTACTCAGGATTGCCTAGGCATTGGACATCAGAACACCTGGAAAATGAACCCCACAATATAAAGGCATGATTTTGCTTAAGAGAGAGCAGTTTAGTAGAGTTATCAAGCAGATGAACCACAAGAAGAAATTATTTACTCAGTGAAAAACATACTATGTAGCTTTTTAAGGATCATCAAACACAGAGGATAATAGGGTATAAAAACTCTCAAATATGACTCATATAATGAACCCCCAATTATGAGAGATAGTACATCCTGCTCCCTTCTTCCTTTTTTCTATTAACCTTTTTGTCTCTCTTCTGAAGACCCTCGGAGCGGAAGCACTTTATCCCCAGGTCCTCTGTTCTTCATAATTAACTTGCTTAATAGCCTTTGAAGAAAAAAGTTTTGACAGGACATTTGTTTCTCCTCCTGTTATAATATTAGCGTTTTGTCACAATCCCAGTTGCTCAAATCAATTTACTTTTCTAGGTTTCTCTTGAGTCTTGTGTTTGCATTTTAAAATACCCACTAAACTCACTTCTTTTCATCAGGAATGCTTAAAACTTCTCTGCCTCATTAAAGGTTAATTTATTTCCCCTTTAGAATTATACTCAGACTTTCTGACTAGGTTACTCTTTGTCCTATGGCTATATCTTTTACCTTTTGGAATATTATTTTCTAAGATTTTTAATTTATAGTAGAAGCTTCCAGGTTTTGTGTGATCCTGATTGTTGTTCCTTAGTGCTTCCAAATGCTTACAATATTTTTTTGTTAATGTAGAAACTCTTGATACTGGTTATGACAGTCCTGGGACGTTTCTTTTGTGGATTTCTTTCAGGAGAGGTTATCAATGGATTCTTTCTCTTTTTTCTTTGCTTGTGGAACAGTAATATTCCATTACATTCATATACTACCATTTGTGTTAACCATTCCCTAATTGGTAGATCTCATTGGATTATTTCATGTGTGATTTTTAACTTTTTGCTAGAATAAGGTGTGGGAAAACTGAACTGTTTGCCTTGATTCAGACTGAGGTCTCCTATACTATATAATGCCTATAGAATGACAATAAAATTCTTTTTAGATTTATGTCCAGAACTCTGTTTTCTTTTTTAAAGTATTTTTAAGATTGTGTTTTGTCACCCTTTGTTTTTACATTTCCCAACATATCCCTTCCGCTTTCCCATTCACTGAGGTATGCCTTTCAGGAAAGAAGAAAAAAATGCAGTTTTGCAGAACCAACCAACACACTGAGTCTGAAAGTTCAGTTTTGCATTCCAGTCTCATCTCCTCAAAGGAGGTACAGTCTCATTTCTCATCTTTAGGGTCAACTTTGGTCATTATAATTATGTACAACCTTCAGTTTTGATGTTTTTGGTTTTTTTTCCAGTTTCCATTGTTTTCATTGTATATGTTATCCTGGTTCTATTTACTTTACTTTTCATCAATTAATATAAGTTCTGTTCTCTTCTTCATACTTTTCTTCATACTTTTCATTTCTTAGAGCACAGTAATATTACATTACATTCATGTACTGCAATTTGGTTAGTTGTCCCAACCAGTGGTCATTCCCATTATTTCTAGGCCTTTGCTATCACAAAAACAATGCTGCTATAAATACTACTTATTCCCCATTTGGCTAGTACTGCTGAGAAAACTGGAAAGCAGCGTGGTAGAAATCAGGCTTAGATCAATGTCTCACAGCATAAGACTGCAAGCTTAAAATGGTTATGTGGTTATACCATTAAAAAAATAAAAAGAGACCTACATCAGGTAACAGCCATAACTAGAGGGAGAATTCCTAACCAATCAAAGGACTGAGGCCATTACAAAAAATAAAATAGATAATTCTATTTACAAGAAATTGAAAAGCTTTTGTATGAACAAATTCAGTACAACTAGAATAATGAAGGAAGCAAGCTGTTCTAGATAAAAAAACCTTTTGCATCACCTATCTCTGCTAAAGATCGGACATTCAAGCTATCTGAGAACTAACACAAACATATAGGAATAAAATCGATTTCTCAATGGAAAAGTGGTTAAATTATATGAACAAACAATTCTCAAAGAAATAATTGCAGAGTTATTAGTGACAATATAAAAGACTGTTCCAAATAACTTATAGTAAGAGAAGTGCTTATCAAAAGTACTATAAAGTGAAACTGTGTCTAGAAATCAGGCCAAGATGAAAAGTGTCAGTTGGAGGGGTTATGGAAAGACAGACATGCTAATACACTGTTGGTGGAACTGTGAATTAGTCTGGTTATCCTGTGAAATTATATTAATGAAGTGACTAGGATGCCTTATCTTTTGACCTAGGAAACTTAAAGGTCTCATATATACCAAAATATCTATGATAGTATTTTTTGTAGTAGAATAGAACTAGAAACAAAGCAGATGCCCATCAAATAGGGAATTCTTAATAATAATTGTAAAAATAGAACACAATTATTCTCCTCTATGGATGGGAGGGTTCAATAAACATTTGATACCTTCCCTGTGCTCACCCATCAGTGATACGTTCCCTCCAGCTCTTAATGCATATACACAGAGAAAAAGAAACAAAACAAAAAATTGCTACTGTCATCTCTGGCTGACAATAAGAGTAGTTTTCTAGCCATCCACCTCTACTTGCAAAGAGATTGAGGTACCCTTATGGTCCCCTCTGCTCTGACCTCCAGAAGAGGAAACAGCAGTCAGTTCAATATTAAGAGTACAGCTTCCCAAAAGACTTTCTAAAGCCCTTGTCTACTACTTCTTGTCAAATCAGTTTGCATGCTACTGTTTATATGCCTACTTGATAAGATTCAAGCCTATTCATTACAGTGAATGAAGCACTATCTTATGTTTCGGATTTCAAACTGTGGAAGTGAGGAAATCAGCCTTGAATCAAGAGGGTCTGACTATATTCATTAGAGAAGGCCTTCTCATTAATCCAGTCTACATGACCAGATTCTTTCAGAAGAGAGCTATTTTCTCGACTTCTCCTCAGTAGTACCTCAGCCCTAAGAGACTGGAGGCTGCTGAATGGGTTTCCTCAGGAAAGGGAACCAAGTCAATGCTATATTGAAGCTTTTGAATTCTGAATCTTACACAGAATCACTGAAAAAACCCAACCTTTTCTAAAAGCTAAAAAATTTGGAAGATGATAATTTTACTACCAGGGTAAAGATAAAATTAAGAAAGTGGTTTTCATGCTGGAGGTGAAGAGAAAAGTCTTTGACCGGCCCTACATCATCTCTGAGGACAGACATCATGGCATCTGGGCAACAGGCATCAACATCACTCCTGGAATCACCTTGGACTCCAGACCGTGGGTATGTACAGTTGAAGGAATGATTGCCCTTCAAGAAGTCTGGAGAGGTGGTGAAGGGATAGAAGAAGAGATGGAATTATTTCTTTGTATTTTGGTTTTATTCTTTTTTCATCAGTAGTGTCAAATCAACAAATACTGATAAAAAGACAATTTGGCATCTTGGAAAGAGCAAATCAGAAGACCTAGAGTCAAATCCCAGCTCTTCCACTTTATGACCTAGAACAAGTCTTTTTTCTGGGATTATAGGAATCCCCCTAATATCTAAAATGAATTCCTCTGTTTGGCATTTAAAGTCTTTCATTACTAAGCCTTAACCTACCTTTCTAGTTTTCTTGCACATTACTCCCCTTCTAGTTGAAATGGATAATGTGTGCATATGTTGTAAGCTTCTTGAGAGTAGGTACTGTTTCTTTTCTTTTCTTTTCTTTTCTTTTCTTTTTCTCAGTATCTCTAGCTCCTAGCACAATCTGTGGCACATAGTAGGTGTTTGATTGACTAGTTCACTAGGGATGGGATTTGGACTCAACGTCTTCTTGACCCATTGTGAACAGATGGCAAGCCCCCTCAGTCCACTACTTGCTGTTTCCAGGCATGAAAGGAGTAGATTATTTTATACTACCACCTTTCTCCCATTCATATAGCTATAAGGTGACTTTGTAACAGTTGTTGACTATCATATTGCCATGGATGGCTGAGCTGAAGAGGCTTCATGAAAAAGAAGGGAGCCAGGCAAGGACTGGTGGTATTAGTGGTATAGATGTGGAAGGGTCTGCCATTTCTGTGCTACTGGTATATCAAAGAGAATTGATAATAGCTATCAAACTTCTGAATTGCTCATTGGTTCATGGCTCTGACTAAACAATTTTAATATCGTTAGACTAAGAAAGGGCATTTTGACTGCAATACTAGGTGAAAGTACTTCATAGAGTTGAAAACAGGCAACTTCACAGGTCTGGTCATAAGATTATATCTTCCCTATCCTTTGTTTTTGCAGGTCAAGACCTTTCATTCAAGATCTTAATGTTAACAGCAATTTTCTGGAAATACAAAGAATTTCCTGCAGAAATTCCTTCCTTCTCTGGATTTTCCTGTGATTTTCTTTGTGGAAAAGGAGACAGTTTGGTGTTCTCAAAAGAAGAGTCTTGATACCTGGGTTCAAATCTCATCATTGTCACTTATTAGCCATATGATCATAAGCAGGTCAGTTCACTTCCCTGGGTTTTACCTTCCTTAACCTCTAAGATGAGGGGGGTTGAACTCAGTGATCTGTATCATTCCAGACCTAACATTATATGAGTCTATGTTTTCGTTCTCTGCTTTTGAGGGCAAAATATTAGAGTAGACATTGCCAGGGTAAAGCAGCCAGATACTTAGAGGAAGAGAAAGGGTTATGTATGCATATCTGTTTTTGATTATTGCTCCTTATCAGTATTTTTTAAAAGCTTTTTAAAAAGCAGTTAGAATGTTCCCTTACTTGAATAACAGGGATAGGCAACATGAAGATATGTGTAGCATTTGAGTCATGAAGAAATTAGAAATAGAATTCTTTGTTTTCAAGAGCTTAAAAGAGAATGGACAATTGGTACAGCAAAGAGCTAAGAATGGATGTATGCATGGAAGAGGCAAGAGATTAATTCTACGTTGGAACTCTGTGACTGTGGGGTTATCACCCCAACACAGATGAAAATTCTGAGAGCCTCATGAATGTGAAAGCAGCCAAACTGGGGGGTGGGGATTGGAGGTGCCTCAGAGTCTGATAATGAGAATGCTTTCAGTGTGTGATGGTCTAATGATATTTTCCTACTGGGACATGCAATTTTATCTCTATTACAATAAGTATGAAAGTGTTGCATACAAGTGTAAGGAGTGAATGGAAAGATCAGCAAGTTATAAAGTGCTAATGAATCTGTGTATGAGTGGGTCTGGGTAGACTAGTGACTTCTAAGACAATTCTTTGTCCTTATGCCAATAACTTTTATTATGGGAAGGAAGGTCATAATCTCTCTAAACCAGTTTCTTTGACTGGAAAATTGAGATAATATTACCTGTAGTACCTGTCTCACAAGGTTGATGACAGTTTATGCAAAGCATTCACAAAGATTAAAGTGCTATATAAATATTGGCTAATATTAATATTTCTTTCCCCACAAATAGGTTTTTCCATATCTAAACCTGATGTGATCTTACAACTAGAATAAGTCTAAGAGCCATGGATTCTTAATCTGCCAAGAATTAAAGAACAAGAATTGCCAAAAAATTCTTCAGGTGAGTGATTATGAATCAGAAATATAGAAATCACTGAAACTGCATCTTAGCAGTTTGGTGAAAATGAGCTATTTTCAATGGTCTCAAGACCTACTGCAAATGTTAGTTTCATTAACAACCCAGGACAGAAAGCTAGCTTTCCTTTTTTTCCTAATGTGAAGTATCACCTTTTCTTCAATTATAAAGCTTCTTCCCTTTTCATGTGTATCCTTTACCACCTACCATATCTTCTTCTATCCTTAACCCTTCCTGGGATGACCATTCCCTACTCACTAAAAGTTAATTTTCCCAAATTCTGTCCTATATCCTAATTCCTTCCTTGACTTCCTATTCATCAGCATTTCCCCTGTACAACTTATTTCTCTGTTGAACCTTAGTATACTCTTGTATGGGTCCTCTGATCAGCTTACTTAGTGAACTAGCTGACCTCCTCCAACTTCCTTAGTGAGCTAGCTTCCTTAATGAGAGGCAGCTTGGCATAATAGACAATAACTTGGAATTAGAGCCAGAAAGACCTGGTTTTGAATCCCACCTCAGACACTTATTAACTAGTTTTATAAGTCTGAGCATATAACTCTGCTATAAAATGAAAAGTTTGGATTCAATGATGTCTAAGTTCCCTTCCATCTCTAAATCTTTGATCCTATGGTTCTCTCTAAATTTTCTGCTGTTTGTCTCATTGGCATGGCTTTCAATTTCATTATCTTCTTTCAACAATAGCATTTTTCTTTCTTCCCACACAAAAAAATTGTTATTTATTTCTTTTCTTGGTTTCAGACTGGAAAAGTCGACCTGAACCTCAGAAGTCATCTCCAAAGTCAAATATTTCTGAAGAAATAGAATCACCAGGGATAGTAATGGTTCCTTTAGACTTTGTATTTGATGGAGTTTATGTACCTGAATGCACAGTGGATAGAAAGAAGGAAAACTCTAAAGACAAGACATGGGAAACATCCCTTTCCCATGAGAGAGATTCCAGTCAAATATTAATCACCTACCAAGAAAACCCCACTAAGGATAGAGGCCATGAATGCCACACATGTGGGAAATCTGTCTTTTACTACTCATGTCTTACTCAACATCAGAGAAGTCACACTAGGGAGAGTCCTTTTAAATGTAAGGAATGTGGGAAACTGTTTAGTTGCAAATGTAATCTTACTAGACACCAGCAAGCACATACCTGAGAGAAACCTTATGTCTGTAAAGATTGTGAGAAAGCCTTCTTGAACCATTCATATCTTACTGTACATAGGTGAATTCATACTGGAGAAAAGCCATATAAGTGTGAATGTGGAAAAGTTTTCTCTAAACATTCCTCTCTTACTGAACATGAAAGAATCCATACTGGAGAGAAGCCTTATGAATGTAATGAATGTGGGCAAGCTTTCAGGCATAAAAGTAGCCTTCTGAGACATCAGTTGACTCACACAGGAGAAAGTCTCTGTAAATGTAGTGAATACAGGAAGCTGTTCTTAAATCCTTCATTCCCTTGGTGTTCATAAGAGAATTCATACTAGAGAGGAGTCCTATGAATGTGATAAATGTGGGAAAGCCTTCTCTAAACATTCATCCCTCATTGAACTTGAGAGAATTCACACTGGAGAAAAACCTTATAAATGCAGTGAATGTGCAATACAGAACTGACATTAAAAGATGTAGTATGATTCATACAGTGGAAAGTCTCTAAAAACGTAATAAATGTGGAAAACACTTCCTAAATTCTTCATCCCTTACTATTCATGAGAATTTATGGAAAAAAAAGCTCTGTGAATGTGGGTTTCTCTATATCAAAAGATTTCAACTAGAGGTGCCTTATTTATAAAGTGTGTGGTTGAAAACTTTTTGTAGCAGCATCAAAGATGGTATGCCAGAGAGAAATTCTGAGAATATAATGATCTTGAGCAAAACTTCAGTCAGACTTGTCAGTTTGTTAAATCAAAAGAGTCAGAGTATGGACAGTAAACCCTATAAAGGTTTAAAATTGATTTTATTTTAAATCTCATATTACTTCCCCTTCTGGTTAATTCTTGTTTTCTCTTTTTTGCTACCAAACTTGTTGGGTGTGTCATCTATATGTACCATATGAATCTGACCTCAGATGCTCCCATACTAAGATGTTATTTTTAGGATACTTGGCTTCACTTTCTTGTTTAAATCTGTTAATGAACAACACACTGAACACAGAAATACTTGATTTGGGAATGTCCAGGAAGACTGAGGAGTTAAAAGTTGAAAGTGAACCTATGGCCTCAATACTATCCTAAAAACATTAATACAAATACCAACAATAAATACAGTAGTCTAGAAACCCTGAAAAGAACATGGTTTTCAAAAAAAAAAAAAAGACACTAAAAGTAAAGTTCCAACAAGTTGAATGAAAGTTATAGATTCAGAGGAGATAAAGCTAAAATGAAAAAAGAAAATGATATAGTTCTGACTGCAGCCTCAGAAGCAGCTGAAATTACTGCAAGATAGATCAAATGGTAATATAAACATAAAATTACTTTTAAAAAGAAATTAAAAGCTACTAAGTATTCCGAGGAAATGATGACTAGCTTAGACATATCAGTGGAAATTAAGTAGAACAGTGTCCCTCACAACATGACAGCAGTGTGTAAGGCAGACTATGTGGGAGAACTTTAAGACAGGAAGACCACTTATGAAGTTAAAGTAGGCTGGAGATGGAAACAGGAGACCTGATTTTGAATCCCACCTTAGATTCTACAGTGACTCCCAGTAGAGCACGTCTCTCACAAAAATGATGATTTTACTTCAGGACAGAATAGCTGAAACAATACTAAAACAAACAAATCCAGAGTTACTCAACTAGAAAAGTTCTGGAAGCTTTGCCAAAGGTGAAAGATCGAGACAACAGATCATGAAAACAAACTGAAAACTATTGGGTTCTTGAAAATCCTGTGAAAATAGATAAATTCTGAGTCTGATCACTATATCTCAGGAAAGACTCCAAAAATTTTTCTCTAAAATACTGAAAATAAAGGTCAGATTGCTGCTCAAAAGAACTGAGAAGTCAACAGAAGTTAACAGGTTCAATACATTGAAAAGGACAAACATAGCATGCATGCTTCCTCCATTAAAGTCCTTCTCATTAGACTATGAGCTAGAGAACAGATTGTGGGTTGGTTTTTGATTTTTCTTTTCTTTATATTCTCAATTCTTTATATTCTGTTTAACTTAGTGCCTGCCACTTGGTAGGCACTAAATAAATTGCAGGTTACCCTGGGTTTTTTTTTTAGGGTGCTAAAATATAGACCTTAACAGTTCTTACTTCAGAGTTGAAAATCTTTTGAGTGTAGGATTGGCATTGGATTTCATTTTAGCTATTTAATATTGGTGTGTTGTTTTTTTTTAACCAAAGGAATTCATGAAGACCTTTTACTTTATGATACTATTCTAAGTGACCTCTTCTCCATGGGAAATGCTCTTGGGATTAGAAAAGATAATTCTATCCAATTTGTACTATCTGAAAGAAAATTTATGACAATAATAGAAGACAAAATCCATGATTTTTTTTGTTTGTTTGCAGGTTTTTCCCTTCCTGATGCCATAACTTTATTCCCTTCTTTATTTAACTGCTGATGATAGTCAAAGATGTTCATAGTCTTCTACCCCAAATGCCTGTGCTACTCAGGAAATGCCTTTTTTATCTTCTCGTCTTTTTTTTTTTAAGACTAATTCTCCTTTCACCCAGGCTGGTTGTTCAGGAACTGCTCATTGGCCTGAAGTATTGATCAGTCTGGGAGTTTTGACCTTTCTTGTTTTCAGTCTTGGCCAGTTTGTTTCTCCTTAGGCAACTTGATGGCCTCCTGCTCCAGAAAGCTCACTGTTGTTTCTAGACATAGTATATTCATTTGATTGGCATAGCCCGATGCACCTCAGAACTCTGAGCTCAAAAGGTCTACCAGCCTCAAGCTTCCTAATTAAGATTACAGCCATTTGACTACATGGTTTTCTTTGCCACTGCTTCTGTTTGGTGGGCTGAAAGATTGCACCACTGTGTCTCTATGGTTTGGATCAGGAATTTCAAGTCTAGTAAGTTTCCCTTCAGGTCACATGGAATTATCAAATGCCTCTGCCCCAAAGTAGCCATCAGCAATATCTCTGTTTTGTAGAGTACAAGGAGTTTTCCCTTGACCATAGGTGCTTTCTTTGTTGCTCTTTCAGAATCTAGCAGCTAAGGCTAACTCTGCAACTGACCATTTTTTGTTTTGTTTTGTTTCTGATCGTTGCACAAAGGAATGATTCCCAGGAGCCAATCATTTCATTCTCAATTATTGAGACTCAATCTTTTAGCCTAAACGAGACCTAACTACATCCAGGAGTATCAGTGGACATGTCTACACCCTCCATAGAGAGCTATAATCAAAGTCCTCAAACAAAGGCTCACCACCCAGTAAAATCATCAGGTCTATCAAGACTCCTGTGATCGATCCCCTTTATTTTTAATTTCTCTCATATTCATCTCTTAATTTCTAGTTCCACTGATACCTCCATAGTTAAGGCCTTTATCACTTCATATATGATCTCATGCAGCATTAATATAAAATAGTAGCTCACATTTTTATAACGCTAAGGTCCACCTAAAATGTTTTCCTTACAACAACCCTATGGGGTGGCTTGTGTGTGACCACTGCTTCCCATTTTACAGATAAGGAAACAAGTTCTTAAAGGTGACATATTCTACCTGGAGTCACAGTCTGGAATCTAAGGTAGGATCCACAATCAGGTCTCCTGTTTCCATGCCCAATCTACTTTAACTTCATAAGCGGTCTTCTCTTCTTAAAGTTCTCCCATGCCGTTTACCTTGCATAAGTCTGTCATTGATCTTACTAGTAACAACTGTGGTCACCTAGCTTAGAGAATTACAGAATCTTAGAGATGGATAGAACCTCAGTCTATCTAGCCTAACCATTAAAGGAATAAGAATCTCATCACCACATCCTCAGCAACATTTGCTTGAAGACCTTCCAAGAGGGAGATTCACCTAGGTCCTGAGGCAGTGCATTCAACTTTTGGAGAGTTTTAATTCTTAAGATTTTTTTCCCCTAAATCTAAATCTACCACTGCAACTTCCACCAACATTCCTCTTAGTTTTGTCATCTGAGGCCCAACAGAGCAAACTGAATCCTTCTAAGTGACAAATTTTCAAATACTTAAGAACCAACAGCTATTTTGTCTTTCCTAAATCTCCTCCAGACCAAACCAGTTCCTCTGCCTAATCATTCACATGTGAAATGGCCCTTTGCTGTATCAATGCTCTTCCTCAGCATGTGTGTGTGTTCGTCCTTCGTTGCCGAAGAAGACCATGCCATCAGAGAAATAATGACATGACTTGCACTTGACTTTGTTTTGAGTGAGGGAGGGCTGTGCAGGTCACCAGCCTCACTTCTCCTCCAGAACCATCTGAATCCAGTGATCAGATATTCATCAGAATGACTGGAGATGATCCAGCATGAGGCAATTGGGGTTAAGTGACTTGCCCAAGGTTACAAGCTAAGTGAGTGTCAAGTGTCTGAGGTGAGATTTGAACTCAGGTCCTCCTGACTCCTGCACTGGTGCTCTATCCACTGCACCAGGTAGCTGCCCCTCTTCAGGATAGTCTCCACCTTGTCAATATCCTTCCTAAAAGGTGTCACTTAGGACTGAAGACAGTATTCCTGAGCCTGAATGTAGTAGCATTATCACTCTCTGATCTTGGATACTACACTTCTCACAATGCACATTATGCTCCCAAGAGCACATTAATTCTTTTTGATTGCTGCATCACACAGTTGCCTAATATTGAGCATGCAATCCACTAAAATCTTTAGATCTTTTATTTGCAAACACTTGTCTCCCATCTTATATTGGTAAAATTAATTTTTTGAAACTCGAAGACTGGTCCTATTAAGGTTCAACCCAATGTCAAGCTAGCCTATCCATATTCTATTCTGATCCTGACATGTTGGCTTTCCCTGTCAGCTTTGTGTTACTTGTACATTTGGTAAGCAAGCCTCCTGTGTGCTTATTTAAGTATCTGATAAAATGTCAAATAGCATAGGGCCAAAGCAGAGGTGTGGGTGTCCTGGGATAAGGAATGGTCTTAACCTGTGTACTGAGAGGAGAAAGTTCAGAAACAAAAGTAATGTGGCTACATAACATTTTCAGTTTCTTCTATGATTACCTCTACTTCAATGTATATGGAAATGCTCGTTTTATTTTTTTTCAAAGTTCATAAAGTAAAAGGAAAAATGTTTAAATGTTTTTTAAAAAGAATCTAAGGGTGGAAGGGGTCATGGCCCCAAGGGACTCCAGGCTTTTTCCTTTCCTGGGTACCCTGGGGCCAGTCTGGCTTCACGTCCTGGCTCTGAAGCTGACTCAGTCCTGGCAGTCGCTTCCCCTCTAGCTATCTCTAGGCCTCGGTCTCCCCATCCGTAAATGACACGGGCAGACCGGATGACAGGACAGCACCCGTTCGCAGCAGGACAGCTCCAGAAACAAACTCAGGAGGACACGGGCCACAAGTGGCAGTTACCATGGTGACCGAGTCTGCCCCGCCTCCTCTCCTTCCCCGCCTTTAGCCCCTTCTCCCAACTCCATGCAGAGGTTCTCCTTACCCTCTCACAGTCTCGACCCTCTTTGAAACTGTGCAGACTGAAATCCAAGACTACATTTCCCAGAGAAATTATAGAGTCCCAGGGCATATGGACTTGGACTCAATTTCCCAGAAGACCTTTCGAATATTGAGTTGTTCAACACCCTTACAACCCTTAGGGACCGATCCTGCTGAGGCTGCCGGGAAGTAGAGTCCGCGCAGGACATTAGCGTGTGCGCAGGCGTCGTTTAGCGTGGGTCCTGAAGACCGGGACTTGTATGCACTGAATTCGGTGGGAAGGTGGTAAAACCGTAAGCCGGCAAGCACGCGTGTGAGCGTGTGTGTGTGTGTGTGTGTGTGTGTGTGTGTGTGTGTGTGTGTGTGTGTGTGTGTGTGTGTGTGTTTGTGTTTGTGTGTGTGTGTGTGTGCAGGTGTGTGTATCCGCACTGTCTGTTCGTATGTCCGTATATATTATGGGTATCCCTGTGTGTGGCCCGAGGGAAGAGGGGTCAGCAGACACAGGGGGATGGGGGCGGGGAGCGGGGTTTTCTCTCGGGATCCAAGGCATGGCACGATTCGCACCAGTGTCTTCAAACTCCTACTGCAGTCTCTGCCCCGTGGGACGAAGGCTCCCTCCCCTTTTCCGAAGAAAAGCCCAGCTCCTGCCAGCTGTTATTCTGCAGCCCTGTTTTGGGGGCGGGGAGGAGGGGAGGGTGTCAGAGGGACCTAAAATTCCTTCGTCCCCCCGTCCCCGTCTCCTTCACTAAAGCTTGCTTGGAGGCGAGCCGGGAATGCACTTTGAGGTCCGTTCTGGTCGGTGACTTTTCCAAGCAGCACGTCTATTATTTGGTAAATAAGGGATAAGCCATAGCTCTCTGGTTAAAGTATTGGTCAGTACAGAGGAGAGAACAAAAACTGTCCAAAGCTACTTTTAATTAGTGTAATAAGCTATGAATCTGGAAGGGACTTTAGGTAAGCTCCTGTAGTAAGACCCAGAAGGGAACGTGTAAGTCATCATTTCCAGCCCTGTAATGTTACAAGTGAGGAAACTGACATCTAGACGGTTAAATGACGTGGATGATATTAACCAGGTAGTGAGATGCCGAGGTAGGGATTGAACCAGGTCTTGTGTTTGACTCAAAATACAGTGGCGTTTCTATTGTATCGTGCCATAACCACAAAATTTTACAGAGGAGGAAACTGAGGCCTGGAAAAGCAAAATTAACTTGCCCATTTCAAATAACTCGTAAATCATGAAGCTTATGATTCAAAATCCAGTGCTTTTCCACTTCTGCCCGTTGCCTTCCTCTTTGTCTCATCCCTTCCAATCCAAAGTCTGCTCACCTATGGCAATTTCCTGTTCATCAGTTTTAGAAATTGTTGATAAATGATGGCTTTAAAATTTTTGGTCAGGGACTATGTCAACACTACCTCATGCTTGGTCTCCAGATTGCTTAATTCCTTGCTCTACAGGGAAAACTTAGGTTCCTGAAGAGAATTCATTTAGCCTACAAATACATCAAGAAGACACATTTGATGGATCTTCAGATAGTTTCAATACCAGGAGGGACCAAGGCTTTGACAGACACCAGAACGATTACAGGAGATGGGATGTCCATGTTTGAAGCTAGAGATTCATACAAAGAAAATTCCATTCCTTCTAGTACCAGGGTAATTTCTGACCATCATGCCCAAGGAGTTGGATTGGAAGCATGATGTCCAGAGAACAGTGAGAAGGTGGAGAATTTGATCCAAAGGCCTTTACCAAGTAGAGGTGAGAATGGTTTAAAAAAAAAAACAAACAAATCTAAACTTGGGGAAAAGGGCCACAACCAGATGATGACTTTTCCCTGTACTTACTGAGTGAGCATATTTAAGGATTCATTTCTTACTATCAAGATTAAGGTAAACTGAGGCACAAAGTTCCAAACAAGTTCAGTTTACTAGTAATGTTAGCAATGGCCAATAAAAGGGTTCTTTAGCTCCTTAGCAAGCCAAAAGACCCCAAATAAGGGCAAAGAGACCATTTTTACAGACAGATTTTTACAGGAGCATCCAAAAATTAGAAGGCAGCATCATAAATGGGAAATGTTTTCCTCCATGATTGGTTACAAAGTTTGTAGCATCATCAATGAAGAAAACAATATAATTGGTTACACAATCTGAAGCATCACAGGCCTGAGGAATAATATCATTGGCTGGAAATTAAGAATGAGCAGTTGGCAACAGTCCCCTTTCCATCCTGTCACTAATGTTCATTGTTTGAGTCAACCCGCAAGTACATTTTAGGCATAGTGGACCAGACTCCCTGGTGTGTACCTGCATCCTTCAAAGCTAACAGATTTACTTGAGGCAAGATAAGCAGGAGAAGTGAACTTCCCAACTTAACTCAAAGAAAATGAGTGATTTACAGGAAAGTTGAATTTATAGACTAAACTCTGAGACAAATGAAATATGACTTAAGCAGTTACAAAAATGTTGGCAGTGATACAGAATGGAATTAGTAACAGAATTAATTTGATTTTCCCAATTTTCACATCATACGGCTTCTATATCATATCCTCTAGTTTTCTCTCCTTTCATTTTCACTGAAGGTGAATCTTTTAAACCCATTCCTTAATGGAGACCATCCCTGCACTGGTTGGAGCCACAGAGGGGAAGAGTGACATTGTATAACACCGTCTTTCCTTCATTTGTTTAGTTATAAGATGACCTGGTTGTTAATTAGCATGTTGCCAAGAATGACTGAATTGAGGGGGCATCATAAAGATGGGAGCCAGGCAAGGACTACTGTCACTGTCACCAATACAGTACCTCTGGTATCTGTCAGAGAAAATTAGTAGTAGCTGTGGAACCTCTGGGTTGTTCAGCTGAGATTTAGCTCACTGTGTATAACCATAGGATGAAAGGTAAAGCCTGAGAAAGAACAGGCTGCTTCTGTTAAGAGCATAATCCATTCATTGTCCTGCACTCCAAAAATCTAGAGAGATCTCTTTAGAGGTTTCTTACCTTTCCTTCTTAAATCTTTTTAGCTGTGAAATGAGCAATACCTGGAATTCCTTACCATTAAAAAAAGTGTCACTTGTTGCTGTTTTGCATACTTTTCTATCTTTTATTTCTTATGACTTAGCCAAGAATGATGTGACATAGGTAGGGTATAATGTATGTTGTGTTTTTCTAAGAAATAATGAGAAATGATTTTCATAAGTAGTCTGGGGAATCACCATAAAACAAGACCAGACCGCCTCAGTGTCTCTCTCTTTTCTTTCCCAGCCCCCAGTTCTCAGGACTCTGCCTTTTTGTGAGAGAAAAAGGACAGAAGAAGAGGGAATAATGCCCACGTCCCTGGCTGTCAGGTACCAGGTGAATGGGGCTTTTCTCTCTCTCCTGAAATGTTATCACAATTTCCAGAGTTTGGCAGCTTTCTCCACTCTCCATGGATCTTCTTTCCCCAGGTGGGGTGTGTGAACAAGGCCCTTCTTCGGTAGGGTTCAGAGATAGGCACAGTGACACAGAGTCAAGAGTCCTTCTACCTTAGGTCACAGGCCTCTACTTTACCCCAACCCCACATTACCCTGAGCCCTTAACACTGCCAGGACCACTTCCTATCAATGCCCTGTATCTCTCCAAATATTTTTAATTTTACCCCTTCCTTTGGCGTTATAGCTTCCATGACAGAGCACGGATGTCTTTGTATTTTAGGAATCAGTGACATTTAAGGATGTGGCTGTGAACTTTAGCCAGGAGGAGTGGGGACAACTGAACCCTACTCAGAGGAACCTGTACAAGGATGTGATGCTGGAGAACTATAGAAACCTCGTTTCATTGGGTAAGAAAGGCTTTCACCCTGTGAACTAGCACCTGCCCCATCTTAAAACATTCCTCTGTTAAATGGGAGTGAATACAGAGATATGCCTAGAGGTATTTATAGTTCGCTGTGACTGTGTCTAAAGTGTGGTCACACAAGGGATACTTAGAGAAACTTCTTTGAAACCTTGCTGTGCTGGCATATAACTGAAGATAACAATGAAGTCTTGCTGTTTAGGGAAAGGCGGAATGCTGGAGACTTTTTAAAGAGATCTGAGTCTCCAGAATAAGAAAAAGTAGAAGAGCAAGTACAGGGTACAAGAATCTTTTGGATTTAAAAGGAGTCACCTGTTGAGTCAAAAACTGTCAGAGTGGGAAGACAAGGGCATGGGGCAGAGCTTCTTGGAATAGCTCAGAATAATGGGTGAACAGAACATCCAGTAGGCATTAAGGTGTACATGCAGCATGTAGGCCAGTGCTACAGAATATGGGACAATGGACAGAAGAAAAAAACAGAATTTCCTGAGTCCTGGGTAGAAGTGGGAAACTCAAATTACAAAGGTGATAGACATGACTACATTATCTGTGTATTTTGTTTTATTGTGTTTTTTAGTATTTTGTGCATGTGCCCTAAGTAGAAGAAAAACTTTTAATTCTAAAATCTGTATTGGAGGGTAGGATGTGCTATAGAGAGGTAGCCTGACTTAGGACTGGTGACAAGGAGGTGACTAGAGTAAAGAAAATGAAAAGCTGTAAGACCTCTATAAACACAAGCCCCAGGGGGGCGGAGTCAAGATGGCGGAGTAGAAAGATGCACGTTTGCGAGCTCCGAACCCACAGCCCATAGATTTAATGTAAGAAGAGCTCCCCAGAAGTTCTGGATCACGGCAGGGGGTGCAGAAACATAGTGGAAGAGATTTCCGTTCCAGAGAGCCCTGGAGAGCCGTCCCCAGGGTCCATCGCGCCCCAGAAAGTGGACCCCACCCCAGCGCTGCCCTGGCCGCGGCCCCAGAGAAGCTGATCCGAGCAGGCTTCAGGGACGGAACCTCCGGCGGCCAGGAAGGTCCCTTCACCCACAGACGCTACAGGTCAGTGAGAGACATGCTTGGGCGGACCGAGAAGGGAGCAGGGTGTCTCCATGGCTCGAGCCCCCTTGGGAGGAAGCGGCGGAGGCAGAGGCGGGGGAGGCAGAGGCGGGGGCAGCAGCAGAGGCAGCGGCGGCCCGGGACTCCACCAGCAGCAGCCAGGATCTTCATTACTGAAAGTCTCTGCATAAACCACCTGAAGGAGCTGAGCCTGGGAGATGGCCCTACCCCACCCGCTCCATTTCTGAAGGTCTCTGCATAAAGCCCCTGAGGGAACTGAGCTTGGGAGGTGGCCCTGCCCCACCCGCTCCATTTCTGAAGGTCTCTGCATAAAGCCCCTGAGGGAACTGAGCCTGGGAGGCGGCCCTGCCCCCACCCCAGCACCAGAACTAAAGCTCATATTGATTAGCAGCCATGCGGCGCGGAAAGCCCATTTGAATCTCAGACCCCAAGCACTAGCTGGGCGGATCTAGGAGGGGGTGGACAGGAATCTCAGAAGTTAAGTAACTGGCTGGGAAAATGCCTAGAAAAGGAAAGAAAAATAAGACTATAGAGAGTTTTTTCAAGCAGATGCAAATGATCCCAACATTTGGATCTGACGATGACAAGGACATATTCTTGCCTTCAGGGAAAGACGTGGAGGGCGGGGCCTCAGTACCCCAGACATCCCAGGGGGATGTTGGGTGGGCTCAGGCCTTGGAAGAGCTCAAAAAGGATTTTGAAAAGCAAGTTAGACAGGTGGAGGAAAAATTGGGAAGAGAAATGAGAGAGATGCAAGAGAAGTATGAAAAACGGGTCAATACCTTGGTAAAGGAGACCCAAAAAAATGCTGAAGAAAATAGCACCTTGAAAAATAGGCTCACTCAAATAGACTCAAACCAACCTACCCAGCAAAACTGAGTATAATACTTCAAGGGAAAATATGGTCTTTCAATGAAACAGAGGACTTTCAAGCATTCTTGATGAAAAGACCAGAGCTGAAAAGAAAATCTGACTTCAAAACAGAAGAATGAGAAGAAGCATGAAAAAGTAAACAGCAAAGAGAAGTCTTAAGGGACTTACCAGAAGTGAACTGTTTACATTCCTACATGGAAAGACAATATTTCTAACTCTTAAAACTTTTCAGTATCTGGGTAGTTGGTGGGACCACACACACACATGTACACGCATGCACGCACACACACATACACACATGCACACACATACAGAGACAGAGAGCACAGAGTGAATTGAATAGGATGGGACCATATCTTAAAAGAAATTAAGGTAAATGGTGAGAGAGAAATGTAGTGGGAGGAAAGAGGGTGAAATGGAATGGGGTAATTATATGTCATTTAAGAGGCAAGTAGGAGACTTTTTAGTGGAGGGAAAAAGAGGAGAGCTGAGAAAAAAAAACAAACAAGAAGTTTACCCTCATCACATTTGACTAAAGGAAGGAATAAAATGCATGCTCATTTTGATATGAAAACCTATCTTACAGTATAGGAAAGTGGGGGAGAAGGAGATAAGCAAGGGGTTGGGGATGATGGAAGGGAGGGCAAAGGGAGGAGGGAGCAATTTGAAGTCAACACTCGGGGAGGGACAGGATCAAAAGACAGAAGAGAAACAATGAGGGGCAGGATAGGATGGAGGGTAATTCAGTTTGTCTTACACAACACGACTATCAGGGAAGTCATTTGCAAAACTACACAGATGTGGCCTATATTGAGTTGCCTGCCTTCCCAAAGGGAATGGATGGGGAGGGATGGATGGGGAGAATTTGGAACTCAAAGTTTTAGGAACAACTGTTTAGTATTGTTGTTGCTACTAGGAAAGAAGACATACAGTTAATGAGGAATAGAAAGTCATCTGGCCCTATAGGAGAAAAGAGAAGATGGAGACAAGAGAAGGGAGGGATGACAGAAGAGAGGGCAGATTGGAGATAGGGAAAATTAGATTGCTTGGTATATTGTGGTGGGGGGAGGGGATAAAAGGGGAGAAAATTTGGAATCCAAAATTTTGTGAAAATGAATGTAAAAAAAAGTTAAATAAATAAATATTTTTTTAAAGAAAAAAAAAACAAAAACACAAGCCCCAGAGATTATTATGGAGCCTGCTAGAAGAGGGAAACTTTTTTTTTGGAGGGGGAAACTACCTAAATTAGTCGGGGGCCAGTACATTCAAGGTCTGTTTGGCACTCAGTATCAGAATACCTGGAAGCTGAACCTGACAAAATAAACAACAAAATAGCAAGGAAGGGACCTTCAGTGGACACTCTCAAGCAAGTGAGCAAAACCAAGAGAACAGTTCCCACAGACACAGCAATATTGTACAAATAATCAGTCACCATCAAAAGCCTTTGGAGCTCTGATTGATGCAAGGACTCAGCAGAATTCCAAAGGACTCCCGGTGTACCTCCAGACAGAGAGCTGAGGGACTCAGAGGTGTATGAAAATGTGGGGCATGTTTATGGTAGGATGGTCTGGGGCCTTGCTGGTTCTGTAGTGCTACTGCCACATCAGTAATTATAAAAATATTTCCCAGAGCCCAGGAATGAGTAGAAAGACCAAGATATTGTAAAACGTTAATGAGTGTATGTGAGTATGTCTGTGTCCAAATTACATTTGCGACTTCTGGAACAGTTCTGTGTTTTTGTACAAAGCTCTGTGACCATGACTAAGTCACTTAGCTTCCATGGGCCTCCATTTCTACGTTTCTAAAGTGGGGGTAATGATGCCTGGCATGCTGACTTCATGGATGTATAATAACATTGTGACAGTGTATGTAGAGGATTTTCAAACAGTGCCATCCATAGAAACGTTGGCTGATACTGACATTTCCTTTCCACCAATAGGACTTCCCATATCTAAGCCTGATGTCATCTTCCAGTTGGAACAAGGCAAAGAGCCGTGGTTACTTTGTCTGCCAAGAGCTAAAGAAAGAGAGTTGCCAAAAACGTCTTCAGGTGAGTGATTAAGAACCAGAAATAAAGAAATCACTGGAAGTACAGCCTCACACTTTGGTGAGAGGTTGCTCTTCTCAGTGGTCTCAGGACCTATGACAGATGTTACTGCCATGGGCAGCCCAGGCAGGAAGGCTGTGTCTCCTTTCTTTCTCATAGGGAAGTGGCACATTTTCCTCAGTTGTGATTCCTTTTCTTCTCTTTTCATGTGTCTTTTACTATCTCTTGGCACTTCCTCTCAATTTGCCTTTTCCTGGCACCACCTTCTTTACTGACTGAAAGTCCATTTTTCTAGATTCCATCGTATAATGCATTCTTTGCCCCTTCTACTCATTAGACTGCACATTACTCTGGTGACTTTTCCCACAGTCTTGGATTTCATGTTTGCTACTCACTTTGCTAAGGGAGCTAGTCCCTTTTCTCATTTCTTAATGAGCAAGGTGCCCAATATTCATCTTTGTTTCCTGCTTCCTGTATTCTACCTGTCTAGGTGTTTGAGGGGGCATTATTTTCAGTTTCATTATCCTTCCTACTAGAATTTTTTCTTTTTTTTACAGCAGAGAGAACAGATTATAGTTGTGTTTTCTCTTGGTTTCAGACTGGAAGAGTTGTGAGAACCAGAAGTCATTTCTAAAGCAGAAAGTTTCAGAAGTAGAATCATTAGGAATATTAACAGGAAACTCTGCATGTAGAAGAGTTCATGTACCTGGTGGCACATTGGACAGGAAGAAGGAAAACTCTGAAGGGGAGACATGGGAGACATTCCTTTCCCATGAGAGAGATTCTAGGCAACTATTAATTATTCCCCCGCAGAACACCACTGAGGAGCAAGAATATAACCAATGTGGAGAAACTATTGATTGCTCATCTGTTACTCAGCACCAGAGAAGTCAGGCTGGTGAGAGTCCCTATGAATGTAATGAATGTGGGAAAATCTTTAGCTGGAAATGCAATCTAACACGACATCTGCTAACTCATACTGGAAAAAAGCCTTATAAATGTAAGGAATGTGGAAAGTCCTTCTTGAACCATTCTTACCTTACTTCCCATAAGCGAATTCATACTGGAGAGAAGCCCTATGAATGTGGTGAATGTGGAAAAGCCTTCTCTAAACATTCATCCCTTACTGAACATGAACGAATTCATACTGGAGAGAAGCCTTATAAATGTAATGAGTGTGGAAAAGCTTTCAGACATAGAAGTGCCATAATGAGACATCATATGTCTCATACAGGAGACAGTCCCTATAAATGTAGTGAATGTGGGAAACCATTCTTAAACCCTTCATCCCTTATAGTTCATGAAAGAATTCATACTGGAGAGAAGCCCTATGAATGTGATGAGTGTGGAAAAGCCTTTGCTAGGAATTCATCCCTTTCTCTACATCAGAGGATCCATACTCAAGAGAAGGCCTTTGGATGTGATGAATGTGGAAAAATGTTCTTTGACTTTCCGTCACTTACTCGACATCAGAAAATCCATTCTGGAGAGAAACCCTATTTATGCAGTGTGTGTGGGAAAACTTTTTGTAGCAAGGCATCAATCATCCAACATCAGCGACGTTATGCCAGAGAGTAACCCTGAGAATATGGTGTCTTAGGCAAAACCTCAATTAGGTTTATCACTTTGTTAAATACTAAAGAGTCAAGTTTGCTCAAGATTGGTGCTACCCAAAAGAAATATTTTCTTACGTTCCTCCCCAAAGCCAATAATATTGTCAACTGTGTTTTTAAAAGAATAAAATTCAGTTTTGGAAAGGCTGTGAAAAATAGACACATTCTAACACTACTGACAGACCCATGAATTGGTGTCTCCCTTTGAAAGCATTACATAATATCTACAAAACTTTGTACCTTTTTGTTTAGTTATTCTAGTGCCAGAATTATACCTAAGAATGTTACATATGGTAGAAAAGAGTGGTTTGGGGAGAAGGAGGAAAAGAAAGGCCTATCTGTACAAACCTGTTCATCGTGCATTGGGAAATTTAGTGTATTAACACAGAGGACTATTATTGCAGTATCAGAAGTGACAAATATGAAAACCACAAAGAAGTATCAAAAGACATATAAAGTTCTGCTTAGAAAAGAAAGAAGAACCAAAACTATTTAGATCCTAAGTTGTATATGTAACAGTTACAATAAAATCCATAAAAAATTTAAAGGGGGGAATGGAAACAAGATTATTTTGATATCTTTTTAATATACACATTTTAAGTATTTTTAAGCTACCTGTATGTTTAAAGTTTCATATACAGAATTATTTTTAAAAAATATACATATTCTTTATTTGAATGTTTTTATTGATTAAATTTATACAGGTTAGTATTTTATTACTTCAGTGGATCTCTTGTCACATTAATGTGACTCTGTCCAGCAATTCAGATCATTACCCCTATATCCTTTACTTTCTTTTATGACTTGTATCTAAGTCTTTTTCATAAATTCTTCATCCAAGGAAAGCCCAGCCCAAACGATAGGGTTTCCTCCAGGTCTTTTGACATGTGGGCAGCAATGCAGCACAAGGATGCCCAACTGTTATCCCTTGTACTTTCTATATGACCTCCCCACTTGTAATTCATATCTGTGAACAGTATCTTATACGAGGGTTTTACTACATGATTTGGTTATTAAAATGTTGAAGTCTACTGTCTCTATCATATATGTTTTCATTACCCTTTATATGGCCTCCAGTTTTGATTCCTAATATTTTCACAGAGTCATAGAATTTGTGAATTGTAGGAGACTTAGCCATCTAGTCCAATCTATGCATGAAGGAATCTACACTATAATGTACCCAAAAAGTGGTCATCCAGCTATTACTTAAAGACCTCTAAGGAGGCAAAAAAAAGCCCAGCCACTGCCTGACCCACTTAGCTTATGTGCTGTGGTCTATGGTAGATGAAGGGATCTAGATGCTCTAATTTAGGATAAGCAAATCTGAAACACCTTTGAATACCTAGTTATGAATTAATCAGATGAACACTGGCTCCTATATATTTATCAATCCTCTAATTCAGGGGTTCTTAAACTGGGGTCTATAAACTTAATTTTTTTAATTTGGTAATTATATTTCAATATTACTGGTTTCCTTTGTAATATGATATCTTTTATTTTATGCATTTAAAAACATCATTCTGAGAAGAGGGTCCATAGGCTTCATTAGACTGCCACAATGGTCAATGACACAATAAGAGCTAAGAAACCCTACTCTAGCTCTATCTACATATACCCTTCCTCCTCTTGCTGAAATGGCCTACAACAGAAATACCCCTTCCATCTAATGACAAGGATTTGAGCCTTATGATTTCATGATAGTACCAAAGCTGAAACAATGTCTGTGATGATGACTTTCCTGGCAATGAACTTTTCCATGGGGAATAGTGGGCAAGGGAGGGAATAATGATGGAAAAGTGGAATCCAAAAAAATACTGATCACAAATGGAGGGAGTAATAATGCCTGTGAGTATCAAATGAGATGATGTAGGTGAAGCTTTTGCAAACTTTAAGCACCATAAAATGCCAGCTATAGTGTTGATTAGGACACCAAGAAATCCAGTTAGAATGAGCACAGTCTGTTTCATTTACTGTATTTGTATCCCCAGTGCCTAGCACAGCCCCTGGGCTAATATAGACATTTAATTAATACTTACAAATTAAGGGGCATGCTCACATCATACAGCTAGTATGACTCAGGAGCAGAACTAAAAGCCAGGCTCTACTGACTCCAGGCCTGATTATCTATCCTTTATGCAAATATTGCAACTATTTAAACCTATGCATTGTAGAAAAGTTGCTGATCATCAGCAGAAGGATTTTCCACATTGGGAGGTCCTGGTACAAAACAGATAAGTGATCAAAAGGGATCAACAACAGTTTTCAAAAGAAGAATTTCGAACTATTAACAACAATATGGAAAAATGTTCTAAATCACAAATAATAAAGAGAAATACAAGTCAAAGTAATAATAAGGCATCACCTTGCACCCATTAAATTGACAAAGATGATAAAAGATGGAAATCATTGTTGGAGGGGTTGTAAAAGGACAGCCATACAAATGCATGGTTGGTAGGCTGAGAATTTATACCACCATTCTGGAAAGCAATTTGGAATTAGGTAAATAAAGTGCCTAAAATGTCCATACCTTTTAAATTAGATATTGTAGTGTTAAGCATATACATTTCAAGAAGGTCACTGACAAAAGAAAGTCTTTGTATACACCAAAATATAGCAGCCCTTTCTGTGGTAGCAAAAACAAAAACTAGAAAAAAATGTTTACTGATTGGGAAATGACTAACCAAAATAGTGGTATATGAAGGTAATGGAATACTACTTACTGTACCATAAAAATCAACAAATATAAAGACTTTAAAGAAGCATGGAAAAACTTATATGGTGTGATGCAAAATGAAGTTTCAAGAAATGAATGGTTATTAATTATAACCTATATAAATTATATGGTGTGATGCAAAATGAAGAGTCAAGAAAAATGATATGCATAATAAGGACAACAGTATAAATAGATCCAAAAACTACCACAAAACAAAAATGAGTTTTAAGAATGATCTTCATCCCAACGGAAAAAATGTGAGAGAATACATCTCCTTTGCAGAGCTCAAGGTCTGCATGGTATGGAATTTTGCACATATTATCAGATTTTTCAATGTACTGATTGGTTTTGTTGAATTTTTTCCTCTTTTCCCTTTTTTTCTTTGTGATTTTATTTTTGGTTGTTGTTCATAAGGATGACTATGGGAGGGGGAGGAAAGGGCTTTAAAGGGAAATTTGGTTGATACATAAAAGATTTCAATAAAAATCTATTTGAGAAAGAAGGATGAAAGAAAGAAGGAAAGAAAGAAAAAAAGAAAGGAGGGAAGAAAAAAGGAAGGAAGAAAAGGTCCAATCCCACCCACCCCCCAAAAGCTTATTATCTTCAAAGAGATTACAAATAAATAGTGATAATCAGGCATGTATGTGAGAAATAATCTCTTATCAAGAATTACACCTGGCCATGAGTGAATTTAGAAACTAAGATTTTTATTTCGTGTCATTTCTGACAGGTGACCTGACCTTTAACCTCATGTGAAAAAGGCTCCCTTTATAGTCATAAACACACTTTAAGACGCTCACAAAAGCCCTGTTTGTAATCCATCCAGATTTGAATTTCCTTCCTGAACTCCACTGGTCAGGTCAGGGTTCAGAGAAAACACCTAAACCCCACCCCCTCATGAATCTACACCGCCTGATTAAATCTTCTCATTTCCATATTTCAATCTCCTCCCTTTCATCCTCATATACTTTATTCTTTATTTAATACAGGAAATGCCAAGTCAAAAAATACTTTTGGTCTCTTCCCTGTTTGTCTGCTTCTGATAGTATGAAAAGGGAATTTTTGTTAAGTGAATTGACAAAAACTGTGAGTTGAAGGTTGGAAACCAGGATATCCATGATAAAAAGTCCCATTATCTAAGGCAGGGTCCAGGTGAATGGACCTCATCCTTTGTGAGTGACACCTGACCTGGAGTTCTTTTGACATATGAAAAAAGGCCTTCTCAGAACAAAGGAAAAGAGCCCTATCTTAGATATACTGATTATCAGGTGGCCAACACCCCCCACTGCCCTACTCTACAAGCAATTTTATCTGTGACATTACCTACCAATCTAACTTCAAATCATATTTCATATAATTTCTGTGGATACAAAACTCAATCATCGCTTACATGTACACAAAGTTAATATCAATGAGAACAGTTAAGGGCATAAGATGTTCAAAGGTTTATAGATCAGGTGAAGCCTAGATGACCTCTGGCTGACATAACTTGGGGATACATGGAAGATGAAGTTTGAACTATGTCTTGAAATAAGGCAGGATGTCAGTTGGAGTGGACGGAAGGGAGGGACTGTGGCACAAGTGCAAGGAACAAGATAAAAGGTGAAGAGATGGTGAACTGCTGGAAGCATGCCTGGTCAGCAAGTGATCTAATTGGTATAAAAAGAAGATTCTCTGTGCTTCCAGGTTCCAAAGTCTAACTGATATAAAATGAAGATTCTCTGTGCTTCCAGGGTCCAAGGTCTAACTGGTATAAAATAAAGATTCTCTGTGCTTCCAGGGTCCAAGGTCTAACTGGTATAAAATAAAGATTCTCTGTGCTTCCAGGGTCCAAGGTCTAACTGGTATAAGATGAAGGTTCTCTGTGCTTCCAGGGTCCAAGGTCTAACTGGTATAACAAGAAGATTCTCTGTGCTTCCAGAACTGGTATAACAAGAAGATTCTCTGTGCTTCCAGGGTCCAAGGTCTAACTGGTACAAGATGAAGGTTCTCTGTGCTTCCAGGGTCCAAGGTCTAACTGGTACAAGATGAAGGTTCTCTGTGCTTCCAGGGTCCAAGGTCTAACTGGTACAAGATGAAGGTTCTCTGTGCTTCCAGGGTCCAAGGTCTAACTGGTACAAGATGAAGGCTCTCTGTGCTTCCAGGGTCCAAGGTCTAACTGGTACAAGATGAAGGTTCTCTGTGCTTCCAGGGTCCAAGGTCTAACTGGTACAAGATGAAGGTTCTCTGTGCTTCCAGGGTCCAAGGTCTAACTGGTACAAGATGAAGGCTCTCTGTGCTTCCAGGGTCCAAGGTCTAACTGGTACAAGATGAAGGCTCTCTGTGCTTCCAGGGTCCAAGGTCTAACTGGTACAAGATGAAGGTTCTCTGTGCTTCCAGGGTCCAAGGTCTAACTGGTACAAGATGAAGGTTCTCTGTGCTTCCAGGGTCCAAGGTCTAACTGGTACAAGATGAAGGTTCTCTGTACTTCCAGGGTCCAAGCCTCAGTGGACAGCCGTCTTCGAAGAATCTCTTAGCAGGCATCCTGCACCGGATTAGATGACCTGTAAGACCAGGGGATGCAATGAATCTTAAAACTTTGCTAAGTTATTTTGGTTCACAATCTATTCCGACTTCTCTTCTCATTTCAGCCTACGGTTTCTGTGATGACCATTTTGATAATTACTTTGATACTGATCAGGGTGGACGCGGTGAACCGCAAAGCAAATCCAGGACCTTAAGATTCGGATTGATTTGGGCGGCTCCCTTACATGTACACAAAGTTAATATCAATGAGAACAGTTAAGGGCATAAGATGTTCAAAGGTTTATAGATCAGGTGAAGCCTAGATGACCTCTGGCTGACATAACTTGGGGATACATGGAAGATGAAGTTTGAACTATGTCTTGAAATAAGGCAGGATGTCAGTTGGAGTGGACGGAAGGGAGGGACTGTGGCACAAGTGCGTGTGAGCGGAAGGCGTCAGGGCCCCGAGGCAGTCCGGGCTTTCTACTCCTCGGGGCCTGCTGGGGCCAGCCCCGGCTTCAGGTGCGGACTCTGCAGCTGACTGGCTGTAAGTCCTTCCGGCAGTCGCTTCCTCTCTAGCTACCTCTAGGACCAGACGGCGGACCACCCTCCTTCCCGGCGGGAGGACAGCTCCAGCACCAAACTCTGCAGACGCTGGCCCTTTCCCCTACAAGTGGCAGTTACCGTCCCACCCACCCCTCCTCTCCCCACGCCCATCATCTCCTCTACAATCCCTCTCCCTTTCTCCAGTCCCGGGCCTAGAGCTCCTCCGCCCCGGACCCTCGCTGAGCCTGCGCAGACGGAAAGCCAACACTCCATTTCCCAGAGGAGCCGGAGTCCTGGGATATATGCGCTGGGACTCAATTTCCCAGAAGACCTTTCGACGTGGAATGGTTCCATGCCTTTACCCTTGGAAACCTGAGGCTGGGAGCCTCCTGAGGCTGCCGGGAAGTGGAGTCCGCGCGGGGCGTCAGCGTGTGCGCAGGCGTCGTTCCTCTTGGGACTTGGAGATCGGGACTGGCTTAGGTGGGCAGGGCGTGAAAACGTGCGCGTGTATGTGTCTGTATGTGCGTCTGTGTGTGTAGGCCGAGGGCAGCGGCCGGGTCAGCGGACAGAGCGGGAGGACGTCCCTGGGGATCCGAGGCGTAGATTTGCACCTGGATTTTCAGACTCCTAACGCTATCTCTGCCCCGTGGAATGGAGACACCCCCGCCCGGCTTTGGGACAGAAGCCCAGCCCAGCTCCTGTGCCAGTTTTCTCCAGCCTTATTTGGAAGGGATGGGAAGGTGCAGGGACATGACACCCCCTCCCTGCCCCACCCCACCTAGAGGAAAGCTCCTTTGGAGGCACGGGGGACGTTATCCATTTATTTTTTATTCTTTATATTGGTATACCCAGTGCCTAAGTAAATGCTAGCTGATTATTGATTGCCTGATAACCCGCCTCTTCCCCTCCCCTCCTCCATCCTTCTTTTGCAGCAAAGGGAGAGCAGACGGTTCAGCCAAGCCCACCTGTCAGGGCTATCGTCCACCCACCTGGCCCCGCGCTTCCAGTGAGAAGGGAGAGGTGCCAAGATTGGCTTTTGTAATGACTGAGCATTCAGTTTCCTCTTCGTGTTCTTTTCATCCTGTCGGTTTTCTCATGGTTTATATTGTCTTTCTGGTTCTACTTAATTCGTTCTGCATAAATTCAGTTAGTAATAAACATTTATGAACTTGTCTTGGATCATGGTATCGCTGAGAACAAAATCCGTCATAGCTGAGCACAGAACAGCGTTGTGATAGTGTGTACAGCGTTCTCCTGGTTCTGCTCACTTCGCTTTGCGCATCAGGCTTTCCAGGTTCTTCTGAGATCTGCCTGCTGGTCGTTCTTACAGCATTACGTTCACATACCACAGCTTGTTCAGCCATTCCCCAAGTGATGGGTGTCCATTTAATTTCCAATTCTTTCTCACCACAAAAAGAGCTGCTATAAATATCAGTAAAAGTTTATTAAGCACCTCCTAAGTGCCAAGCACTGGGCTAAGTAGGTACTGGTGGTACAAAAAGAGGAAAAAGAGAGTCTCTACCTTTGAATAGTTTACAGGCTCATGATCTAATGATACATATTTTCCCCTTATTTTTCTGGATGCCTCATAATTACTGTTTTTTAGAGGATTATAATCCACCTCATTTACTCATCACAGTTTGTCTAGCTCTTCCTCAATAGACAGGTGCCTTTTGGCCTGTCAGTTGTTTTTGATATTCAGGGAGAGACCCTCTCAGAACAAAGAAAAATAGTAGATATACAGATTTTCAAGCAGCCAACCTCCCTTACTACTCTCTCTACAAGCAGTTTGTCTCTGACATTTGCCATCAGTATGAATTATAATTTCTGTGGAAACAAAATTCAATCATACCTTACATTCCTAAACTTTGTCTTTTGGAGGTTTTATCTTTCAGCTTTTTCTTATATTCCGAGTAGCTTTTCTCTGGATTTTCTTGTCACTGTTTGCCACCTTCTCTTTCCACCATGGTTGCAAGATTTCTTCTGACGTCTCCTCACGCTCTTCATCCTTTCCCTTTTTTCCCCTTTCTTGTTCCCTTCTCTTCCTTCCTCTCTCTTCCCTCATTCCCCGCTTCCTCCCTCATCCCCACCCTTCCCTTTATCCTTCCTCCTTCCTCCCTTCCCCAGCCTAGACAATGCTGTGGTGGAGACGGAGGCCTCAGAGCCCGTCAAGGCAGACATCACAGGGCTGTGCCAGCACGTGGTCTCCAAAATGGCCATGTACCTGATGGGTGAGCTGATAGCCACCAGGGAAGACTATTAACTTCTGGAAAATATGACCAAACTGACTAGCTTGAAGTATCTAGAAATGAAGTGATTGCAGTAAACATAATAAGTAGAAACCTAAAGGACTTAAACCAGAAATCAGCAGCACTTCAGACTTACCTGGATCAGATCGTTCATTAAAGAGCAAGGAGCAGCTCTGGAACAAGCAGTCTACAAGTTGGATGCATATTCAAAGAAACTAGAAGCAAAGTACAAGAAGTTAGAAAGGTGATGAAAGACTTCTTTAGCACAAAGACTTTAACTACAAGAATATTTTATAAGAACTGAAATAAGTGGGAAAGAATTTATCACTATGCTTCAGTTCCTAAAAGCAAGTGCTACTGCTGATCCAAGGAGAAACCTGCCCCCACCTCTGGTTGGATGTATGACTCTGGCCACCCCGATGTATAACTCTACCCCCTGGAATCCCATCTTATTGTGTGTCCTGGACCAAGGCTCAGAAATCAGCATCAACCTCGTCTAGTCCAGACACAGATGAGAGGCTCTCATTTCCTTGTCTCCTCCCTTCTTTCCTCTCCCCTAGGGCTCCCCCCACACCCTTTATAACCTGTTTTTGATCTTAAATAATAAATGCCGACCTACAAAAAAGTGACCTATGTTCACTTCCTTCTCAAATTAGGGGCCCAGATTAACTAATGGGAGAAAGGACTGGCTAAAGGTAGATTCCTCGACCCCTTCTTTTAAGCACAGAAACCCTCTTTTCTCTACCTGGGTTTGGGCTACTATCTCTTTTGCACTCTCCTTTTCCCCCTTCTAAATTAAGAAAAAAAAGTGTCACACTCTTTTCTTTCCAGAGCTGGACAAGGTCAAGTTTTTTCCTGCCTTTTATGGAGTAAGGTTAAAAGTCACTGCTAGGAGCTGCTGGGTTGGAGGCCACTACAATCATACCCCTGGGACATAAGCCTGTGTGGTGGCTTTTTCTTGCTATGCTTAAATTTTGGGGTGGTCTTGGAGGCCTGGTAAAGAGAGTGAATGCTTTCAGCACTTTTAGTGTTGCTTTCATAACACTATTTCCTTGTGTGAGGTTTCTGTTTCAGTTTGCTGATTCAGCTTTCCTTCCTGTAGCTTTTGTGTGTATTTCTGACTCCTCCAGCTACCCTGCCATCTTGCTAATTTAATGATCCTCCATCCATTTTTCTAACACTACTTGGAGAGGAAAGCTGAATGAGGCAGTAATCAAGGACTACTAGTAATCAATTGGTCTCTTATTATTGGGGTTCAGGGGTGCTGGGAACCCCAAAATACCTACACACCAAGTCCTGCTCAAATGAATTCAACTCAAGCCTTTTTAAAGTCAAAGAAAAACAAAGTTTATTAAAGATTCACCATATTGGGTTGACTCTTAAGGAGCCAAGCATTTGTAATGCTTATATTCACAAGCAGGCAGATGGAATCTCAGCTAGACAGAGTCTGAGCTGGATTGAATCTGAGCGCCTTCATGGAGACAAGAAGGAATTTAAATACAGAAAAGACTATAGGAAGGATCTGGGGGTAGTCTGGTAGTCTAGGGTGATGGTAGGAGGGGTTTAGGGAGTATCTTGAGAAGTCGAAGGAGAACCTCAATGGGACTGGGGTCAAAGGTTGGAAAGAGCCGGAGGCGATCAGAAGATATCAGACAATGGAGGGCCTGAGCCAGAAGCAGGTGTCGGCAGGTAGTCTGGGGTCCTAGGGATTGTTTTGATAGATCAAACCAAGGGAGGATCCTGATGGGAGTGGTCAGCAGCCTGGGGAATGGGGTTGTGATAGGATCAAGAGTGGGGACTGCAACAGAGACCTGGGCACAGATATAATGAAAAGCCCATGGGCTTCCAGAGACTACCAGATCTAATGGGAAGACCAGATTTGAGTAAGAAAGGCTGGATCTAATGGGAAGACCCAAGGGGAGCTCAAGGAGGCCCCCGGAGTCTGAACCCCATCATTATTAGTTCAAGGGACTCATAGAATCTCAATATCCTTCAAGGAGAGCTCTAGGTTGGGGATAGAGATTTTGGAATCAATATAGAAATTTATAACTGGATATTGGGTAATGACAGTGGGTAACCTTGTTATGAGAGCTGTAAAGAGAGACATGCAGCAGACTAAGGCAGCAGTGCCTTGTGAGGAGTGATGGGAAAGAAAAAAGGGAATCTTCAGAGAGTGAGGAGAACCATGAAATAAAGTCCTTCCATCAAAGCCCAGCATCTCCTTTTTCAGGGCTTCTCTGACTCTCTCAGATAGAAAAGCATACAACATAATGCAATTTTCTTTTTTTAGTATTACTAAAAATGCATATCAAAGGGATGCTTTGACAATGATTATCTAGATTTTGGCAGAAGATCTAAGGAAGTTGATGATATGTACTTGTGGACAAGATCAAAATGAAGACTGGATAATAATACTGTAAAGATTTATTTGCATGAATCCAGTGTAAATCTATACAAAAGGAGATGTTGAAAGTGCTAAAGAGGGAGGAGAATATTTGGGAATGTGGATACTAGAGAAGGTAGGAGAAGAAGGAATCTAGTAGTTGGTTTTAGAAAAGTTCATCTCTCCCTCTGAGATTGAAGAGAAAGATGAGACATAGGTAGAAATGGAATTCTATGAAGATATTTCTTTTCTCACAAATAAAGTTTGAAACTAGGTTATCCATTCAAAATAAAGTTATAGTTGGGGGGAAATACTTGAGGCTTAAAGTAAATATATGACCTTAAACTCTTGAAAAACAGCAATCATTAAAACCATTTGTTATTAGTTAAATAATAGTGGGATTGACTAGAAAAATAAAAAATGATAGAACTCAGTAATCCAGTATTTGACAAAATAAATAAATTGCTTAGGAAAGATCTCACTACATGATAAGAACTAGTGGGAAAACTGGCAATCATTCTGACAGGAATTAGGTTTGGACTAACATCTTACATTATATTCTACAATAAATTCAAAATGGATACATCATCTAAATATTAAAAATTGTGCCATAAAAATTTTAGAAGAGAAGCAGATCATGTACCTTTGATAGCTATGGGCAGGAGATGAATCCTTAACCAAGCAATGAATAGAGATAACTGAAAAAGATAAAGTAATTTTAATTACATGAAATTGAAAAAAAATTGCATAAACAGAATTAATATATCTAGAATAAAAAGGAAAGAAGTCAATGGAAAAAGAAATCTTTGTCACATTCCCTTGACAAGGATTTAGGCAAAAGAATAGGCAAATTTAAATATGCAAAAAGAAATATAAAAGGATGGGTAAAGAAATAGTTCTTATAAGAAGAATTACAAACTATGGATAACCATATGAAAGAATGTTCCAGATCACCGATACTAAGAGAAATGTAAATCTAACAACCTTGAAATTTTACCTCAATCATTAAGATGGCAAAGATGACAAATGATGAAAATAGCATTGGGGAGGTTGTGGAAGAATAGGCACACTTATGCATGGTTAGTGGGGCTGAGAATAGTCACAAATTGTTAGGGCCCAGCTCTGGACCGTGGCCTCCTGTGGGGTAGTAGAGACGCCTGGAGGTACTAACCTGCCCCTAGGGTACTGGGAACGCCTCGGTAACAGCGCAGGCTCCACCCACGGGGAGGAACATGGGAGGAGCTCGGGCTGCTAATATAACCTGGGGTAAGGGGCTTTCTCTCTTCTCTCCCTGCTTCAACATGTAAGCAATAAATGCCGTGCATCTATCACTCGGGTGCTCTGTCTAGTCATTTCCCTCCCTCACCGGAGCCGGAGACGTCCGAAGACCGGGTAAGGTAAATATCCAGGCGACGGTCAGGGTAGCAGACCCTGACAACAAATAAAGTCACTAAAATAACACCTACCTTCTACTCAGAGATTCCATCACTATTCACATGCCCCAGCAAGGTAATTGTCAAAAAGAAAGACTCCATGTATACCCATATATTGCAACATTTTTTGTTATATCAAAGAACCCGAAACAAAGTAGATAGATGCTTATTGCCTGAAAAATGGCTAATCAAATTGTGGTTCATTTATGTAATGGAACATAAGAAGCAGCTAACATGATGAATACAGAGAATCATGGAAAGACTAACATGAACTCATACAAAGTGAAGTAATCAGAACTAGAAAAACAATATACATAATAATTACATCAATGTAAATAAAATTAATAACAATCACAAAATAGTTGAATATTTTTGAAACTATAAAGAATAATCTTGGTCCCAAAGAAGAGATATGAGAAGATACATTGTTCTGTTTCTTTGAGAGGAGGGAGGGCAGTATACATGGAGTGTGGAACATGAATAAATCAACAGGCTTTTTTAATGTACTGATAAATTTTGGTGAATTTTTTTCTTTTACTCAAAAAATCATTTATTACATGGCATATTTCTCTAGGAGGAGAAAAAGGTATTCAGGGGAAAATGTGTTCAATATGAAAACTATGTAAAAAATTGTAAAAAGATATCACTAAATTTTTATTTTAAAAAATGTGTGCCTTTGTATCTGATCCAAATTTGGGAGTTTGGCTTTGAGTGGCAGGGGTAGGTATAGCTTGTGTAACTTCTTAGAATAAAGGTAGAGATTGTGTCAGCATGTCTTTATATATGTTTATGTATCTGTCTATATGATGGCATCCAAACCAACATTAGGAACTCTATAATTATTAAATTATAGTCTCCTTATTGCTTGGTGCTTTTATTTTGGATTATTTGCATGTTCAGGGGCCTTGGCTTTCCCTAAATATAGGACCTTGAGTTTGAAACAAGAGGCTGTGGTTACCAAGTCCCTAATGTTGATTTGTTCTTTTTTCTATCCCTATTAACCTTACAGTGATCCAGTCTATCCACTATCAGGAGATTGTCTCTCTGCCAGGAAAACAGATGGTTGGTCTTCCCTCCCTTACCAAAAAAAAATTCCTGTTGGAGAGCTTATGCCTTTGCTGTCTCTTGGGTGCCTTGAGACCTTTGTCTGCAGGACAGTCTGAAATTCCAGAAAAAGGACCACATTCAGGATAAGGAGTCCAACCTAGAAAACCCATTCAATGGACCTGCTGATCATTTCAGTCCAAGAGGGACTGGTGGACGCTGAACCCACTCCAGGAACTTAGAGGTCTAAGTTGAGTCCAGAATTCCACACAGAAAAGGTTCATTTCATTTCAGTACCACAGTAATTCCTGCCTGTTTTCCCCAGGATGTTGATTGGGAATACCACAACCAGAGAGCAGTAAGAAAATTGTGACTATGGTGGAGAATCTGATCCAAAGATTTGGGGACAAAGATGAGAATGGTCAAAAACTGAGAACTGGGGAGAAGAACCTGGCCATGACCTGATTAGGGTTGTCCCTAGTCTTATTGAAGGAGCATAATTTCCACCTCAACTTAAGCTCTGTGTTCTTAAAGAGACATTTTAAGGGAGAGATCTGATTCTTTATATATCAGGAGTTGTGGAAGAAAATGAGTATATTTTCCTTTATTAAAGACAAAGATTAAATGACTCAGAGAGATTAAGCATTACATCCTAGATTACATGAAGATACAGTTGTTATAGGCAAGCTATATTTTCTGAATTGGGAACACATACCTGAAACATTCTAGAAGCAAAGGGACAAAGTCAAGTAAGTGTCAGGTAAAAGTGACTTTATCTTTGATCCTGGGAAAGAGCAGAGCTTTTATGCCAGACCTCCCTTTTTTAAGTTATTTAGAGATAGAGAGATCACTCTAAGGTAATATATAGAGATTTCTTGGGAGTCTGGGCCTTCCCAGACTGGGACTCTCATTTCTTTTTTTTTCTAGTCCAATATCCTCAGGACTCTGCCTTTCTTCAAGAATAGAATACAGAAAACGAGGGGATAGCAGCTGTATTCCTGACACATATCAGATGAACTGAGTTACTTGTTTTATTATGACTAAATATGGTCATGAAATATGCCTACGGGAACTGTTTTGAAGCTCCAATGACTGTTGTATAACTGTGAAGGCCACCATAGATGTGACTGAATAAGGCATGAGATCCTGGATAATGTTAGAACTTCTAAGAGGTTTCAGGAATAAGAACAAATACAAGAAGTAAAGGGAGAGAAAGCTCGAATTTAGGAGGTGAGGAGAAGAGGGATAGACACTGAAAGGGAAGTAGGAGGCAAGTATGGGAGTCAAGAATTGAATTTAGCATTAGTGGGTCAAGAAAGCAAGGAAGGGGGCCAGTGCCTCTGAAGAACTCACAACCCTGTAACAATAATCCTAACACTGACACGTAGTTATGCCTTTAGAGAAGAATATCAACAGACTGACTATCAGTATCTTTGGCAGATCCTTTATATGAGGATAAACATAAACTTTTTGGTTGCTAGCAGAGGGCTGTACAGGGAAAATGGAAGAAAAAGACTAATGTCATGTCTTTCTCTGCCAGAAAGAACAGTCTTCCATCCACCCTATCTACAGAAGCTCATGGAATCATGTATGTAGAGCAAAAAGAACCCAAGAAGTCATCTAATCTAACCCTGTAATGTATAAATTAGGTGATTAAGCCCCAGAGAGACTGAGGAGTTGAAGATGTTCTTTGTTTTCCAAAGCTGTCCTCCGAGAGCCAAGAGAGCTAGGTTAGGAAAAGGCTAAGAGACGACCTGTCATGACCACCCATAAGAGACCAGAGTAAAGACCCCCTCCTCCCACCCCCCACCCCATTCCCAGACCTTTCTGAAACATTGCCCCCTTCTTGGATTAAATTTCACACTAAGACTCCTTGTTCCACTCCCTCCATTCCCAAACCTTTCTGAAGCACCACCCCGTCCTCGGGATCAAATGTCAATGGTCTTGCTAGGATCTAAGCCCGACCCTCAGGTTTTCCTTCTTCATCAAAGTAGTACCTTTTTCCTTCATTCCAGACTGCCAGTTGAAGGAGTCAGGAGACTATTGCCCATATGTTCAACATAATGGTCTGGGAAATTTTTCTTCCTGGGAAAGATAATGCTGCCACCAACCTTAATGGGTATAACAGTGACGAACAGCACTTGGGTGTGATCTGAAAGCCTCACAGGTGGCCAAGGGCAAATGAGCGGATTCATATCAGAAGAACTGACATTTGCAACATTTTTGTGCCTCCTGATCAGTAGCTCTGTAGCTACTTCTTAGAACCTCTAAGAAAATCACTTAACTTCACTAATCCTTAAATCCCTCATCTATAAAATGGGGTTTATGATAAGTATAGTACTTACCTCATAGACTGTGGGGATTACATAGCACCATGGATGTAAAGCACTTGGCAACAATCCTAACTTAAAGGCTATACAAGGGTCAGCTATTATTATTTCCTTCTCCACAAACAGGGCTTTCCATTTATAAACCTCAAGTGATCTTCCAGTTGGAGCAAGGGAAAGAGCCATGGACATATAAGCTACCAAGAACTAGAAAGAGACATGTGCCAAAAATTATTTCTCCAGGTAAGAAAGAGGAAACTGTAAATATAGAATTTGTTGGAAATTACAGTCTATCAACTTAGTGAGAGAAGCCAGTAGAGTCAGAGATCTACTGAGATTATTATTGGCATGGACTTATGAAGGAAAGCTGTCTTTCCTGTTTTCTTGGGCTATCACCTTTTCCTTAATTGTAATTCTTTTTCTTACCTTTCCATGAGTATTTTTTACCACCTGCCATCTCTTCCTCTCTCCTAGGGACAACCCTTCCTCATTCACTGAAAGTTAATTTTCCCCGATCCCGTCCTTTTTCATATTAATTTCTTGATATTCCTACTCCTCACTATCTCTTTACTTAATCTATTATTCTGGTTACCACGCTTCTGGATGGCATATCCTCTGCTCACCTTGTTTAGTTACCGAACCTTTCTCCCATTTCTATCAGCTGATCACTTCTCTTCTATTTCCTAGACTCTCCTCAGATTACAAACAGACTTTTTGAGACGTGACGCTGCTGTGAATGCCTAGTGATCTTTATGTCTGTTGCATTATCCTCTTTCCATGAGTATTCTTTTCAAAACAGATTTGTGTTTTCAGACTCTGTTTCAGACTGGGAGGGTAGGCTTGAAATTCAGATATCAGCTCCAATGTTTGGAATAGTCCATGTACTTGATAATCAGTTGGAGAAGAGGGAAAACTCTGAAGAGGAGACAGGGGGAGAATTCTTTCCCCTGAGAGAGATTTCAAACAAATGTCAATTATCTGCCAACAAAATCTCACTCAGGAAGGAGGCTGTGAATGTAACGAATGTGGAAAAACCTTCTTTGATAACCCATTGTTTATTCAACATCAGATAATTCACACTGCAGAGAAGCCCTATAAATGTCAAAAAGTCTTTAATTGCTCTTCTGCTACCCTACATCAGACAATTCATAATGGGGAAGGTCCCTATGAATGTTGTGAATGTAGGAAAGTCTTCAGGTGGAAATGTAATCTCACTCGACACCAGCTAATACATAAGAAGGCTCATGAATGTAATGAATGTAGGAAAGCCTTCTTTGACCAATTAGTCCTTACTCAACATCAGAGAACTCATAAGGAAGAAAAGCCATATGAATGTGATGAATGTGATAAATGTGGAAAAGTCTTCATTCTGAAACGTAACCTTACTAGATATCAGCTAATTCATACTGGAGAGAAGCCTTATTTTTGCAGCTTATGTGGGAAAGTTTTCAGTAGCAAGTCATCTCTCATCCAGCATCAGCAACGTTATGTCAAAGATTGTTTTCAGTAGCAAGTCATCTCTCATCCAGCATCAGCAACGTTATGTCAAAGATTAACTTGAGGAATATAATAAATTCAGAGAATACTTCATTCAGACTTTTCATTTTGTTAAATACGTAAGCATCAAGGTGGGACAAGAACTAATAAAGATTTAAAATTGGTCTTAGCTTAAATGTTTTTACAACTGTTTCTCCTTTAGGTTATTATTATTGTTGTTAATAATAACAGCTAGGACTTATGCAGCACTTTAAGGTTTACAAAACGCTTTAAAAACGATCTCATTTTATTCTCACAACAACTTTGGAAGGTAGATGTTATTATCCTCATTTTATAGATGAGGAACTGAGGTAGATAGATTTAGTGACTTGCCCAGAGTTACACAGCTAGTTAAGACTGAATCTGAACTTGGGTCTTCTTGACTCCTGGATTAGTGCTCTATTCACTGTGCCACCTAGTTGCCTCTACTATTAAGCTGTTTTTTATTTTACTGGCAAAGTCATTGGGCATGTGGTCTATATGTAGTTGTGAACATGGCTGCAGACACTCTAGATATAAACTATAGCTTTAAGTTTTCATTCCCCAAAATACACGAATTGCTGAAGTCCATGGAGGGCCTAATCCAGAGGGTACACATACTAGAATGGGAATTTAGAGGAAGAGGATGGAGTAACACGGTAGTTTTTTTGTTTTGTTTCACTGGACCTGTGATTTCATTGGTGGACAGAGTTCCTGATAAGTAACTTCCTCTACCAATGGAGAAAGGTTGAAAAGAGAATCAATCTCAATATTTCTCTAAAAACAGCAACAGAAACATCAAAAATGTAATTAGGGCTACCAGGTAACCTAAAAAGAGAACATTGTTTGAAGGAATGTATAAGCGAAGGAAAAGTTCTAACATTGTAAGTATTGTGCATTTTAAGAAGCTAGGCTAAAATGTTAGAAGGCAAATGTGAGAGAATACCTGAAGCAGCGCCCTCTCCTGCCTCCTCCAATGCCACCAACCTGGTTGCCTCACCGCCCTCCCACCAACCCCCATTTCCAGGTTTCTGTCTACACATTACTGTTGCCCTACTCTGGAGGAACACTGGTGGCCTACTTGAATTCTCTTAAATTATTAACACACTTCCACCCTCTTACATCTTGCCCACCACAATGATTCTCCCTTGTCATTGCTCAGTGTTCTCCAACCCCCATGAGAACTATTGCCATCCTCCTCAACCCACCCCTTCAACATCCTACTGTAAAGCTGTCTACCCCTCCCACTGTGTTCTCTGAAATGGTTGTTCCATAGGTAACAAACTGGCATTCTTAAGGGTTTTTTCTTTCTCACTTCTTTGACCTTGTACTCCCTGAAACCTGGCTCCCTCCTGATGAGACGGCTTCCCTGGCTAACTTTTCACTGGTTTCGTTGTTCTTCATACCCAAACTCACTGGTATAGTGGGAGAGTTGAACTCCTACCACCATCACTTATTAAATTCTCTTCCTTTGATGTTCACTCAGTGTATATCACCTAAACAAGATTCTGGTAGTCATTACCTCCTGAACTCCAGGACACTCCTTTCCTCAGTGAGTTCAGTGCAGGGCTCACAGTGTTTCCCCAGATCTGTCCCCAGATCCTTTGACATACACATTGATACTCCCTCGAACACTCATTTCCCAGCTTCTTAATTTACTCAATTCCCATGACCTACTCCATCCTATCTTATCTCCACAGTCATATACTTGAACTTGCCATCATGTTCATAAGTATTTCATTTATTCTGAAATGTCCTTGATTATAATCTGTTGTCATTCCACCTCTTCCTCTGCTTTGTGACCCCTAACTTATTTTTCTTCACTGTGACCTCTAATTCTTCTCTTAGCTCTTTCCCAAGCCATCATTCTTACATCAACTCTCTTCCCAATTCTGAACCCTTGGTGAACCCATGCAACTCTATACTGCCCTCTTGAGTGTCTTGCCCTCTTATCCTATCACTGATTATGCCCTCCCAAGCCTTAGCCTTGGATTACTTCCATCATTTGTTGTTACTTCACTCCTGTTCAGCTAGGTGGTGCAGTGGACAGAGCACCAGTGCAGGAGGACCTGAGTTCAAATCTCACCTCAGATACTTGATACTCACTAGCTGTGTGACCTTGGGCAAGTCACTTAACCCCAATTGCCTCATCCTGGGTCATCTTCAGTCATCCTGATGAATATCTGGTCACTAGATTGAGATGATACTGGAGGAGAAGTGAGGCTGTTGACTTCCCTCACTCAAAACGAAGTCAAGTGCAAGTCATGTCATTATTTCTCTCGTGGCATGGTCTTCTTCAGCAATGAAGGAAAAACACACACACATTTTTTCTTGAAGTTTCATGAAGACTCATGTAGTCATTAACTTCCATTTGAGCAATTCTTATTTTTCAGGAGTTATTTTCATAGATAGTATTTGTCCCTCTTTTGCCATCTGGCTCATTCTGATTTTTGAAGATCTTTTGTGCCTTTTTAATCAAACTATTAATTCTCTTTTCATAATTTTCTTGTATGAAGATGGCAGAGTAGAAAGACACACATACACTAGCTCTTCCCCCACAGCCCATAAAATACCTGTGAAGACTCTCAACAAATTCTAGAGCAGCAGAAGCCACAGAACAACAGAGTGGAGAAGATTTCCAGCCCAGGGTGACCTGAAAGGCCAATGGGAAAGGTCTGTCACATGGGAAGTGGAGCAGAACCCAGTCCAGCCTTGGTTGAGCAGCATGTGGTGGGAGGAGGACCCTGGAGCAGGCCTTGGGGGCAGAATCCCCAGCAGCAGTATTGGCAGTTTGCAGATCCCTCAACTCATAGGCACCAAAAGGTCAATGAGAGCGGTTTTTTAGCTGGCTAAGAAGACAGCAGAGTTGTCCCATAGCTCTGGCCTCAGGTAGCTGTGGCAAAAGCTGCATTGGGCAGCAGTAGCTCCCACAGCAGCTTGCATCCATTGTTGGATCAGAAAACTGCTGGGGGAACTGAGCAGCTGATTCTTACCTCAGCTCTGTGTGGCCGCCCTTCCCCCCTCCCCCCCCCCCCCCCCCCCCCCCCCCCCCCCGCAATGCTCCCGGGGTAATTGAGCAGCGTATCTGAATCTCAGCCCCTCAGTGCTGGCTTGGTGGAACTGGAAGCCAAGAGGCCATGGAGAGGAAGCTCTACTACTTGCAGATTCTGGGCACAAAAGTTTCTAGGTACTCCCAGATCAATGCACACACTTGACTGTGCCACCTTGGAGAAACTGAGATCTTAAAGATCCCCAGAGTACACCCTACTCTTGACAAAGGACTCAAAAGTCAAGTAACTGGTTGGGAAAATGCCCCCAAAAGGGAGAAAAAATAAGACTATAGAAGGTTACTTTCTTGGTGAATGATATCTTCTCCCATCCTTACAGATGAGGAAGAACAATGCTTACAGGGAAAGCCATAAAAATCAAGCTTCTGTATCCTGAACATCCAAAATAAATATTCAATGGGCTCAGGCTATGGAAGAGCTCAAAAAGGATTTTGAAAATTAAGTAAAAGAGGTGGAGGAAAAATTGGGGAGAGAAATGAGAAGCAAGAAAATCATGAAAAGTGAGTCATAATTTTCTTGTATAACTCTCATTTCTTTTCCCAAGTTTTCCTCTACCACTGTAATTTGATTTTTAATATCACTTTTTGCTCTTTTTACTTTCTTTGACTCTTCTAGGAATTCTTATTGTGCTTTTATCCAACCAGCATTTTTCTTTGAAGCTTTGCCTGTAGATGTTTTCAAGTCATTGTCTACTTTTGGTTTGTACCTTGAGCTTCCCTGTCACATGGTAGCTTTTTTATAGTTAGTTTTTGTTTGTTTGTTTGTTTCTTCATTTTTCTAGCCTAACTATAACATAAAGTCCAAAGTCAAAGAAATAGGCTCACCTCTGGGGGAATGACTATGCTGAACAGTTCTTCTGTTTTATGTTCTGCTGCTGTTTTTATAGCTCAGCGTGTGTGTGTGTGTGTGTGTGTGTGTGTGCGCGTGTGCATGGAGGGTGGGGGGCAGGGCTCTAAGTTTTTAATGCTTTCATTGTGGCGTAACCTGGGAAGACATCTGGTCATTGCCCTCCCATTCTGTGTTCAGCTTCTGGGCTGGGGAGGATCCCTGCTCCCTTACGACCGCGATTGTTCCTCTCCACCCTGGAACTGTGACCTGGAGTTGGGTAATGGGGCCCAGAGCAGGCCCTGCTTCATCCATGCTGCACTCCCAGTCAGCTCTCACACCAACATCTGCAGACCTGGACCATGAAAATGACTCAATGTAACATGTCTTACCTTTCCTACTCAAGAGTTTACTTTTGTGTGCTTTTTGAAGTGTTTTAGAGAGGATGTTTTGGCAGAACTCAGAAATGGCTTCCCTCTGCTATCTTGGTTCTACCCCTATCACTTCTCATTCATCCCCTTCCACTATAGAACCTTACTCTTGTTAAAAAAAAAAATAATAAGTCATTCATACCTTAGCAAAACCTTTAAATACAGCCTAAACCAGGCTGAGGGTAACCAACAGGTCTCAGACCCATTGGGAAGGTAGGGGGACTGTCTACCCAAGCATAAGAAGACTGCACCCAGGAGAATGGGTAGAAGAGAACAATTTGTTCCAATGGCCATGAAGGCAGCTGAAGCAGGTGCTGTGGAGCACGCTTGGCCAGACATCAGAGATGCCAGCCACTACAAAGGATGACAAATGGTCCTCCACTACATCATAGGCCAGTTGTCTTGACTTTTGTCTTGCCAGTGAGATGACTCTGGAAGGAAATGAGGCTGATGACTTTGTGAAACTCTGCCTTACTTAAATTTAACTCATGCAAAGTCAAGATAGCACCCCATGATGTCATTAGCACTCTGAAAATGAAGAATTAAAACAGCAAGTGGTCGACCCAGTCTGTTGCCAGGTCTCAGATACCAACATTTTGTCTAGAGCTAGTACAAATGGTGGCTGTCACTGCTCCACATGCAGATGCCCGTATACCATTTGTACTCATCCCTTTTGCTTTCATATCTCTCTTCTGCTTCTCAAATATTGGCTGTGTAACACCGGACAAGTTAATCTCTCAGTGATCCAGGTAACCAAAACTATAAATTGCGGAGAAGGTGCTGACTTGCAATGGTAGAGGGTGTTTCCTCACTTGGTAGTTCCCTTTACCAGTATAAATTCCAGTCAAGCCCTATCCTGAAGTTTGTCAATGATTAAAATAATAACAAAAACTCTTTTTTTTTTTAAAGAGAAAGTGATCGCTAAGTCACCATAGACAAGAAAACACTCTTGATGAGAGGACTATTCAAAGACAAATCGTTATGACTGACCCTGTAAAGACAGTCACCTTTGGAATTATGAAGAGTTAAAGTGTTGGTAAAGGCAGTGGAAATGAAGGGAGGCACTGTGCTAAGGCCGTCCAAATAACAGACTACAAGAAGGGCCGCTGCCCTTCCCAGTGTTGCCTCCAACTGAGAGTGTTCTCAGAGGAACAACCATGCCCCTCCGGGAAGGCACCATGACAGTCCTAGATGAAACACGCACGGGGAAGGCGGATGAGCAGCCTGGAGAGCCCACAACTCGGTCTCAAACAGCCTGATCCCGAGGCACGGAGGCCGGCGTCCGGGAGGGCCGGCGTCCCGGAGGGCCTGGACTCGGCGGAGAACAGACGGCGTGGCAGACCCACCCGCAATTACTCCGCGTCCTTCCAAGCCCCGCCCCCACGACCCCTGGTCCCTCAGAGGAGACCGTTTCCTTCAAAATTCACAAGGCCCCATTTTTAAAATCGCTCTTTTTTCCATCACTACTCTCTCCCACCGTCGCCCTGCCCCTACCTCCCAGAGAGCCAGGCCTCATAACAGAGTCCGGAAAAGGGGAAGAGGGCTCCGCCACCAAACTAACGCGAGCGTATCCGACGTCCCGCTGCACAGCCTCGGTCCTCGGGCCGCGCCCCGCAGCGGGGAGGTGTCTGCCCCGGACAGCTTCGCGCGTTCACCTGGGCCTGGCTGAGGGTCTTTCCGGGGCCTGTGACGAGGGTCCCAGGCTTCGCCCGCCCGCCGCGCCCTTTCCGCGCGTGGCACCGCGGAGCAGCCTCTTTTCCCAGAACTCCTCTCGAGGCTGGCCGGACCGCCTCGAGTGTTGCTGGGAAACTGCCGGAAGACATGTGGGACGTCAGGGAGCGTCTGCGCAGGCCTAGTTCGGGTTGGGCCCCAGAGTTGACTCTCAGGGCTGGCCTTGGTCCGAGGTACAAGGCCCGTGTGCGGTGCGCTGTGCGCGCGTGGGAAGGGTCCAGACCCTGGGCAGGTGTGGGGGGCGGCGGCGGTGTCTCTGAGGAGCCACAATCAACAGCGGGGGAAACCGAGGCCCGAGAGGAAAGCCGAGCGTCCAGGGTCACACCCAGACCCGCGGACCCCTAGTGCAGTCTCTGCTCCGTGGGACGAAGATTGCCTCCCTCCTCCCCTTCTCCGCACTAAAGCCCCGCCGCCCATCCCCCACCCCCTCCCGGGACGACTGTTCTCCAGCCCCTGGTAGTGGAGCGGAGAGGAAGGGTACCTCAGCGTGGGGGAAGCGAGGTCCGGGCGGAGGAAGGCGCTGAGAGCGGGGCTGGGGGGAGGGGAGGGGAAGGGGGCGGAGCATGGGCAGAAAACGTGGATGGACCTGGAAGTCAGTCCAGACCCGCTCTGACCTTCTCCGATGAGACCCCGGAACGGAGTCGGACCTGGTGGTGGTGACTCAGGGGATTCATTGAACGCGAAGGGACTTCTCTTCTTTAGAGGTTATCTAATGGACTCCAAACATGAAGTGTGAAAATTCTATAAAGAATTTCATGGCGTATTTTATAGCGTTTATATATTTATATATATTATACATATAAATATATTTATATTTTATAACATTTCTGGCAGGTGTCCAGCCTACGTTAAGTACCTCCAGGATAGGTGACCCATTACAATTTGGGAAGGCTCCAGTTATCAGAACACTTTTCTATATTGAGCCAAAATTAACCTCCCTGTAATTTCCACCCATTTTCCACAGAACTGAATTCTCTTGGAGTTGGAGGGAGCTTCAGGGGCCTATACTATCAAAGTGAGTGGTTATCTAGCCATTGCATGAAAAGCTCTAGAAATGATAATTATAACAGCTGGCATTTTTTCATACAACACTTTAAAGTTTGTGCCATCCATAAATTTGATAAGCATGCCATATAACATTATTTTTAGAGCTAACATTTATATAGCATTTTAAGGTTTGCAAAGTGCTTTACCAATATTTTCTCATTTTTTTCTCACAATGACCCTGGGAAGTAGGTGCCATCATTCTCCCCAATTTATTGATGAGGAAACAGGCAGACAGAGGTTAAATGACTTATCAAGAGTCAGAATCTAGGAAGCCTCTGAAGCTCGATGTATAAACTTCGACTCTAGGTCCAATTTTCTATCCACTATGCCACCTAGTGGCTTCTAAGGGGGTGCACACTAATTTTCTTATTAAAGAAATCTCTGCAAAGAAACAAACAGAACCAGAAAACTAATTTACACTATGAGAACAAGTAAATGGAAAGAAAAACAGCAAAATAGCTGAAATGAAATTATAATGAGCACCATTCTCATTAAAGAAAAGGTGCAATACTTCCCTCTACTCCTTTATAGATGTACAGGAACAGTGATGTAAAACATTGCATATCATGTCAGACTTTTTCCTTTGTTGGTTAGTTTTGCTAAACTTATTTTTTCTTTCACTTTTTAATTCCTTTATTATAAATAATGGTTCCTTGAGAGGGAATGGACAGGGATACAATGGGAAATGTAGCTGCTATGGAAATAAAAATTTATTTAAAAAAAAAAAAGCTAAATCTGTGTCTCTGAAACTCTTACCCATTGTGTCTATTTCTGCCCTCTTGGTCCATGCAGAACAAATTTATATCCTCTTTAACAGCCCATTGCTATTGAAGATAGCATTTATGTTTTCTCTAAATCTTCTCTAGAATAAATATTCCAGTTTACATACTTTTCTTTCCTGTAACTGATGTGGAATGGAGGTGGCATGTCTACAGTCAAGGAATTATAAAGTTAAAGAGTAAAATGAATGATCATCGTCAGTGTTGAAATGCATGGAGAATGATTGCAGGGTGAAGATATAGGCAAGAGGCTGGTGTTGTAATGGTAAGAGCGCTGAGGTCTGTATTTCAACTGCCATTTTTTATCAATCCGACCTGATACGACTGACCCTCATTTTCCTCAATGGACCAACCTTATAGGGCTTTTACAAGGATCAAATAAGATGTATAAAGCAAAAGGTAAAATATTTAGTGAATACCGCATGCAATCTATGGATGTGAAATGGATTACAATAGTAATGACAATTGAAGAAGGCAGAATAGGCAAATCATGTGGATTTCAAAAGCAGATATTCCCTCCCCCCCATATTCCCTGCCATTCCGGGATTTCCTCACATGACTACACCTTCATAATGTGTAGTACTGTTACCCTTCTTACCCCTTTACCTATCCTGTTTCTTTTGAATGAAGTATGACCATCCAGAACCATAATTCAGTTGTGAGTTTCATTTCGCCAAATTTTGGTGATTCTTAAGAGGTCTAATTTTCCGTATTTGCAATAGATTCTACTACTGACCCTTTTCCTGAATTTTGATCTCTTGTGAATTTCTGGGTGTCTTTTCTGCTAGTCTTCCTTCTTTGTGGCTACTCTATAGAGTATCTAACTTGGAAGGTATGTCTAGGAAGTCTCACCTCCCAGTCCTTTTTAAGTTGAAAGTTCTTTGTATTGTATTTCTGAGACACTTGGCAAATACATTTTTAATTCCATTGTTAGGTGTACTCTGTCTGGCCAGGAATTTGCTAACCTGTATCATAGGCCATGATCTGGAAATCCAAATCATTTTCTCAGATACTACCTTCTTAGCCATCACTTCCCAAATTCCTTTCTCTCTCTTCATCCCTTACCTTCGTTAGTAACAGTGCCTTTATGGTCTTCAGTTTCTTGCCCAGAACTTCATAATTGTTGACCATACTTTTTATGTTGCTTCTCAGATTGGCATTTATACCACGATACCATAGATCACGAGAAATGGGTAGTTGTCATCTGTTTTGATAAATCTTGGGAGGTTCTCTGTCATATCTTGTTATATGCCTGAGGAAGGGGAAAGGATGGACATTACTCTTGTTATCAAGAAGATAAAAGCTGCCCAGTTCCCTCTGATTACTACCATTCTTCTTCCTCTGTCTCTTACAGGCTAATCTCTTACTTGACAGCTCCCCTGACTCTGCTATGTTATTCTTGGAAGAACAAGCAGCATCTTCTTCAGCAGAGCCTGTATGTAAGCTGTAATTTGACAAATGCCATTTTCCCTTCACTTTGATCTCTTTGCAGCACTCTTCCATTTTCATTACCCTGAAAAGGATAAGCTGCCCCTCCTGGTACCTCAGAACTCCGAAGTGAAACCTTGCTTTTGTGTTCCTTTAGAAATCCTTCCTCCTCCCCCCAAACCTAGATTGTAGTAAGGCATTCATTTAGTCCCTTCACCTTTGGCTAGAGGGCCCTGTGGAGAGAGTACTAGGCCTGGAGTCAGAAAGACTCATGAGAGTTCAAATGCAGGGTGACTCTGGGCAAGCCCCTTAACCCCTGCCTCAGTTTCCTCATCTGTAAAATGGGAATAATAAGAGTACCCATCTTAGCAGGGTGGTTGCAAGGATCAAATGAGATAATAATAGTAAAGGGTTTAGCACAGTGCCTTGCACATAGTGGGCACTATATAAATATTACTATTATTCTCCAGTAGGGAAACCAGTGCATGCTTGGAATACAGCTATTGTGTCCAGTCTGGGACGTGGCATCCTCTATGGAAGTCATTGTACAGTTTCCCCTACTTTCTATAATGGTTGAGATTTTTAGTGTTGTCTTTTGAAAAAAAGCCAGTGCTAAACTCCGCTAGGAGATTCCTGCAGATCACATATTCACTTAGAAAACCACAAATCAATCTATGTTGCATTTTCATTTATTTTCTTAAACATTTCTCCATTACATTTTAATCTGATTTGGGCTTCACTGGGGAGTTTTTGGGGCTGCTTGGGGCCAGTTGCCAAAAGTTTAACACCTCTGTCTTAAAACTACTTCTCAGTGTTTATACCTTGACCCTAATAACCTGGTCCAGACTTTTACAATTAATTATTAATTTTTTAAAAATTAAAACTTTTTACAATCAATTTGACCCACCCACAATACATTCAATCCAATTTACTCAACCCTATATTTGTTCCACTTACTTTTCTTACTTTGTCAGACACACCAACTACCTTCATTCACTTTTTGAAAACTTCTTGAATCTTATCTCATCAGATTCTATGCCCTAAGCCTTCTTTATCCTCCAGAATCCTTTTATATCCTTTTTATTTGTCATTGATCTTGCTTCTTTTAAACCAGGAAAAAACAGTCCTTGCTTTCTGATATCAGATCTAGGTTGGCTTTCTTTTCCTGGGCCTAAAGAAATAGTGCTCTTCAAATTTTCCTCGTTTTCCCCAAATTTTGTCCAATTTCTCTTCTCCAAATTTAATCTCAGACCCGTCTAAACTCTCAAACCTAGTCCACTCTACCCCACCCTCTCTAAGTCCCTACATGGTTTTCTTTTCTTTCTTATTGAGTTCAAATACTCTCTTCTACTAGTCCCATAGAAGCCAGATTTTCATTAAATATGTGTCTGGTTAACTGCTGTAAATTTTCATTGCTGCTGTGTTAAGTTAGGTGTTAGGGGAATTGTAAAGATAAGAGAGTGAGCAGGTGACTTCTAGAAGTTTATATATTAACTGCAACAAAATGTTCATTCTTTATAGGCACCTCAATATCAGGAAACTCATGAGGGCAAGAATCATTATGAATATAATGAATGTGGAAAAGCCTATTCTAAATATTCATCCTTTCATGAACTTGAAAGGATTCAAACAGGAGAGAAGCCTTATGAATGTGGCAAATGTGGGAAAACCTTCAACTCCAAAAGTAGCTTTATAGTACATCAAATGATTCACAGAGGAGAAAATCCCTATGCATGTAATGAATGTGGGAAAACCTTTTTTTTACCGAAAATCCATTAATCGACACCAGAGAGTTCATACTACACTGAGGCCCTATGAATGTGATAAATGTGGGAAAGCCTTCCTTGACCGCTCAACTCTTACTCAGCATCAAAGGACTCATACTGGAGAAAAGCCCTATAAGTGTAATAAATGTGGGAAAGCTTTCAGCCATAGAAGTGGCTTTTAGAGACATCAGCTAACACATATAGGAGAAAGTCCCCATGGATGCACTGAATGTGGGAAAACCTTCTTTGACCGCTCATCTCTTACTTGACATGAGAGAATTCATACTGGAGAGAAGTCTTGTAAATGTAATAACTGTGGAAAAAGCCTTCCTTAAACATTCTTCCCTTACTGTACATGAGAGAATTCATACTGGTGAAAAACCCTAGAAATGTGATAAATGTGGGAAAGCCTTCTTTATGGCCTCTTCTCTTACTCAACATCAAAGAATTCATACTGATTAGTCCCTCTGAATATAATGTGGTAAATCCTCTAATCATCCCATGTTATACATGAGATAATTTTGGAGAGAAGTTTTAATTATATAGCTGGCATGGATAAACGTTCAGTGGAAAGTAATTTGTTAGATAGCATTATGTTATGCTAGGGATATAACTAGATAGGAAAAACTTAAGTCATACTTTTACTGTCAGTCACTTTTTAAAACTTCAGATTGAGAGGTAAGACAAGACATGCCAAAATACTTTAAATTGCTCCCATGTTTGAAGTATCCAAAACTGATGGTGTTTCTTACTTTTATTCAATGTCTATCCTTTTGCCACCAGTCTTTTTGGGCAGCTGATCACTATTGTGAACCTGGCCTGTGGACCCTCAAATACAAAGTGTATCTCTTGAGAACCTCACTTTCCCCAAAGTTGGCAGGCCCATACCCCTGTTAGGTTCCAACCATTGGGGTTCACAAATATTTGGAGGGAGAACTTGTAGGAAATTGGAGGGGAGAGGTTGTAAAACAGCATTTTTTCTCATTCTGTGCCTTAACAATAACATCACAGAAATCAAAAGGAGAAGCAGTGTTATCAGAAATACTCATAAAAATTGTTTTCAGAAAATAAATGCAAATGAAATGGGCAAACAAAAGTTCCAATGTGATAAATATTATTTATTTTTTGTTGATTTGTTAGTATTGTTCTAGTCCCCTTTTCCCCCCAGTTATACATTTTCTGAATAGTTTATGCCACTTCTCTTGTGCAATATACTGTTACCCAAGTGTTGCTAGCTTGTGTCTCTTTAAAGAAGCCAGGGCCAAAAAAGGAAAATATTATGATCCAAAAGCAGCCACAGAAGCAAAGCTGAAATTATTGTAAGACATCACATTAAGCACTCTAAAGAAAGTAAAAGATGTAATAAAATTAGCAAAAATATCATGAAGCTAAAGAACAATGAACCACTAAGGACTTTCAGGTGAAGGTGATGATGAAACTCAACAGCCTGGAAATTTCCATGGCAAATATCTGTAAAATAATGGATTCTCTGAGAAACAGAATATTTATGCTGGAAGACAAAATGATAGAATAGAAAAATGAACCCAGAAAAGTACCCAACTCAAAAAATGTCTGGAAACTATGCAAACAGATGTTACAGATCTGGAATACAGAACAGAGAGAGATAGCTTTTGGGTTCCCTGAAACTGAAGGAGGAAAGAATTTAACAATTGTATGACAGAAAATTATATAACAAAATGTCTGAAATGATGAAAACAAAGGTCAAACTGCAGATCAAAATAATCATGACAAATCAGAAAAAGGAACTAAAGACCCATATGAAGAAAGCACCTTTACCTAATCTTTCTCTTCTGCTTCCTTGTTGATTGGAGATGCACTGGGTTCCTAAAGGTTATGCCAGCAGAGATCTGGAAGATTTTACTCCAAGCAAGAAAACTACTAGTATGGTTCTGATACTGAAATTGCACAGAACAATGAAATGGATCTGTCATTCACAGAGCAATGAGACCAAACCTTATCAAATCTTATCCACTAAGGTGTTTTAAAGGAGTTGTGATCTGCATTGGTGTAGAGATTACCCACACTCACAAATTCATAGATTCCTGTCAGTGAATATAATATAAATGTAGGTGCACATATATACTGACAAAAAGCTTAACTTCTTGTCTTGGATCCAAGTCAGTTTGTTAACATCTGTTTACCTAGATAATTCAGAGTGGTAACCAAGACACATGACTGATTAGTGTTTGATAAATGGAAGCTCACAAAACAATGGGGAAGATATTAATTATTCAATGGATAATGGCAGCTAAGTGGCACAATGGATACTGGAGTTAGGAAGATCTGAATTTGAATACGACTTCCGACACATAATAGCCATGTGACCCTGGGCAATTCGCTCCTCTCCTTCAGTTTCTTCAACTGTAAACTGTAAAATGGGTATCATAGTACCTAATTGTTAAGATTATTGTGAAGATCAAATGCAATATTATTTGTAAAGTGCTTAGTACAGTGCTAGGCACAGGTGTTGAATAAATCTTTGTTCCCTTCCCTCTAATTACATTTGTAAGGGAAAATGCATAGCAGTATGACAAAAAGGGATTGAATCCACATCTTATAAAATGCAGTGAATCTGTGATCTTATTGATGTGTTTATTCCCTCTATTACTGCAGATCATCCACTCTTTCTTATCTTGTGCAATTATGGCTCTTGTTTTCTCATACCTCTTACAGAGGATGGACTCAATGTGCCAGAAACTTTTCCCTAGGTTTTTTCTTTTTAAATATTCTGTAGATACCAGTACAACAGCTAGGTTGTTTTGTTGATTTATTAGCACTGTTCTGGTGTACCTTCTTTTCTGTTTCAGAGATAATGCCCATCCTAGATATATGAAGTCAGATACCAACCCAATATGCAGTCTTTCTAACTGTGTGACATAGGCTGAACAATCAGCATTTTTTATGCAGTTAGTCTTTCTTATATGGATTATTAGTCCAATCTTTTGAGTTCATGGATCTCATTGAGTAGGTCCTTCAGTATTTTGGGGCTTAGCATATTCCATCCACAAACATAAGCATCCTGAGTCTTCAGTGTTTATTGAAGTCAAACTAGGAGGAGTGACTTATCCTTTCTGACACTGAATTTCTTCATCTGCCAACAATGGGTTGGATGAGGTGAACTTCAAGGTCTCTTTCCACTATTAATCTATAAGCTTATGCTGCTTTCCATTTGAATTCTACATAAGACATCCCTCGTAACACTGGAGCCCATGCATGTTACTGTTTAATTCTTGGGCAATAATCTGAGGATCACTAAACTGAATTATTTCTGTGGTTGCTTTTTATTAATTCTTGTATGATTGTAACATGTATGAGACTCCTTATTTGAGATAAGACTTTAATGTGGCATTTTGTTTTACCAAATCAAATGATTTTTTGTAATCAACAAGCAATAAATAGCAGAATCTGTTTTACAGTTCATTCTAATCACAAAGATGTGGTCAGTAGTAAAAAATTGTTCATAAAAGCCTGCCTGTTCCTTTTTCAAATTATTATCAGGGATACCTTCAATATGTGTAGATCATCTCCTTAAATTTTACAGAGATGAGAAAGACATATGGTTTGGTAGTTATGACTATTCTCTTGATTATCTTTTTTGGTAAAAAAATATTGTGATTTTTTTTCCCCACTCTTTTGCTCCCTATTTAAAAAAGTAATTCCTCAATAACAGTAGCTGATATTTATATAGCTCTTTAAGATCTGTAGAAGTGCTTTATATACCTGATTTCATTTGAGCCCTATTTAACCCTATGAGAAAGGTATGACAAGTATTAATTCTATTTTATAGATGAGCAAAATGAATCTCAGGTAAAGTGATTTGTCCATAACCATATACTTATTAAGTGTAAGAGGTGAGATTTGAATCCAGGCTTCTTTACTCCAAATCTAGCTCTCTGCCATGTCATACTACTTCTCTTGAGGATATTAAGATTATGGAGGCCACAATTGTGGAGAGGCCTCCAGAGTGGACTTCCTCTTTGTGTACTTAGTTTGGTCCAGCTGCTCTTCCCAATTTTGTAGCTTTTAAAATGCCATTTCAGGTTCCTCATTTAGTACATTAAGGATTGAGGTGTTAAATTCTAAATGTGTTTCCTCGGCCACAGATGATAGAAAGGCTAAGTTAGGACAACTAAATACTGTGTCCTTCTTCTCTCTGGCTTACCTTTGCCCTTCATTTTTGGCACTTCTGGTATTTAAAGTGTTTATGTTTTCTCTTTTATTGACCTAAGGTACTAAATTGTCATCATATGATGTAGGACTGACATCCTTATAAACACATAAAGTATATCCGATATGATTAAAGGGACTTTTGAGATTACTTTTGAGTATCTGGTTTAAAATTTTTGTAAATTGTAACCAGAAACAAACTAAAATAATATTTTTTAAGAAAAGATTGAACATGAAATTATAAATTTTAATTATTTCCAATATATTTTATATTTTAAACAGGTACACTAATTTTCAGAAGGTAATAAAAAATAACATTGCTCATTTCCATTCCCCTTCTGAATTTCATTTTCTCTTTTGAGTACTTTTCTGGATTTAATGGTGTGTTTGCCAAGTACCTACTATGTTGAAAGCATTGTGCTAGATGCTAGGAATATAAATAGATGATTGACATAATTTCTGGCTATAAGAAATATACATTCTTTTACGTGTGTGTGTGTGTGTGTGTGTGTGTGTATGTGTGTATACACAACACTGATGCAAGTATAAAGTAAAATCAGGACAGAAGAACATTAACAACTGAGGGAATAAGGAAAGGCATCCTGGTAGAAGGTGGCATCTGAGCTGAGCTTTGAAAGAAGAAAAGGATTCTGAAAAGTAGATCAATAAGTACATTTCAAACATGATTTGTGGGGAAGCAGAAAGGGGCAAATGTAGTGTTGTCTAGCTACATAGCATTTGTACGAAGAAATACTATTAGATGATGCTGAAAGGGTAGGTAGGATGCTATGCTGGGCCTTACATGCCATGTTAAGAGATATTTTATCTTAGAGGCAGCAGGGAAGCCACTGCAAGTTTTTGAGCCAAGTAGTGGTTGGATTTGTGTCTCAGAAAGATTATTTTTGACAGCCTTATGAGGATGGATTGGAGAGAGGAGAAACTGGGAATCTGGGAGGTCAATGAGAAAGCTCGCTATTCCACTAGAACAGAACAAAGGTGATGGGGGATTAGGTTGTGGCTGTGGCTGTGTGAGTGCAGAGAAGGGGACTGATGTGCAAAATGTAGTAGAAGAACTGATAAGACCTGGTAACTGATTGGATGTATTGAGCGAAAAAGAGGAAAAGAGTCAAGCAAGTGTTTAATAAGCACTTATCAGGCTCAGTGCTAAGTTCTGGGGATGCAAAACAAAAATCAAAATAGTACTCTCTTTCAAGAGACATTCTAATGGGTCAAGTATGATTCCAAGGTTGTGAGCTCAGAAGGAGAGTGGTATCTTCATGAGAAATATTGAAGTCTAGATGATTGGTGGGGAGTGGGGAAGGTTGGGAGAGAAGGGGTTTGAGATGCTTATGGGCCATCCAAAAGGAGGTGTCCAACAGGCTTTTGAGTAGTTGCAATTAGAGATTAAAGAGTGATGCAAATATTGGAGATTCATGTAAGGATGAGACTTGAACCCATGGGAGTTAATTAACTCTCCAAGAGACTAGAGAGAACAAGAGCAGAGCTCTCCAAATCATTCTATACCCAAGAATCAGGAAATGGATGATCCAGCAAAAGGAATTCAGGTAAGAGAACAGTGTCATGGAAGCCAAGGAAGGAGAGTGTCTAGAAAAGGCGGGGTCAAGTGCATCAAAAGCTGCTACAAACTCAAGAATGATAAAGATTTAGAAGTAGATTGAGCCTTGGTAACCTAGGAAATGGCAGTATAAATCAAGTGGTGGGACATAAACCAAACTGCCCTCCTCTGGACTACATCATACTCCCCAGAACCTCATTATTCTGCAAGATCAGTTAAGCCCTAAAATTGATCTGATCAGTAACCCCTGTCCCTCCCTTTGATTGGAGAGGGTAAAGGGCAGAGAGTGGAGAGCTCCTCCATTCAAGGAGAGTGACCCAGGAAAACCATGTCTTCATTTCCACCCTGCTGCAGCCCGCTCCTCCCCACCCTTTTCAGAGCTTCTTTTTGTGTTTTCTTCTCCCATTAGATTGTGAACTCCTAGAGGACAGGTACTGTTCTTTTTGCCTTTCTTTGTAGCTCCTCCTTTGCCTCCTGTACTCCCAGTGCTTAGCAAAGTTCCTAGCACATCATAAACCCTTAGTAAAAGTCAAGTCTAAGGTACTGAGAAGTGGGTGATGGACAATGGAGAAAGCTAGAATAGATCATCTTTCTAGAAGTTTGGTAGTCCATGAGAGGGAAGATAAAGGATATTGACTTGAGGGCAAGCTGCTGAATAAAAAGGGACAGGATTAAGGGTATAGAGTGAGAGAGACTGACCTTGGCAAAGGACCTCCTCTTCCTCAGAAAAGGAGGATGAGGATGAGTGAAAATGCTTTGAGGTACTGAGTAGGGGGAAAAGTGGGAGCTTAAGGTGGATGACTTCTATTTTTCCTGTAAAATAGAAGGCAAAAATATTTCCTCAGAGAGCAATTGGTGTTGTTGGGGTCATTAGAAAATGTTCGGAATAGCCATTAAGGAAAGTGGGAAGGGGAGGCAGGGAAAGGTAAATGTTTTGTTGTGCAGCTACAAGGGCCCAAGGGACAGGTAGGTGGTATAATGGATAGAGTGCTAGACTTGGAGTAAGACCTGAATTCAAATGTGGCCTCAGACATTTACTAGCTGAGTGACCCTGGGTAAGTCACTTAACCCTATTTGCCTGTTTCCTCATCTGTAAAAATGAGCTGAAGAAGGAAATAGCAAACTATTCTAGTATCTTTGCCAAGAAAACCCCAACAGGGTCATGAAGAATAGGATACAACTGAAACAACTGAGCGACAAAGGCCCAATGGAAATAAGATTCAAATTTTCATAGAAGACAGTTGGCAACAGAGTTGTGACTTCCTCCAGCAGTGTTCCATAGCTTGGAAGTACAAGAAGATTAGACAGATAATAGGGATAACCAGAAGCTGAGAACTAGCAGAGCATCAACAATTGTTAACCAGTGTTATTATTTACATAACTAGAGCCAGAATATTGTTTGGTTGTTTTCTTCACTCTGTATCACTTCACTTTTTCCTTTATCTGTCTAAATATTGAGCACTTATAATGGTAAAATAATTATATTCATATACCACAATTTCCTAAAATAATTCCCCAGTTGCTGGCAATAGCCTACTTCTTCCCCCCTCAATAGAACCTGAGATTTGGAAGGAACCCCAAATATTGAGTCCAAATCCCTACTTGACAAAAAAAATCCCTTCTCCAATATCTCTGGCAAGTGGTCATCCAGGCTTTGATTGAAAATCTAGAGAGAGAATTTTGCAACTCTGAAATTCTGAGGGAGTCTCTCTTCTTTAGAAGTTTTCCTTCTATCAAGCCTATCGGCCTCTCTTTACAATCTACCTATTGCCACTAATGCTATTAATACCTATGTAAAGTTAGGCCTCTTGTCAATATCCTTACAGTCTTTGTAATAGTATTCCTTGGTCAAAGGATATGAACAATTTTATAGCCTTTATTGCATATTGCCATAGAATCATAGAATTTCAGATTTGGGAAGGATCTCATTGGTCTATTTGAATCAATATCTGAATTAAATACTCTCATTACTTTTTTAGCTTCTGCTTGAAAATATCCAAGGAGAAACTAACTATCTCTTGAGGTATTCCATCCCGCTCTTGTTAAGCTTTCGTTGTTAATAAATTTTGTTCTTACATCAAGCCTAAATTGGTCTTTTTGAAGCTTCTCTCCATTGCTTCTAGTTTCACCCTTTGGGGTCAAACAGGACAAGTCTAATCCCTCTTCTAGATAATAGCCCTTCAGATATTTGAAGCTAACTAATGTATTGCTCTCTTTTCTTCTCCATGCTACACATCCTTAGTTTCTTCAGCAAATCCTTACGTGGCATGATCTTGGGGCTCTTCAGCAATGCTTTCCAAAATGGTTATACCAATTCACAGCTCCACCAGCAGTGCAGTAGTCTGTCTTGTTTCTTCAATGTGCCTGAAGCATTGGATTTTACCATTTTAAAGTACTATTGACAATATAATGGGGTTAAGGTTATATTTCAAAATAATTTTAATTCTCATTTACCAGATTATTTGAGCATTTAAAGAATTTTTCAGGTGGTTGGTTATGTTTTCCCTCACCCTCAAACTGACTTCGTATTCTTTAATTGAAGAATAAATTTTACTCTCATAAACTTGTCATTTATTCTCTGGGCCTGAGTTTTCTAATCTGTAAAAGGACAGTGTCATACTAGGTGAGTTTGTCTCTTTGTGCTTAAAAATCTATGATCTATGTAGAGTTCAGATACCAGACTTTTATCAGAAATATTTAAAGATTTTCTCATCTGTTTTTGTTTCCTTCTTTTTAAAATCTAGGTTGCTCTTTGTTGTGAAAGTCCTTTTTTATAATCAAATTTTTGTCTCCCAAAATTTCTTTTTTTTCAGGTTAAAAATTTCCTGTTTCTGTAATATATATGTATATACATTGACATATATATGTCTTCAACTAATTATTTTATGAACATTTTATATTAGATCATTTATCTACGAGAAATTTATTATACTGTATGATGGGAGGTGTAGATTTACTTGCCTTTTTGCCATTGTTAACTGAAAACAGCATATTTATTTTAAAAATAATATTGTTTTCAAGGTTTCAAATGATTCTAATAATTTGGGAAGTTTTTGTAAATTATGTTTTATAGGGGGAAACTAAGGAAATATGTTCTCTTTTGACTGCTCAACATTCCATTTTCCCAGAGGTCTCCTTTCAAGTATTTATGCACACCATAAGTTATAAATTTATGAGATTTTGACAGGCCAGGGGCTTTCTTGAGTGGGGAAATCCTCAGAGTTATATCTTGTATCTTGGGTACCTTGACTCAGATCTACATACACAACATAGTACGTGTAGAAGAAGGAGTCTGGATAGAAAAAGAGAGAAACTGAATAACAGCTAAAAGGGAGAGCATGATTTATATAAATCTCTGTTAGCTAGTTGGCACCGTGGATAAAGTGCTGGGCCCAGTTAGAAGGATCTGAGTTCAAATGTAGCTTCAGGCACTTACTAGCTATGTGAACCCTCAACAAGTCATTTAGCCTCTGCCTCAGTTTCCTCATGTGTAAAATGGAAATCATAACAATACCTACTTCACTGGGTTGTTGTGAGGATCAAATGAGAAATTTGTAAAGTGCTTAACACAGTGCCTGACATACAGTAGGTGCTTAATAAATGCCTGTTTCCTACTCCCCCATCCATCTGTTTTAAGATAAGACTATGTTTAAGTGTCTATGGGGGCCTATATTCCCATGCTGACTTTTTTGTAGTCAACAAAATAAAAAATCTGATGGAAATTTTCTTTAAATTATATTCCTATGTTACTCTCTGGCATAACGTCGTTGATGTTGGATGACAGATGCCTTGCTACTGAAGACTTTCCCACACACACTACATAAATAGGGTTTCTCTCCAGTATGAGTTCTTTGGTGTCTAGTAAGGGATGAACAGTCAAAGAAGGCTTTCCCACATTCATCACACTCATAAGGCTTCTCTCCAGTATGAATTCTCTGATGTACAGTAAGGGATGAATGTATAGAAAAGGCTTTCCCACATTCATCACATTCATAGGGTTTTTCTCCAGTATGAATTCTCTCATGTACAGTTAGAGATGACTGATTAGAGAAAGCTTTCCCACATTCATCACATTCATAGGGTTTTTCTCCAGTATGAATTCTCTCATGTTCAGTAAGAGATGAAGGATTAAAGAAGGCTTTCCCACATTCATAACATTTATAGGGACTTTCTCCTGTATGAGTCATGTGATGCCTCATAAGTCCACTTCTACGGCTAAAGGCCTTCCCACATTCATCACATTCATATGGTTTCTCTCCAGTATGTGTTAGCTGATGTCGAGTTAGGTTGCTTTTCAGACTGAAGGCCTTTCCACATTCATCACATTCATAGGGTTTCTCTCCAGTATGAATTCTGTCATGTTCAGTAAGAGATGAATGTTTAGAGAAGGCTTTTCCACATTCATTACATTTATAGCGCTTCTCTCCCTTATGAGTTCTTTGATGTCGAGTAAGGGATGGTCGGTCAAAGAATTTTTTCCCACATTCTTTACATTCACGGTCTCTTTCTTTAATGGAGCTTTCTGTGAGACTGATTGACAACTTCTTCCATTTTTCCTCTTCAGAGTTTTCCTGATGCTTCTCTAATCTACCCTCAGAAAGAGGAATTTCTCCAAAAGTAGGGTCTAGAGAAACAAATATCTCAGGTAATCCAGCTTCTTCAGAAATATTCTCATTTTGAGTTGACTGTTGGGTGTCAGGCCTACTCTCCCAGTCTGGAACCAAGAGAAAAAACAAATTAATCTATTCTCTGTGCTGTAAAAAAGCAATGCTACATCAGGAAGAAGATAATAAAACAGAAAATAATGCCTACTACGTATCTCTGGTATTGTGACCTCCAAAAACAGTCTTGTAATAAGGAAAGAGGCTAAGAAGTGGAAGAAGAGAATGGAATAGGAAATAGAAGTAGAGGGAGGGTAGCTATATCATCAAATAAGGTGAACAGAATACAAAGTGCCTATTCAAGAGTAAGGTAAAGGCACTCAAGAGCTGTGTTAAGTTTGGGGGATAGTGATAAATAAGAATAACAAATAAATAAGAAACAATATCATCAGGGAAAATGAACTTTCAGTAAGTACGGAAAGATAGTCCCTTGAAAGCATGAGGAAAAGAGAAGAAATGGCAAGTAGGAAGGATAGCCAGAGGTTAAGAATTATACCTTTTCTTTTCCAAAAAAGTTAGAAGAAAGTTTTATCTCAATAAACTATTGTGCTGTTTCTCCCACTGAGTTCCACAAATCTAGTTCTTTCTCACCTGGAGAGGAATTTCTTGGGACCTCTCTCTCTCTGGCTTTCTGCAAACTGAACATCCATGGCTCTTTCCCTTGCTCCAATCTGAAGATCACATCTGGTTTAGATATAGGGAATCCTGGTTGTACAGAAGAATATAAAACAGCTTATGGGGACAAAGAATTGACATGGATCCTCTGACAGGATGCACTTGTGTTAACTTACGAGTACTTCATCACCTACCTGTCTTTCTTTAAACATAATTATTGGTGTTTTTTGTTGTTGTTTTTTACATTATAGTCAACAAAGCAACCTTGCTACACTTTGCATCTGGAGTCTCCTACCTAGCTCCTAAGGAGGAGGCATTTATATTTCTCTGTATTTTGGAATTAAGAATGTTTCATGCAGTTAATTTCTTTTAATACCTTTGGATGTCATTTTCATTTATATAACTGAACTCTTTGTGTATATTGTTTTCTTGATTCCATTTTTTCATTCTTCATCACTTAACATAAGCTATCCCATTTTTCCATGAATTCCTCATACCATTTCTTATAGAGTGATAATATTTGATTATATTCACATACCACAGTCTGTTCAACCATTCTCCATGTCCATGGATACCCATGTTATTTTCAGTTTGTTTTTTACAGAAAGTCCTGCTGCAAATATTTTTACATGCATCTTTCTATCACTGACTACTTTGAGGGCATATATCCAGTACTGGAATCAGAAGTCAGAGACCCTAATTAGTGGAGATGGGAATTAGTTAAACAATTCCTGAAAACAATTTGGAATTATAGAAGAAAAAGTCACTAAGATCAGCTATTCTTATATAATTCTAAATCGTTTCCCACTACTACGTGAAACACCAACAGTGTTTGAGTGTCTGTGATTTCCCAAACCCCTCTGCCACTGACAATTTCTGTTCTTTATCACCTTTACTAATTTGATGGCTGTAAATTAAAACTTCAGAGCTGTTTTTCTTATTGTTTATAATTGAGGTATGTTTTCCATATGGGTCTTCATTATTTCTTTTGAAAGCTGTTCAAATCCTTTGATAACTTACACTTGTCAATTTTTTCACTCACACTACATCTCTGGATCACTTTTCCCCTTCTGGAAACAAGAAGCTCAGAACTTTGCCATTCAGCTATATAAAGTGTAATTATGTTCCCTTTATTCCAGCCCCTACACCCAACCCCCAGCTGGTATTAGAGGCATATTATGACCCAAAACATTGCCTAACTCTGCCCCTGTCTACCCCACTTGTCCTCCAATATGCACATTCATTCTGACACAAAGAATTTCTACAGAGTGACAGCCTACAACTTTCGTATTCATTAATCTATTTAGCCTTTCATCCTCCCCAGACATGGTCAGTTCTGATGCAAACATAGATCTCCTCCTTCTGTACAAAGATTCATTATCTCTAGCCACGTCTGTAAACCTGGGGCTTTTTGACAGCTTCTGTCCTAACTTTTCCATATTCTCTCATTCAAGCTCTGTTGTCTATCTTACAAATGAAGAACAGGGAAAAAAACTGACTTGATCAGCAGGTGGCAGAACAGGTATCATAACTACTGGCCAATTGCCACCTACGGGGCAGCAGAAGCAATAAAGCATCCTGAGGGGAGATGAGGTAGCATGTGCCAGGAAAGTCAAACCACAACCTCTCCTCAGACCCTAATAGAGATAGGTGAGCACCCAGAGCCCCAGAGCCTTAGGAACAGAAGTGCCCTAAGGTTACTGGCCTTGTTTCCAGCCTGTACTTTGTAGCCATCACTGTGAAGAGAGGGCTCGCTTTCCTTGGCTTACTGTCACAATTGGGAAGATAAGGCCCAAGCTTAGGGAGTGACAGAACCCTCTATACAACAGGCCCTGCTTCCAGCCCATCGCCCCACAACCATCATCCCAGGAAGCATCCCCCGTAAAGATGTGACTGGTTAACTGCTTAGAAAAGAAAGTTCTTGCCACCAAAGTCCTTGGCATTGATGGTTTAAACATTACAAGTTGATATTCTCATCAGCTTTGCTGCTATACCCTAAGGATCTTTCCATCTGACTTTCTACTTGCAAGTGAAACCTGTATATAGTCTCCCCATTAGAAGCTCACTCCTTGAAAGCGGGGACTGCCTTGTTTTTCTGTTTGTTCCCTCAGCCCTTACAAAGTAAGTGGTTAATAAATGCTCATTCTTTGCACCCTCTCACTAATACCAGTATTGCAACTCTACTTTCTACACCCACTCCAGATATTAACATCACATCCCTATGAGTTTCTAATAACATACCTGGGCTATTTACCTGTGTTAGAGAAGAGTCTGACTGCTCTTTTATGGACCATGTATTATTTAACAACTATGGTCCAGCTCGGTTGTCTTTCTGTCTTAAAGAAACAATTTTTCTTTCCTCTGTGGATTATCTCTGCCTAGGGTAGAGTTTAAGGAAGCCTGTATTTTTGAGTCCCCGAACGGAAACTGCAGTCACATTACATACGTACTATGATTTTTTTTTCAGTGTTTAGACAGTGTCTCCAATCTAACCATATTTCCCCACATTCACTGTACCTGTAAATGGATTTTTGACCTCCCGCCAGAACATCTATTTCATCTGTCAACTCTTCCTTCATTTTCCTTCCCTTTTACTTTTGCTCTTTCCTCTACTTGGAGAAATTCTTTTTCTCTGTTTTCTTCTTGTTTATTCATCAGCCTGCCCAGGACAATTTTGATCCTCAGTCTTCTTGAGTTTTTTTCTTGCTTCTTTCCCACTCCCTTTCACCAAGATACCTTTTCTTCTTAAACCAGCAATCCCCTGCTTTGCATCAGTCCATGCTTTCAAACCAGATCTTTTTAGGGATTCTAACAATGATGTTCCTTCACATGGATAGTACATAGATGTACTCTTTCCCACCCTAAAAGCTTCTGAGCAGGCATTGGAAATCCTGAGGATTGTAGATTCAGACTTTTGTTGTTATAGGGACATTATAAAGTAATTTTAGCCCTTTCTTTCAGAGCTCCACCTAGGAAAAAAGCACTATCCAAATATTCCATCAAAGTGAGGGGAGTGCTGCCTGCAAATTCCCTACATCATTACATTGGCAATATGGCCCTGGACTAGATCAATATGGGCACATCATGAGGGCCTCTCTATTATCTTTAGTTTCCTTTGCCTCTACTCATCAGGGTGTCATGAACCTTTGGAGCATAGCCCCAGTAACAATGGTGAGCTAGGTGACTCAGGTTTCTATACCAAAAATATCCAAATGCTCAAAAAAATAAAATAGATAAAATAAAATAAAATAATAGTGAAATATAAACTTAAACCTATTACACCTATACAGTTGGCTGTTGGTAGGCCTTTGCTTCTCTTTTCTCCCAGACTGGACAGCAGCAGTGTGGTTAAGTGCTGTGGTCTTTGTACCATTAGAAAGCTCTGGAACCACAGGAGAGACCCAAAATGACATGACAAACAATACAAGAAAGCTCACTTGGGCACCACCTTGAAGGCCAACCCATTCGGAAGAGCATCACACAAAAAAGGGACTGACTTGGAAAAAGTTGGTACAGACGCCAAGCAACCCAACTCTGCCATCAGGAAGTGTGAGAGAGTTCAGATGATTAAGAATGGCAAAAAAATCACTGCCTTTGTTCCCAATGACTGCTGCTTGAACTTTATTTAGGAAAACGATGAAGTTTTGGTTGCTGGATTTGGATGAAAAGGTCATCCTGTTGGTGATATTCTGGGAGTCTGACTCAAGGTCATAAAAGATGTTTCTTTTGCAGATGTGTCTCTTTTGGCCTTGTACAAAAGCAAGAAGGAAAGACCAAGATCATAAAAATTGTATGATGTCTTTGTCATAGTAAAAAATTTTCATGTAAAAATAAAATGTCTGCCTGTACCTGTTAGGCCCCAGCCAGAAGGGCTAAAGACTTCAGTTAAAAAGTTAACTTTAGTCATCCCTTAACCACTTGTGGGACTCCAGCTTCTCTAGAGGCACTGACCCTGAAGTCATTCAAATACTTTCCCTCAGGCAAGTCTGCTGTTCCACCACTTAAAACAGAACAAAACAAATAAAAAACACCTACACAGCAGATGCTATACCGCATCATACCTCATGACCACCTATGCCAAACATTCTAAAGTGACCAGAAAAGGGGGAACTGCCTTCCTGAGAAATGCTAATTCCAGTATGGTCCCACCAGCACAGACTCATCAGCACTTTACCACTAGCATCTGAGGTTGGTTTGTGGCATGCCCCGCCCATCACCTCTGCCCTCAGCCTTCTCTCTTCCATGTGGAGACTACAAGGAGATCAGAACATTTTCATACCAAAATCTGGTTAAGGTCTCCATTGCAGTCCTGGACAACTGACTGGTATACATGAATCAGAGAGATGGCAAAATCCAGAACAATGTCCAACCCATAATGAACACTCTGACATCCATTGCTGGGAAAAGAGTTTCACAAATATTTATGTCCTAAGCTTTTCATTGGGTTAGGGTGACAGGTCTCAGCCACATTAAGTCTCAACAAAGACTTGTTCTCACCTTTCTCTTCAGAGCACAGAATTATTTATTCTCTCTTAAATCTTTTAACCAACACTAATATCCCAGTCCTTCATTCTGTATGCATTAAGTATCTGCTCCAAGGTCTGTCTTTACAAGGCAGGATCTAATATACCTACAAGATAGCTGCACTTCAAGATATTACCAACTTCAAGAAACTTGTAGACTGAGAAATTGTAGACTTGGGCACAACCTTCATCTTCCATGAGCAATTTGTCTGCTTTACAAAACCTAATACTTTTGTTCTGTAAGAGATGAGAAACAGAGAATCTTTGTCTTATACTTGAATTCCAAACACTTAATTTCCAAAGTACAAGATGAAGGAGGCATGGCTAAAGAGCTATGCATCTGAAAAAAAAGATCAGGAAGATCTAGTAGCATGAAAGCTCAGGATGAATCAATAATGTGATCTGGCCACCATAAAAGATAATCTTGCTGTATTTTGTGGTGGTCTGGCCACATCTGGAAGAATATAGATAAAGTGGAGTGCATCCAGAGGAGGACAGTCAAGAGAGTGAAGGGCTTTGAGTTCACACCGTATGACTGATGAAAGGAAACAAAGATCTTTGCCTGGAGAAGAAAAGATATGGGCACTGGGGCTGTGTTTGTCCTTCATTTTCAAAGGGGACCATGACATCAGGGAGATGATGACATGACTTGTAGTTCACTTGGATTTGAATGAGGTAGGGCTGTGCAAGGTCACTTTTTCCTCCAGAGCCATCTCGGTCCAATGACCAGATATTCTTCAGGATGACTGGAGGTAGCACAGGATGCCATGGGAGACCCTGACCCTTTTAAGCTAAGGTTTTTTCAGATGCTTACTTTGAGTGAGGTAACACCCATTCAGTGAACAGGCCTCTTTAAGAATCAAGTCAAGAGATGGTCCCTTTAATAAAAAAAAAAAATCAAACTGGGAGGAGAAAACCTTCAAGGTTGCTGGTCAAAAGAGAAAGTTACTACTGACATTCACTCTGGGTCAGGAGGGCCCAAAACATAGCCATTAAGTGGAGCTTGTTCTTAGAGGGAACAGAGAAGAGGAATACTGGTATGATATCTGATTTCAAGTATTTGAAGGGCTTTCCCATGGAGGAAAGTGTGGCTGTATGGGTAGAAATAGGGCTAACAGAAAGAAGTTGGCAAAGAAGCAAATTTAGGCTCAAGATAAGAAAAACCTTCGTAACAGAACTCCCCAAAAGCAGACTTGAAAGGTGGTGAGTCTCCTTCAGTGAAGATCTTCAAGCAAAAGCTGAGTGGTCACTTCTGTGGCAAGAACCTTCTGAGAGGCTTCCAACTCCAAGATTCTGTGAATCAAATTACCTTAGAGCTAGAGAGAACTAAAAGATCTAATTCAACCCCCTTTGTTGGAAAGAAAGCTTATGGTAAAAGAGGTGAAGGAATTTGCACAGGGTCTAATGATTAGCAGGGTGAGACTTGAACTCAGGCTTCCTGACTCTTCTTTCCCCTACACCAGGGGTAGGGAACCTGCAGCCTCCAGACCACATGTAGGCCCCTAGGTTCTAAAGTGCAACCCTTTGACTGAATCTAAACTTCACTGACCAGATTTGTTTAGATTCAGTCAAAGGGCCATACCTGAGGATGGAGAAGGCCATATGTGGCCTGCAGGCTGCAGGTTCCCTACCCCTGCTGAGCTACCTCCCTATCCAAAAAGGATATGATAGAAAAGCCCAGAAGGAGCTGTGGTAACTTCTTAAGGAGGTTCAGCCTTATCTTTCCAGAAAGCAGATATGTGCATTCTTATCTTAGGTGAAAGCCCTTGACCTGTAGGAGAAGAGGACAAGGAAGTTACAGTCTCAGGAACAGCATAATCCAGCTTCTTAATTTCAACATAAGGTGTACATTATTTTCATCTGTTAAGGAGGAGAAATACTTTTTTTCTCAGCCAAAAAAATATTTGATATCTCTCACCCAAACCCTGAACCAAAATTCAGGTAAGAAATTCAGAGGCTCCATGGTTTTTACCAGTTCTCTTTGATACCCTGATAACTCCAGAACTGCTATACTTGGCAGCTCAGACCCTCCCCTACCCCACTTCTTGCTTGGCTTATTTCTTCATAGGTACCCCTTGCCTTCACTTTCTTTATATGCCACACTTGTTATCAGTCCTATGTCATACTACCTTTCTTTCTTTGCTTAGTCTGGTTTTGAGATTAGGATGTTTCCATTCTATTTGAGATCAGGCTTCTTGTGATATTTCTCTGCCATTACAACTACCTCCTTCTCCTTTACTTTTGGTTCCTCTCATTTAGATTTAAAATATCTTATTTTTCTATTCCTTTCCCAGCTCTTGATCCAAGTTCTCTAGTTTCCCTGCAAGTCTACTGGATATTGTTCTACCTAATGTCTGCCTGAGTAGTTCTTGGAAGGTTGGACCCTTGCTTTGCTGCCCCCCTTCAGTTTTGAAGTCAGTAGGTAACTCCTTTCCCTCCTGCATGCCTCTTCAGTGGGCTCACCACGTCTAAATCCATGGGCTTTACCTTTCAGTCCTTCTTCCTGTTCTTATTCTTGATGCATTCGGACCTCTTAAGGTCCTAATCCTCTCCAAGACCCCACCCTTCACCTGGCCCCAGAGCAAACAGTAGGACCTCATGTTCACCTTCACAGTTACACAGCCTCACTGTTGTTTCAAAGCGGTTCCTACAGGTATCTCTTACATGACTATCCTTAAGACACACAGTCATGGTGAGACATAAAGAATTCCAATGCTAGCTCTGCATTCACTACTATAGTATTTAGCAGAGAAGAGAATTTTCTTGATTTAAGATGAATTCTGAATCCCAGAAAGAAACCATCCTTACCCAATGAGATGAAGTTTCTATAGTTCTCCAGCATCACATCCTTGTACAGGTCCCTCTGAGCAGGGCTTAGTTGCCCCCACTCCTCTTGGGTGAAGTTTACAGCTACGTCCTTGAATGTCACTGATTCCTAAAACACAAACACATTCTTGCTCACCCATAAAACTCTTCCTACACAATGGAAAAGTGAAAAAAGAGCATTTGGAAGGACTGATGGGATAGAGTGGTTCTGGTGACAGTAAGAACTCTGAGCAGGAGAGAATTTGGGGCATCTGACTTAAGGTAGGAAGGTATCTTTTCCATGCTAATATGCTTATCACTAAGCTCCAAAGAGGATGAGCTCTAGTCAAACAAACCTTAGTCCTTCATCCACAAGGAGGGGGATCAGGGAGACAGAGAAGTTCTATGATGATGAGGGGAAAAATGTCCACACTCTGGAAACTCTGATTTCATTTTGAAAAGAGTGTAAACTCAGCTTACCTGGGCTTTGGTTATCAGGGACACAGTAGCCATTCCCTCTTCAGCAGTTTTCTCCTGGAACAAGGCAGAGTTCTGAGAATGTAGGCCTAGAGGAGAGAAGAGGGGCAATGATTGTATCTCAGACCTCCAAGATTCACCAGGTTAGAAATATTTTAATAATTGAAGTATGTGATTTCCCTACTTCTCCACGCTACAAAGAAGGTCAAAGGTAGCCCAGGCACAGCAACCTTGCTCCTTCCAAGATCAAAGAAAGAGGAAAAGAACTCCTATGTACAAAAATATTTAGAACAGCTCTTGTGTAGTGACAAAGAACTGGAAACTAAGGAAGTGTTGATCAATTGGGGAATGGCTGGACAAATTATGGTATAAGAATGTTATGGAATGTTATGGGTCATAACAAATAATGAAAGTGGAACCTAGGAAGACCTGGATGAAGCGATGCAGAGTGGTCAGAGGATACAATAACAACAATAACATTGTAAAAACAAATGTTGAAGTGGTGTCCAACTACAGTTCCAGAGGGTTGACAATGAAGGGTGCCACCCACATCTGGACTGAGAGGTAATGGATTCAGGACACCAAATGAATTATGTATTTTTAGACATGGCCAACACTGGGATGTGTTTTGTCTGACTGTCTATATTTCTTAAATGGGTTTTGTTTTTCTTCTTTTTTCAGTGTGGTGGGGAGGAGGTAAAAAAGGAAAAAAAAAGCTTGCTAACTGAAAAAACAAATAAAAATTTAAGCAACATAAAGAAGAGTAAATTACATTGCTCCCACAAAGTGCCTGGTATGTTGACTATGTCTGTCTCATAGCACATCACTAGATGGACCTCTGTTTTTGTCAGAAACATGATGGAAATTAGTATTTCTGACCCCAGGGCTGCCTGATATGGAAAACAGCAGCCAAAATCTATGTGTCTTATTCACCTGCTCCTTTAATGAGGGAAAATATTTCCAATTTCTTTCCTGACTCAGAGTTAAGAGAAATCACGACTCTGACTTCCTTAAAGTAGCCTAATAGATATAAGACATTAGTATAAGGAAAAGAGTAGGAAGATAGAACTGGAAATCAGGGAATCAATATGGTTCTGTCTCTGCAGTTTAGTATTTGTATGGCTTTTAGCAAATCACTCCACCTATCATTAATCTATAATGATCCAATGGAAAGGCAATATGGTATATTCGAAAGAGTTGCTAGACTTGGAGTAAGGAAAATCTTAACTTTAAAGCTTATTATATGGCTCTAGGTATGTTAGTTAACAGCAAGTATGGTGGATAGAGCTCTGGACCTGCAGTCAGGAGGACCTGAGTTCAAATGTGACCTCACACTTTACTAGCCATGTGAATCTGGGCAAGGCACTTAACTCTGCCTCAGTTTCCTCATCTGAAAAATGAGCTGGAGAAGGAAATGGCAAATTACTCCAGTATCTTTGTCAAGAAAACCCCAAATAGGGTCACAAAAAGCTGGCCATGACTGAAATGTACAACACAGTTAATTAACAAGTACCTATTAAGTAACGACTATGAGCCACGTACTGTGTCAGCTTCTGGGTATAGAAAGTCAAAAACAAAACAATCCCAACCCTCGAATAGAATTTCCATTTCAGTGAGGAAGACAAAATGCACATGTAGAAATATGTGTTATTCAGTCATTTTAGTCATGTCTGACTCTTTATGATCCCATTTGGGATTTTCACAGATGAGGAATTGAGACAAATAGAGTTAAGTGACTTGCCCAGGGTCACACAACTAATAAGAGTCTGAGGCCGAATTTGAACTCAGGAAGATGAGTCTTCCTGACTTCAGGCCTAGTGCTCTATTTACCTTGCTTCCTAGTCACCCCACATAAAAATATATACAAGGTAATGGGGGCGGAGCAGAGGCACTGATAGTTAGGAGTGTGTGTGTGTGTGTGTGTGTGTTCATCCAGTGCTGCCAAAGAAGACCATGCCATCAGAGAAATGATATGACTTGCACTTGACTTTGTTTTGAGTGAGGGAGGGCTGTGCAGGTCACCAGCCTCACTTCTCAAGAGCCATCTGAATCCAGTGACCAGATATTCAACAGGATAACTGGAGATGACTCAGGATGAGGCAATTGGGGTTAAGTGACTTGCCCAAGGTCACCCAGCTAGTGAGTGTCAAGTGTCTGAGGTGACATTTGAACTCAGGTCCTCCTGACTCCTGCACTGATGCTTTATTCACTGCACCACCTACTGCTCCTAGCTAGGAGTAAGAGAATTGGCAAAGACCCTATCCATGGAGGAGGCAGCAAAGGTGAAGGTGAGGAGGATCCCCCCTGGGGAGACAGCCTGTGTAAGGGCACAGGAAATGGTGTGTCCTAGTATAGGAACAGCAAGAAGCCCAGCTTGGCTAGACTGGGAGTGTCTGAAGGGGAGCAAAGTCTAATGAGACTGGAAAGAGGCTGCAGCTGGGTTGGGAAGGAATTTATTGTCAATCTCAGAGGGAATAGGGAAGCACTGGAGTTTCCTAAGCAAAGTAGGACACAGTCAGCTATGATTTAGGCACATCAGTCTGGATACCATGTGGATAGAGAGGGGAGAGAAGCCAACTGGAAGGATATTGCAGTAGTTCAGGCAAGAGGTGAATTCAGGTGGACCTGAATCAAGGTAAAATCCATGTAAGTGCAAAGAACAACACTGATGAAAGATGCCAGGAGGTAGAATTCACAAGGTTTAATAACTCCTTGGATAAGGAGGTGAGGATGAACACTACCCTTTTAACCACTTTTAACCACTATCAGCTTCATACTTGTCATCTGGCAATATGGGGACAATAGTATCTGTGGTACACAGGGTGAGGATCTTAAAAGCACTTTGCTAATAAAGGTGGCCAGCATTTATACAGCACTCGATTCTCATCTCCATCCTGGGATATAGGTGCTAGTATTATTTCCATTTATAGTTGAGGAAACCAAGGCAATCAGAGGTTAAGTGGCTTGTTGAGGGTCACACAGCTAATCTGAACTCATCTTCCTGACTCTGGGCCCAGCACTCTATCCCCTGTGCCAACTAGTTAACACAGATTCAGGCCCAGTGTTCTATCTACTACACTATCCAGCTGCCTTAAGGCCCTTAAGATTAGCTGCCTGCCAACCTTAAAGGATTAGATAATGCCAGCTATTCTGTTATAAAATGGGGACATTAATATATGACTGTAAAAAATGACAGTGATTCCACAAATCAGTTTCACTACTTTTTTAGTAACATGCTTCAAATACACCCTACCTACTAAAGACAATCCTTTTCTTAGAGTCATAGGTCAGTAAGTTAGTCAACATTTACTAAGTATCTACTAAGTAAGTGGCAGGCGCTGTGCTAATCTCTGGAGATACAAACAAAGGCAAAAGACAGCCCAGCCCTGGAGGGAGCTCAGAATTTAAACTGGGAGACAACAGATAAATATGTACAAACAAGTTATGTACACAGGATAAAGAGAAAATAATCAACAGAGGGAGAGTACTAGAATTATAAGGAATTAGGAAAGGCTTCCTGTAGAAGGTGAGATTTTATCTGGGACTTCAGGGAAGCCTGGAGGCAGAGATGAAAAGGGAAAGCATTCTACCCAGAGAAAATGTCTGGAATCGGGAGAGGGAGTGTTTTGTTTTAGAAACAGAAAGCAGGCCAGTGACACTGGATTGAAGAGTATGTACAGGGGTGTAAAATCAGAAAGGCTGGGGGAACTGAGTTATGAAGGGCTTTAGAAGCTGAAAAGAGAATTTGATCCTGGAGGTGACAGGGAGCCATGGAAGGTTTACATGCTTTAGAAAACTCACCTTGATGGCTGTGTGGAAGATGGACTGGAGTGTGGAGAAACTTGTGGCCTGAAGGCCAGAAAGAAGCTACTGCCACCACCCTGGTGTAGGCCCTTACCTCCTCACACCTAAATTACTGTAATAGCCTTCAGGCTGGTCTGCCTGCCACTAGTCTTTCCACGCATGTGTAAACACATGCACATATGTATACACACATGTATAGGCATTCATGCTCACACATCTACATGTTATTTATATGATAAACCAGTGGAAATTGTTTTTTCCCCATCTATGCCATTCAGGTTTATTATTGTACATGGGGAAACTAAAAAGATAATAGAATATGAAAGAAGATATGAGAAGTCCAATGCTGAAGCCTCCAATATGCTAATTCAGACCAAGGGGCAGCCAGGTTTACCAGGTCAGTCACAGCCACTTTGTTCTCCTCGACTCAGATTGGTCTGTTTGTTGGAAGATGGTCATTTTACTATCTCCTTATTGTTTTCTGGATATTATGCTCTCACCCAAGTTCCTAGGCACAATGGTTGAGAAATATTCTTCTACTGGCTATAACAGGACTGCTTCTGTATAAATCTTAGGCCGCCTTCAACCAGAGACAGAGCTCAGAGATGGGGTCTGCAGAAGCCCTGAGAGGGGATCCCTTTCCCCCTTCTTGGTACTGGAATTCCCCGAAGGTCTACTGAAAGTAGAAAGAACTTGGCCCTGGAGAGGAGATGAAAAAATGGATTTCACTGCCTTCTTTGCAGACGTAAAGGACTACGGGTGTGGAACACTGTTAACTTAAGGTGCTGGTCAGTTTTGCTGAGCTGTTTGTTTTGTATTTCTTACAAGGGATGGTTTCCTGGATAGGGAAGGTGGGGGAAATATTTAAGAATGAAAATAATATAAAACCAAAATACGTTAATGTTTTAAAAACAGAGTGACTTCTAAGATTGTATTTTGGTGCTGAATGGAATACTTCTCTTTGGGAGTTTAAATTTTATCTGCAAAGCCAGAATTTAAGGTTTCAGGGGAACAACTAAGGAAAGGATAGGGCTTCTCTCTTTTCTTGGGGGTTGGAGGATTTATCCCTTGCAGAGAGCCAAGCCTCTGCCACCCTAGGCTGGATTACTGTAAGTTTTGCCAAGGTACAGAAGGTACATAAAGTCAGTTATGGGGGACTCCCCAGCCACTGGGTAAAATGCAGTCGTGCTGGAGAGATAGGCTGAGTCCATAGCCAAATCACGAAGGGCTGCCCTGAGGAATCGGAACTCTGTTTCGGGGGGTAACAGGGAGCCACCGCAGCTTCTTGAGCGGGAGAGTGACAGGTGTGACATGGGGCTGGGCTTGTGAAGGGGAGGGAAGGGAGGGACCGCACGCTCTGGAGCAGAGAGCCTAGGCTTGGGGAGTCCGACGACCTCGGTCCGATTCCCGTCTCTGCCACGGACAGACTGAGCGACTCTGGGCTGGACTTGCCTTCTCTGCGCCTCAGTTTCCCCATGTGTCAAATGTGGATCCTCGAGCCCCAGACCTGCCCGGTGTCCTCAGACCCCACTTCCCTCGGTCCGCGAACGCCCCAACAGACCGGCCTTTACCTCCGACCCAAGACGGTCCGGACAAACTGCTACTCTCCAGGTCCGACGCTGAGTCTGGAGGCCACAGACGTTACGGTCCGGGGAGGGCGCCGAGCTCTCGCCCCCCAGGCAGCTTCGCCTCCTGAGCCCAGACTGCCTGGACCAGCCACGACAGGGGGATTCTGGGGGATTGAGTCTGAGTCCGGAGTCGCGCGGCTCTCTGGGAAATGTAGTCCGGATTCCACCTGCGCAGTCGCAGTGGGCAGACTTTCCGACGGGGCCGGGAGAAGGGGGAGGAGCGCGCTTCTCGGTTGCCGTGGTAACGGCCTCCGCAGCTCTGAGGAAAGAACCTCCTCGCTGCTGAGGAGGGGCGTGGCGGGGTCCCGCACGTCTCCGGCGGTGGGCCCAGAGAGTAGATGAGTTTTTTTCGGGGTTGATCCCTTTGGCCGATGCTCGGTTCCGCGGAGAGGAAGAGAACCCCCGGGGGCCGCCCCTGCCTGTCTTGGGGTGTTGGCCTTCCCGTCCGAGAGGTGGGGTGCGCTCCTGAGGCCGCGGAGCCTTGAGGCTGCGGGCCGAGCCGGCTCCCTGCCGTCGCGTCCCGCAAGCCCCGAGGCCCGCGGGAGGGCAGGCGCCCCGCTCCGAATTCTTCAGAAGGAGAAGGCCGACCCCCAGGGCCCTCTCCTACGTGGTCGGAACCCCAAGCCCGACTCCAGCGAGTCAGCCACCACGCGCGATCCCAGGATTGTGTGTTTACACACGAAGGCAGCCAGACAGCGCTTATCAGCTCAAATTAAAAGACGTCAAATTAAAAAAAAGCAGTTTAAGACAAGATACCCCATGTCCACAATGCCCACCAGTGCCCACACTTACTGGGCAGAAAGCATCCGCACAGGAAACATCACCATGCAAAACTGGACGCACGCATAGGTGGATGTGCGGCCAAGCCGTTACATTTGTTGAGTATCGTCATTAGTAAGCCTATGTTAATACAATCTTCACCTACCGAATAAGAGAAAATACGTATTTTCATAATTCTAGCAAAAGCAGCTAGGTGGTGCAATGTCTACAGCACTGATCATAGAGTCAGGAAGACCTGAATTCAAAATGTCCACAGACATTTACTAGCCGTGTGTAACCCTGGGCAAGTCACTTGACTTGGCTGTGCCTTGGTCTTCTTAACTATAAAATGGGATATCGGTACTATTATGATCTAAGTTTAAGCCTACTCCTCCCATGGGTGCTGTGTGCATTTGTGGGAAGGAGTGAACCAGGTTCTTAGGAGAAAGTTTTCTATTAACTATCTTTACCATATTATATGAGAGTAGACTACTTTCTCATATACCTGACCTCTGGGGACCTGAGTCCTCCTCCTCTACCACCTCTACCACCACCACCTCCTCCTCCTTTTTTTCCAAAAAAGAGACAATGTGACATTTTTCAAATAAGACAATTTACTTTTGTCCTGTGCAGTTTTTATTTTTAATTTCTTGAAATATAGCTCTGGAAAACAGGCTTTTAAAAAAAACCATTATATTTTAAATGGGGCTACTTGACTATAGCCAAATCCTTTGGCTTTCACTGAGTGGTCACTGATAGACTCAGTCCAAGTCTCCATAACTCATTAGTTAAGTTTTGATGACTTAGAATGAGTATAAATAGCAATCGTTTCCTGTTCTGGCCAAAATCTATGAAGGTCTTCCCCTTCCAGATTGCTATCTTTGGGATGGTAAATTGGGCCATCTTTTGTCTCAAGTCTTACCTACTCCTTAGTCTCTGAATGGGCGTGGCCTCAGACAAATTGGGACCTGGGAAAGGCCTTAATTTAGAAAGGCCTAGGTCACCCATTGCATCCTGGGCCATTGACATAGGTCCTAACCTTTGCCTTGCCACTAGACTCTGATGACTCAGAGAGAGTGAGTCTGATGACTTCAGTCAGCTCTCCCTCACTCAGATCAAATTTAGGCACAAGTCAAGACATTGAGCTCATGATGTAATTGATCGTCTTCAAAACAGAAGGACAAACAATCAAAAATGCGAGGCCAAGGCACATGAGTGGATGCTACCAATGTGCTTACTTTCATAATCAATCAATAAGCAATTCTTTTTTTAAAATTACTTTTTTATTTTATTTTTTAAGATCAATTTGTTTTCAGTTTTCAACAATCACTTCCATAAGTCTTAAATGTTCTCCCCCTCCCTCCATGAGATGGCATGCAATCTTATATGGGTTCTACACATATATTCTTATTAAACACATTTTCACATTAGTCATGTTGCATAGAAGAATTAAAACGAATGGGAGAAACCATGAGAAACCAAACCAAAACATAACACAAGAGAAAATAGCCTGCTTCATTCTGTATGCTAATTCCATGGATCTCTCTCTGCATGTGGGTGGCATTTTGCCTCGAGTTCTTTGGGAATGTTTTAGGTCCTTTCATTGCTGTGAAGGGCTAAGTGTCAGAAACAGTTCTCGCACACTGTGGCTGTTACTGTGTATCATGTTCTCCTGGTTCTGCTCCTTTCATTCAGCATCAGTTCATGTAAGTCTTTCCAGGCTTTTCTGAAGTCCTCTTCAACAGGCAATTCTTAAGAACCTACTATATGCCAGGCACTGTATGAAGTTCTAAGTCTACAAAGATGGAGTGAAGATTAGTTGGTCCCTGAATAATTCATCCAGTCCTCCCCCCAGCCCTTTTGATAAAATCACAGAAAGGGCAGAGAAAAGAAGGTGTTAATGTGTTAAAAGAGTAAAGATCATGCCATGTTATCCCTTTATTCAGTGTGAAAGAATTCTCCTGGAAGAAATTAGAGGGGAAGCTGGCTATTTGTTAGCAAAAGACTGGTCACCTCCTAACAGCTTTTAAAGAATCAAACTTGCCAACTTTGTCGAGGAGAGTCAAGTCAAGTCAGGGAGTAAATCTGTGGCAATGTGATCCTAATTTCTCTATAGAGGGCAATTGAAAGGGAGAATTTTCTCTCCTTCCCCTCCCATTTACTCTGATATTTTGCAGATGTTAAGAAATAACACATTTAGAAGGGAGTAGAGAGACATTCAGATCTAAAGATTGAGGGGTGGGAAGCAGCTCCAAGGACTTGACCTGCTCCATCTTAATAAATGCCTTTGCTTTCAGAGAATTATGTCTACTGGCTGACTTTTTTGTCCTTCAAGTTTTATTGATGTTTTGTTTTTATATGACATTTATAGATCATTCCCACTTCATCCAAGTTCTTTTTTTTGGAGGAAAGCTTTTAATGTAAAACTTTGCTCTGTTAAATCAAATGTTATCATCTTTGAAAAAAAGATGTGAAGTCTTAAATTTCATGTTATATGCATTAACAATAGCAGATTTTCTAAATAGCATGATCTTAGGGTAAAAACTGTTGGGAATGGCGAGTTTCACACTTTTTTTCCTCTCTTTCCCTCTCTGTCTGTCTGTCTCTGTCTCTCTCAAACACACACACACACACACACACACACACACATACACACTCCCCCCGCCCCCACACCCCACCCTGTGTCTCCCTGGAAAATCTATTCCTAAACAGAACTAAGAGGAATTGGGGTGGGGGAGGAACTGCACAAGTTATACAGCAAAAATTCTGTATAAGACAGGATTGATTTTCAACCTTTTACCTTCATTTTTTTAAAAAATTATTTTGTTTTCAGTGTTCTACAATCACTTCTATAGATTTTTTCCCCCCTTCCTCCCCCTCCTTCCCTACCTCCCCAATCTCTCCCTGAGACAGCATACAATTTTATATAGGTTCTACACATACATTCCTATTAAATACATTTTCATCTTAGTCATGTTGCATAGAAGAATTAAAATGAATGGGAGAAACTATAAAACAAAAAAAAATATAACACAAAAGAAAATGGTCTGCTTCATTCTGCAATCAAATTCCATAGTTCTTTCTCTGGATGTGGACAGCATTTTGCCTCAAGAGACCATAAGGAATTTTTTAAGTCCTTGCATTGCAATGAAGTACTAAGTCTACTAGATAAATTCCTCGCACACTGTCGTTGATGCTGTGTACAAAGTTCTCCTGGTTTTGCTCCTTTCACTCAACATCAGTTCATAAAAGTCTTTCTAGGCCTCTCTGAAGTCTTCCTGTTCATCATTTCTTATAGCATAATGTATTCCATTACATTCATATACCACAATTTATTCAGCCATTCCTCCTGAAAGAAATGCCAAAAGGAGAAGCCCCAAGAGTGTCATAGCCAATTTAATTTCTTTCAGGAGGTAACCAGATTTATTCTATTGTTCTCTGGTTCTAATAGATCTGGACAGTTTTCCTTTATGATTTCTTGAAATACAGTGTCTTGCTTTTTTTTTTTATCAAGGTTTTCAGAGTGTCCAGTGATTATAAATTATCTCTTTTTGACCTGTTTTCGAGGTTGGTTGTTTATATCTATATCTTACATTTTCTTCTATTTTTCTAATCTTTTGATTCTGTTCTACTATTTATTTTTGTCTTATGGAGTCATTGATCTCTGGTCTATTTTAATTTTCAGGCAATCTATTTCTTAAATACCATTTTCTCTTCTAGGCAACTAATTCTTCTTTCAATTCTTTCAGAATTTTTATTTTTATTTTTTTTTATCTCTTGCTTCATTTCTTCTTGGTGTAATAGGGATTTGGCACATGTTTAAAGCCCTTCTGTTTGCTAAATTGATACAAGTTCTCCAAGTGGAGAACTCTCAGGAGATGGCTTCTGGGAGAATTGTGATGAGTAAGGGAAGTGCCTACAAGAGACAGTGAAACATCAATTGATGTTCTGTAACTGCTATTGATAGGCTAACCATATGGTTGAAAGGAGCCTTTCTCAGTTGTCTGCACAGCAGGAACTATAACTATCTTCAAAAAAGGCCTTGCATATACCAGATCCCTATTGCATACATATTCATGTAGTCCTGGTAGAAAAATCTATTTTTTTTCCCTTTGAGTCTCTACTTGTAGGTGTTGGGGAGCTAGGTGGTGCAATGGATAGAGTACCAGTGCAGGAGTCAGGAGGACCTGAGTTCACTTCTCACCTCAGACACTTGACCCTCACTAGCTGTGTGACCTTGGGCAAGTCACTTAACCCCAGTTGCCTCATCCTGGGTCATCTCCAGTTATCCTGATGAATATCTGGTCCCTGGATTCAGATGGGTCTGGAGGAGAAGTAAGCCAAGTGCAAAGTCAAAGTCAAGTGCAAAACAAAGTCAAGTGCAAGTCATGTCATCATTTCACGGATGGCATGGTCTTCTTCAGCAACACACACAGTGCAGGTGTTACAGAGCTACATTTGCAAATTTTTTTTTTTTTGACGCTTTCCAGCTTTAGCTTCTGAATTGGGCTTTATTCCAGGACCAGTTAACTCTGCTTGGTCTCACCTCAAATTCCCTCAGTTCTTATGGTAATCTCTGCTTCCTGAGGTTAGGCCCTCTACCCTTCCAATACCCCTTTAAGATTTAGGGTACTGGATCATCAGGGTGCTCTGTGGATCCCCAGGACAGAGTATTAGCAACTTCAGAGATTGTGGTTGCCCAGGTCTGAGCATTGTGTCACCATGCCGGTATGCTGTCTTTGGCTGCTCATTGGGGCTTCTAAAGTTCCCACCCTATGCCTTTTTAACCAATCTTAGTCTTTCTTAGGGGAGGCCTCCCTTCTTGCTGCCCCTAGACAGAAATCCTGACTGCACATGTCCTGTCTCAAAGGTAGCATTGACTTTGTTGTGAGGATAGGGCTCTTTCCTCTTGCCTGGAGGTTGTTAGCTAAATTTCTGTAATGTCCTAGGAAGAAAAATGTCACTTACCACTTACCTTAGTTTTTCATTGGATTTCTTAAGCGGTCTTCAGTTTGGAGTGAACTTTGGATTTTAATTAGGCATGTGGGAATTGGGCAGCCTGTCTCATATTCAGGGAGTCATCTTGGTTGAAAGTTTTAGACATTTATTCCTGCTGCCACTATGATCCCTCTTAGAAAACCAATAGCTCCTGAGGACCTTTTCTCACTCTTCATTCTTCTTTACAGCACTGGATATTGCTGATCACGTGACCCTCCTGGATTTTCTCTCCTCACTGAGCTTTCGTAACACTGCTCTCTCGGTTCATTTCCTACCTATTTGATGATTCCTTCTTTGACTGCTTTGCTGTATTGACATACATATTCCACCTCCTTTCAGTCTGCCCCCAAAGTTCTGTCCTAGGCTCCTTTTTCTTCTCTTTCACTTGGTGGCCTCATCAGCTCTCATGGGTTCAGTAGTTATCACCAAGTAGATGATTCCCAGACCTCTATACCCAGCTCTAGAGACTCCTGAGCTTAATCTGTTACCACTGATTGCCTATTATACATTTTGAACTGGATGTCCCAAGGTCATCTCACACTCATTTATATTTCTCCCCAAATAAACTTATACCTTTTCCCCTGACCCCACTCCTCTTAACTGTTTTTTTTCCTTTTGCTCTATTTCTTTCACGGTCACCAACATCCTTCCAGTCTCTCAGGTTCAAAACTTAGTGTGGTGTTTACAAAGGTTTGAGAGACCTAATTTCTGGGTAATTTATTCATTTTCTTAATGATGCCAGCATTTTAATAAAAGGATGATCATTTGGCTGCCTCTCTTAGACCAAAGACCTCTCATGGTGATGGGCTCACAGTTTATATGCTCTAAGAAGGGGAGGTTCTCTGATGGTGACAACCAACTCTGACTTACAACGATCAGTGAGATAATGAATATTCTAATGGGGTGGGCTACATTACAATGAGGATCTTAGGGTACATGACGTGTGTCACCCAAATCTTGGTCAAAGAGACTTATCAATTTCCATATCACCTGTTTGACAAAAGGGAGAATCAACACTTCCCAGAGCTGTCTGAGCAAACACATTGCACCCATTAGCCCAAACTTAGAAATTCTTTTACTGTCTTTGATTAGATCTTGGCCTTACTACATCTTTGAGAGAGATTTCCCACACTAGTGGATTTCTGAATGAGGAAGTATAAAAGGAGAAAAACCTTGATCCTAATACAATAATTAATTATTAAACAGAAGAGAGAAATAATCATTTCTCCTCTTAGTGCTACACTTGGTTCCTCAATCTTCACACTCCAGTTAACCAACTGGATGATAAATCTTGTTAATTCCACCTCCATCATAATTCTCAAATCTTTCCCCTTCTCTTTACTCATAGTGCTACCACTCTAGTTCACTTCTTTATCTTCTCTCGCCTGGACTCTTGTACCTCCTCTTTGATAAGCTGAATCTTTCCAATTCATCTCCCACATAGTTGTCAGTGATTTTCCTTAAACATCGGTCTGACCATGTTAATTCTCTATTCAATAAATTTCAGTGGTTTCCTGTTGCCACTAAGATAAAAAACAAGTTTCTCTGTTGGTATTTAAAGCCATTCTCAAATGCCCTCTGGTGTACCTTTCTGGATTTATTACACATTACTCCTCTTCACATTCTTTGGTCCAGCGAAAGGACCACAGGATATTTCATTTGCTGTCTCTGTACTTTTGCACAGGTTGGAATATGCTGCTGCCTTACTTCTATGCCTTAGATTCCTTAGCTTCCTTCAAGGCTCAGCTCAAGCACCATATCTGATATAGGGTGTTTTTTCCTGACTTTCTTTAGTTCCAGTTCCAAGAGAACATAAGCTCCTCAAAGGCATAGACTATTTAATTTTTGTATCCTCAGTGCCTACCACAGTACCTTGCACATGGCAGTCATTTAATAAATTTTTATTGATTTGAATTAACCCTAAGCATGTCACTTAAGCTTTTTGAGCTTCAGATTGTTTATGAGTAAAACGGGCACCTCATAAGATTGTTGGGAAGATCAAATATGTAAGCCATAGGTGGCTTTGGGGTGCTAAGCAGGCTACTAGTTTTCATCCACTGACCCTACAGACCTATGTGATCATGCTCAGACAACTGGCTACCATTTATGCTGAAATTATGATTTTATTTTAATCTTTCCTCAGCACAAAATATGGCAGCTGCCATTAAGAAAGAGAAAATACTCTCTTTCCACACCCTTCCTTTTAGTTACCTGAATATTACTGTTCTTACCAGCTGGAGATTTTGTTTCTTAGGAGTGTCTGGATTCCAAATTTATTGACAGGCTTAAGTTTCCTCTCCCCTCCCCTTTTGGCCAAAGGTTCCAAATTAGCTCCAAGCCCCCAGGTTCAGCCTGAACCAAGTATCATATCTCTTGAATACAAGGAACAATTACCTTCTCTTTATTTTTAAGTATCATATAAAACACAGGGGTGTATGGGGTGTTAAGAGAGGACTAGCATCTCTGATGTGAGGGCTTGCCAAGCCCTTTTTAGGGCTGTTCATACACCTTTGGTGTCCACCTAGCACCCAACTCTCACCTGTGGCTCCAAGAAACTCTAATATGTTCAGCAGTGATATCTTGGTAAAACCTTCTTAGCATTCAGGCTAAACCAGGTTGGGCTCACCAACTAGCCTCGAATCTGCTGGTAAGTTAGGGAGGATGTCTATCCCAAGCATGAGAAGACATCCCCTGGTGGAATGAGCAGAAGAGGACAATTTATTCTGAAGGTCACTGAGGCAGTTGAAGCAGGCATTTAGATTTTGTTCAGATATTGAAGATAACTAGGTCATGCATTGTATCCTGGGCCACCGATAGTCGTCTTGACTTTTTGTCTCGCCACTGGACTCAGTGACTCTGGAGGAGAGAGAGCCAACTTTGCCTCACTTAAATCCACTTCATGCATAAGTCAAGACATCATCTTGTGATGTCATAGGTCCTCTTCAAAATGAACACAAAGCTTAGCATTTCTATTGACCATTAAAATACAAACTGAATGTAAAAGAGATAAAGAACAGTTTCCCACCAACTGAACCCAAAAATGGACCAGATTTTGGTAGGAGGTGGGATGGGGTGGTCCCAGCTTTAGTTCTCTATTTCTGGCAAGTTCTTAGGGTCTATCTGTTAATAGCTCCTCTTGATAGCAGCTTGAGGTTTCTCCTCTTTTGAGAGAGGTCCAACCTTTTTGCAGTGTATTTGACTCCTTCTTTCCTGGAATCTTGGGATGGTCTCTGCTTGTTTGGCGTCTGTGTCTTACCCACCCCTCTCCCGTTAGGGCTAGTGTCACTGTGGGCACTTTACCCTCAGCACCGAATCTTCTCTTGTTGGTAACACTGTCCTTCTGCAGACAGCTACTGTCTCCCCTAGGCTCTCAGTTCAAGCTTCATCTGTAAAGTGCACACTTTGAATAACGCTCTCTACCAAGAATTCTTAAATCAGGTTCCACTGATCCCTGCCAAGCGAGGCAATGGATAGACTTGGGAGGAGTCTGTGAACCTAGCTGGAAAAAAAGTACAGCTTTATTTTCCCTAGCCCTTGGTTTCTTTTGTAATTGCATGTATTTTATATTATGAAATACTATTCTGAGATGGGGTCACTAGATTGTCGAAGTGGCCCATGACACAAAAAAGGTTCTGCTTTATATATTATTATCACCATCATAATTTATTATCATAATACATATACATACATATGTACACACAATTGTAACGATTATCGCCGACAACTGGAAGAATCCGCACACAGCAGAATAAAAGTTGAATAAATAAGGACCGCCGGTAAGCCTACCCACGTGGTTGTCCGCAGTCTTGGAGTCACTATATTTCAAAGCGACCGCGCCACCCAGATCCAGTGCTTGCGTCACTTCCGGTCTGTTCTTCTCGTCAATTACTTGGGTCCTTCTTCTTTGGGCTCCACGCCCGGGGTCCTAATCTTAGCATCTCCCTTGTAGTTAACCTAAAATGAGCCAGCCTGCGACGTTCTCAGGGACCGCCCCAGGAGTCCTGGTGTGAGAGGGTGGGATGGCGGGCACTGCTTGATGGCGAGGGCCCGCGGGGAATGAACGAGGGTCCTTTTCGCTCCTCCCCTCGCGCCTCCTCTGAGGCGCCTTTTCTCTCAGGCAGTATTTAGGCCACTAGGGGGCGGAGCCTGAGGCGCTAGCCGGGCCTGCGGAGATGGCGGCGGCCGTGGCTGTGCGGGCTGGCAGCCGGCTTCCCGTGTCTTGGGCTGCGGGGACAGGTGAGGCCGGCTGAGGTTGGGTGCTGGGCGAGGGCTAGGCGGGGGCGGTCGGGCCGCACACGCTCAGGGTCCCGCCCGGACGGAGAGAGACCCCAGCCGGAGGAGCGCTGCCCTGGGGGGGCCAGGCCGCTGCTTGGCGCATAGCGTCCGGTGGGAGAACCCGGGCTGTCCCGAGGACACCGGCCGGCCGGAGCCTGCCCGAGCTTGCTCGGGGCCTGCCACTCCCGGGCCGCCCTCCCTGGCCGGAGGACTGAGGGACGCGGAGCCCTGCGCGGGGCGCCGCGGTGACCTTGGGCCGGCCGTGGGGGCAGGGCGCGGTGCTGGTAACCTAGGGATTGCATCGTGGTTGTGATACCTCGGCCTGATAGCCGTGTGTGTGTCGTCTCGTTTGATTTCCACGGCTGCCTGGTGAGCCCGCGCTCAGGCCCCTCCGACCAGACCCAGGCTCAGAGACTCTGAGGGATAACGCCCGGCTTGTCCGAGGGGGCTGCACGCTCAGGCCCTTCTCATTCCGAGCCTTGTGCCTCCATCTGCCGCACTGTATCGTCTCTGAATTGAGAATCTTTGTTGTCCATTTATTCTGGATCATAGTGGAAGGCTGGCATGTGTAAAGGCTCGCCGCCTGTGCCAAGCGCTTTACAGTCACCTTTACAATTACGGTTTCACGTAAAGTGATACCTCATTTGACCCTCACAACAACCCTGGGAGGTAGGTGCTGTTATCATCCCCGTTTACAGATGGGGAAACTGAGGCAGACAGAGGTTAAGTGTCTTGCCCAGAGCACACAGCTTGGAGGTGCTTGAGGCCGGATTGAAACTTAGGTCTTCCTGACCATTGCTGCACCTAGTGCAGAGTAGCCTCTCCCCTTTTGGAAAGGCCATCTGGACAATCGGGATCACGTCGTTGTTTTGCGCAGTCAAACTTACTAGTTATGGCTTCAGTTTCTTGGCTTTCCCACAGACTCTGAAACGATTATCATGTTAGCTGTCCTTATCAAAAAGTCTCAAATCTGAACCAGAAGGATAAGTAAAACTGTTGGTTATAACGTCAGTGAAAGATGTTTAGTATTTTTAGCAAATTTGTCAGATTAATATTATTTAGGGCAGGGATCATATCCCTTTGAAAAGTAATTTGAAAGATTTCAGCCCCTCTTCTGTGCTTGATGGTAGCAGTTCAGAGGTGGGGTGAGGAGGGAAGCAATCCTTTACTGTTTAAGGGGAGTGTTCTTAAAGCAGCGGTAAGAGAGGATGGCAGTAGGGAGGGCTCTTGAGCCTTACGGCAACATTGCCTTGATTTATTTTCTATGTACTTATATGTGTGCCATACGTGTTTCACTTGGCATTTTTGAGGGTAGGGACTGTTTCATTTCTGTGTTTGCATCCTTAGTGAGTATACAGTGTCTGAAACATAGGAACTTCATGCATGTTTTTTATTAATTAATGATTATTTCCTCCTCCAAAAGGTAGAGGAAGCTGGGAGGAAAATTTCTATTCCTAATCTGACTGACCAGTATGGGGAAACTGATTGCTGGGATGGAAGTAATAGGAAGCTTGAGGGAAATGATCTTTCCATCTGAGAATTTGTAATAAGAGTAAGAATTGGGGGAGGGGAGAGAATAGGACAGCTGAGCAGAGTTTGACATATACTCTAGATTTTAGGAGAGCAGATTTCTGTGGGTTCAGAGAAATAAAAGGTCAGATAGCATAGACAGAGTTTTATAGGGGTAAACAACCTGTAAGAGATGAAAGGAAACAGTTTTGATGAGGACTAGAAAGAAAAGTCACCTAAAGAGAATGATGTGGATAAACAAAAGACTCATTGGCTGATTGAAATAAAATAACATGCAAACTTGGAAGCAAGAACAGATAACAGGGTGAATACAAACAAATGGCCCAGTGCTGTAAGTACTACTGTTCTTAATGAGTTGAAGTTGGCAAAGAAAGCAAAGAGTGGTAGAAAAGTTCCTTTAAAAAAGTCAAACTATATACTGAGGAAAAGGTAGAGTGAGATGGATAGGGCTTGGACAAAAAATTTATTCAATTCTTAATTTGTTTCTCTTTTCTTTGACAAATCTTTTGAACTGAAATGATGGAAAAATGGCTATTACAGAGTTGCTACCCAAGGTAATTAGGAATACAGTAAGAGAGCACTTGTCAGACATTTAATAACTCTTATTAAATACCTACTGTGTGCCAGTGTCTGGAGATACAACGACAAAAGTGAAATCCCATCCCCTCAAGGAACTTAATTTCTATTGGGAAAGATACCAGGTATATATGTAAATGTATTCAATATTTTTCAAAATAAAGGAGAGATAACATGGAATAGTGAATAGAGAGCTCCCCATGGAGCCAAGAAGACTCGGTTTCAGGTCCTTTTGATGCATGCTGACAGTATGAGCTGGGCAAGACATTAAACTCTGAGTGACATTGGTGACTTTCTGAAGACTGTAGGTTTCGGAGAAGATGCTGATCTGCACTGGTAGGGGAAGTTTCCTCACTCTGGAGTTTCCCAAAAATGAAATTGAGGATCCAGATAAAAAAAATAATCCAAAATGTATACAATAATTTTTTGGGAGAGGCATTGTCAGCTGGTGGAGATCAGATCAAACCTCTCAAAAGGTGGCAATTAAGTTGAACCTTCAAAACAATTAGGGATTCCAGCAGCCACTACAGAGGCCTGAAAATGAGAGATGGAGGGTTATATGAAATTATATAATAATATATTGGATAGCTGGATCAAAGAATGTGTAGAGGATGGGTAATGTAAGTCTGTAAATGTACATTGGAGCCAGGTTGTGAAGGTCTTTGAATGCCAAACAGGACCTTAATTTTGACCCCATAGGCAGTAGAGAGGCTGTAGGGTTTATGGAATAGGGGAGTAATATAATCAGCCTTGTGCTGTAAGACTGTCACATTGACAACTCTGTAAGGATGAATTGTAGAGGACAGATGCTTGAGGCAAGGAGAAAAAGTAGAAGGCTACTGGAATAGTCCAGGCAGGATTTGATGAGAATCTGAAGTAGACTGCTGGCCATGTGAGCAGAGGGAAAGGGAGAGATGTAAGCTATAGTGGAGGTAGAATTGACAATATTTGGCAACTGATTGGCTGTGAGTTGAAGGAAATTGGAGTTAAGGAAGATCTCTAAGGTTATGAACCTAGGTGGGAAACATGGTGATACCCTTAATAAAAATGGGTAAATTCGAAAGGGGGTGGATTTTTGTGGAAAGATAATGAGTTCTGACATGTTGAATTTGCAGTGCCTCATGATATCCAGTTATAAATGTCCAGTGCACTGATGGAGTTGGGGTGGGGGGAGAAGTGGAACACAATGTGGAGACTAGAACTGCAGCTGTATCTGAGTATCTACAAGAAGGTGATCACTGAACACAAGGGATCTGCTCTGTTCACCAAGAGAGAAAGTTTAGAATAAGAAAAGGGCCCATGACAGAACCTTGAGGGATCCCTGTATTTGGGGGCCTTAGGATATGGATGATGATCTAGAAAAGAAGACTGAGGACTTTATTTTTAACTAATTTTTTTTTTCTGTTTCCTTTTCAGGCTCTTTGTGGACAAGGCACCTTTACCCAGCTACCTTACCTGCAATTTCCAGTTTTACATCAAGACTCCACCCTTGCAATGGTGAGAAGGTTCAATATTTTTATTCTGAGCTTTGAGGATTTTTGTTTTCTTCTTTTAAAATTGGGAATAAATGAAAACAGTGTTTTATAATAGAAGAAATGTCATCACTACTTGTGAACAGACATGTTATTTTGGTCTTAGCTATTGATATGCTAGACTCTTTGTATTGGAGGGGATCTTATAGATCAAATTAAACCCCTTAAGTCCCAAAGAAAGTCCCCTTTTCACATGATATTCCTTCAAGTGTTTGAAAGATATTGAGCATGTCTCCTTTTCTTCCTAAATCTTTCTTCATGTATTAAAGTTTTCAGATTGCTCGTCACCGGAGTTGCCCTCTCTAACCTGTCCAGTTTGTCACTGATCCTCATGAAATGTGTCGTGCAAAATTCAGATGATGGTACTGCAGATAGGAACCTAGTTCAGAGCATGGGGGAACACTGCCTCCATGTGTAACATGGGAGACACAGGCCCAGGACAGCCCAGCATGGCATGCCCTCATCAAAGAGGGCTCTGTGCTCTGTGGGCACAGCAAAATTGCAGCAGCTCAAAAGATACAGGAGACGTGCAAATTTAGAGAATCCACTCCAAGTGTTCGCATGGATTATTTGTGTCCAACTTGTAGTGGAGTGCTCTGAACTCATATTAGTCTGATCAGCCGCATTGGACGCACTGTAACTTGACTCTAACTTAGTGATGTCATTTTGGTCCTCTTCAAGAATGGAGGACAACACCAGTGTTTCTAGCATTTCTATTGATACTGCCTCCACTCTGGTTCAGGCCCATCCCCTCCCAGCTGGACTGCTGCAGTGACTGCCGCTGGGTCTCCCCCATTCCAGGCCATCTTCCAAATTCAGCCACTAAAGTGATCTTAAAATGCAGGTCTCTTCAATAAACTCCAGTGAGCAGATACAAAGTGCTCTGTTTGATATTCAAAGCCCTTCATAATCTAGTCCCCTTCTACCTTTCCTGTCTTCTTATACCTTGTTTCCTAACATGTACCCTTTAGTCCAGTGATACTAGCCTTCTGGCTGTTCCATGAACAAGACACCCCATCTTTTTTCACCTTAGGCATTTTCTCTGGCTTTCCCCATACTTGGAATGCTTTCCCTACTCTGACCACTGACCTCCCTGGCTTCCTTTAAGTCCCAACTGAAATACTGTTTTCTACTGGGAGGCTTCCCTAATCCCTCTCGATTCTAGTGTCTTCTCTGTGTTAATTATTTCCTATTCTGTATATAGGTTGTTTTGGCACATATTAGGTGCTTAATATATATTTACTGAGTGACTGATTTTATTTTTTCGAACTTGATTTCGTCCTAATATTTTTCTTTTTCTTTTCTTTTTTTTATTTTGGTCTTACAGAGTTGTTAATTTATGTATGGTCCATTCTGATTTTCAGGGAGTCTGTTACTTGTATGAATTTTTTCACTTTCTGTTTTAAGCTATTTATTCTTCTAGTTCTTTCCTCCAGATGTTTTAGTTCACTTACAATTTCCTTCTTTTTTCTTTTTTTTATCTCTTGCTTCTTTCTTATGGGTACTCTTGTATATGAGTGACCAACCCTTTTTTTCTATGTGTTTCTCCTTGTAGCTGTTGTGGAGGTTCCCTATTTATCTGGGCTTGTGTCTTGGGCATCTTTAGACCCATAATGTTTTTTTATAGTGTTCAGTGTATCCTGGTTTTTTATATCTTCAATCCTTGATTTAGTACTTTGTACTAGGAATAATTTATCCCTGTTCTGTTCCCTTAGATGATCAGGCCCTATTTGGTCTTAAGTTTTATTATTTGAAGTCCTGTCATTGACTTCCACTTCCTCTGGTGTGATTGTACAAAAAGCTGGCAGATTTCCAGCCATCCTCCATCATACTAGTTCAGAGTGTTTCGGTCAGGACCTTCTGGAGTATTTCAGTTCAGAGTATTGTAGACTGGTTTGGAGACTGTCACTGGTTCTACCCACTTGGTCAGAGAGATCAAATTCTTTTTCTGAGCAGTAGCCCAGCCCTTTCTTTGCCTAGGTAGAGAATGCTTCAGCTTTGGATTGAACACCAGCAGGCTTCTTGCTTGTTTACATCTGCTGGCATGGACTTTCCTGGCAGAATCCCTTTCCCAGTGCCAGGAGGCTTCTTCTAGCTGTCTTTTCTTTTGGGGTCCTGGGTGGCAGAAAGCTGCTTACTCTAGTTCCTCTTTGGATTTATTGATATTTATTCATTCAAGTGCTCTTTGTATATATCTTTGCTGCAGTATGTAGGATCTTAAGTTGGAGTCCCTTAATATAATTTGAGGTCTGGAGAGTCCCACAGATTTAAAAAATGCTACCTAGCTTCAGGCTGACAGCCTAGTACTCATTTTCCTATCTTCTCCATGCATCTTTCACAAATACTTGATTACATAAGCATCATCATTGAAAATTATTATTCATGTTATTATTTGTGTATACTGTTACACTGTGGCTATACAAAAGAATTATGTGGACAGTAGGATTTTTTTTAGTATAAATTTATTTATTTAACTTTTTACATTCATTTTCACAAAATTTTGGGTTCCAAATTTTCTCCCTGTTTGTCCCTTCCCCCAACCCCAATATACTGAGCATTCTAATTCCCTCTATTACCAATCTGCCCTCTCCTATCATCCCTCCCTTCCCTTGTCCCCATCTTGTCTTTTGTCCTGTAGGGCCAGATACTTTCTATTCCCCATTACCTGTATTTCTTATTTCCTAGTAGCAAGAACAATACTTGACAATTGTTTCTAAAACTTTGAGTTCCAACTTCTCTCCATCCCTCCCTCCCCACCCATTCCCTTTGGGAAGGCAGGCAATTCAATATAGGCCATATCTGTGTAGTTTTTGCAAATAACTTCGATAATAGTTGTGTTGTGTAAGACTAACTATATATCTCTCCATCCTATCCTGCCCCCCATTGTTTCTATTCTCTCTTTTGATTCTGTCCTTCCCCAAGTGTTGACTTCAAATTGCTCCCTCCTCCCATTGCCCTCCCTTCCATCATCCCCCCCACCCTGCTTATCTCCTTCTCCCCCACTTTCCTATATTGTAAGATAGGTTTTCATACCAAAATGAGTATGCATTTTATTATTCCTTCCTTTAGTCGAATGTGATAAGAGTAAATTTCATATTTTTTTCTCAGCTCTCCTCTTTTTCCCTCCACTAAAATGTCTCCTGCTTGCCTCTTGAATGAGAGATAATTTACCCCATTCCATTTCACCCTCTCTCCTCCCAATACATTTCTCTCTCACTGTTTACCTTAATTTTTTAAAGATATGATCCCATCCTATTCAATTCACTCTGTGCTCTGTGTGTGTGTGTGTGTGTGTGTGTGTGTGTGTGTAATCCCACCAACTACCCAGATACTGAAAAGTTTTAAGAGTTACAAATATTATCTTCCCATGTAGGAATGTAAACAGTTCAACTTTGGTAAGTCCCTTATGACTTCTCTTTGCTGTTTACTTTTTCATGCTTCTTCTCATTCTTGTGTTTGAAAGTCAAATTTTCTTTTCAGCTCTGGTCTTTTCATCAAGAATGCTGGAAAGTCCTCTGTTTCATTGAAAGACCATATTTTCCCCTGAAGCATTATACTCAGTTTTGCTGGGTAGGTGATTCTTGGTTTTAGTCCTAGTTCCTTTGACTTCTGGAATATCCTATTCCACGCCCTTCAATCCGTTAATGTAGAAACTGCTAGATCTTGTGTTATCCTGATTGTATTTCCACAATACTGGAATTGTTTCTTTCTAGCTGCTTGCAATATTTTCTCCTTGACTTGGGAATTCTGGAATTTGGCCACAGTGTTCCTAGGAGTTTCTCTTTTTGGATCTCTTTCAGGCAGTGATCGATGGATTCCTTCAATACTTATTTTGCCCTCTGGTTCTAGAATATCAGGACAGTTTTCCTTGATAATTTCATGAAAGATGATGTCTAGGCTCTTTTTTTGATCATGGCTTTCAGGTAGTCCCATAATTTTTAAATTGTCACTCCTGGATCTATTTTCTAGGTCAGTTGTTTTTCCCATGAGATATTTCACATTATCTTCCATTTTTTCATTCTTTTGGTTTTGTTTGGTGATTTCTTGGTTTCCCATAATGTCATTAGCCTCCATCTGTTCCATTCTAATTTTGAGAGAACTATTTTGTTCAGTGAGCTTTTGAACCTCTTTTTCCATTTGGCTAATTCTGCTTTTGAAAGCATTCTTCTCCTCATTGGCTTTTTGAGCCTCTTTTGCCAATTGAGTGAGCCTATTTTTCAAGGTGTTATTTTCTTCAGCGTTTTTTTGGGTCTCCTCTAGCAGGGTATTGACCGGTTTTTCATGCTTTTCTTGCATCTCTCTCATTTCTCTTCCCAGTTTTTCCTCCCCTTGTCTAGCTTGATTTTCAAAATCCTTTCTGAGCTCTTCCATGGCCTGAGCCCATTGGATATCTATTTTGGATGTTCGGGATACAGAGGCCTTGACTTCTATGTCTTTCCCTGATGGTAAGCATTGTTCTTCCTCATCAGAAATGAAAGGTGGAAACATCTGTTCACCAAGAAAGTAGCCTTCTATGGTTTCATTTTTCTTCCCTTTTCTGGGTATTTTCCCTGCCAGTTACTTGACTTCTGAGATTCCTCTCCACTCCCGCCTAGATCTGCCTAGCTAGTGCTTGGGGTCTGAGATTCAAATGCTGTTCCCCAGCCTCAGGGCTTTCAGGGGAGGGCACTGGTATTCAGGGTAAGATTAAATCAGATTCTCAGGTGGGGGCAGGGCTGCCTCCCAGGCTCAGTTCCCTCAGGGGTTTTATGTGGAGACCTTTGGTAATGGATCTGAGGTCCTGTCTGCTCCAGGAGCCACTGGCTGCCGCTTCCCCTGCTGCTGCCTCCTGAGGGGGCTTGAGTTATGGAGACACCCTGCTCCCCTCTCAGCAGGCCAGATAGGGTCTCTCACTGACCTGTAGCACCTGTGGGTGGAGGGACCTTTGCAGCCACTGGAGGATCTGTCCCTGAAGCCTGCTCAGTTCTGCTCCTCTTGGGGCCGCACTGCCCAGGCAGGGTTGGGCTCTGCTCTGGGTCAGTGTGCGATGGACCTTTGATGCCGGTTTTTCAGGGCTCTCTGGAACAGAAATCTCCTCCACTCTGTTGCTGTGTGGCTTACACTGCTACAGAATTTGTTGGGAGCTCCTCCTTATAGGTAATTTATGGGCTGTGGGTTCAGAGCTAGCAAATGTGAATCTTTCTACTCCACCATCTTGGCTCCTCCCTCCAGTAGGATTTTTTTTTAAGGTTATTTGGTTTTCACATTTTTCATTCGCAGTATTAACAGTTGTGAAGTGCTTTAATAAAGGTTTTGTTCTCTCCACAGGTAGTTTCGTGCTGCAGGGAGCCAGGAATCATCATCATTATACCAACTTGGCCCATGCCCTCCAGACTCAGTGTTGTATTTCTGCTCCTAGCATATTGATAGGACAGCAACACAGACACTACAGTTTCTTTACCAAATGTAAGTATAATAAATAATGTGTAAAAATTGAGAATTTAATGAGAAGGAAAAGTAAGATTTTCTAGGTCTTAGCTCCTCTTTAATTGCCTCATTTTGGGGTTATTCATTTATGTTCCATTTGGATGCCATTTGGAGAGGAACTTAAGAAAGCTTAAGTAAAGCTTTGCTATAATTGTTTCACATATTTATTTGCTCTAGAAGTGCAAAGGCAAAGTCTAAAGATCTTAAGAGAAGGGTCAGATAGTGTAGGTATGTGGAGAAATTTGGAGCACCTTGGCTTTAGTCAAAACCTACCATGCCACTCTTTCCCTTCTTGTCCCCTATGTACATTAATTTTGTTCATGTAGAAGCTTTACAGTCTCATGTAATCAAAGTTATTTATTTTTTATCTTTTGTAATTGCCTCTATCTTTTGCTTGGTTGCAAATACATTTCCTGCCTTTGTTTCAGGTATTTGATCTGTTTCTCTAATTTTTTGGTAGTACTATCTTTGATATTAAGGTCGCATATCCATTTAGAATGTGTTATGGAATAAGATGTAAGGTGTTGGTCTAAGCCTAGTTTCTGCCATACTGTTTTCCCATTTTTCCAGCAGTTTTTATCGACAAATGAGTTCTTTCATAAGTAAGTTATGTTTTCTGGTTTGTTGAACATTAGGTTGTTGTGTTCCATTATTTTTGACTGTCTCTTTTTCTTTGCAGTGACAGCAGATGAGCTATGGAAAGGGGCCTTAGCTGAGTCTGGTGCTGGTGCAAGGAAAGGGAGAGGAAAAAGAAGCAAGAAAAAAAGGAGGAAGGACTTAAATAGAGGCCAGATTATTGGTGAAGGTACGCTTGTTTATCCGAAAAGTTTAGTCATCATTTTATTGTTACTGACAGTCATTTAGATCTGAAGAAACCAAAATGGGGCAACTGTCACCCACTGAAATGCCATTTCCTTCATCTCAGTTCCCTTGAAAAAGCTAGTGGATTTGAGGGTTGGGTTACTTTGAGGGGGCTGCCTGAGCTCTCTGAGGAAAGATGGGTGTCTGGGGAACAGGCTCATGCCTTCTCCTATGGAAACATACCTGTGTTCTGTTTGTCAACCAACCAAAGAAAGTCTGGGTGGGAGTACATTATGGAATTTGGGGGTGTTTGTACCTTTGTTTCTGTTTTTGTAGTAGAACAGGAGCTGTGTCTACCAATGTGTTTTCCATCTTGTCTGGTTGCTTGACACACGGAATATAAAAACCAGTGTCAAACTTAAGGAAAGTGAATAACATTGCTCACCAAGCCCAGGGATCCTGGGGCTGTTGCAAGAAGAGAGGGGACCAGTTGATCTTGGGTTTCAATGTGATATCTATTTTACTCTTGAATTCCGTAACCGTTTGCTCTTTGGCTTCTCACCTCATCACTCAACTGAAATGACTTTCTCCAGTTACCAGCGATCCTTTGATTCCTCATTTTGATGCCCTTTTCTCAGTCTTAACTCCTTCTTGACCTGTCTGCTACATTTGATGCTACTGTCCCCCTCTCTCCTGAATGCTTTCCTCTGTGGGTTTTCATGACATTTCTCTCTCTGGAATTGCCTTTTGCCAGCCTGATCGCACATTTTCTGTCTCCTTTGCTGTCTCATTATCTCTTTCATGCCTCTATTATTCCCAAACTCCTTTCCTAGATCCTCTTTTCTCTCTACAAGCTCTTTCTCATTAACTTCATTAGCTCCCATGGAATTAACTGTCATCTCTTTGTAGATGATTTTCAGGTCTGTAGATCCTGTCACATTCTCTTCCTAAGCTTCCGTACCATACCACCAGTGGCTTGTTAGAACTGTATGATCTGGATATATCTTAATTTTGACCCAACAAAGTGAACTTATTATCTTTCCCTCATTTGTTCCCTCTTCCAAACCTCTCTAATCTAATCTCCCAGGTTCATAACCTTTATATTATTTTATATCCCTTCCCTCCCCTCCTCTCCCCTTCCCTCCCTTAGCCCATCAGTTGTCAAATCTAGCTATTCCTGCCTTCAGGACATCTCTCAAATCTGACCCCTCTGTACACTTGCACAGCCCTTATCACCTCACACCTAGGCTATTGAAATAGCTTTCCAATTTGTCTCTCTGCCTCAAGTCTCTCCTCATTCTAGGCCACCTTACACATTTACTGCCGAAGTCATTTTTCTTAAGTGCAACTGTGATCTTGTTGCTTCCCTACTCAAACAATTCCAGTGACTTCCTCTTTCATTAGATTAAAATATAAGCTCTTCTGTTTAACTTTTAAGGCTGTGTATAACCTGGCCCCAACTTGTCTTTCCAGCCTTACTGGCTGTTGCTTTCCTTCTTGCTCTCTGGATCCAGTCAGATTGGTTTTCTTGTTGTTCTTCTCCAAGGCACTGTGTAGCTTGTCTGTCTGTCTGACTGTCTTTGCACCAACTGTCGTCCCTGCCTGTGATGTGCAGCCTCCCTCGTCACTCAGCTAAAATGACTCTCTCCAAAGTTAACAGGGATCTCTTGATTCTATTGCCTTGCAGAGTTCCACGATCTCTTCTCAAGGACCATTTTCTGTGCAAAGCCTTTCCTGATTCCTCCAACTGCTCGTGCTTTCTCTCCCAACTATCTTATATTTAATTACGTTGTCTTTATCCATATTTATTAAATTTATATTTATGTTGTATATGTTTTGTAGGTATGTGCTATCTTCCCCATTAAAATGTAAGCTCCTTGTGAGTAGGAATTGTTGCATCTTTTGTATTTCTGACTACTCAGGTGATACTTGGCCCATAGTAGGCACTTAATAGATATTTGATTGATTGAGTGATTGACTGACTTACTTCATCAGTTTAAAAAAACACCTAGATTTTGACTTATATGGCAAGTAATTTTCTTTCTATCTTATCTTAAGGACGATCTGGTTTTCTCTGGCCTGGTTTGAATGCCCCTGTTTTAAAACATGGGATGGTTCAAGGAGTTGGCCAGAGAGGCAAAGAAGAACAGGAAAAGATGCAGGCTGAAATGATCCAGCAGAGAGACGAGTGGGACAAAAAGAGAAGAAAGAAGATTAAGCGGGAGAGAGGCTGGACTGGAAGCTCTTGGGGAGGAATCAGCTTAGGACCCCCAGATCCTGGTCCTAATGGAGGTAATGATATCTCCTTTTATTTTTATCATAGGATGTATTTATCTTTGATATTTACTTTTGAAATTTAAAAATCCATTTTCATTTTAAGAAAATAACTGTGGTGTTGAACACACACACTCATAAGAAAACTCTTGAATATACTTGACCAATTTTGAATACCTTTTAAAATAGATCCTATTAAATAGATCGTCTCCCTTCCCTTGGTATATGTTCAGGATATCTGTAGAATTTCAGGCTTGGAAGAATTTTCAAAGAATGTTTGTTCCAACCTCATTTTAAAGATGAGGAAACTGAAGCCTAGGAAAGTTAAATTTATTTGCCCAAGATCATACAGTTAGTAAGTAGCACAGTAAGTGAATGTATTCTCCTATTTTGGTTTACAGTTAGTATTGACCAGTCCCTGAAGTGGATAATTTATAAAATCTTAACTCTTCTCTTAGAATTTAAAAAGGCTTTTGTGGGGAAGACTTAGATCTCTGTAAAATGACAAGAAAAACTAGCTCCTGAAATTTGATGCCTTTTTATTCTGATAGATCGTCCTGAATGTGCCATGTTTAGACTAAGACACATTTGAGGAAGAGCTAGAAAGTGAAGTGAGAGAGGGATGGCTAGTGGGTGATGACCTGACACATAAAAAGATTAAAAGGAAGATCCTTGGCATGTTGAGCATGGTCTTCTGTGGGAATCTGTGAAGGAGCATAGGATAAGAAAACTGTGTAGGTTTATTTGTACTGATGGAGCAAATACCCACATCAAGGACGGTAAAGGTGCTTTGCAGTATATTACTCTGTAGTAAGAAAAGGCATTCAGAGTCATTTCATTGATCTTAGGCTTTTATTCAGAGGAGTGTTTTTAATAAATGCTTTTTGCTAGTGTTTTCTATATTTCACCAAAAACATTTTTAAATTAAGAGCTTACTGCATTTTTCTCCCCTTTGCCCTATATTTAAAACATTTCTGTTTCCTTGTTCAGTTCATTAAGCAGTTACCAGGTGCCTCCTCTGTGCAAAAATATTGCATTTTACATTTTAGAGGACCTCTTAAATCTCTTCTAGGTCTTAGTATTTTATGATCTCTTGCCTCAGATTATTTAAAACTTCATATTCAGTACTGGAGTTTTAAATCTGGGATCTCTACATGTTTTATGAGGACCTCTTAAATCTCTTCTAGGTCTTAGTATTTTATGATCTCTTGCCTCAGATTATTTAAAACTTCATATTCAGTACTGGAGTTTTAAATCTGGGATCTCTACATGTTTTATTTTGGTAACTATTTCAGCATAATTGATTTGTAATTATTTTTGTGGAATTTGGCAGAGATCCAATAGTGTCAGTTCTCATCCAATTAAGAATACATAGAAGAGCATTTTTTAAGCTAGGTAGATAGCATGGATGCCATCCACCATGAGCCTGGCCTTAGAGGTCCTTTATAGACATATTTTAGGGTAGCTTTCATAAGTTAAGAATTATTCAGTGTATCATTGTATGAATAAAGAAAAGAAAGATGGCTATTCATTAAACATAAGTGACTATATGAAACAGAGTTGTGTACTTATTGGAGAAAAAGGTTTATTATTAGTTACAAGAGACAGATAAGGAAATTATTGTCTGAAAATAGCTCATTTCACTAAATCAAAGAAGACCAGACAGGGAGGAGTCCCAGGACTCAGCCACTGAGGGACCCTGACTGCTGCAGCTGGTCTTATTGGGGGTCATTTATAGTCACATGGCTGACACAGAACAGGACAGAGTCATCATGCCTAGAAGCTGGGATATTTTTAAGGAGGATAGGGTCTCTGTGTTACACAAATAGGGCAGGGAAGTTAATGGTGCACTAATGGGGTGGCTAGGGATGTTGAGGCAAGGATGGCAAGGAGGCTGAATAGCAGCTTCCTGCCTCAGGAACCTTGCTGAAGTAAGTCTTGGGGATTGATCTTGTCTACTTGTCCCACACTGTGTATTTGATTTTATATGTTTAAAGATACGGTTCTGTGAAGGGGTCTCCATGCTGCCTCAGGCTGCCTGCTCAGGGGTCCATGACATAATCGTCAGAGGCTGAATGCCTCTGGAGTGTTGAACTCAGAGTCAGGAAGTCTTAGATTTGAATCATGCCTCAGACTTTTAGAAGCCATGTGATCCTAGGCAAATTGCTCAGACTCTTTGGTCCTCAGTTTACTCATGTATAAAATGAGGGAAGTTGGGTTGGATGACCTCTGAGGTCTCTTCCTGCTCTAAATCTTTGATTTCTGCCCATATGGGGCCTTTCAAGAGGGGTACTGTTTTCAGTGTTTTTTAACAGTCTTCCTTGGAGAAGGGCCTACCCTTCAAAGCAAAAGGGAATTAGCAAACAGTAATGAGAAATGAATTCCTTGATGATCTCGAAGGTTGTTTTGTGCTTCATGGGCATTTTTCTAGAGAGGTGCCTGGTAGGAATAATGATTTAGAATATGAACTATATAAGCAAATTTATATAAATGTCTTCTTTTATCTCAACAGAAACTTATGAAGATTTTGATACCAGAGTACTCGAGGTAAGCTTTTGTTTTTCAAGCATTTTTAAAGCCTGAACTGTGTGCCAGGCACTAGGCTAAGCATTAAGGATACAATGACCCAATTTCTGCCATCAGGGAGAATTGAAGAAAATAACACTTACACATATAAGGAAACACACAATATGTACAAAGTTATTTTAGATCTAGAACACGAGCCCCAGAAGGATTAGGAAAAAAGTCTTGTGAAGGCTCTGGGACAAGATGGGACTTTGAAGAAAATGAGTCCAACAGGCAGAAGGGAAGAGAGGCTGCTTTCCAGGTGGGGTGGCGGCTTTTGTGAGGTCACAGAGACAGAGACACACAAGATGGGATGTTTTGGATGAGGAACAGTTAAGAAGGCCCGCTGCCCTGACCTGCCCCATCCGTGAAGTGAAGGGATGTGATGTGTAGTGAGTCCCCAGAGTTAAGTGGAAGCTAGTTAATACTGGAGGATTTCGCATTTGATCCTAGTGGCCCAGGGGGGCTCTTTGACCAGGTACTGACACAGTCAGTTGTACTTTAGGATATCAGCTTGTGTTGAGGGTAGGAAGAGAAAGGAAGGGAATACGCATTCCTGTATTGCTTTCTGTGTGCCAGGCATCGTGCTCACTAAGTGCTTTATAAATATTATGTCATTTGATCGTCACAACAATCATGCAAGGTAGCTGCTGTTGTTATCCTAAACATTTTACTGTTGAAAAAAACAGGAGTGTCTGCGGCCAGATTTGGACTCGTCTTCCTGACGCCAGGTCCGGCAATGGATGGATTGGAGATTGGCGGAAGGTTGAAAGGGGATTAGTAGGAGGCTGTTATAGGCAAGAGGTGGCATGTGAGTGGAGGAGAAGGAACAGATGAAGAGATAGTGAAAGTAAATTAAGTCGGGCACAGCACCTGTTTAGATGTGTTGGGGGCGGAGTAGAGGAAAGTGAAGTGTGGAGGATCACGCTGAGTTTGCAGATCTGGATGACTAGAAGGATGGTTGTGTCTTCAATCTAAATAGGGAAATTCAGAGGAGGGATTGATTATGAGGGAACAATAATGCGTTTTGTTTTAGACATGTTAAATTTGGGGTGCCTGTGTGACCTGTTGGAGGAGATACACAATAAGCAGTTTGGTTGATTGGAATTCAGGAGGGGCTGGGAAAGTCACATACTTGGAGATGGTCAGTGAACCCACAGGAGCTGATGTGATCCCCGTAGGAGTGGAAACTTCTCATCTCTGGTGCTCTTTGTGGACCTGGCAAGTGACTTGACCTCCCTGGACTTCAGTTTACTTTTTTGTAAAATAACAACTTTGGACTAGGTGATCTTCAGCATAACTTCCAGCTTTAGATCTATGGTCTTATCCCAAGGTGTAAAGAGAAAAGAGGAGGCAGCTCAGAATAGAGCCTTGAGAGGAACTCAGACAGCAGGATGTGCATGAAGGTCAGAGGTGCCTGACAGGCCAGAGCGTTATACTGATTCCAATAAGATTCTCTCTGTCTGTCTCTCTCTCTTTCTCTGTTTCTTTCTCTCTCTCTCTCTCTGCATGATATATCTGTCTATATAGATAAATGTAATAGATCTATGTATAGATATATATATCTACACCTTCTTTGTATCTATATCTACATTTTTATATCTATACATATGTATACGTACATTTATATAGCTAGCTAGCTAGCTATATAGAGTGTGTGTGTGTGTGTCCTACAAAGAATGAAACAATGCCCACTTATGAGGTCCTTACATTCTAACTAGGGAGATAATCACAGGCACATACATACAATGAACAGAAAGATCATAAATACATATACTGCAGAGCATTTTGGCAGGAAGGGCGCCAACAGTTGGGGAGGCTCGGGGGAAGCTCTGTGGCAGTGCTTGAACGGGTGTTGAATGAAACATGGAGGACAACCTTCACAAAGGCACAGAGATGGAGGAGAGAGTATCCTGTGGGAGGATCAGAGAAGGCCATTTTGGCTGGTACTGGAGGGGAAACTTAGAAGCCAGGTGTAAGAGAGGAGAGGATGAAAAAGCCCTGGGGATTTTAGCAGACTGCAGACATGGAGGGAGGTTCTAAAATTGGTTCATAGATCCCTCATGGTGTAGGTGAGGTGTCTGGATCCTAGGTGAATGATCTCTGCTCTAATATTATAAGGATCCTGGCCACCTCTGTAGGAACCATAGGTAGAGCTCTGAGGAGTCTCCTGAACCTGCTTTGAAAAGCTCTGAACCCTTGTGTCTGTTCATCCTTCGTTGCCGAAGAAGACCATGCCATCAGAGCACTAATGACATGACTTGCACATGACTTTTGTTTTGAGTGAAGGAGGGCTGTGCAAGTCACCAGCCTCACTTCTCTTCCAGAGCCAACTGAATCCAGTGACCAGATATTCATCAGTATGACTGGAGATGACCCAGGATGAGGCAGTTGGGGTTAAGTGACTTGCCCAAGGTCATCCAAGCTAGTGAGTGTCAAATGTCTGAGGTGAGATTTGAAGTCAGGTCCTCCTGACTCCTGCACTGGTGCTCTATTCACTGCACCACCTAGCTGCCCCTGTAGTTTATCTAGATTGTAGTAAAACACTTGATAAAGTGTGTTATGCTATTCTTTGGAAAAGGTGGAAAAATGTGGGCTAGAAAAGTGTGACTAGATGGATTCGGAGCTGTTTGAGCAGACTTAAGAGAATAGTCTTTAATGGTACCATTGGGGAATAGCAGGCATCTTTGTGGTCCTGTGCTGTTTAACACAGAATCATCGGGTTATAGCTCTAGGGCTATAAGGGAACTAAGAGGCCAGCTCCTTGTTAATAATTCCTTCATTTTACAAATGAGAAAACTCAAGGCCAAGCAAGTTGAGTGATTTGCCCAAGTCCACATAGGTAGCGTTATAGGTATTGGATGGTAGAGTCAGGATTCTTGACAGGCTTGAACAGAATCTAGTAAGATGAAATTCCATAGGGGTAGATGTAAGGTTTTTATACTTGTGCTTAAAGAAAGCAGACTTCGAAAGTGAAAGATGGAGGAAGTATGATCAGGCTCTTCCTGCCTCGTGTTTCTGCCCACTCTAATCCATCCTCAGATCCCAGACTGTTCTCTTCAAAGCACAGACCTGACATGGAATGTCCCCAAGCACTGTGATCACGAAGCCTTTTGTTTTTCAGGTAAGAAGTGTTTTTAATATGACAGCAAAAGAAGGAAGGAAGAAGTCAGTGCGGGTCCTTGTAGTTGTTGGCAATGGAAATGGAGCCGCAGGTGAGTATAGTCGCCACGTTGGGCCCTTCAGAACTGGGAAGTGGCCATTTGAGACCGATATTCTGGGAAGCATGATGGTTTATCATCTATTTCCAGTCCTATTTCCAGTCCTTCAGCACTATTTGTCTTTTTCCCTTATAAGAACAGTGAAAGTGTTCCATGCTTAAATTTTCCTGAAAATAGGCTTTTCATTTTTAAATAATAAGGCAGTTTATTTTATCAGATCGTATATTTCTTCTTTTCTAAAAAATAGTTTGATTCTCATCTTTTATGTAATTACAACATAGAATTATGGCATTTTGATATTTGTAAAAGTTCAAGGTTTTAATTTTACACAGTGATCAGGAACTGATTTTAAATATCTTCTTCTATGTGTGATTGAATTTTAAAATTCTCTTTGTCATATTTTATCATTCTCCCCATTACCCATTATTTCTCGCAGGCAAAAATATTTGTCTTTGTTTCTGTTGCTGCTTTTTGGATGCCACAGTAAAATGCAGATTAACAATTCGAAGATGTTTCATTTCATTTTCTGGCTAACCTAGGTTGAATTCCATATGAATTTCTGCTTAATCATGGTTTTTCTGAGTATATGTATCTTTTTCAACATTTATGATCCTTTTCTAATATACCTGACATCCACATCTAATCTTCTAGTTTGAGAATATCTGTTGATTCGTGGAAAATAATTTTATGCCTCTAAGCTAATATCATAATAACCTAAATATTTTAGTTGAAGTTTGATATTCAAGAAATAGTCAGCATTTGCACACACTGCATCCTGCACACACAGAGGCCTAGGCATCCCACAGTTTGCATATTGTTCCATTGGAGTAGAACCATGAAGCGTTTGGGTGATAATGTGTTTGATTATCGTGACATAGTTTGAACCATGGAATGAAGTAAAAACTATTTGTGTTTGCTGAGAATATGTCTCTTCATTGATGTTTTTGCTTTTTTTCGTCTAGGTTTTGCTATTGGGAAAGCCCCTGATCGCATGAATGCTTTTAGAAAAGTATGTAGATTTTTTTTTTCACTACTTAAGGAATTACAGCCACATTGGTTAGATGCTCTAATGATCATGAACTTTTATGCAAGGTTTATGTGGTGGACTTAGTAGAAAGCTCATTATATTTATTACATAAATAACTTTCACAAGTTTTATAATAAGCACATTTAAAGAGATGAAATCACTAATTTATAAAAATGATTTTAAGAAATTATAACAAAATTTAATTATTTCTTGTTCTCTTTTAGGCAAAGAATAAAGCAATTCATTATTTGCATTATGTAGAAAGATATGAAGACCACACAAGTATGTATTACTAACCTTTAGTACTTATACATTATGATTTTTATTATAAAGATTATGCAGGATTATGTGCAATTATTAGATAATTTCTTGTTTGACGTTATTGTTGAAGTAGAATCCTCTTTTAGTTAATATCATTGGACTGGTTAGTACCGAATGATATTACTGAATGCCCCCCCATGTACTTGGTACGTGCTTTATCTTTGCCAGCTGCTCATGACTGCTGAGTAAGAAATTAGAATTTGGGCTTTTTGAAGGCAGGGACTTGCACCCTTACCACCATTGCCTAGGTACCTAATAAATGCTTGTTGACCAGCTGACTGATTGTTCATCGTCCTATTGCTTTTCCTTTCATTCAAACCCCTAGAAAAAGCTGTGTACTTGAGCTGCTTCTGCTTCTCTCTTCTCACTGTTTCTTAACCCTTTGCAGTATTGTTTCCAACCTCATCACTCACCTGAAACGGTTCTCTAAAATTACTGGTGATCTCTTAGTTGTTTTTCCTCTGTCCTCTTCCTTTTGGATACTGCAGCATCTGACACTTTTGGCCACCCTCTCTGAGATCTCTCTTGCTTTCCCTTGGTTCTCCTTCTAGAGTTTGACTGTAACTTCTCAGTCTCTCCTCCTCCTCTCCCCTTCCTTCTGCATCCTTCCCCGCTGCTTCCCCTTCCTCCCTCAGGCTCTCCCCACCCTCCCCCCATTTTAATTGTCACCTCCATGCATGTGATTGCCAGATCTATATATCCAACCCTGGTCTCTCCTGATCTCCAGTTTCACATTCCCAGCTACTTGTTAGACTTCTCTAATATTCCATAGGTATAGTCTGAACATTTCTAAAACAGAACTGATTGTCTTTCTCCCCAGACCTACCTGTGGCATTTGAAAAGGGTAGAGAGAGATAATTTCTGGGTAATTTAATCATTTTATTAATAATGTCAGCATTTTAAATACAAGGATGATCATTTGGTTATCTTAGACCAAAGACAATCATGGTGGTGGGCTCAAGGCTTAAATGCCCTTTTGGAAGAAGAGTGTCCAAAAGGATGACAATCAACTCTGATTGGTTAACAGTTAATCAAGAGGTGGACATTACAAAGAGTAGTGGATTTACTCCAGTGAGGGGCTGTCACCCTTGGACCAAGAAGCTATGATCTCTATACCCAGACCACCTTGCAACCTTGGACATTTTAGACAAAAGGATCTTGATTGAATGGAATTCACTTTACACTTGAGATTCCTTGTAACACTGGGTGGGGTCAGATAGAGGAGGTTAACTCAATCTTCAGAGACAAGGTTTTGAAATGAGAATAGGGAAAAGTAAGAACTCTGAATCTCCCCAGATCATCAGTTATTAGTAATCATTTCTCTCATACCCCATTTCCCAACTTCCCTCTCTCACCTGAGGGCAAAAGCATCACGCCCTCTGAGGTCTCCTCCACTCCTGTAGCTAGTCAGTCACTTGCCAAGTAGATTCTGCTCCTATCTCACGTAGATGTCCCCTTCTCTCCACTTACACTACCACCCTCTAATTCAAGCACTCCTGGCTTCTTGGCTGCAGCATTGCAGGAGCCTTCTGATGGAGTCCCCCGTCTATGCTGCATCCCCCACGCAGGCACCACAGTGATTGTCTCAGTACCCCTTTGACCATATGTTACCCTTATTCAGTAAACTTCAGTGGCTCCCTCTTAAGTAGGAGAGCCCTTCTGCCTCCAGCCTGTCTTTTCAGCCAGATTATCAATAGCTTCCCTTCATGCTTTCTGTAGTCTAGCCAAACTGACTTGTTTGCTGATATTCGCAGGCAGCATTCTGCCTCCCACCTCCATGTCTTTGTCCCTCATTCCTGGAGTGCATGCTTCTCCACACTTCTGCCTCCTAATATTTGCAAAGTGCTTAGCCCTGGCACATGGTGGGTGCTTAATAACTGCTTGATCCCTTTCCCAACCCCCCCCCCCCCCCATAACCTCCAGTTAATTCTAAAGCCCAGTTCAAGTGCCACCTTTTGCATGGGGCCTTTCTGGCTGCTTAGTGCTTCCCATTCCTCATTCTCCCCTCCTCCCCTCCTCCCTTCAAAGATACCTTGTATTTGCAGTGGCTCTTTTTGATGCACATATATATGTGTGTTTTCCCTGATAATGTGTAACTTGCTTAAAGGCAGGGCGCCTTTATCCATTTTTTGTCTTTGTATCCGCTGTGCATGGCACACTACACGGCACTTGGGTCAGGAAAGGTGTTAGCATAGTAGGGATTTAACAGATGCTTAGTTGATTGATTCTTAAGTCTAGGTCAGCAGTCAGTCAGGCTTTTTAATGTGGGTGCGGTCCTGTTGGACAGCTCTTCAGGACCCCCTTTGGGGTTTAGTTTTTGTATTTTGTATTTTTGCAGAGATACCAGAGTGGTTTGCCATTTCTCCAGCTCATTTTACAGATGAGGTAACTGAGGCAAACAGTTTTATTAAGTGACTTGACCAGGGTCACACAGCTAGTGAGTGTCTGAGGCCAGATTTGAACTCAGGAGGACCATCTTCCTCACTCCAGACCCTGCACTCTTTCCACTATATCACCTAGCCCTGCCTAGTGGGGTGCTATCCTTTTAATATAATTTGCTTGTATTTTAATTCCTGGAGATGTTAAATATCCGTTTCCATATGCTTTAAAAGTTTTTATTTATTATGAATGTAACAATAAACAGGAATGTTTTCATATACAAAGAATATAATAAAAGGAAATTGTATGTGAAACTGTGAACTTATGTTGTTTTGAAAAAAGTATTACATTCAATAACAAAATTGGTGTCCCCTTCAGATCTTTTTTTTTCTTCTGTATATTTAAAAATGTTTTATTGATATAGTTTCCTTTTTTGGTATCTCAATCACAGTCCCCTAACTCATACACTCACCTGTTTAACAAATAAGTATAGTCAAGGAGTAGCGGAGTAGTGCAGTAGATGGAGCACCTGGCCTGGAGTCAGGAAGACCTGAGTTCAAGCCTGGCCTCAGACACTTACTAGCTGTGTGACCCTGAGCAAGTCACTTAACACTGTTTGCCTCAATTTCCTCATCTATAAAATGAGCCGGAGAAGGAAATGGCGAACCACCCCAGTATCTTTGCCAAGAGAACCTCAAGTGGAGTCATGGAGAGTCAGAAATGACTGAAACAGCAACAAAAATGTCTGAAAATGTAATGTTTTTGGAAATCTTTTAGTAATATTCTTGAGTGTGTAAATATTGAATTTTGTTTGTTTTGGGTAAAAAGTATATCCTGGTAGGTAACTGTCTTCAGTTGGGGATAAATTTCTGAACGTTCAGAGATTGTTTTGTGGAAACTTCCAATTTTTCAGAGTAACAACTTGCCAGAAACATTACTAATTACTTTCTGAGCTATTGCATTACTATAGAAACCAACCTCAGTCTCCAATTCCTACTCTAACCCTAACAACGCTGAGTGTCAATTTTTTCAAAAAAATTCACTTAACTACAGAAAAATTAGGTAGACTGATATATTTTGAACGTCTATTCTTCTTCCCTCTCACAGCCAATTCCTCTGTGAGTAGCCACAAAAGGCCATAGTTTGAGAGCCGAAAGGAATCTTAGAGGTCATTAGGTTCTATATATGATAAGATCTGATGGGGTACAGACCCTGGGAACCTCCTTGAACTCTCCTTGGATCTTCCCACTTAATCTGACCGTTCATACCCAGAACCTATTTCTGTTACCCTTAACCTAGTCTGGCCCTCCATTGTCTGTTACTTCTGGATTGTCCCACCTGCTCCCTAGTTCAGCTGTCCGTAGTCTGTTATCTCCCGGTTTCCTCCAGCAGTTTCCCACCCTTTATCACATCAGAATCCCACTCTCTTGACTCTGACCTGTAATTACCCCAGTCCTATCAAGACCCTCCCTAGCCAATTGGGCCAATCCTAGATCCCTCCCACAATCTTTCTGTATATAAGTTCCATCTTGCCTCCATGAAGGTGCTCAGATTCAATCTGGCTCATATTCTATATAGTTCGTATACAGTCTAGCTCAGATCTGTACCACTTACCAATACAAGCGTCACAAATGATGAGGCTTCTTAAGAGTCATCCCTATATGGTTGTTCTTTAATAAACTTTGTTTTATTTTGGCTGTAAAAAGGCTTGGGTTGGATTCATTCAGGCAGGACCTGGGGTGTCAGCATTTTGGGGTCTCAAGCACCCCAAGCCTCAACATGGTTACCTGACCTCAACAGATCCCCATGCCCTAAGAGCTGGATTGAAACTCAGGTCCTCTCACTGCAAGTTCAGCCCTTTTCCTAGTGTATCACTGTTACCCAGATGCAGCAGCCCTAAGAAGAACCGATAGAAACCAGAAACTTTGGTGCTTTTGGCTTCATCGTGGGCCAGGCATGACAGGTAGATGGAAAGAGCACATCTTACTGTGTCTTTTTCCTGGAGCCCCTTCTCCACTTTGTTCTCAACTATGAGCAAATATGGCATCCATGTCTGTGAACGATTTCCTAAACAGACCCATGCATGCAATTTTACACACCCCTGTGGTAGATGGGTGTGTGTCTTCATGTCCTGATCTATTTGTGTGTATATTAGTAAATTGTTTTTATATTATTCTGTTTAAAAATAAGTTATCAAATTTTATCAGTCTCCCTAAACTCTTTTCTGTAGTAATTAACTGAATAAAAGAAATTGACATTCAGTAGTAGGCTCATAACTATTTAATCATTCTGGGTAAGTTCATAAGTCAGTATTAATAAGGCTAAGCTCCTGTAGACATTCTTATCTTTGGTATGGATGCTGCAGACTCGTGTCTAATTCCTCTCTATTTTTGTTCCTCTAGTTTACCATGATATTTCTTTAACATTTAAGAGAACACATATCAAGATGAAGAAGCAGCCCAGAGGTATTTAAGAAATGATTGGCTTTGGGGGCAAAATGGTGGTTCTTGGAAATGAAATAACTAACCTGAGTTGTACAGTGTTACCTGTGACCAATTTAGGATGAGTTTTGATAGAACCCAAATTCTGTTTTTTTTTTTCACATTCCTCTCAGTCTCCCACCCCAAAAACCAACAGCAGCAACCAAAAAACCCCCAACAACACACTTTAAATAAGAAATAAGAAAATATGGGACTACGAAGATAATGAAGGAAAATTTCAAGCTATGGATTTACTGTAGAGTCATCACTGTCAATAAATGTGAAAATAATAAAGATGCAATTCTAAGTTAAGGGCTGAGAACATGTGTTACCGAAGTAGACAACAGTTAAATGGATGGACAGGCCTGGGACTCACTGCTTTTTGTGGAGTAATTATATTGTGACTTGGGGTAACCCCAAGTTCTCAAAGGCCATGAGAGTGAAGGGCCTCACTGCAGAGGCTCCACGTGACAAACTCTGCTTCTGTTGTGTGAGAAATAAAATTCATCACCAGGCTGTTCACAATGCCTCATGTCTTGTCCACAGTAGCTTTCACACAAGTGTGACTGGTGTCAGAGAAGGACATTTTTTTTCCTCTTAATGTTCATATATAAATCCTGACAGCTTTTTTTTGTTAGCGTTAGTAAAGCAGTACTTTATGGATTATGTAACTTGGAGCAGTTTCATTAAAGAAATGGAAAATAATTAAAGTAGAGTGTGCTTTGTTGCCTTAATTACAGCTTTTAAATTCCAGTTAAAAAAACTATACCCAAAAAAGACCATTTATTTTGTCATTTTAAAACATATTTATTTTTCTATCTGGACTTCAAGATTTAGGCCTTTACACTTTTGAATGTTACAGTTTCATTTGTAGGCTAAAATGTTCCATTTTTGAAGATTTGCCATTTTCTCTTTCAGTCATAAATCTAGAGCTTCAGGGTATCCTGGAGGGCATCTAGTTCTGTCCTGTTATTTTACAGACGAACACACTGAGACTCAGAGCTGATGTGACTCGCCTGAGGGCACAAGTAGAATCAAGATGGAACCGAGGTTCTCTTAAGTCCAAAATCACTGCTTTTGCCCTGGTTTTAGGATACCTTTTCCCAAAGCATAGGAGTGAATAGAGCCTTAAAGCTGATGCAACTTAGCTGGCTGCAGCGTGCTGGCCGCTAATGCCACCTCCTACAGCAGCCTTGGGAGCAGGGGCAGGAAGTCTTGCTGAACTCCATGGAGATACCATCAGTCATTTATAGATTTCGGTGTCACAGTTGGTCAGTGAACATCAAGTGCCTACCATGTGCCAAACACTGTTCTAAGTGCTAGGGATACAAATAAGAAAGACAGTGCTGTCTCTCAAGGACCTTTTAGTCTAATAAGGGAAGGCCATAAACCAAAGAAAGGTGAAAAGTGTGGTGGTGGCGGGGGAGGGGGAGATAGAATGGTGGAGTCCATGTCCCAGGAGTGGCTCTGGTAGAGTATGAAGAGCTGTCTGGTCTGTGAGCTCTCTTGGAATAGAGACTTTGAAAAGGGTTCTTTGTTCCTTAGTGGAAATTTCTTGAATTATTTCCCACTCTCCCCAGTAGGAACTAGAAGGCCATTTTGGGTCATGATATCCCCTACTTGATGGGAAAAGTCAATTTACCCCTGGTGGTATTGACACAACTAATTATATAGAAAAAGTACAAATATGTTTTCATGGTTCTTTAGGTTTTGAGTGACCTGATGAAAGTAGGTAATTTAATTATTTCAGCAAATGGTAATTACAGTTTGTCTTTGCCACACATGAACCTAAAACAATGAGGAAACAGTTGTCCAGCAGATCTGATAAAATGCAGAAACCTACTAGATTCAGGCAGATATGTAATTATTCACTGTAAAGCAAGTAATTTGTCCTCAATAACCTCTCTCCGCTATAACATGTATTCTGTTTTACATCCATGAGAATCTTCCTGGGGAATCTAATCCAATTTGAAATAAGGTTTAAAAAAATGGACAGCCCGCAGAGCATTTTCTAAGAGCCTCATATTTCCTCAAAGAAATATGTGGGATTAAAAAGTAAGTGAAACCAATGCTCTTCACTCCCTCTCAGGCATAAAAATGAACTTGCCCTTTAGGATGTGACTATTTTACATCACATAGCTTTTAAAAAATATGTGTTTTTTCAATTCTGAATTTGAAAAACACCAAACAAAATAGGCATTTGCATATGCATAGTGTAACAGGAGAACAAGACTTTATATGAAACTACCTGTTTTCCCATAGCCCCTCCTATATTGTCATTTCCCCTTTTTGTCATATGGAAACTCAGACTTGGAAGATTTGCATTTCTCTCATTATTAGTGACTTAGATAATTTTTCATATGCCTTTTGACTGCTTAATTTTCTTCCTTTGGCCTGTTTATGGCCTTTGACCCTCTGGATCTTGGATATTTGTATCAGTTCCCTGTATGTCTTGACTGTCAGACCTTTTCTAGAGAAATTTGCTGCAATGATTTTTCCCCTGTTAATTTTCTCTCTTCTAATTCGAACTTCGTTGCTAAAACAGAAACTTTTCAGTTTTATGTTGAGACATGCTCATCATTTTGTGTGTAAATATTTTCTGTTATTTTCTCTTGTTTTCCAGGTCACGGTCTTCATTGTCATCGAGCCATTATTACAATTTGTAAACTAATTGGAATTAAAGATTTGTATGCAAAGATTACTGGATCTGTCAACCTAATTAATGTAACCAAAGGACTCTTCCATGCATTATCAAAGCAGGTAGATAATGTGTGTAATTAATATGGTTTGAAAAATTTGGATTGCTTTCATTGTTTTCAGCCTCATTCAGTGAGGTCATAATGCTCTGCTGCCATTGTTGGCACTCATGAGGTGAATACTCAGTTAAATGTTATACTTCAGTAGTGCTTTCCCTTGATTAATTTCAGTTCACCAAAACTTTTGAGAGATGACTTTTGGGAAGGTAGACCTGTCAATACATAATTATTTTAATACTGAAATGAAAATCTTTTGCACATAGCTTATCATCTGCTCTCTATTTCTTACCACAGTTCTGGCCCGCAAATTGCTAATAAACATGGTGATAGTGATATTGCTATGATTCAGCCTTGGAGAAATCACTTAACTTCTCTGGACTTGGTTTCCTCATCTGTAAAATGAGGGAGGTGAACTAGATGATTTTTTGGGGTCCCTTGTAGAACAAAGTGCTGTTGCCTTATAAGAAGGTATTTAGAACTTTAATTACAAGTGGATTGGCAGCTTGGTCTAATGGATGGAGAGCTGACTGGAGTCAAGAATACTTGCCTCCAAGTCCATCCTCTGATACACATGTGGCCCTGGCACAGACACCCTTCCTGCCCCCTCCTCCCCACATCCCCCAACTCTGTTCTATTTTATCAGGACAGTTGTCCTTCTGCATAAGGAGAGAGACGGTTTCCTCTTTGGGAGACCCCATACCCATGGTAACCCTTCACTGGGCTGAACCATAATATTCCTCTGTATTTACAGTTATTTAAAATAGATTTGTGTTCTCAGCCTGATACTATGTACCTGAATGTCAGATAGTCATATGCATACAGATAGACCTAAATAAATGCTTCATGGAGTGGTCACAAAATACTTATTGTAGAGTCTGTCCTTTGAGGGAGGTTTCTTTTGGGGTGAGGTGTGGGTATTTTCTCCACAAGGGAAAATCCCTTGGATCCTTTTGGCCAGGCTTTCCTTTTCCTCATACATTAGTATAACTTGCAAGTACAAGAAAAAGAAGCTAGCTTTACTTGAAATGGTAAAACTGGTCCTTGGGACTCTTATCTAACTATTAGCTTATATTAAATCGTTCACTGGAGAGGCCTGTTCCATTGACCCATAGCACTGTCAGTGAAGTCTTTGGACTTCTCCAGCAAACCTTGTAAAAATTCATTCTCTTCCCTGAGTATATATGCACGTGTATGTGTGTACTTTAAAAAAAATTTTTTTTGTTACGAATTTTCACGCATCATCAGTAAATATAAACAATGCAGTCTTTCCAGTAGTGAAGTCACCAGATTGACCTTCCACCCAGTTGAGGATTTGCCACTCTTGGTAACTGCACATAGGTTATAAATATTAGTGCTGCTTTATTTTTCTTTCATTTCTAGAATGCAATTATCTGTGTCTTTTGAAGAAACTGAATTTCCCTCTTATTTTCCTGAAGGCAGATTTAACTGAAAACTAGAGAAATCACCACTAAACAATAACAGTGCTGCCTGACACATACACGTTACTGTTCAAGCACTTTGCATACATGCTCATTTGACCCTGACCCTAACTCTGTGAGGTAGATTCTGTAATTATGCTCATGTTGCAGATGAAACAACCGAGGCTCAGGGATGGTAGAGATTTGTCCAGGGTCACACTGCTATTCTCTTAGCTAGGATTTGGTTCCACCTCTGTCTGTCTCTAGGTCCAGCATGTTTATGTATAGTCATTCTGGGTTTATACAGCCCCAGTGCCCACCATGCCATTTGATTTTCACAAAGATGTAGGGAGGTAGATAGTGCAGTTATTGTTCCCATTTTTCAGATAATGAAATTGAGATCCATTGAGGTTGTGACTTATTCTTGGAAATGCAGCCAGTATGCATCAGAGTTGGACTTGTAAGCCAGGGCTTCTGCCTTGAAGCTCAGACACCTTCCTGCTCGTATGGTATGCTGCCAGTCACGAAAACGGGAATCCTGTTTTGGACACTTGGTAGCCAAGCAAGTTGCTTAACCTCTCAGCCTGTTGCCCCGCCTGTAAAATGAGAATGATTATAGCACCTATGTTTATGGATTTGTGAGAATCAAGTGAGGTAGTGTTTGTAAAGGGCTTTGCAAACCTTAACGAGCAACATAAGTGTTAGCTGATACTATTAGCATCGAAAACGTTCTTAGATCTCACTGATAGTTGTACTATTTGTATCTATTGATTGGGAAACTATGACGGTTCATTTAATTTAGTTCCGCAAATATTTTTTGAGTACTTGCTAGGAATGAATGAATGAGAAAACATTAATTAGTGCTCGCTATGTCCAAAACCCTGTGCTAAATGCTGTAGACAGAAAAGATAATCCCTGCTCTCCAGGAGCTCCCACCCTGATGGGAGAGGCAACGTATACAGGAGATTTCAGCTACAGCTCAGGACTCAGTGGTCCTCTGGGTGAACTGATAAAGCAGACGGCGGTGCATCTTTCATCTCCTTGTTATTTGCAGAACTTTGTCCATTTTTGGTATTGAACCCTTTGACAGAGACAAGGACTTTAATGATAAGCATTATTTTTGTTGTGGACTCTTCAGTAACTGTGGCTGTACTCTCTGTTTTTGTTCTTATTTCTTTTTAACAAAATTACCCCAACATGCCACAGAAGCCAAAATACCAAACCAACAGAATGTAGACTGTAGTCACATCCACATGCACAGATGCTCACTCCCCTCCTCATTTCCTAATCTTTACCATCTCTCACCTTGCCCAGCTAGCGTGCATCCAGGGGAGGAGGATGCCCTAAAGCCAAGAAGGCTTCATTGTAGTGACAAACATGGTACTTTAAAATATTGTAATACTTGGCTGCTGTGGGAGCTTTCTTCATGTGAGTATTTATGTTCTTTTTCTTAGGAACTTAATAATCAACAAATACGAACCTTTCAGTACACAAAGGACAAAAAAAAGACAATTGTTTATGAAACAATAAACTTTTAAGTACATGAAATTGAATACTTCACTAGTAACAAAATCGACCTGTTCACATTTAAGTCCTTCACAGTTTCTTGACTTCTTGACTTTTTCTCTCCCTTTTTGTTTTGCATAGGAAACTCATCAGCAGCTGGCTGAGAAGCAAAGCCTTCATGTCGTCGAGTTCCGGGAGGAATGTGGTCCTTTGCCCATAGTGGTCGCCTCTCCTCAGGGAGCAATTAGAAAAGATCCTGAGCCTGAAGATGAGGTGCCAGATACCAGATTAGACTGGGATGACGTCAAGACGAGTCAGGGACTGAAAAAGTCAGTTTGGGCAAACTTAAAGAGAGCTGCATCCTGAGTCTTCTTCTCCCCCTTATAGCTGAATTAAGGGGCCAACAGAAAAGACTCAGATATGTTGTGCTTTTCAGGAAAAGTAAATGTCCCAGGCGGGGATAGCACAGCTATTATTTGAATGAATGCAGCTCTTTGTTATTACTGTACATGGAATTTTCAGTGTATTATTTAATTTGCTGGCAAACTGAGTTTTAAATTCCGGGAATTCTTATAAGTGCTACAATCAGAAGCACCCTTTTCAAAGCATGTGAGACTCATGAGTTCAGTACAACCCTGTGAAGTTAAAGATCCAAATAAACTTGATTCTGATTTTTACAAAATTCAATTGAAAACTCCTTCGAGTTCTGTCATTTCACCATAAATAAGGGAGATATTGGAGATGGTTAATTTTGACACTAAGGTGGGACTCTAAAAAGGGAATGCAAAGACTGGAGAGGGGAAACGTTTCAGGAGAGGTGGCAGAAGTTAACTAGGTGGGCAGGCTTTAGTTTAATGAAATGAAGAGCTTTGAAATAATTTTTCAGTGGCCTGCTTTGCTTATCAGTAGAGGTATAAACTGATGACATTGACCTACCAGGGCTGCTGTAAGAGAGGCCCCTTGTGTGAATGGAGGGGATGGTGAACCAAACGACGTTCAGGTCTGTTTCCTGCTCTGTTTTAGGAATAACATACGTACTCTCAGCTTGTGAAGTTAAGCTCCAATTTTAACATTAAAAATATGACTGGTGGCAATAACATATTTCTAGACACATCCAGGAGGCAGATGATTGGCAAAGTGAACAAACCAGAGATCTTTCTGTGGCACCACAGAAGTCATGGTGACAGTGCTGTCTACCTGGCCTGCAGTACTTCTTAGCTCTTTGCTCAGTCACTTGGCCAGGCAGCTAGCTGGGTCAGTGGACAGAATGCCAAACCTGGAGTCAGAAAGATCTGAGTTTGAATCTTGCCTCAGACACTCACTGTGTGACCCTAGGTGAGGGTTTCCTCATCTGTAAAATGGGGATGATAATGCCACCTACTTCACAGGGTTGCTGTGAGGATCAGATGAATAATGTGAAATGCACTTTGCCAACTTCAAAGCAATACATAGATGCTATCCTCATCGTCATCGTTGTAGAGAACAGGACTGGGTAGAACACAAGTGTCCAGCCCTGTTTCACCTCAGATTGGTGCACAGTAGATCTTCCAAAGGGCCTGGGAAGGTGCCGAGCGAGGTAGGTAGCTAGGCAGATCACACTTGTTCCTGTAACACAGGTGAAGGAAAGAGGCTCTTAGTGAGAATGAAATGACTGGACAAAGGGCTAGCTGCCATTTGTTATTTCTCCACGTTATGGCTGTCTGTCTCAGGTTATAGTCTCATAGAGACCTCTGCCTACTTCACCAATATGGTGCCTGGAAATAATGTATAAGCCCAGTAGTTGCATAAAAAAATATGACAGAATACATCTGCTATTTACTACTCAGAAGAGAAAGTAATATATCAGCTAGGTAATAGTTGGTCAGCAATTCGTGGGGATGCCTGGCCCCTTCTCCACATGGGCTGCTTTTCTGGATGATGGCTGGGCTGGAAGCAAGTCCAGTGGTCTGGGGAGGAAGGGTGCTGATCTTCCTGGACTTTCTGAATTTACCTGCCTGTTGATGTCCATTGGTCAGCAGATGGTGTTGGTGTATGTATATGTACTGATGGATGAACTCAGTGGGCTACCTATTCAAGCACATCTTAACCTTCAACCTTTGTTTTTTTTGTTCTTTATGTATTATTAAGCCAAGACTGGATCTCTTAGCTTATTGCTCCCAGAATTTCAACAGAATCTTTTCATTGGTTGTGTTCCCTGGAGTATGTCTTCCTGTGAGATTTTTCCCCCTTTCTGTGTACTTCTTGGTTATTTCATAAGGAAGGCAAGACAGCTAAACTGTTGGGCCAGGAAGAAAGCATCTGTGAACAATAGTGCTGAGGAGGGCATCGTATGCTTTGCCTCTCTGTCCACAACAGCTAAAAGCAGGCAGAATGTTTGGGCTGGTTTTCTAGGCTAACATACTAGTACTTTCTGAGTTGTCTTCATTTTTTTTAACCACACCAAGCAAATTTTTTTTTTTAACTCAGAAAACAATCATATTGACATAGTCCAGAAAGTGAATCCCAACATTTGCTGTTCCAGAAAATACGTTTCCTTCAGTGTTTTTAATTCATCACCTCTGTCAGGATGTGAGTGTCATGTTTCATCTTTATTCTTGTAGTTTATCATTGCATTGATTAGAGTTCTGTGTGATGCTGTACATTGCATAAAGTTCTTCGTTCTGCTCTCTTTGCTTTGTGTCAGTTCATAAAGGCCTTCCCAGCCTCCCCTGAAATTGTCCATTTTGTTATTTATGGCACAATAATATTTCATTATTGGAATTTGTATAGCGCTATTTGTTTATCCATTCCCCAATAGGAAGACAGTTTCTCTAGTTTCCAATTTTAGACTAACATGAAAAGATCTGCTATAAATATTTTAGCCCTTTTCCTCTTTTTTTGGTTTCTTTGGTATTTTGGTTATTTCCTAGTGATATAGCTGAGTCAGAGGATATGGTAACATTTCTGATAACTTCCTGGGCATAGGTTAGTTGTCTTTAAAGGAGAGAACAAGATCTAGGTGAGGCCTCTGCAGGGCAGAACAACATGGTGGGTCCCAGGCAGCTGGTGTTACTGAGTAGCTTTTCCAATGTATCTGTGTGTCCTTGAGTTGTGGGTGTCCTTGAGGGAATCATCTGTATTCTGGACTAGATAAAGAATCCTTTGAGGTCTGGGGCATTAGGAACATTTTGGTGACCTCCATATGACAAAGTGCATCATGACGTCCCTTTATCATACCTCCTGAATCTTTTCCCCTGTTCTTTCTGGTCTGCTTGTGTCAGAGGTCACAAGAACCCAGCAAGTCTATGTATTGAAGAAAGTAGAGAGCCACTGTCCTCTAGAGACTTTTCCATCTGGCATCCTGCTGAAATCTCCTGTGTGCTTTCTTCCTCATTAGAATGAGAACAAGGGCTGTTTCTTCTTTTCTGTTTGTATCCCCCAGCATTTGAACACCATGCTTGTCACGTAGTTAGCACTTAACAAATGCTTTGTATTTTGTTCATTAACACATATGTACATAGGAGAAAATGAGATAATAGATGGAAAGTACTTTTCAGTTTTTAAAATGCTAGTTTTTATCACACACGTGCATAATACATAGGAAATGAATGTTCACATCAGCACATTTTCATAAGTGTATATGTACTTACATGCATGATACATGAGATAAGAGGAAGGGTAAGGACTTGGTGGTAGTGGGGAGGCAGTATTGACATTTCATTATGGTTAGGGCTTAGTAAGTCTGGAACTTGGGTCCTCTCTTTTGTTTTTGTTTCATCTTTTTTTTTTGTCCTGAACTTAAGCATTAACAAACATGAATATTTCTTTATAAAAGAACAAAAAAGGAGGATTACATATGAAACTCTGAGCTTCTGTTACATAGTTTGTTTTTTAAAAGTGCATATTTAACAACAAAATTGCCCTGTTTGTCTTCTGAAAGTTATTTTCTTCTCTGTGTTTTAAAATGTTTCAGTTGATTATTTTTTCATTTCAGTCCCTAATTGAGTAATCTTCCACCCCTCACAATGGAGTAATAGAAATAAATATAGTGAAATTTTCCCAGGGAGCATTCTCAGGGAGCTCTTTGGCTTACTAAGGAGAAAAGAGAATGACCGCCTGTGTCATGAGGTGAGATATCAAAATCTGTTGGATAGAGGCTTTTCCATTAGGTTTTCACAAATGAATACTAACTCGGATTCTCTTGGAAGGGAAATAACTGCCAATAGTCAAGCATCCTAACTTGGGAAAAGAAGGCCTCAGTTATGAAGAATTACATGGAAATGTGTCACATATGTACATACATTTACATACACATATACATGTGTATACACACAATACATGCATACACACATATTCGTTATGGTCAGCTAGATGGTATAGTAGAGTGCTAGGCCTGTAGTTAGGAAGACTCACCTTTCCTAGGTTCAAATCTGACCTCAGACACTTCTTAGCTATGTGACTCTTGGCAAGTCACTTAACCCTGTTTGCTTCAGTTTCCTCATCTGTAAAAAAGAAGTGGAGGAAGAAATGACAAGCAATTCCAATTTCCTTGCCAAGAAAACCCCAAATGAGGTCACAAAGAGTCCAGTATGACTGAAAAAGGACTGAATGACAGCTTAGATAAATAGTTGTTTATTGAGTAAGGTAATTAGTTACTTTGGCACTTGGGCAATTAACTGTTAGGTAAATAGCTCAGAGCTATTTAGGTAATTAGGTGCTTGTAATAAGCTAATTAGGTAATTAACTAGGTGATTAAATACTTAAGGAAAACACTGGTCTGAACTGTTCTAAACTGATTTAAATTGTTCTTAATCGGGTTTTGAACCAGTCTAAATTGGTTTGAACTGGTATGAACTGTATTCTGCCCATCTATGTATGTATGTGTATTGTGTATATGTATGAATACAGCCAACAATAGGAATTTGTTTTTCTTGATTATGCATATTTGGTACAATAAATTTGTTTTTCTTTTTTTTTTAGTGGGATGAGGGAGGAGGGAAAGAACGTAGATTTCTGTTAATTTTTTTAAAAATGGAGGGATGAGAAATTTTGATGTGAAATGTTGCATGCAATGTCTGATAAATTACTGTATTATTATTCAGGTAAATTACTGTATTATTGTTATAAGAAAGACCTCTCATGGAATGGGAATAACTTGTAAATGTAAAGTAAAAGACAAAAACGCAGCAATAAAACTTTCAAAAAGAAAGAAAATGCATGGAGTTACAGATGGAATGTTTTGTGAGAGAAGCAGCAAGGAGGCCAGTGTCATTAGTATCTTGGTTGGCTTGGAGTGGGATAGAAAGAGTTTTAATCACCTAACAGGATTTTATATTTCAATCTGGTGATAACAGGGAATTTATTGAATGGGGGTTGGGGCAACGATCTGGTCAGACCTGTGCTTTAGGAAGATTATTTTGATAAATGAGTAGAATTTGGATTGGAGTGGGGAGAGACTTGAGGCCCAGAGACCAACCAGAATGCTATTGAAATAATCCAGGCATGAAATGGTGAGATCCTGAACCAGTGTGATGGCAAAGTCCAAGGAGGGTTGAGGGTATATACAAGAAAGGTTACAAAGGAAGAATCAGCTGGACGTGAAAACAGATTGGATCTGAGTGGTGAGAAAGGGTGACATCAAGGATGTCAACTAGGTTGCTAGCCCAGATGATTAGGAAGATGGTGGTATCTTCTCCAGGAGTAGTAAAGTAGGAAGAGAGGGGAGGGTTTAGAGGGACAGACAATGAATTCTGTTTTGAACATGTTTGAATATCTAAAGGATATCTAGTTTGAGATGTGCATCAGGCAGTTGAACTCAAGACACTGGAGGTTAGGTAAAGGCTGGAGAAGTGGATCTGAGAAACATCAGCATAGAGATGATAATTTAATCTGTGGGAGATGATGAGATCACCAAGTGAAATAGTGTAGAGGGAGAAGAGAGAAGGCGCAGAATAGAGCCCTGGATGAAACCTACATTCAGTTGGCATGATCCGGATGGAGATACAGCAAAGGAGGATGACGAAGCAGGAAAAGAGGAGAGCCAGGAAAGTAGCGTCCTGAAAACCTAGAGAAAAGAGAATGTCAAGAAAAAGAGTAATGAATGACCACTGTTAAACTGCAGAGAATTCAAGGATGAGGACTGAGAAAGCTTTGAGGAGACTGACTTACATATGAGGCAATATATTTCAAATTAATGTAAGTCCTTTCCTTCCATAAAGGAAGGATTGTGACGAAATGCCTTTCATGTCTCTCAGTAATTAACTGGATGTTCCTTAAAGTGCAGCCAGTGATCTTCTTAAGGATGAACCATGTCAGTGTGCACATCTTCAAGGTAGTTAAGAATTATGTTTCAAAGGTTCATTAATTTTAACTCAATTCCAGCTATCTAGTTCATGCTGGATTCCCCTTCTCCACCTCAACTCTTTATTTTTAACTTGGACAAAACAAAGTTTATTTCGCAATAGATTTGTTGTGGTGTTGTTGAGATAGGGCAATGGGAAGGATAAAATCTTCCTTAGATATTTTCTTAAAAAATATTTATTTCATTAAATATCTCCTAATTATAAGTAAAAAAATTAAAAAGTATTTTAAAAAATGAGTTGCCAGTTATCTCCCTCTCTCCCCTTCCCTCCTCCTTGAGAAGGCAACCACTTAGGTGGTATAGGGCAGAATGAACCACACCAGACACTTGGGAAAAACACATCTCTTCTTACTGTCTTCACATCAAATGTTCCTTTGCAAAAGCTAGTTGGTGTTACTTAGGTAAATTACTGGGGAAATAGTCAGTGGTGGCTAACTGGGGGAACAAACCGGAATGAGGACTTGGGCCAATACCTCAACCTCTCAGGGGTACCCCTAGAATTCTGACCGGGAAGAGGTAGCTGGCCTGGCTCTGAGAAAGTGAAGCTTGATTACTTGTTACACCAGTGGTATACTTATTAAGTGCTTACAAGATCAGCCCTGAAGTAGAGAATTCAAGTGTTATTGTGACCATTTGAGGAAACTGAAGCTGAGATGAAGTGCATTAATAGGCACAAAAGATTTTGAGTAAGAAGGGGCCTTAAAGCTAATGCGGACCAACTCCTCTCCTGTTTTTTTTTTTTTAAACAAAGGAAGAAACGGTGGAAAGGACTTGTCCAAGAGCACAAGGTGATACAGGTAGAAAGTGGTAGAGACAGGACATCAACCTCAAAATCTTCTAAATCCGAAATTAGTGTGCTTTTTACTACATCTGGCTGCTTCTCTGGAATGTAACTCTACTTAATTGACTCTTGGGATTAGGATTAAAAGCACAGAGGTTTTTATAGTTTAATTCAATTAGTAAATATTAAGTTTAAGTGCTTACTATATGTAAGTAGATAGGTACTGAGAACACAGACAAAAAATGGAATAGTCCCTGCCCTCCAGGAGTTCATGTTCAGTCGTGTTTTGTTTTGTTTTTTTCAGTCATGCCCAATTCTTTGTGACCCCATTTGGGGTTTTCTTGACAAAGATACTAGAGTGATTTGCCATTTCCTTCTCCAGCTCATTTTACAGATGAGGAAACTGAGGCAAACAGGGTATAGGGACTTGCCAGGTTACACATCTAGTGAGTATCTGAGACTGGATTTGAACTCATGAAGATGGGTCTTCCAGACTCCAGACCTGACATTTGATGCACTGCCACCTAATTGTATAGTCTACAGAGTTTTAGTAGGGCACCCTTTGTCGAATCCCATTTAACCCAGATGAGTGCCCTGTATTCAAAATAGCACTGTGGTGGAAAACCTCTGTTTTCTTCATCTATGTTTCACAGAATCTCAGCCTCAAAAGGGACCTCAGAACCCACCTGGTTCAAACTAACCATAAATTCCCCAACAGGTGGTCATCAAGACCTCCAGTAGGGGGAGCCCTCACCCTCCTGAGGAAACCCATTTTGGGTTAACTGTTAGGAAGTTTCTTTTTTAATACCGAACCCAGATTTGCCTCTGAATCTTCCATTCATTGCCTTGATTCTAGGACTGAGGAGAAGCCTAATCCTTCCCTAAAAATACTTGAAGAGAGCTTTTAGAGTTCACTCCTTTTCTCTTCTCTAGGCTAAACTTTCCCAGTCCCTTCCAGTTGGTCTTTGCAATTGATGATGAGAGAGAAATTCGTTTTCATAGTCTATTCCAAGTCACCTGAGAGCTAGAGCAGTGGTGGGGAGGGTGTGTAGGCATTCTCCACTGTTGTCTCCTTCAGAGCTCCCTACAAGGCTAGGCTACATCCAGATAGACCAGGTGTCCTTATCTAAGTAGACCAGAATCCTATAATATTGATCTATCTATCAGTGGCCAATGGATTCTCCAACACAGGAAAAGCTGGTTCTTTTCCTATCTCTTTTTTCTCCTTTGTCATCCTAATGAAACATTTCAAGAACTGTTCCCTAACGCCATTGGGATTTATCAACACATCCCAATTAAGTCACAAGGCTGCGTTCACGGATGTGCTGGAGTCAGCTCCTGCTGGCCTCAGAGAGATGGTTGTTCAATTTTCAGTCTGAGCTTCCATACCACAGATATTGGCAAATGCTACGAATCTGGGCTTGATTCGTCATTTTGTTGATTGTCTGGATTTACCAAAATGATGGAGAAAATATTAATCATGTAGGTTCAACTTAAAAGATGTCCTTTGTACATTTTTGGGAGGGCTACCTGTTAAACATTTACCAGTACACCCCTGCCTGTTACTGGCAAACTGCTCACTGCAGTTTACACTTTCCCAGTCTAAAATGGTGATAAAGCTGCATATATATAAAAGTCCAGTTCCAGGAACCTCAGTCTGTTCAGAGAAAGGGTCAGGAGAGGAGAGCCATAGACAGGCACTCCCAAGCTGTTTCCCTTCCCTTTCTCCTCCTCTCCAATTTTACATACCTCTGAGCAGCAGAGATAAGCTTTATTGCTTCTTGGGTGAAAGGGTAAACTGTGATCCTGAAATACCAGAGGCCAGTTGGAGCAGAAAAAAAAGGTGTTAACCTCGCATTTGGATGCCACCTAACTGGCTTTTCCTGTTCCAGGTAGTTAGGAGAAAGAGCAGATGGAGCACTGGACAGAAGAGCTGAGAAGATCTCAATTAAATCTGGTCTCAGACAATTCCTAGCTATGTGACCTGGGGCAAGTCACTTAACCCTGGTTGCCTCAGTTTCCTCATCTGTAGAATGAGCTGAAGAAGGAAATGGCAAACTGCTCAAAGTATCTTTGCCAAGAAAATCCCAAATGGGGTTATAAAGAGTCAGACAGTACTGAAAACACTAAACAAATTTTAGAATTGTTACAAAGTTCTTCCTTACATTAAATAGTTATTTAATAGTAATAAATAATAATAATTTAAATATTCCCCTCTGCAACTTCCATCCATCGTGATAGCTAGCAGTTATATAATGCTTTAAAGTTGGTGAAGTGCTTTATTCACATTATCTCATTTGATTTTCACAATAATCCTGGGAAGTATGTGCGGTTAGTATCCCTAATTGAAAGATGAAGAAACTGAGACTTCCCTAAGACCACACAGTCAGTAAGTAGCTGAGGCAGGATTATCATCTCACTCCAAGTCCAACACTCCATCGCCTGCCCCCTTATTTCTCCTTCTGCGCTCTAGAGCCATGTGGAATAAGTTTAATTCCTCTTACACATGATGCCCTTTCAAGTACTTGGTTGCAGTTTTATGGCGCCTTTCATTCTCCTCCATAAGCTAAGCAATTTCAGTCCCATCTGCCCTCCTCTGGCATGATTTTGAGACCTATTCCCTTTATCTGGGTACTGTCCAGCTCATTAATGTACTTTCTAAAATGTGTTATTTAGAACTGAACCCAGTACTGCCGATGTGGTTTGACCAGGACAGGGTACACTGAGACTATTGCCTTCCTCATCCTCAACATCGTCCCTATCTTAATGGAGCCTACGATCCCCTTGGTCTCTATTTCACACTGTTGACTCACTGAGCTTTTAGTCCACTAAAATTCCAGATCTTTGTTCGGATAAATTACCACCAGCCATTTTGTACTAGGGATCATGGATTTAGAGCTGGAAGGGCCATTAGAGGTCATCAAAGTCAACCACCTAATTTTTTTGTCCCAAAATTTTTACATATATATATATATATATATACATATATATATATGTATATGTATATATAAATAGTTTTCCACATTCACTTTTATAAGATTTTGAGTTCTAAATTTTCCCCCTCCCCAAGCAAGCATGCAATCTGATATAGGCTATACATGTGCAATCATATTAAACATATTTCCACATTAATCATGTTGTGAAAGAAGAATCAGAACAAAGGGGAAAAAACACAAGAAAGAAAAAAAAGAGAAAATAGTATGCTTCAATCTTCATTCAGCCTCCATAGCTCTTTCTCTGGATGTGGGTAGCATTTTCCATCATGAGTCTAGGGATTGTCTTAAATCATTGCATGGCGGAGAAGAGCTAAGTCTATCAAAGCTGGTCATTGCAACAATGTTGCTGTTACCATGTACAGTGTTCTCCTGGTTCTGCTCACTTCACTCAGCATCAGTTCTTATGTCTTTCCAAGTTTTTCTGAAATCTACTTGCTCATCATTTCTTATAGAACAATGGTATTCCATTACTTATCCAGTCATTCTCCAATTGATGGGCATCCCCTTAATTTCCAACTCTTTGCCACCACAAAAAGAGCTTCTATAAATATTTTTGGACATGCCAACTACCTAATTTTATAGAGGGATCTGAGGCCCAGAGAGGGAAGGGATTTGGAGTCATAGTTTCTGTGACATCAAATCTACTGCTCTTTTCACAGCACTGTATGCCTCTCTTGAGGTCCTGCCTCACAAAGACAGCATGGCACCCTGGGAAGAGTACTGAATTTAGAGTCAAAGGATTTGGGTTCCAATCCCCTCTCTGCCACTTACTAGCTGCGCAAATCACTTAACCTTTAAGGGCTTTGGCTTCCTGAACTGTAAAATGAGAGTTTAGGGCTAGATGACGTCTAAGGTCCCTTCTGACTCCGGCTCTATCATTGTAAGAACACGGAGGGTGTGATGAGATTTGTGCCCAGAACAACAACTCTCTTATGTTAATCCACCTTTTAAAGGATGAAATTGTTATTGAGGCAAGCCAAGAATAAATGATTCAGCTTCTTGATAGGGAGCTCTACCAGATGTCTTAAATTTTCCATCACTGCCATGGCATGCCTCTGTTTCAGGTTTTTAACCCCTTCCCTAATTTCTTGTTTCCCATTCCTTTCTTTTGAAGAAGTTTGTAATACACACCAATGCCAATATTATGTCGTTTTTACCTTTATTGACCTTTACACAAATGGTCTCTATCACACTTTCCTCACATGAGTATACTTTCTTAATATGTAATACTGCCCTGCTATCTATTTTGTGTCTTTTATAGAACCATATTCTAGTCATGGGTCTCATCCTACTAAATCTCAGTGATACCTAAGAGGGACAAATAATCTTTTTGCATTAGCATGTTTAGTTCACTTTGTTAGCTATACTTTGTGGATTTGTGTATAGTTGACCTCAGATCATAAGTTTTATTGCGCTTCTTAGATTTTGTCTTTGGTGTATTTCTGTGCATTTTTGCCACTATATAGTTCTTTCTAAATTATAATTATTCTCTGTGGTATCTGGCTTAGAGTATATGTGTTTTTTAATTAATTTTTTTTGCCAATTGCATGTAAAAATAATTTTTGGCATTCTTTTTTAAACTTTTGAATGTCGAATTCTGTCCTTCCCTCCTTTCCCTCCCCACTCTCTGAGACAATAATCTGATAAATGTTATACATGTGCAATCATGCAGAACATTTCTATGTTTGTCATGTTGTGAAAGAAAACACAGACCAAAAAAGAAAAAAAATACACAAAAAAAGAAAGTGGAAAATACTATGCTTTGATCTGCATTCAGACTCCATCAATTCTTCCTCTGGGAATGGATAATATTTTTCATCATGAGTCCTTTGGAATTTTCTTGCATCATCATATTACAGAGAATAGGCCATTCAGATGTGGGGAACTTGTGGCCTCAAGGCCACATGTGGCTCTCTAGGTCCTCAAGTGCTGCCCTTTGACAGAATATAAACTTCACAAAATAAATCCCTTTAATAAAATTATTTATTCTGTAAAACTTGGACTTAGTCAAAAAGTTGTACCCAAGGACATAGAAGGCACATGTGACCTCAAGGCTGCAGATTCTCCACATCCTGGGCTAAGTCATTCATGACTGATCATCATATGCTATTGCTGTTACTGTGTACAATGTTCTCCTGGTTCTGCTTACATCACTTTGCATCAATTCATATAAGTCTTCCCAGATTTTTCTGAAAGCATCATGTTTGTCATTTCTTATGACACAATAATATTCCATCACAATCATATGCCACAGTTTGTCCAGCCATTCCCCAACTGATGGACGTCCCCTCAATTTCCAATTCTTTGCTACCACAAAAGGAATTGTTATAAATGTTTTTGTACATATAGGTCCTTTTCCTTTTTTTTCAATCTTAGAGCATATGGAGACAATATATGTATTGGAGTATTTTTCAGACAATATATGCATACATATATGCATATATATGTGTATGTATATACATGTGTATATATATGTGTGTGTATCTACATATGTGTATATATGCATGTCTTCCTTCTCCTTTTTCAGTTTAAAGCTCTTTTGATTAAATTTCCAAGATGTCAGGAAAATACATTTTCCCGTCCCTTGTTATCTAGACTCTATCCTATTTAGAAGGCTATATTTTGAGATCTCTTTTGTACTTTGTTTATACTATTTCTTACTCTTAAGATGTTCCCTATATATTGGTATGGTACTGTGTACCCGTCCTTCAAGGCTTGTCTTAAGAATTGTCTTCTCTTCTGAAGTCTTCCTTGCTCATTAATCTCATCAATGTTCCTTTTTAAACATGATACTTACAACTGGATAAAATATTTCATCATGGAGCAAGAGGAGCACTGAATTGGGAGTCAGGATATACGGGGTATTCTCGCAGCTCTACCACTGACTTACTGTGTGACCTTAGGTAAATCACTTCCCTTCTCTGACTTCATCTCCTCATATGCAAAATGAGAGATCATATTAGAGGATCCCTCAAATCCCTTCCTATCCTAAAATTTATTCTTTGATACTGTATAACCAATAACCAGGAAAATCTGGCTCAACCTCTGTTCACTAAATGCCAAGCATGAGCCTCAAACAGGTTCTTCATTTCTCCACTTTACTGATTCCCTACCCTCCAAATAACTACCTCCTTTGCCACCTGTCATGGTGCCTGAAATCCCACCATTTAGGCCAAAAAGTGTTTTGATTTTTAAGAGTCTCCTTAGGAGGCATGATACCTTAACTTTATTTAAATAGCTTAGGGGGAATTATCACAATGAAGAGAGAGCAAGTCCTCATACGAATAGGAGTCAGGAGCAAATCGTCTTTGCATCTCAGTTAAAAATAATAATCATCACTTAATAATAATTTTTGTATAGCACTTGAAGATCTGAAAAGTGCTTTAATGCATTGCATCATGTGATCTTCACACCAGCCCAGTGAGATGAATACTATTATTTTTAAAAAATTTATTTATTTTTAGTTTTCATCATTCACTTTTGTAAGACTTTCAGTTCTAAATTTTCCCCTGCCTTCTCTCCTCCCTCCCCAAGTTGGCATGTAATCTGATATAGGCTCTACATATTCATTCATATTAAACATAGTTTCACATTAGTCATGTTGTAAAGAAAAAATTAGAACCAGCAGGAGAAACCACCAGAAAGAAGAAACAAAATAAAACGGAACAAAAAGAAAATAGTATGCTTCAGTCTGTATTCAGACTCCATAGTTCTTTCTCTGGATGTAGATGGCATTTCCCACCATGAGTCTTTTGGAGTTGTCTTAGATCCTTGCATTGCTGAACAGAGCTAAGTCTATCAAAGTTAGTCATTGCAACAATGTTGCTGTTACTGTGTACAGTGTGAGTCCTGGTTCTGCTCACTTCACTCAGCATCAGTTCATGCGAGTCTTTCCAGGTTTTTCTGAAATCTTCCTGCTCATTGTTTCTTATAGAGCAATAGCATTCCATTATATTCATATGCCACCACTTGTTCAGCCATTCCCCAATTGATGGACATCCCCTCAGTTTCCATTTCTTGGCTACCACAAAAATAGCTGTTATAAATATTTTTGTACATGTGGGTCCTTTTCCCATTTTTATGATCTGTTTGAGATACAGACCTAGAGATGGTATTGTTGGGTCAAAGGGTCTAAAACTGTGCATATCCTTTGACCCAGCAATACCACTTCTAGGGATGGCTACTATGATTACCCTCGTTTTGAAAGAAGGAAACTGAGAATCAGATTAAGTAACTGGTGCAGAGTCACCCAATTAGTATCTGAGGCAGGATTCAAACCTAAGTCTCCTCAACTCCAAGTCCAGTATTTTTTCCATGATACCACATTGCATCTTCCTTAAGCAACTCTTTTCAGGAGGAAACCAGATTAGTTCACCCCATTTACTGCCTAGTTGGGCTAGAAGACCACTGATGTCCGTTGTCCATTCATACTGCTGACTGGGTGTGTAATTATAATAAGCAAGTCATTTCACCTCTTGGGTTGATGCAATTGGATGGACCCGTCTAGTGGACCTTGAGTCAGGAAGACTTGAGTTCAAATCTAACCTCAGACACTTATCAGCTGTGTGATTCTGGGTAAGTCACTTAACTGCTATCTGCCTCAGTTTCCCTGGCTGAAGATCATATTAGCACCTATCTCTTGAGGCTCTGGTGAGGATCCAATGAGATAATATTTGTAAAGTACTTGGCACATAGTAGGAGCTTAATAAATGCTTGTTTCCTCTCTCTCTTCTCCCTCCTGCCCTATCAGTAAAGATTATTCTTGCAATACCCCCCTTATAGGATTGTTGTAGGGAAAGTACCCTGTAAATCTTGGCGTACCATATAGAGATGAGTTACTGTTAATATATATATGTGTGTGTGTGTGTGTGTGTGTGTATGTATGTATATATAATATATGTAAATAAAGGAGTTGACTAGATCAGGGGTTCTTAATATTTTTTGTGTGCCTTAGACCCCTTTGGCAATCTGGTGAAGCCCATAGATCCCTTATCAGGATCATGTTTTTAAATGTCTAAAATACAATACATAAGATTGCAAAGGAAACCAATCACATTGAAATATAATTATCAAGATTTTTTTTTTAAGCAACCAAGTTCACAGGCAGGTTAGGGATCCATGGACCAGGTGATTTCTGAGGTCTCTTCCAACTCTTATTTCAGTAATTTGGGAAAAACTTTGGGCCACTTTAACACGACTCTGCTGCACAGGCTAGGTTTTTCACAGCAATAATCTCCCAGAAATTACCTTTTACACATTCTGAAGTACCTGTGAGTCATCAAGCCACCTAGCAAGATGGGAACAGGCTCCTTGGTTAACCATTCTGGGTTCTGGCAGTAAGTTCTTGGAACAACGGAAAGAACCGAGGGGCCCCAGTTAAGTTGCTATCAGGACATCAAGCCAAATAGCCCAACCACATATTTGTCAGTGTTTGTCATTGGCGTGGTGGGGTTTCACTTGGGAAGGAGCAGTCTGGTCACCTGTGCCTGCTTGTCCTTCCTGGTTTCACAGTGATATACACAGACTGAAAGCAACTGAGGGGGAATAATGATTAACCAAGAGGAAGTGATGCCCTAAATCAGAGAACAATCTACCTCCTTCAATAATCCCTTCTTCTCTCTTTAAGTGCCTTTGCAACTTAAAATCTTACAGAAAAAACACAGAATTCTAAGGGCAGGAAGGGCCTTGGGCGTCAACGCTATCTTCATTTTATAGTTGGGAAAAAATGAGGTCCTAATGGGTGGAGCAACTCTTGTCCAAGGTATAACAGTAACCCAGGAAGGACTAAAATTCATGGTATAGTGGAAAGGGCCCTGTATCTGGAGTCTGAGGGCCAGAGAGACCAAATCCTTGCTCTGTCTTTTACTACAAGTGTGATTTTTAGGAAAGTCATTTGACTTCTCTGGGACTTGGTTTCTTCATCTCTAAAATGAAGAATTTGGATTAGGTGACCTCCAATTTCCCTTCCAGCTCTAATGAATCCAGGTCTTCTGATTTCTGGAAAAGTCCTCATACTGCACCTTGATTGATTGGACCCTTCCAAGCTCATCTCTCTTTTTCCTACTGGCAACCTCTTGTGATATTAGCATTAATCTCTGATTTCTTTCTTCTTCCTTAAAAAAAAGCAGCATCCCTTTGTTATCCCATATTTCCCCAGGAATAACCTTCTCACACTGGAAGATGCCTTCTCCCTATGGCCTTTTCTCCCTAGAAGATTCCTCTGTTCCTCCTAGCCTCTCCTCTGATTGGTGAATTCTTCTTGGAATCTCCATTCTGAGGAAGTGCTCAGGTCAGTCATGCTCACTCCTTCACTCCTCTCCAAGCTCCATTTCCATCTCTCCAGACTTTTCCACCATGTCCCAGCAGCATTTTCACCCTGGAATATCCCTCTATTTTTCTGGCTCCCTCTTTCAGTTGATGAGTTCCTCTCCAAATCTCCAATTTGAGGTAGTGCCCATGACAACCATGCTCACTCCAGATCTGCTTCAGCCCAGGATCCTCCAAATCACTTCTTGATCTTGTCCCTATCTGAGCACTTCTGTCCCTTGCCCCTTTTGTAGTTCCTTAATTTTATGTGTTTTATCCTATTAGAATGTAATTTTAATTCCTCAAGGGCAAGAACTATCTTTTTGCTTGTATTTGTAGCCCTGACACACAGTAAGTGCTTAATAAATGTTTGTTGGTTTGACTTAGGCAGAAGCCATCCTGGCCAAGAGTGTGCCTGTCGATTCCTAAACCAAATACTTGGCATTAGAAAACTCTAAATACCAAAGACTCTCCTTCATTCACTCTTTTGTGGAAAGATATACATCCGGATTTATTTTAAAAAATCTGTCTGAAAAATGGGCTGCTCTGTATGGTATGATTTGAGATCTAGTACTGATCGGTCCCCTTTATATCCACTTCTCTTAAATATTTCCTGTGAAATCTTGACTTTTTTGCCATAATAATTTTGTTACTCTTTTTTCCAGTTCTGGAAAGTAATATTTTTGATTGCATAAGTTTAACTGGTGTGACATAAATTAACTTAGGTTAAAAAAATGGACTTTTGGTCTACCCTTCCTTTTCCTCCTCCTGTTCTCTGGCAATGATAGAAACAAGTATGCAATGATTAAAAAAGACAGGAAGAAGCAAGAGGCCAAAAACAGAAAGAGGCCAAAAACAGAAAGAGGCCCACATAATCTAAACTGAGTGAATATATCCTCAGATAATTGAACTAGACTTTAATAGAACTATAAACCTACCCAGTGGAATCCAAGTTGGAACTAGCAACTCATTGCACTCAATTGGTCAAGCAGCTAGAACATGGTATTCTATCCTGCACCCTACATCTGCCATCCCCATCAGGAGGTGGATAGAATTTTATATCATTATATCATATCATATCTATCATATATCTTCTGGAATCATGTACATCAGCTTATGATCATAGTTCTTATCACTTTCAGAGTTCTCTTTAGAGGGTTGTTGTTATAATTATTCTCCAGTTCTTTTCATTCTTTTATTCTTTTATTATCTATTTGTTTGTTTTGTTCATTTTTGAAATGAAATTTGTTCATTTCATTCTTTATCATTTTATAAAGTCTTTAAGATTGTTCCTTTTTACAATATGGTTGCTGTAATATGTATTATATATACAATCATTCTTCAGATTGTGTTCACTTTACTTTGCATCAGTTCATATGTCTTTCTTTATATCCTTGAAATAATCTATTTCATTATTTCTTCCAGTGTAATAGTTTTCAATCACATTCATACACCACAGATTATTCATCCATTCCCTAATTGATGGGCATCTCTTTAGTTTCCAGTTTTGGGTCATCATAAAAAAAAAGTTGCTTATTTTTGTACATAGAGAACCCGTCGTATCACTTTGATCTCTTTTGGGTATCGGCCTAGCAATGGTATAGCTGGGTCAAACCAGTTAATAACTTTAAGTAGATAATTCCAAATTGCTTCCCAGAATGGTTATATGCACTCATAGGTCACCAGCAGGGTATCAAGTTACCTATTTGTCCACAACAATCCTTCCAATATTTACCATTTTCCCTTTTGTCATTTTTATCAATCTAGTTTTTATTTGCATTTCTTTAATTAGTAGTCATTTGTAGCATTTTTTCCATATGACTATAAATTAGGTTTCTTCTCTTGAGAATTGCCTGTTCATATCCTTAGATAATTTATCAATTGTGAAACAGCTCTTATTCTTAGAAATTTGAATTGGTACTTTATATTGCTTGGAAATGAGACCTTTATCAGAGGAAGTTGCAGCAAATATTTTTTCCCCAGTTTATTATTTATTGGATTTGATTGTGCAAAATCTTTTTAATTTCATGTAATGAAAATTATGTTTTATCTCCTGTGATTCATTCTATCCCTTATATGGTCATGAATTTTTCTCTTATCCATAGATCTGATACGCATTTCCAGAGCTAGCTTAGTGTTTAGGAGACTCCAAAGGAAAGAGAAGAGGCATTAGACTGACTACCAAACTGAACATCTACGGAGCCACTGTGCTGACCTCGTTGTTGTTTGCCAGTGAAACTTGGACAATCTTCCAGCGCCATGCTGGGGAAATATCACTTCCATTTGAACTGTCTTAGGAAGAGTCTAAAGATCACCTGGCCAGATAAGGTAGCAGACACCAAGATCCTTTCTTGAATTAAACTGCCAAGCATTCAAACTCTATTGCAGAGAGCACAACTCCAATGGGCTGGCTATGTTGTTCGAATGCCAAACATATGGTTGTCTAAAGACTATATTATGGAAAACTAACAGGGCAAGCATTCACATGGTAGTCAGAAAAAGTGATTCAAGGACACTCTCAAGGTCTCTTTTAAGAACTTTGGAATTGATTGTGTGTCATGGGAGACACTGGCATAGGACCACCCAACAGGAGGTGACCACATCAGAAGAGGTGCTGTGCTCTGTGAGCAAAGCAGAATTGAAGTAGCTCAAAAGAAATGTGAGATGTACACATTTAGAGAATCCACTCCAAATGTTCTCATGGACTATTTGTCCCCTACCTGTGGTAGAACATTTCAAGCTTGTATTAGTCTGATCAGCCACATTCAAACACATTGTAGTTTGACTCTAACATAATGATGTCATTTTGGTCCTTTTTGAGAACGAAGGACAACAACCATATAGTTTATTACAATATCACAAGAGAGTAGAAAAAAGTATTAGATTTGGAAACCAGAAGTTCTGGATTCTAGTTGTAGTTCTGAGATATACTAGATGCCCATATTTAGGTCAGTCCCTTCACCTTTGTAAGATTGTTTCCTGATTTTTAAAATGGAGATAATATTATTTGTTCTACCTACCTTGTGTGTTTTAAAGAAAGCTCTTTATAGTATTAATAATAATAAAGATTGTTATGATGGAGGAGGATGACAGCAGCTCTGCCACTCTATCTAGTTGCATGACAGTCCCCTCTCTGACCACCAGTTTCCTCATCTGTAAATTATTCTATGAGAGAGGCAGTGATGGAGAACCAGATTTGGAGTGAAAGATCTGGATCTGAATGCAACCTGAGGCACTTAATAGCAGTGTCTATATGGGTAAGTCATTTAACTTCTTCAATACTCTGTTTCTACTTCTAAAAAATGGAGATAATTTTGCATGACCTCTCCCATAGGATTGTTGTGAGGAAAGCACTTTGTAAACCCTAAAGAACTTAAATAAAAGTGAGTTTATGCTTATAAATATTATCATGGGCAGGACTGGGTGGCCAGTTACGAGGTACAATGTATGGAGCACTGGACCTGGAGTCAGGAAGATCGGGGTTCAAATCCAGCCTCAGACACCTACTATGTGACCCGGGGCAAGTCATTTAACTCCTATTTGCCTTAGGTCCTCATCTGTAAAATGGGGACACGCTGGAGAAGGAATGGCAAACCACTCCAGTATCTTTCCCAAGAAAACCCATGGGGTCACAAAGAATCGGACATGACCAAATGACAGAACAACAACAAAAACTGTCACAGAACCAGAGAGCAGGAAAGAAACTGAGAGGTCATGTCCTTCTTTCTCTTACCTGAAGAGGAGTTGGTTTTCATTGCTGGAGAAAAGAAGAAAAGAGCCACACATCTGAAATCAAACATGCCACGGAGGAACTGATCTCTTTTTGCTAGAGAATCAGTGATTTAAGCTAGAAGATTCTTGGGAGCACCTAGAAGGTGTGGTTCTAGGTAGTCATAGCCAATGGGCTATGGAGTTGTAAAATTCAATTCAAGAAACACTAAGCACCTACCATGTGACCTGTACTGTGCTAAGCTAAGCAAAAAGAGGCAGGAAGATAGTTCCTGCTACAATCTAATGGGGAAGATTACATTCAGACAAATACAGTATCCATAAAGTATCCTATAACAGGATAAGTAGGAAGTAATTGACAGTAGCAGTGTGGTGTTAACAACATTGCACTGCCTTTGAAATCAAATGATCTCTGGTTTAGTTGGACTCTGTCACTTATTAGTAATAGAACCTTGGACATCACTGAATTTCTCTGGGTTTCAGTTTCCTCATCTATAAAATGGGAAGTTTGGACCATTGTAGTAGACTGATCAGTTCTTTCCAAATCCATTTCCTGTCTCCTTTAGCTCATCCTACACACCAATTCCAGATGGTGTCAATGTGGTGTCTTCTTGTCCAGAAGAGTCAATGTAAATGCCACTGCTTCTGTAAATCCTTCCCCCAGTGTCCTTAGCTACAAGAAATTCTCCTTCGTCTGCTACTTTTGGAATTTTGGGGAAAGTAGACTTCCAGAACTATAGTTTCACTAGTAGTGAGAAAAGTTCTAGTGAGAAAATCTCCCCTCCTAATACAGATCTGAAATTGTTCTGCAATTTATAGCCTTGGACACTTGCCTGGGGGGTGTTGAGAGGGTAAATGACAGGTCCAGGGTGACATAGCCAATCAGTGTTAAGTAGCAGAACATGATCTCACATCTCCCTTGTTCTGAGTCTAGTTCTTTGTCTATTAACCGATGCTATCTCTCCTCTTAACTACTTATAAATAGCATATAGCATCGACTGTCTGTGACCACATCCAGTTATTCCATTTGAAATTACAAACCACTTAAGGGCACTACCTTGGGACTCTTGTATCTAGCACAATGTCTTATACATTATAAGCATTTAATAAATATTTTTTGACTCAAAAAGAACATCCATTTAAACGTCCCTTCTATTTTAAAAATTCTGTGATTCTGAAGTAGACAAAGTCTCAGTAGAGACAAAAAAAGATCCTAATGAGAACAGAAGTGAGTTAAGATTGTAGAAGATGAAAGGGGGATGTGCAAAGAAGCTAAACTTGGAATCAAGAACTAGGTTAGAACCATTCTGTTATGATGGCAAAAAGAATGTTGCATATGGGGTCAGAGGCTTTAGGTTCAAATCCAGGCTCTAAAACTCATGAGACCTTGGGGCAACTAGAAATGGATATAGTGTTGGGTCTGGAATCAGGCAGACTTGAGTTCAAACCTGATCTCAGACACAGCATAGTAAGGGATAACTCTGGGCAACTTACTTAATCTCTGTCTGCCTCAGTTTCCTCATCTACAAAATGGGAACAATGGCAATCCTATCTCTAAGGGTTAATGTGAGAATCAAATAAGATAGTATTTGTAAAGTGCTTTGCATAGTGTCTAGCACACAGTAGGTGCTTAATAAATGCTTGTTATCTTCCCCATTCCCTGACAACTTACTTAACTTTTATGTGCCTAATTTTCCTTGTCTACAAAATATTAGAATTAGATTAGGCAACTTCTAAGGTCTTTTCCAACTTTCAGTTGATGGTTTCATATGTACTTACTGATTGTGTGAATTTTGGTAAGTCACTTCAGTTTCTGGGCCTGTTTTCTCATCTTAAAGCAAAATGCTTTCGAGTAGAGATAATCACATTTGTCCAACCTACGTAACAGAATTCTTATGGGGCAAGGATTTTGTAAACTTTAATCATTATGTGTGAGTTATTAGTATCAAAATTTTTAACAAAAATATGCACTACTGGATTTGGGTCATTGTCCATTTCTCACATTTTCTACAGCATTAAAGAAACAAATTTCACTGTGTCTTTTGTTTTCATGTCATGGTCACTTCCAAATATCCTGCCTTGCTTTCCTCCGAAAAAATTGATCCCTTCCTTGTAATAATGAAAAACAGTTAAACAAAAAACGCCTGCTAATGCAAATAGCTTTTTGCCTTTTCATAATATTTTTAAAAACATTGCATTTTAAATGTTTTAAAATGTAAGAAACATTGCATGTTGAAATGAATTGACAGATCCTTACTACTCATGGTAGAGAAAGAGGGATTTATTTACTGAATAAACTGAAACTGTGGAACATCTGGATTTCCTAATCCCCTACCTGGTCAAAGCACAGTCATGGAATAGCCCCAGACAGCAATTACCAGTTGCAGTGACTAACTCCCTGGCATGTAAGCATTGCAGCCTGAAGAACTGAAGCATTGCTGCCTACAAACCCATGCCAATGTCACTCAACCATGTTTTTATTTTGCTTTGGCTTCCCCAAAGGGTACACATAGAGTTTTGTTTACTTGAGCTGACCCTCAGGTCATAGGGAATCATAGCATTATAGAAGCACAGAATCTCACAGATTGTGGTCAAAGTTCTAACAAGAAAGGCAGAGAGCAGACCTCTCTTTGTATCATACCACTTTGAAAGTACCAAAAACTTGCAGACCTTCTGCCTGAGCTATGAAAATGGCAGGACATAAAAAGATAAAAGTTCATGCCAGACATCCATCCCTAGATGTGAGTAGAACCCAAGACTAACATAAAGTCCAAAGTCAAGAAATAGATGACAAGAATGAACAAACACACAAAAAGAACCTGATTATAAAAAGCTCCTACGGTAAAAGGAGAAACAGAAGACATTGACTTAAAGCATCCAAAAACAAAGACTCAAAGAAAAATATAGATTGAACACAAGTTCAAGAAGGATTCCTAAAAGAGTTAAAAAACCCCATATTTTTAAAAGAGCAAAAAAAAATTTCAAAATCCAAATAAGAACAGTAGAGGGGGGAATGGGGAAAGATAGCATAAAAATAAATTGAGCTTTCTTTCAAATGATGACTAGTATCTATGTCTAAAGCCAATAGTAAGCATGATCTACAATGGGGATAACCCAGAAACTTAAAATTGACAACTTAATGAAATTGATAAATATTTTTAAAAATGTAAAATACTCAGATTAACAGGAAAAGAAATGCATTTAAGGAATCCAGTCTCAGAAAAAGAAATTAAATAAGTCATAAATGAACTTCCAAAGATGAGAAAGGGAAACCAAAGCCAGATGGATTTATGAACAAATTCTATCAAGCATTCAAAAAACAGTTACAATATTACGTAAATTATTTGCAAAAAATAGGAAGGGGAATGCCATTGATATGAAATAGCTAGATTTTACCAATGCATTTGATGTAGTCTTTATCCTGTCCTTGTGGAATAATCAGATCCAAAGAATAATCATTAAGGGTTTGATATCAACCTGGATATCTCCAGTGAATTACTGATGGTGCTGTGCTTGGCTGTATGCTATTCAATTTTTTAAAAAAATCATTAATATGAATAATAGTAAAAAATGACATGTTTAATAAATTTGTAGATGACACAAGTGCATGAAGAATAGCCAAGCAGTGACAGACAGGATCCTAAGAATCTTGACATGCTAGAATGATGGATTGAAACTAAGAAGATGAAATGTATTACAGATAAATGTAACATCTTATACTTAGGTTAAAAAAATCATCTGTAGAGGATAAAGGAGATGTGACTAGTTAACAGTTCATGCAAGAAAGATCTATAGTTTTTAGTAGCTTACAAGTTCAATATGAGTCAATGGTATTATATTACAGAAAAAGTTAATGCAATCTTAGGTGGTATTAGAAGAATCATGCTCCCTAGTAAGGGTAATGATCAAGTTTTTCTCTTTTCCACCAAACACATCACAACTAGATTATTGTACTCAGATGTGGACACCATATTTTAGGAAGGACAAACAGGAGATTCTTTATAGGAAGGAACCATGATGGTGAAAGACTGGAGACCATTCCATATGAGGATCCTTTGATGGAAGTAGGGATGATGAGTATGGCAAAGAGAAGATTCAGGAGCTGAGGGGGCTGGGCATGGAGGAGGTATGTGACAGCAGTCTCCAGACCTTTGAACGTTTGTCATGTAAAAATGGGATTGGACTCATTCTGCTTGGCTCCAAAGAACAGAACTAGGAGCAATGAGTGGAAGTTACAGAAGAGGCAGGTTTCAGATCCATAGTACAACTTCTGAATTCAGTTTAACTTAATTCAACAAAACTATTAATTGCCTACTAAGCGCTTGTTACTATTTTGAAAAACAAAGTAAAGAATCAACTCCTTCCCTCAAGGAGCTCACTAGCAGAATATAATATATAAACAGGTAAGGAAATACAAGATAATTTTAGGAAAGAGAGATCTCTAGCCATTGGTGGAATCATGGAAGAACTGGCACTGAGTTGAGTCTTCAAAAAAGATAAGGACCCTGAGATCGGGAGAAGAGGAGGGAGTGTATTTCAGGAAAGAGGCACAGTTTATCTGGAACACAGAGTAAGTGAAAGGAACTGAGAAATAAGGCTTGAGACCCTATGGTTGGGGTCCAATTGTAGAAAGCTTTGAATACCAGATTAAAGATTATGTTGTATTCTAGAAGCAATAGGGAGTCACTGGTCAGACTGGTGCCTTAGGAAGATTGTTTTGATAGACCATGGTTGGAACTGCTTCAGGTGAGAGATAGGTTCTCATTATACCTGGGAGTAGAAGGGTAGAGAGAGAATAAGAGCATTATAGGCTTAGAGTACCACATTAACAAAGACTTGGTGGTGGAAAAGTACACGACATCTATGAGAGATGACAAATAATTCAGTTTGACCAAAGTTGGGAACACAAGGTGGGAGCAGTATGAAATAAGAGATTTGACAAATTTGATCTTATCAAATACTTGATAAGTGAGATGATGCCTTATTTGGCAGACAAATAGGAAGCCATTGAAAAGTATTGAGAAGATAAGTGGTATAACAAGACCTAGAAACGAAACTCAGTCTGATGACCCTGTGAAGGATGGATAAACAAAAAAACAGAGGCAGTAAGATCAGGAATGCCATAGACTTAGCATACTTGTATTTCATTAAAACCATTGCAAAAGTCTCTTGTGTTCTTCCTGGGAGCAATGCTAATACTCAGTTGGATTAGGAACTGGATGAATGACCATACTTAAAGGCCATATCCAAATGGGTCAATAGTTCTTTAATGGAATGCCCCAGGACCTGTCCTTGGTCCTGTGTGGTTCAACATTTTTGCCAATGACTTGGATGAAGGCATAAAAGGCATGCTTGTAAAATCTGCAGGTGACATGGAGCAGGGAAAGATAATATAGTTGACAGAGTTGGGAACCAAAAAGACCCTTACAAACTAGAATAATGGGGATGAAACTAATAAGGTGAAGTTTAATAAGAATATAGATTTTGTACAGGTTTTAAAAAATCAGTTTTATAAGTCAAGGATGGGGGAGATATTGCTAGACAACAATTCCAATAAAAATATCTGGGGGTCTTTGAGGACCTTAAACTTGACATCAGTTGAACATGGCAGGCAAAAAGGGTATTTTCTAGGTTGCACTGCAAAACAAATTGTTCAGAATGAGAGAAGTAACAGCTCTTTTGTATGGTGCCTTGGTCAGATCATATCTGGAGAACTGTGTTCAATTCTGGTCACCATGTTTTAAGGAGATAAACAAGCAGGAGCATATCCAGTAAACAAGATGGTGAAAGGACTGGTGACTAGGTCACATGAGGATTAGTTGAATCAACTAGGGATGTTTAGATTGGAGAAGAGAGGACATAGTAGGAACATGATAGATGTCTTCAAGCAGTGAATGGGCTGTCAGGTAGAAGTAATATCTCAATTTTACAAATGGGGCAGTTGAGGCCCAAAAGACTTAATAACCAAGATCTCCAAAGTCATGCAGCCCATAAGTGGTGAAAAGGATATTGAGTAGAATTCAGATGTTCTGCCTTTTCTATTATTTCAGTTATTTTATACTACATCTCTGCCTTCTACACAGACAGGCAAAAAATATAGATAGCTAGATGGCCTGGAGTCAGGAATATCTAAGTCCAAATCTAACCTGAGATTCTTACTAACAGTATGACCCCAGATGAGTCACTTGCCTCAGTTTCCTCAATAGTAAAATAGTGTTGATAATAATAACACCTGCTTCCCAGAGTTGTCATCCTTAAGAAATCTTAAAGCTCTATATAAATGCTAATATTATTACTAATACTGCTTGGTCTTAGAGGGCAGATCTGGGAGCTATAGATGAAAATTGTAGAGAGGCAGATGTTAGCTCCACTGATGGAAAATTTTCACAGTAATTAGAACTGCCCTTCAAATGAAATGAATTCCCTTAGGGTAAGGATAGGGGATAAAAAGAGAAGCATTTATTAGTACCTCCTAAATGCCTTGCATTTTCCTTAATAGCTTACAAATATTATCTCGTTTGATGCTCACAACAACCCTGAGAGGTAGGTACCATTATTATCCCCATTTTACAGAAGAAGCAAACCAAGATTAAGTGGCTTGCCCAGAGTTACACATCTAGTAAGTGTCTGAAGTTGAATTTAAAACTCAGGTGTAGCACTTGATCCACTCTACCATCTAGCTGCCATACATAGATGTACCCATCAGGGATGAGTCTCTGTGTACCTTGAAAACTTCTGAGGAGGAATTATATAATCATAGAAAGTTAGAGCTAGAAGAAATCATAGAATTAATTTGGGCCAATCAATTCATTTTAGAGAGGAGAAAACTTGGGCCAGATTGGTTTTCCTGATTCCAAACCCAACACTCAAACCACTATGCTCCTTATCTGCCCTTAGGATAAAATGGGTTCCTTCTCAATGGAAGTCTCCAACTATTGTTGTTTTTGTTTGTATGACACCAGGAAAGTGATGAAGTGAGGGAGGGAAGTGCAAAGTTGCCATCCTTACTTTCTCCTCGGGAGCTATCTGGGTCCAGTGACAAGATATAGATCAGGACAACTGGAGATGGCCCTTAAGCAGGAACTAAATGATCATTTGTAGAATTTATTTGAAGGAAGGTTTGTTCAGGGATAGGTGAGATTAGATGGCCTCTGGGGACTCTTCTGAGAGTCTGTGATTCTGTAATATTGTTGGAAGCAATTGCAGACATACAAGTGGGTGGGGATGAGGGCCTGTACTAGGGTGCTTATGGTGGAAAAAGAGGGATAAACATGAGAGGTATTACAGAATTAAATTAAACTAGAGAGCATTTGGTCACTGATGAGATATGGAAGTTTTAGAAAATAAACAGTTAGTAAATTTCTACTGTGTGCCAGGCACTGTGCCAAGTGTGATACAAATTTTATCTGTTGATCTTTCCAACAACCCTGTGAAAGTACGTTCTATTATATCCTGATTTTATAGTTGAGAAACCTGAGGTTGACTGAGGTGAAGTGACTTGATAAAATATAACGTCAAGGTTTAGAACATGGAAGACCAGGAAATTAAGGGTGCCACTAATAGAAAATAGTGAGAAGAGCAGGTTTGGGGGAGAAGCTTGGCTTTGGACAAATTGAATTTGAAGTGCCATCCAGGTAGCCTTTGTTTGATTAATTAATATAACCCTTTTCTTTTTTGAAAAAATTAATTCATTTTTAAGAATTTATTTTTAGTTTAATTGATATAACTCTTGCTATTGCCCACCCAACCCCCTACGCAGATTCTGAATACCATCTATAATCATAAAGTTGGTAAATCTCCCACTTTCCTATTAAATTCTGCTCCTAGGAATGGGACTGGTAAATTCATTCATAAGTATTGATGGGCCAGAGGACCAGGGGCAACTGAGGCTGAGATCAAGACCAAGGAAGAGCCTCCCAGGATATGGAAATTCATTCTCCAGGAAACTCATTCATTCTGAGGTTTAAGGGACTGGTGAGGATTAATGGATAACCTCTCCCAAAGAGATTTGAACTTTAACATTAAGAAGTAGTTGAATGATGGAATTTTAGGCACCAGTCAGTAGATTGGGGTGCTAGTTTGAGCTTCCTGACTTCACTTTTGTGGCGAGTCTGAGATTACAAGATTAAGTTGCTTTCTTTACATGTCTATGCAGGAGGCTAACCCTGGCCATATGTAACAGCAAGGACTCTGACATACTCGGGAGTGCCTACTGTACAGGTTCTTAGATCTGCTTTTCTAAACGAAAGCAACTTTTGAGGGATCAACAGTCACTTTAATCAAACACATGTATCATTCACTTAGTTCAGGGATAAAAGTCAGCACACTGAACTCCAGAGAAAATACAGAGAAATAAAGACCAACAGACAGGGCTTCCAACTGTCTGATCATAAGCAATACATACATCACAGATCAATGGACAGATCCAACTGCCTGACCATTACATACATACATAGTTACCAGAGAGAGAAGCACCAACATCTAGGTTTTCAAGAGCAGAGGTGCTCCTTAGTAGCTGCCCAGAGTCTCGTCTGGCCAAACAAACACTTCCAATGAGTAAGCTGCAAAGTAAAAGTCTCACCTCAGAGTATTTATACACTTTTTAGATGAAGGGCAGGACCCTCCGAGCCAATACCTCAACAAAAATTAACAAAAGGTATTGATCCTATTAATGGACAGGGAAGCTCTTTAACTGCCCCTCACCCTCACCATTAACCTTACAATAACATTACACCATGCTATTAGGGTCGTAATGAAGAATCATTGAAGTGTTTGGATCGTATTTTTAGATGCTTCAGTGAGTCTTCTATCACTTCTTCTCTTACTGTCACATTGTAGAGGGCTAAGGGGACTGCAAGATCAAGGCCATAGCTGAGGCAAAGCCTATTCCTGTGGGACTTGTGCTTACACAAACCTTGGCAAAAGCTCTCCATGATCCTGGAACCTGATGTTCCTGCAGATATTGAGGTTCTTTGCAGAAAAGTTGCAATTGGGTCTGGGAACCCAGGAACTAGCTTCAGGAGCAAGGTAAGCTTTGTTACTTGCTTCGGGTGCAACGATGTGGGTAAGTCATGAGATGGTGAAGTAACGTCATGAGCATGTGATTGTGGTTACAGCCCTTAAATACCCTGACCCTCAGTTGAATAAACAGAGTCGCCTTACATCCTGCCTCCCTCCTCATTCATTGCTTCTGAGAACAAAGGGTCTTGACCAGCAAGACCCAAGGAGTTCCTAGGTGAAAGGTATCCTACATCACACTGGGTTTAGAGCGCTCAGAATTTACTCTTCTTTCTCTCATGCAGGTGCTATTCCTGGGCTATACCAGAATGTGAATTCTACTAGACTATAAGCTCCTTAAGGACAGGGAAAGTATCAGCTTCATCTTTGTGTCTATAGCAGAACTTATATATACACCAGGTACTTAAAAAATGATACAACGTCACTCTCAAGGTCTCTCTGAAGAATTTTGGAATCAGCTGTGAGACATGGGAGACACTGGCACAGGACTGCCCAATATGGCATACCTGAATCAAAGAGGTGCTATGCTCTAGGAGTAAAGCAGGATTGCAGTGGCTCAAAAGAAACATGAGATGTGAAAATTTAGAGACATCTCCACTCCAGATGTTCATATGGACTATTTGTGCCCAACCTGTGGTAGAAACTTTGGATCTCAGTTGCTCTGACCCACCACAGTAGAACACCCTGTACCTTAACCCAACATAGTGATGGCATTTTTGTCCTCTTTGAGAACAAAGGTCTATAACCAACTAAGGCTTGATGGCTGGCTAAATGAAAACATGCCCCAACTCCTACTCTTGTAAAAGGGAATGAATTATGGCCCAAATGAATGCATGATAAATCTGTCGTAAGTTTTGATTATATATGTGTAATGGGACAATAAGGGTAAACCTTTGCATGGGAGATTTCAAGTATATGCTTATATAAAACAGACACAGTGTAATTGCTAGCAAGCTAGCTCCAGAATCAGAGAACTGGGTTTAAATTCCGTTTCTGATAGATACTGGCTGCGTGATCTTGGGTGAATCACTTTTGTTTGGCATTCAAAGTTCTTCATCACCTAGATATTTCCCACTTTCCCATTTTTCTTACCTGCATGTTCCAGCAGTACAGGCCTACACAACACATTTCCCAACCCCACACTTTTGTACTGGCTCTTCCCTACACCTGAAATACTCCACTTCCTTTCCATAGTTTCCCTGACTTCTCTTAAGACTCAGTTCAAATCTTGCTTTCTGCAGGAGGCTTTTCCTGGTCCTCGCAGTTGCTAAATCCTTCCCCTTTCTTTTTCTTCCACCTACCCTTTATGTATCTTAGGTGTGCCTTGTTTGTGTTTTCCACTCTATTAGAATATAAGTTTCTTGAGGACACAGACCATGTTTTTGCCTTTGCTTATATTCTTAGTCTTAGCATAATACATAGCACATATTAAGTGCTTAATATTTAACTGACAACCTCGCAGTTATCCAAAGAACTCCATAGCAATAATACCAAAAATAATGAGCAATTAGAGCAAATGAAAGTTTAACCTTATGGCACTAGGTTTTCTTTCAAATGCTATCTTTTACATAAGTTATTTCTTTAGGTGGCAGAGCAGGCACCAACCTGCGCTGGTTGAAGGGATTTCTTCACTGGGAGTTCCTCATGCCAATGAAATCCCAGGACCAGTCCAAAATATACACAAATATTGGTCTACTTTGTGATTCTTTTGCTAGCCCCTTAAACCTTTAAATAGTACATACATATGTGAACACTTTTGTTTCCCTCTTGGGTTCCTGGATTTTATGAGAAGCCTAGCGAGGTATGTCTATATATATAAAATAATTGGACATCTACAAGAATGTATAAACAAAGGTTCCCATGTTGTGTGCAGCGTATAATGTTTGCTAAGATAAGTACCATCTGGGCCAGCCCCTCTTCTTGCCTTTTGAACCAGTTTCCATGCTCCAAGACTCCACTATGCCTGTTCTTTTTGTTCTGAGTGGTTATTTTTGGTAAGTAGAGATTTCCAGAGAAGCAGTAAATAGGCAAGCAATCTTCAAAGCAATGGGCTTTTATTGGATGTGCTTTAACTCACGCAAGTGAAAGGCATTTAATTTGAGACATCTGCCGGGGAGGGGAGGGAGGAGAGCTGGTCAGAGGCAGCCTCTGCTTCCCTTAATCAAGAAGCCATCACCTATGCAGTATGGATCATTGTGTACTGAATTAAAGTGAACCATGGGCACCTAAGTGTGTGGATGCTACTTTATTTCCATGCTGAAAGGAGAACAGCATTTTTCACTGTGATGTAGACTTTGGAGGTAGAAGTGATTGATCACCCCATTGTCTTGGCAAGCTTTCTGTTCACTGAGGTGTTAACACCCAACACTCATCCCTCCTTGATGAAGCATCACTGTGCATGTGATTTTTATTCCAAGAAGGGGCCTGTTTAGGAACATATGGAAGGCAAGGTGCTTCTGTCTTATTGGGATTTACGCTTCTATTACTTTTAATATACACTCAAAATATTTTGGTCTTATAAAATGATGATAAGTGTTTAGAAGTCCACTCATTTCCTTGGGAAAGGTTCAGTGAAGTTGAGCCATCTCAGATTGTGGGAAAGTAGACTAAGGTGGAATCCGGGGATGTGGTTAAGACCAATTATTACATATGATATTTACCTACATATATGTCTGGTTGATCTTATCAAACTGGAAACACATGTGAGCAGGAACTCCGAATTATCTTTGAATTCACAGGTCTTTGCAAGGTTGCACAGAGTAGGCACTTAGTTAATAAGCATACATTAAGTATCTATTGCGTTCCAGGCACTGTACTAAGTACCTAATACATGTAAGTGTTTCTTGAATCATAGATCTAGGGTCCAAAAGCCCCTTTTACTGTTCAGTCCTGTCTGACACTGTGACCTCATTTGGAATTTTCTTGGCAAAGATACTTGAATGGTTTGCCATTTCTTTCTCTGGCTCATTTTACAGATGAGGAAACTGAGTTAAACGGGGTTAAGTGACTTGCCCAGGGTTATGCAGTTAGTCAGTCTGATGCCAGATTTGAACTCAGAGGGATGAGTCTTCTTGATTCCAGGCCTAGCACGCTATCCACTGCTGAAAAGAGCGAAGGAATTATCAAGAGGCCAAGAAGGGCTCAGAGTTAGTCACAGAGCAAAGGTGTAGCCTGGCCTCCTGTCAGTGGGGCAATCTGGAGCCTATATCCAGATTTAGGTTAGGAGAGGCCCTGAAGACAGGTACTGCAAGGGGTTGTGGGTCCTAGCAGTGCTGGAAATCTGACTTGACAGTAATGCAGTACATGGAAGGACCTGGGTTTTTCCTGAAGACTATCTCTGCCCCATCTTATTTTTATTCAGAAGAAAATGCATGAGAAAGAATGATAAATGATATTTTGGCTTCAGAAGACCTGGGTTTGAGTATAGGATCCACCCTCTAATGCTGTGTGATGGGGACATATCACTTATCCTCTTGGACCCTCAGTTTCCTCATCTGTAAAATGAGGGGGTTGGACATGAAGATCTCTAAAGCTCCTTCCAATACTAGCATTGGAATGTCCACAAAGGCAGGATGTCAGAACCATTGCAGCATCACCAGTAGAACTCTCCTGAGCAACCAGGGCTTTGTCCCAGGCTTCATTTAGGAAGACAAACTCTCTCTCCATCTCCCAACACAGACTCTCAAGGACAGCTCTAGGCAAGATCATTGAGATTTGTCCTAGGTTTCCTGTGTTCTTAGTCTCCTGTGGGAAAGGGCTTACCTAACGATTATCACCCTTTCTAGGAATCCTCCATCTCTCTATTAGGCCTTACCTTTCCCAACTGTCTCCCATTCATTCAGACCCACTTCTAGGTGACTGTGAGGCTAATATAAGCTACCTCTCTGTGCAACATGATGTTTTAGATGGGAGACTATATTTAGAATCAGAGGACCTGTATTCAAATCATGCCTCTGCAACTTATTGCCTGGGTGACCTTAAATAAATCACTCCATCTTAGTTTCTTAATCTGTAAAATAAAAGGGTTGGTTTAGATGTTCTATGAAGTCCTCTCCAGTTCTAAATCTATAATCCTATGGTCCCTTAAGGCCTTAACCTAAAGGAATAACTTCTTTTGAGAAGTTTAGACTCTGTGGTCAGGGTGTGTTGTCTATGTATTTGACCAAAGGAAATTTCTAAAGCCTCATGCCACACCAAGAGCTATTCCTTTCTAATCTCTTTACGTGTAGGGAAGCAACCAGCATGGGAACTAGGAGGAGAAAAGGTCTGCAACTACTTAGGATATAGCATGAGTGTTTGTGACATCCAAGGAGGGATAATTTCTAATATTATTTTTAAAAACACACATATTTTTAATGCCATAAAATTCCACCCTCTCTGGCATGAACCCAGACATTAAACACCTTTTCTGTCTTACCTTTGCCAAGTACTGGGACTGTGACCATCATCAAGGTCAACTGGACAGTAGTAGAACAAATTTAACTCCTGACTGCTATTAATGGATGCCATGGGAGGACAGCAGGGTGGCTGCCTCCTGAACCCTGGTGTATAGTTCATAGGATTACAGATCTCTAGCTGGAAGCAACCTCAGATTGTATCGTCTAGTCCCATCATTTCACATATGAAACTGAGATTCAAGGAATGAAGTGATTTATGCCAGTTTGCACAAGTAGTAAGCATTAGATTCTTGGACTCCAGAACCGGTGCTTTTTCCACTGTTCCAACATAGCTACAATGAAATTCCATATAAATGCTGGTGTTGAAAGGGAAGTCACAAAACACTCTTCTAAGAAGTAAAGTCCCCTGCTATATATCAAAGAAGGGATAGTGGATGGTATGCTGGGTTTGGCATTGGGAAGACCTAGGTTTCCATTCCCCTCTCAGACCCTTACTATTTGTGTGAACTGGAACCAATCAATTGATCAACTGATCTCAGAGCCTTAGTTTCCTCCGCTGTAAGGTGATAACAATGCCAGACATACCTGCCTTACAAGGCAGTAGTGAGGCTCTAATGAGATGGTGTATATAAAAGACCATATGTATTTTAAAGTATCATATAAATATCAGTCATTGTCATTTATATCACCAGCAGGGTAGGAGGCAAAACAACTGGTCTACATGTTGAGAACCCTGGGCTCCAATATTGGCTTTTCTCCTTATCAATTGTGACATCATGGACAGATCCCTTCATCTTTTCCAAGCACTATTTTCTCATGTGTCAAATGGGGACAGTAATTTCTACCAGGGTTATTATGAGGATCCATAGAGATGTGGGTGAAAGGGCTTTGGGAACTGTGAAGAGATCTCAGATCATGAGGTGAGAGGAGTATGTGTATTAGGGAGTGTGGGTGTGGAAGATGAGACTCAGAAGCCTCTTGGTCAACTGTATGTACCAGGCTTCCAACAGGCTTATGAATTTCTGAACAATCTCTTTTCTCTTTCCCATAAGATACCTTATAACAACATGAAAGGGGTGTCTTTCACCTGATAAGCAGAACCTTGGAGTCTGAATCCTTTGATGCTCTGAATGATCCAAGCAAGTTGTTGAAAATAGAGTTTATTGTTGTCACTGATATTTGAAAATCTGTTGAACAAAATACATGGCCCACTCTCTAAAGACAGTTTCTGAGTGTTTTTTTTTTTAAACAAGCAATCAAAATAGCCACTTGGGATAATTTTTTTCCTGGTTTTAAGGATACTTTAGTAGGACAGCAAAATTCATTTTGCCTTGTAACAAAGGAGCTGTTGGGTAGACTCTGCAACCGCACAAAGATGACTGCCAACAGTGGAGGCCACTCCACAAGTATTTTTTGGTTGACTAATGGATAGTGGCGGCATTTTAAAAGTCACAGAGGAAGTAGAGAAGTGATATTGGCAAGCAAAAACAAAATTGAAAAGCTGTTATTGGCCAAAGACTAACAGCATTCTGTGGAGATGCTCACTGGGATACCATAAAAAATTACCTAGAATCTTACTCCTCTGAGAGGCACAGGATGATACCAATACACATATTTGCTATCTGAACTTGAACTTTACTGGGTTGAGGGAGGCACCATTCAATTGCAACCATGGGATTTCATATAAACCATAGTTTGAAGTCTTGGTTGAGGTTGGAGAATTTTACAAGAAAATTGGTTTGAAAACATTTCATAAAGAATAGATACTAAAGAATGTAGAGGCTGTGTCTCTGGTATGTCTTGTGTAGTCTAGGAAATAACACCTATGTTGTTTCATGGCTCATCTCCCCTTCCATGGCTGATGCATCATTTTCTGCTGTTGGTTCCAGAAAGAATTTCTTGGGAGAACTCAATCCCTACAACATGCAAGATCCCCTAAGGATCTAAAACCATGCATGGGATAGTGAGATCAAAAATGACCATAGGGAAATGTCTATCATAGTTCTTGAAATCCAACAAAGGGTCTCAGGAGTCTCATTTTGTCATCTACCTTTTCCCAGAATTCAGCCCTTCACAAACAGAAAATGATGATGAGAAAAAGCAACCAGTACTTGGGAGTAAACACAGCAAGCCCCTGACTCCGTATATGCCATTAGTTATGTGAGACAGTAAAGACAAACACCAACAAGAAACAGGTTTCCACCCCAGCCCCCCACTTTGTACAAGAGAACAGAGATCCACTTGAGCATCCCTGACTTTTAAAAAGTCCCGGGAGGATGGCCAATCCGTTAACACCTGAATTTTGGGGTAAACTTCCACAGGACTTTATGATGACTTCCATCTGAGTAAAGAAAATATCGCGTGGATCACGTATATCAGAGTGGCAACATAGGCAAATACCTGTAAACATAATAAATGTGCAATGATGAGTACATGGTATAAAAGGACAAGATACAAATCAAGAGTCATTCTTTGCTTTACTCTGTGTTTAATTATGGTCAAGCCTATTAACAATTAACATTACAGATCACAGACCAAACCACAGAGGTGTAAGCACAAACCCCTATAAGCCTTTTGCCCTCATGAAAGACAAATACCCCACTGGCACAGACTTCAGTCACTATGATGTATATGTGTGCATGTATGTATGTATGTGTGTGTATGTGTGTGTGTGTGTTTGTATATACCTGGTACAAGTAAAGGTACAAGGAGAGTTGGAAAGGGACCTCAGATTTTATTTAGTCAAATCTCCTCACTTAACACAGGAAGAAACCGAGTTCCAGAAAAAGAAAAGGGAACTGACCTGAGGTCATATAGTCATTAAGGGGCAGAGCAGGGATTAGAACCTAAGTTTTTTGGCTCCTTAGACCAGGGCTCTCTCTCCTTCAAACCATTATACACATGGATTTATTTCAAAGTGTTAGTATTATTATAAACTTAACATCTCTCAGTAAATATAATCTAAATATGGAGTAGATACAGTGATGTGGCAGATAAAGTTCCAGGCCTGGAGTCAGAAAGACTCATCTTCTTGAATTCAAATCTGGCCTCAGCCACTTGTTAGCTGTATGACTCTGGAAAAATCACTTAACCCTGTTTGCTTCAGTTTCCTCATCTGTCAAATAAGGCAATGGCAAACCAATCCAGTATCTTTGCCAAGAAAACCCCAAACAGGGTCATAAAGAGTAGGCCACAACTGAAAAAGATTGAATGACTGAAAAATACACAGTAAATAATTAAAACTTGAAAATTCACCTGTATCATGGTAAAAGATAGAAATTTTAACTGCATTCAATTTTAATTGCATTTTAACTATTTAATTTTATTGATTCCCTATTTCCTTCTGAATTTGTCTGGGTACTTGTCACATTTCATTGCTGTGTTGGGGTTTTTTCTTCAATGACTGTAATTAATACACACATGGGTTCTGTTGACATTTCTGGTTAACTTTATTTGTATCTGGGCCTCTTCTCCCTCTTTATCCTCTCTTGACACTTTATAGAGTATCTCTCAGTTTCTCATGGAGGCAAGGGATGAGGAGGGATTCCTCTGAGTCTTGCTTGGATCTGAGCTGAGCCTATACAAAGTTCCATCTGAAGAGTTTGCTTTTGGGGAGAACCCTCCCCAGTCTCTTTGGATTGTCCAGAGCAACCTGCTGGAAAACAAGTGACAACTGCCTACTCGTTTAGCCACCTGTGATATAGTAGTTGTGGGGCCACCTTCTCTACTACACCTTCCCATATCTCTCCCTGCTCTGTTACTACTTTCCCTCTATAATTACCTTCCACTCCTATAAACCTAGTATGTACATAATGACTAGTATAATCCATAACATTTTATTTTCATATTTTTTTTTGCAAAGTTACATAGGTAAAGTGCTTTGTGGTTTGCAGAGGCTTTTGATTAACTCGATTTGTTTGCCTGTTTTGAACTCCTTGAAGGCAGGGAATGTTTTTGCCTTTCTTTGTATTCTCAGGGTTTAGCACAGTGCCTGGTACACAGTAAGCACTTAATAAATGCATATGGGCTAACAGAAGGCAAAGGACCTTGTCTCTAACCTATCTAGTTTCTTTTCCAAAGATTTTTTTCTTGCATTCGGCTCAACCAAAGGACCAGAGACTTCAGGAGTAAAAAGGCTGCTAAGAGCTTGGGAAATTGTTTACCTTTTTTTAGAACACAGTATATTCTCTGATTTCAGTAGCTATTGCTCTCTATTGATGGAGAGGAGAGGTCATGACCGCTTCCCCTTGGCCACATCTTCCTAAGGCTACTCTGGGCAACTGCCCCTCAGGTATGATCTGAAGGGTAGCTGAAGGCTTATCTACCTGGAATCCCCAAGTTCAGCCCTCCTCCACCCCTGCCACACATACACTCCAATATACCAGCCTGCTGAGGTACATCCTGGAGACTGTGTGTATTTTTAAAGAGTTAAAGCATGATGCTAACCTGAAGAATGTGACCTATTAGTGAGACAGCACATTATCATGAACTTCTGGTCTCTGTTCTGCCACTAATTAGCTATGTGACCTTGAGACTGCCTTCTCTGGATCTCAGTTTTCTGAACTGTTTGGTCCAGATGATCTCTCTGGTCTCTTCTAGCTCCTTTTATGATTACATGAACTGGTTTTTTTTTTTTGTTTGTTTGTTTTGGTTTTTTTGAAACACAGAAGGAACACAGAAATACCCATCTGTGAGGGCCATACATCCATGAATATTGGCTAGGTGGCACAGTGGACCCAGATTCAGGAAGACCTGAGTTTATCTAGCTTCAAGATACTTTAGCTGTATGACCTAAGGTAAGTCACATAACCTCTGACTGTCTCAATTTTCTCAACTGTAAAGTGGGGATAATAACAGCACCTACCTCTCCCAGGTAGGTAGTTGTGAGATCAAACGAGATAATATCTGTAAAGCACTTAGCATAGTGTTTGGCACAAAGTATGAAATTAATACATGCTTCTTTCCCCTTTACTCCCTTATTCCTATTAAATTTAGCCTATTATTATCAAATGGAGAGTATGACAGAAGGAATAAATCACAGGACAGGCAAACTTTGTTGGGCAAAATGAAAGTGAGGAAAAGTCAAGGGTAGGGAGTATTCCCTGGTGACTTGTCAGGTCCAAAGAAGGGAATGGGAAGGAGTAAAATAGAGGTAAGCTCTGCCCAGTTCACAGTTTAACTTGGAGGGGCCTACCTTCTCCCATCACCCTACTCCTTCAGCCTGGCCTGCCCAGTTTTATTCTCAAGCACTAGTTTGGCAGGTGAGGCCCTGGAACCTTACCAGCTTTCTAAATGGAATTTCAAAAACTGGTTTAGTGACTTAAGGACATAGGGTCAGAAAATTCTAGCCCAGGCAAGTTATTTATTCCCTCTGTGTCCTTCAGGGACTCTCAGACACGCCTACACACCATAATCTGTACCCTATCTCTGCCCTCCCTGCTCCAGGGATGGAATCACAGCTATAAAAGTATTCTGGTTTTCATTGGAGGAAAATAATGAGTAACCAAAGTTAGCCAATAACAGTCATTTAAAATAACTCATCCAGGAACCTTTAAGTATTTTCTATGAAACCAGTGGGCTTGGGAGAAACTAAATGAGGCTTCAGAGAGCTACTCTCTCAAAATATGTTTATTAACTTCCTAAAGGGGAGTGGAGACATGGAGCATGATGAGAAATGGGTCCTGTGAATGCTGCCCAAGTGTGCCACAGACTCCCTGGTGACAATAGAAAAGCTGACCAGGTTTTTCGTTAAATCTTGATCAGTCACCAGAAAACCTAGATTTCAATCCTGACTTTACTTGGCTGACCTTTAATAAGACATTTTCTCTCTCAATCTCATTGTCTTCATCTAAAAAATGTGAGTACTGTTTGGATGACTGATTGATAGAGAACCGCAGGCTCAACAGAAATCAGTAGGGTAATATGTGAGCTAGAAAAGCCTCCATTAGGAGCAGAACATCCAGGACTATGAAAGTGAGAGGCCTATTATATGATTGCCCTAGGCAGACTTCATCTGGAGCATGGTTTTCAGTTGTGAATCCTGTATTTAGCAAGGACGTTGATGGGCCTGAAGAGACCTCAGGATGATGAAAGGTCTTGAGTCCATGTCAGAGGAACATAAGCTGAGGAAACTGGGAATGGGTAGCTTGGAGAAGAAGACTTGGGTGAATAGGAGAGCAAAGAGTAAATGTTTCAAAGCTGTTGTATGGAAGGGGGATTAGACATGCTGTGCTTGTTCTCAGAGGCTGAACTAGGAGCGATGAATGGGTAGAAATTGTAGGGTACGCTAGTTTGCTTGATATAAGGGAAAACTTTCTAAAAATGAGGGCCATTAGAATGTAGACTGGGTTGCCTCCAGAGGCAATGGGTTCCTTTCATTCCTTGATCCAGGGGTTCTTAATCTGAGGGGCCTGTGAAGTTTGGACACAAAAACAACTACATCTTTGTTTTCACTAACCTCTGATTTCCTTTGTACCTCTAAGTATTCTATGCATTTAAAATATAATGATTCTGAGAAGGAGTCCATAGGCTTCAAATTGATAAAGGGGCCCGTGTCTTAGAAAACAGGGTTAGGACCCTCTATCACCATCAAATTAAATTACTTTGTATTTACTTTGTATGTTCTCATTTCCCCATAGGATGTAAACTCCTTGAGGGTAGAGACTTTCTGGGGGTGGAATGAGGTGGTATCTTTGTATCATTGGAGTCTAGCATCTTGAACATAGTAGGCAATAAAGAAATGCTTGTTGAATGAATGAACTTACCACTGCAGAGATGTTTTCTTGGTAAATTCTATAGGTTCCATTGACTCCAACAACAGTTATGTTCTTCAATGTAATTGTGGCATAAGCTTCAAGCACTGAAGCACTCAGGTAAAAGAGAGCAGCAATCAAGTGATAGGACACATCCTGGAAGGTCACGGAAAGAAATCAGTTGATGAAGGGAAGGAAAAAACACAAAAGATCGGATAAAGCAGAGGGTCCCAAACTTATTTGACCTACTGTCCCTTTTTCAAAAAAAAAAATAAAATAAAATTACTCAGCATCCCCCTAGAAATCTACTTTCTTTAATCCTTAAATGGTTTTAAAAAAAATTTACATCATTTCAAAAAAACTATTTTTTTCAAATGATGCATCTTAAATGGAATAATTAATTATAAATTTGTGGGCTTTTTCCTGCACTGAAATTTTGATGATGCAATATTGCAATATGCAACCATATAGCATCATACAATAAACAACTCATTCCATGTACATATTCCTGCCAATGTATGCTGGACTTCTAACACTTGTTTCTTAAGACCTGTCAGTTCACTTGACCACTGATGGATTATAACTTGCATTTTGTGTATTTATTTGGAAAATAATTTAATCACTATGACGTTAACTCTGTTATACAACAGATGAAACATGTACAAACTGTTTTTCAAATTTTTCTTCTCTTCTTTCCATATGCCTCCACCACCCCCTTATTTCTATTCAATACCCCCCAAATTACACCTGAGGCTATTATCCTGTGAGCCATCCCCACTCCCCATCAGTCCAGTGCCTCCCAGGGTGCAGTATTGTCCATTTTGGAAACCACTGAAAGGAAAAAGTAGTCGTCATTCAAAGGAAAGAATTACTTCCAACAATCTTCAAGGATCCATGACTTCACCGATGGGTTATAATTGCAACTCTTCTAGTCCTTCACAAACTATATTTGTGAATATTGTTTCTGGTGACCCAAGTCCTTGGTTTACTTATTGGTTGTTTTTTTTTTTGGACAAAGATACTAGAGTAGTTTGCCATTTCCTTCTTCAGGGTATCCCCATTGTATAGTTGAGGAACTGAGGCAAATAGGGGTTGAGTGACTTGCCGCGTGTCACACAGTTACTAAGTGTCTGAGACTGGATTTACATTGTTGTAGTCATTGCACATATATGTTCTTTTATTTTGCATTAGTTTCATGTAAATCTTTTCAAGTGTGTCTATATTTATGTTTATTGTTAGAGCACAGTAATTTTAATCACAATAATAATTAATAATAATAGTAATAGGTTCATATACCATAATTTGCTTAGTTATTTTCCATAGAAGAACAATCACTTTGCTTAGGGAGTTTTTCTTTTTGTCAAAGACCTCCTTGGGGCTTGTTCCTAGAAGTGGAATCTCTGGTCATCTCTGGTCATTCTCTAGTCACTGCCTTTGCATAATTCCAAATTGCTTACCAGAAGGATTACCAATTCACAGTTCCACCAACAATGTATTAATGTGCTTATCTCTGTACAACCCCTCTAATACTAACTATTCTCTTTGCAGATTGGCTGGGTGTGAGGTCATCCTCATTTTATTTTATTTTATTTATTTTATTTTTTATTTTAATATAAATTTATTTATTTAACTTTTTACATTCATTTTCACAAAATTTTGGGTTCCAAATTTTCTCCCCTTTTATCCCCTCCCCCACCCCAATACACCGAGCATTCTAATTTTCCCTATCACCAATCTGCCCTCTCTTCTATCATCCTTCCCTTCTCTTGTCCCCATCTTCTCTTTTGTCCTGTAGGGCCAGATGACTTTCTATTCCCCATTAACTGTATGTCTTCTTTCCTAGTAGCAACAACAATACTAAACAGTTGTTCCTAAAACTTTGAGTTCCAAGTTCTCCCCATCCCTCCCTCCCTACCCATTCCCTTTGGGAAGGCAGGCAATTCAATATAGGCCATATCTGTGTAATTTTGCAAATGTCTTCCCTGATAGTCGTGTTGTGTAAGACTAACTGAATTACCCTCCATCCTACCCTGCCCCTCATTGTTTCTCTTCTGTCTTTTGATCCTGTCCCTCCCCGAGTGTTGACTTCAAATTGCTCCCTCCTCCCATTGCCCTCCCTTCCATCATCCCCCACACTCTGCTTATCTCCTTCTCCCCCACTTTCCTGTATTGTAAGATAGGTTTTCATACCAAAATGAGTGTGCATTTTATTCCTTCCTTTAGTCGAATGTGATGAGGGTAAACTTCTTGGTTTTTTCTCAGCTCTCCTCTTTTTCCCTCCACTAAAAAGTCTCTTGCTTGCCTCTTGAATGAGATATAATTTACCCCATTCCATTTCACCCTCTTTCTTCCCCCTACATTTCTCTCTCTCACTATTTACCTTAATTTCTTTTAAGATATGATCCCATCCTATTCAATTCACTCTGTGCTCTCTGTCTCTGTCTGTGCGTGCAGGTGTGTATGTGTGTGTGCATGCACGCATGTACATGTGTGTGTGTGGTCCCACCAACTACCCAGATACTGAAAAGTTTTAAGAGTTACAAATATTGTCTTTCCATGTAGAAATGTAAACAGTTCACTTTTGACTTCTCTTTGCTGTTTACTTTTTCATGCTTCTTCTCATTCTTGTCTTTGAAAGTCAAATTTTCTTTTCAGCTCTGGTCTTTTCATCAAGAATGCTTGAAAGTCCTCTGTTTCATTGAAAGACCATATTTTCCCCTGAAGTATTATACTCAGTTTTGCTGAGTAGGTGATTCTTGGTTTGAGTCCTAGTTCCTTTGACTTCTGGAATATCCTATTCCACTCCCTTTGATCCCTTAATGTAGAAGCTGCTAGATCTTGAGTTATCCTGATTGTATTTCCACAATACTGGAATTGTTTCTTTCTAGCTGCTTGCAATATTTTCTCCTTGACCTGGGAATTCTGGAATTTGGCCACAATGTTCCTAGGAGTTTCTCTTTTTGGATCTCTTTCAGGTGGTGATCGATGGATTCCTTCAATACTTATTTTGCCCTCTGGTTCTAGAATCTCAGGGCAGGTTTCCTTGATAATTTCATGAAAGATGGTGTCTAGGCTCTTTTTTTTGATCATGGCTTTCAGGTAGTCCCATCATTTTTAAATTGTCTCTTCTGGATCTATTTTCCAGGTCAGTTGTTTTTCCCATGAGATATTTCACATTCTCTTCCATTTTTTCATTCTTTTGGTTTTGTTTTATGATTTCTTGGTTTCTCAGAAAGTCATTAGACTCCATCTGTTCCATTGTAATTTTGAGAGAACTATTTTCTTCAGTGAGCTTTTGAACCTCTTTTTCCATTTGGCTAATTCTGCTTTTGAAAGCATTCTTCTCCTCATTGGCTTTTTGAACCTCTTTTGCCAATTGAGTGAGCCTATTTTTCAAGGTGTTATTTTCTTCAGCATTTTTTTGGGTCTCCTTTAGCAAGGTATTGACCCATTTTTCATGCTTTTCTTGCATCTCTCTCATTTATCTTCCTAGTTTTTTCTCCACCTGTCTAACTTGCTTTTCAAAATCCTTTTTGAGCTCTTCCATGGCCTGAGACCACCAGACATCCACCTGGGATGTTTGGAGTACAGAGGCCTTGGCTTCTTTGTCTTTCCCTATGTCTTTCCCTTTCCATTATTCCTCCTCATCAGAAATGAAAGGAGGAAGAAACATCTGTTCCCCAAGAAAGTAGCCTTCTATGGTCTTATTTTTCTTCCCTTTTCTGGGCATTTTCCCAGCCAGTTACTTGACTTCTGAGAGTCCTGTCCACCCCTGCCTCGATCCACCCAGCTAGTGCTTGGGGTCTGAGATTAAAATGGGCTTTCCATGGCAGGTGTGGCTGCTATTCAATGTGAGCTTAAGTTCTGGTGCTTGGGTGGGGGCAGGGCCATCTCCCAGGCTCAGTTCCCTCAGGGGGTTTATGCAGAGACCTTTGGTAATGGCCCTGAACTTCTGCCTGCTGCTCCGGAAGTTCCAGGCCGTCGCCTCTGCCACTGCCTCTCGAGGAGGCCCGAGTCACGGAGACACCCCGCTCCCCTCTCGGCCAGCCCAGAAGTCTCTTTCACTGACCTGTAGCGTCTGTGGGCAGAGGGACCTTCACGACCGCCGGAGGTTCCGTCCCTGAAGCCTGCTCGTATCTGTTCCTCTGGGGCCACGTGGCCAGGGCAGCTCAGGGGTGGGTTCTGCTGTCTGGAGCACGACGGACCCCTGGAGACAGCTCTCCAGGAGTCTCTGGAATGGAAATCTTTTCCACTGTGTTTCCGTGTGCCTTGCAGTGCTCCAGAATTTGTGGGGGGTTCTTTTTGCAGGAAATATATGGGCTGTGGGTTTGGAGCTAGCATACGTGAGTCTTTCTACTCTGCCATCTTCAACAATTATATTTCAACATAGTGGGTTTCTTTTTGTAATCCTATGCGTTTTATTTTCTGAATTTAAAAAGCATGGTTCTGAGAAAGGGTCCATAGGTCTCACCAGACTGCCAAAAGGACTGTGACACCAAAAAGATTAAAAGTTCTAGATCCTGGAGTCTGACTCCCTTATTTTACAACCCAGAGAAATGGAGTGACTTGGTCTTGGTTATGTAGGATGTCAGTGGTAGAGCCAGTGCTCAAAATCAGGTCATCTGACTCGAAGTCCTGTGTTCTTTCTACTATCCAATACTATAAATCAATCAAGAAGTATCTATTAAATGCCTACACTGTGCTAGGTGCTGGGAATTCAGAGATAAAGGTTAAATGCTTCCTGCTCTCAAGGTGCTTACATTCTATCTGAGAAGACAATCTTTTTGCAGCTTCATAGCTTGCCTTTGAGAGATGGTTATGACTGAAAATTTTCTCCTAATTTAGTTCAGCAAATCCTCATATGAGGGGTCAGTATATGATCTTTCAGTATATGACTGATGCTCATAGCACTTCTAGTTGCATGAGAACTCATTAGAATTTGTGCACCACTGGCCCAGCCTCCAAAAAACCCAGATAAAACACCAAGGTAAAACATCAAAAGGGAACTTTGGTGGAAAAACATTGCATGTAGTTGTTCTGCATCATTAAAATACAGAAATTCTATCTGGCCCTGCTAATATTTACCTCTTTAGACTCCTCCTAACTCACTTTACCTCTTTTTGCTTCTGCCACATATAACTAGGATAAGATAATACTTTTAGAGCATTTTCCTAAACACACAAATGACAGCTAGGATAAGATGATACTTTTAGAGCACTTACCTAAACACACAAATGATGACCAATTTAAAGCAAAATAAAGAGAAGAATATTGCCTCTCAGCCTCAGTTTACCCGCCCCATTACTGAAGGTCTCTGCAGAAAGCCCCTGAGGGAGCTGAGCCTAGGAGACAGCCCTGCCCCCACCCCAGCACCAGAACTTAAGCTCACATTGAATAACAGCTGCACTTGCCATGGAAAGCCCATTTGAATCTCACACCCCAAGCACTAGCTGGGTGGATCTAGGCAGGGGTGGACAGGAATCTCAGAAGTCAAGTAACTGGCTGGGGAAATGCCCAGAAAAGGGAAGAAAAATAAGACTATCGAGAGCTTTTTGAGGGGGTGCAAATATTCCCGCCTTTCAATTCTGATGATGAGGAAATATTCTTACCATCAGGGAAAGATGTGGAGGTCAGGGCCTCTGTATCCCAGACATCCCAGGGGGGTGTCCAGTGGGCTCAGGCCATGGAAGAGCTCAAAAAGGATTTTGAAAAGCAAGTTAGATAGGTGGAGGAAAAACTGGGAAGAGAAGTGAGAGAGATGCAAGAAAAGCATAAAAAATGGGTCAATACCTTGCTAAAGGAGACCCAAAAAAATGCTGAAGAAAATAACACCTTGAAAAATAGGCTCACTCAATTGGCAAAAGAGGTTCAAAAAGCCAATGAGGAGAAGAATGCTTTCAAAAGCAGAATTAGCCAAATGGAAAAAGAGGTTCAAAAGCTCACTGAAGAAAATAGTTCTCTCAAAATTACAATGGAACAGATGGAGTCTAATGACTTTCTGAGAAACCAAGAAATCATAAAACAAAACCAAAAGAATGAAAAAATGGAAGAGAATGTGAAATATCTCATGGGAAAAACAACTGACCTGGAAAATAGATCCAGGAGAGACAATTTAAAAATTATGGGACTACCTGAAAGCCATGATCAAAAAAAAGAGCCTAGACACCATCTTTCATGAAATTATCAAGGAAACCTGCCCTGAGATTCTAGAACCAGAGGGCAAAATAAGTATTGAAGGAATCCATCGATCACCACCTGAAAGAGATCCAAAAAGAGAAACTCCTAGGAACATTGTGGCCAAATTCCAGAATTCCCAGGTCAAGGAGAAAATATTGCAAGCAGCTAGAAAGAAACAATTCCAGTATTGTGGAAATACAATCAGGATAACTCAAGATCTAGCAGCTTCTACATTAAGGGATCAAAGGGAGTGGAATAGGATATTCCAGAAGTCAAAGGAACTAGGACTCAAACCAAGAATCACCTACTCAGCAAAACTGAGTATAATACTTCAGGGGAAAATATGGTCTTTCAATGAAACAGAGGACTTTCAAGCATTCTTGATGAAAAGACCAGAGCTGAAAAGAAAATTTGACTTTCAAAGACAAGAATGAGAAGAAGCATGAAAAAGTAAACAGCAAAGAGAAGTCAAAAGTGAACTGTTTACATTTCTACATGGAAAGACAATATTTGTAACTCTTAAAACTTTTCAGTATCTGGGTAGTTGGTGGGACCACACACACACATGTACATGCGTGCATGCACACACACATACACACCTGCACGCACAGACAGAGACAGAGAGCACAGAGTGAATTGAATAGGATGGGATCATATCTTAAAAGAAATTAAGGTAAATAGTGAGAGAGAGAAATGTAGGGGGAAGAAAGAGGGTGAAATGGAATGGGGTAAATTATATCTCATTCAAGAGGCAAGCAAGAGACTTTTTAGTGGAGGGAAAAAGAGGAGAGCTGAGAAAAAACCAAGAAGTTTACCCTCATCACATTCGACTAAAGGAAGGAATAAAATGCACACTCATTTTGGTATGAAAACCTATCTTACAATACAGGAAAGTGGGGGAGAAGGAGATAAGCAGAGTGTGGGGGATGATGGAAGGGAGGGCAATGGGAGGAGGGAGCAATTTGAAGTCAACACTCGGGGAGGGACAGGATCAAAAGACAGAAGAGAAACAATGAGGGGCAGGGTAGGATGGAGGGTAATTCAGTTAGTCTTACACAACACGACTATCAGGGAAGACATTTGCAAAATTACACAGATATGGCCTATATTGAATTGCCTGCCTTCCCAAAGGGAATGGGTAGGGAGGGAGGGATGGGGAGAACTTGGAACTCAAAGTTTTAGGAACAACTGTTTAGTATTGTTGTTGCTACTAGGAAAGAAGACATACAGTTAATGGGGAATAGAAAGTCATCTGGCCCTACAGGAGAAAAGAGAAGATGGAGACAAGAGAAGGGAGGGATGACAGAAGAGAGGGCAGATTGGAGATAGGGAAAATTAGATTGCTTGGGGTATTGGGGTGGGGGAGGGGATAAAAGGGGAGAAAATTTGGAACCCAAAATTTTGTGAAAATGAATGCAAAAAGTTAAATAAATAAATAAATAAAATAAATAAATGGGGAGAGAGAAATGTAGGGGGAGGAAAGAGGGTGATATGGAATGGGGTAAATTATATCTCATTCAAGAGGCAAGCAGGAGACTTTTTAGTGGAGGGAAAAAGAGGAGAGCTGAGAAAAAAACAAGAAGTTTACCCTCATCACATTCGACTAAAGGAAAGAATAAATGCACACTCATTTTGGTATGCAAACCTATCTTACAATACAGGAAAGTGGGGGAGAAGGAGAGAAGTAGGGTGGGGGGGATGATGGAAGGGAGGGCAATGGGAGGAGGAAGTAATTGGAAGTCAACACTCGGGGAGGGACAGGATCAAAAGACAGAAGAGAAACAATGGGGGGCAGGATAGGATGGAGGGAAATACAGTTAGTCTTACACAACACGACTATCAGGGAAGACATTTGAAAAACTACACAGATAGGGCCTATACTGAATTGCCTGCCTTCCCAAAGGGAATGGGTGGGGAGGGAGGGATGGGGAGAATTTGGAACTCAAAGTTTTAGGAACAACTGTTTAGTATTGTTGTTGCTACCAGGAAATAAGAAATATAGTTAATGGGGAATAGAAAGTTATCTGGCCCTACAGGACAAAAGAGAAGATGGGGACAAGAGAAGGGAAGGATGATAGAAGAGAGGGCAGATTGGTGATAGGGAAAATTAGAGTGCTCAGTGTATTGGGGTGGGGGGAGGGGATAAAAGGGGAGAAAATTTGGAACCCAAAATTTTGTGAAAATGTATGTAAAAAGTTAAATAAATAAATTTATAGTAAAAAAAAGAAATATTATTGTCAAAATATTTACAAAAACAAGTTTGTCACCCCAGGTTAAGAACCCCTGGAGTACATCATCTCCAAGGTCCCTTCCAATGCTCCTATACTTTAGCATTGGGAACCCTCAGCCTAATGGAACCATAGACCTTTCAGCTGTGGTAGAGTCAGTCAAGTTCCCCAGGAAGGCAAGCTTCCCTAAAAGATGGTGTCTACTGGCAGCCTCCTCCCAGAAGCAATATGAACATGTATATGAATATGAATATGTGCAAGTAAAAAAGGAATTTTACTCACCAAGGGTATCCAGGAAGCATCTCCACCATGAGCGCCAACAAAGTAGAGGAAGAGCAAGATGGTTGTAGCTACGAAGCAGAATACCGACACAAACATGACCCAGCCCTGAACCAGCGGTAATGGTACTCTGGAAGAGGCCACCAGAATCCAAACCAAGCCTCCAAATATCTGCCAGGGAAACCAGGAAAGAAAGGGTCACACTGGAGGCTGTAAATTGGGTAGAGGTGTCTGAAGGATTTAGGAACTCAGAGCTAGTAGGAATGGAAGGATTTTGAGTCCTGTGGGTTTGAAGGGAGGCAAAGAACTTCCTTTTGGAAGAAGTTCTTAAGATGTTTTATTCCCCCCTCCCTCCAATTTCTTGTAACACAAATTGCTTGTCTTGTCTTTGTTTTCCTTATTTTCTGGTATTATCAGCTTATTTGGACTTCCCTGCCCCCTCCTAGAGGCCAATCCTGTGATTTTATTGATATAGAGAACTCCTGTGAGGAAAATCTTTCTAGCAAAGCTGATCAACATTTATTCTGCAAGTGAAACTTTTCTGAGTGAAACTCTCAAGGAGGTTGCTGGAAAGCCTTTTCCTTCTAGCTGTGCCAGTATCCAGTTCTTACCCATCTCCCAGGGTTCAGTTCAAATGCTATCTCCCTGCTCTGCTCTCATTGCCCAGCTGGAAGTGAGGATAAAGCTTTATACCTCTTCTGGATGACTGGAATCTGTGTTAGTTATCACTTCTGGCATTCATTATTTCCCCCCCTTTGTCTCTCCTGATAGAACATAAACTCCTTGAGGGCAAGCATAGTTGTACATTGGAACTGATTGCATTACATGGGAGACATTGACACAGGACCACCCAGCATGGTGTGCCCTTAGCAGAGGAGGTGCTGTGCTCTATGAGTCAAGCAGAATTGCAGTAGCTCAAAAGAAATGGGAGATGCATAAATTTAGAGACATCTCCACTCCAAATGCTTATGTAGAGTATTTGTGCCCAACATGTGGGTAGAGTTTTCCCAGCTCCTACTGGTCTTATCAGTCACAGTGGGCCATACTGTACCTTGACTCCAATATAGTGATGTCATTTTGGTCCTCTTCAAGAATGAAAGACAACAACGTGTGTGTGTGTGTGTGAAAAGTGAGACTTGAACCCAGACCTTCCTGTCTTTGAGGCCAGCTCTTTATCCTCTACGCCAAACTGATTTTGCAGGACTCATAGTAAACATCAGTACTTATAGCCTGACTGCTTCAGTCCCCTGATAAAAATGCTGACGAGCACAGGACCAAGGACAGATCCCCTGGAACTCTTCTGGAGAATTTTTCAGTCACTGATCCATTGTAAATCTCTACTTCTGGGGTCTGATCATTGAGCCTTTTTTGAATTCACCTAATTGTATTATTCTATAAGTCTGTGAAGCAAGTGTTTATGTTTTTCATTTGAGAGTATAAAATTAAAAAAAAAGAGCTACTGGGTAAGAATTAGGAATTTGGTACAACACTCTACACCAAGGAGATTTCAGTACTAGGGTTATGTTTTACCCATAGTAGCACTTAATAGATAGCTGTTGATTTGAATAGATTATGTGAAGTACAGAAAAAGACTAATTCCATCTATTTTGGCATGCTGTGGAATGTAGAAAATTGTTTTGGGGATTGTAGAGAAACTCGAAAGAGATATTCCATTTAGACCAGCAGGCAACTGTGGTCTTTATAGAAAGTATCTAAATATGAAGAGGGAAGAAAATATTAGTTGGATTGAATACATGCCTGGTTAAAATATATATACACTTTAAAAAAAAAGTAGACCTGAGATAGCAGTGATGTAAGAAATTCCCAGTGAGGAAATTCTTCTCTCTGTAATTCATCACTTTTCCCCCCACATCTATCTTTCTTTCTTTCTTTCTTCTTTCTTTCTTTCTTTCTTTCTTTCTTTCTTTCTTTCTTCTTTCTTTCTTTCTTTCTTTCTTTCTTCTTTCTTTCTTTCTTTCTTTCTTTCTCTTTCTTTCTTCTTTCTTTCTTTCTTTCTTTCTTTCTTTCTTTCTTTCTTTCTTTCTTTCTTTCTTTCTTTCTTTCTTTCTTTCTTTCTTTCTTTCTTTCTTTCTTTCTGTTTTAAGCTTTCATTTCCACAACAGTTTGAGTTCCAAATATTCTTCCCATCTCTCCCCTCCTCCACCCCATGACATTGTGCATTTTGATTACCCCTTCCCCCAATCTGTCTCCCTTCCATTACCACCACCCTTACCCTTCTACTTTTCTCTAGGGTAAGAGATTTTCATACCACTTTGCCTGTGTATCTTATTTCCCAGTTGCATGTATAAAACATTTTTAACATTTGTTTTTTAAAACTTGGAGTTCCCAGTTCTCTCCCTTCCTTCCTTCCCTCCCACTTTCATTAAGAGGGCAAGCAATATTATATATATATATATATATATATATATGTAGTCATGCAAAACACTTCCACAATAGTCATGTTGTGAAAGTTTAACTATATTTCCCTTCATTCTATCTTGTCCTCTGTTTATTCTATTCTCTTTTGACCCTGTCCCTCCTCAAAAGTGCTTGCTTCTGATTACCCCCTCCTCCAATCTGCCCTGCCTTCTATTACTCCCCTCTCTCTTATTCCATTCCCCCCTACCTTCCTATAGGGTAAGATAAATTTCCTACCCAATTGAGCATGTATGTTATTCGCTCCTTAAGCAAAATCCAATGAAAGCAAGATTCACTCATTCCCTCTTACCTCCCCCGCTTTCCCCTCCACTACAAAAGCTTTTTTTACTTCTTTTATGTGAGATAATTTACTCCATTCTACTTCTCCCTTTCTCCTTTTTCTAGTACATTCCTCTCTCACCCCTTAATTTTATTTTTTAGGTATCATCCTTTCATATTCAACTCACTCTGTGCCCTCTGTGTGTGTGTGTGTGTGTGTGTGTGTGTGTGTATTCCATTCAACTGCCTTAATAATGAGAAAGGTCTCATGAGTTACAAGTATCATCTTTCCAGGAAGGAATATAAACAGTTCAACTTTAATGAGTCCCTTGATTTCTCTTTCCTGTTTACCTTTTCATGCTTCTCTTGAGTCTTGTATTTTAAAGTCAAATTTCTATTCAGCTCTGGCTTCTCAAGAAAGCATTAAATTCCTTTACGTCATTGAATGTCAATTATTCCCCCCCCCCCCTCATTTATTACACTCAGTTTTTGCTGGATAAGTGATTCTTGGTTTTAATCCTAGCTCCTTTGACTTCTGGAATATCATATTTCAAGCCCTTCAATCTCTTAATGTAGAAGATGCTAGATCTTGTGTTATCCAGATTGTGTTTCCCCAGTACTCAAATTGTTTCTTTCTGGCTGTTTGCAATATTTTCTCCTTCACCTTGGAACTCTGGAATTTGACTATAATATTCCTAGGAGTTTTTCTTTTGGGATTTATTTCAAGAGGTGGAGTGGATTCATTCAATGTCTATTTTACTCTCTAGTTCTAGAATATCAGGGCAATTTTCCTGGACAACTTCTTGAAAGATGATATCTAGATTATTTTTTTGATCATGGCTTTCAGGTAGTCCAACAATTTTTAAATTGTCTCTCCTGGATCTATTTTCCAGTTCAGTTGTTTTTCCAATGAGATATTTTATGTTGTTTCCTATTTTTTCATTCTTTTGCTTTTATTTTATAATTTCTTGATTTCTCTTAGAGTCTTTAGCTTCCATTTGCTCCATTCTAGTTTTTAAGGAGGTATTTTCTTCAATGAGCTTCTAGACTTCCTTTTCCATTTGGCCCATTCTGCTTTTTAAGACATTCTTCTCCTCATTGGCTTTTTGGACCTCCTTTGCCATATGCCCTATTCTCTTTTTTAAGGTATTATCTTCAGTATTTTTAATGTCTCCTTTACCAAGCTGTTGACTCATTTTTCATGATTTTCTCATTTCACTCTCATTTCTCTTTCTAATTTTTCCTCTACTTCTCTTACTTGGTTTTCAAAATCCTTTATTAACTCTTCCATGGCCTAAGACTAATTCATATTTTTTCTTGGAAGCTTTGGATGTAGGAACTTTGATTTTGTTGTCTTTTTCTGATTGTATGTTTTGATCTTCCTTGTCACCAAAGTAAGATTCTATAGTCTGAGTTTTTTTGTCCCCACCGTTTGCTCACTTTCTCAGCCAATTCTTTGACTTTTTAGCTCTTTGTTAGGTAAGTTTCCACTTCCAGTGTGGAGGGTGTACTGTCCCAAGCTTCAGAGGTTTTGTGCATCTGTTTTCAGAGATACTTCTAGGGCCCTGTAAGTTTTCAGTTCTTCCAAGGTGGTATGATCTAAGGATTTACACCTCTTCTGGCCTGTGCTCAGGTCAGTGAGTGACCACAAGCACTGTTTGCTGTCCTGGAACTGTGAGGAAGGTTCCCTCTCCACTGCTGCCACAAGCTCTGCTATTCTAGTCCTCCTCCTCACCCCAACGCTGCCACCCAGGACTGTGACTCAGATCTGAAAGTGGGCAAAGCAACAGAATTCTGCCTCAGTGCCAGCAAAGAGATCCCTGTAATCTCTTTCTGCTCATTTGTTTGATACCCTTACTGTCTGTGGGCTAAGGGCTCTGGAAATAGCTGCTGCTACCACCACCACCTGGGAACTGTGGTGGGGCCAGGCTGGTCTGTGCTCCTCTCTCATCCAGGTCCAACAGACTTTTCCCACTGATCTTCTAAGTTGTCTTTGACATTTGTGAGTTCAGAAGTTTGGAAACTGCCTCAGTTGCCAGCGATTCAGTCCTGTGAGGCCTGTTCTGGGTTTGCTGGAGTCCAGTGTGTTCTGACAAGGCCCATATTGGACTACGTTCCTCTCCCAGCCCAGTGTAACACATCTTCTCTGTTAACCATCTGGGCTGTCTTGGGTTGGAAATTTATTTCACTCTGTCTTTTTGTGGGTTCTGTTACTCTAGAATTTATTTAGTTATTTTTTAACAGGTGTTTTGAGGGCAAGCCCCTCAAAAGGAGGAGAGCTCAAGCCATCCCTGCTTTTACTCCGCCATGTTGGCTCTGCACTGCAATTCATCATTTTAGAGAGTTGTCTTGGGGACGCTGGGAGATTAAATGATTTGCCCAGGTTTATGCAGCAGTATGTATCAGAGCTGGAACTTGAAGTCAGGTCTTCCAGACTCAGAGAGTTGCTCTGCCAACCTGCTTCTCATTAAGTAAGGCAATGCTTTTTTCAGTGTTCTGACTGGCTTTGTTGATGCTCCCATTCCATTCTGTCTTTAAGAAAAGCCCAATCACTTCTAGCTCAATTTTCCATAGCTGATGTGACAAGGCAAACAGTTGCATCCTGTTTGCAAACAGGTCCCTTTCTAAAGCAAACATCACTCAGCACAAGAACACTATGAGAAAAGACCCAAGACAGCATGGTTCTAATAGTCCACACAATGAATAGTTGAACTCCCTTGGGTGTAACCACTAGAACTTTACTTAATGAATAAAGCATTCGTTTAGGATTAGGTTCCCACCCAGCTTTGTACATCTCATGGCTCATTTAGGTGTGGTGATTTTGGGGTAGAATTATAGGTTCATAGGATTTAAAACTCCAAAGGATCTTGTACATCATAGACCACAAACACATAATTTCACAGGTAGGAAAATGGAGGTCAGCAAAGTTAAGTGACTTTCTCAAGGTCCTATACCTAGAAAGTGATAGAGCTAGGATTTAAACACAGGTCTCCTGATGCCAAATCCAGGGTCCTCTCCTCTATAGTAGGCTGTCTCTAAGATAAAGTAAAATCAAGTCAACAAGTATTTGTCAACAGCCTCAGACATTTACTACCTGTGTGACCCTGGACAAGTCACTGAACCCTGTTTGCCTCAGTTTCCTCATCTGTAAAATGATCTGGAGAAGGAAATGGTAAACCACTCCAGGATCTTTGCCAAGAAAACCCTAAATGGGATCATGAAGAGCTGGACACAATTGAAACAACAAGGATGGGCCAGGCACTGTGTCAACTGCTGAGGACAAAGGAGAGACTATCATAAACCATGAACAGTCCACCATGAAGTACTGCTTGTTCTACTGATCTTTGTGTGACTGCATTTATTCTGTGGCTTTTCAATCCTTTTTGGATCTGCTATGTGGCTTCAAATTCTTTCCAATTGTTCTTTTATGTCCATACACTCTATAACTCATGAAAAGTGAGAAGTCATCCATGAACTTGACTTATTCTAATTTCATTTATTTCCTAATACTCCTGTTCAGCTACTACTTCCATGGGTGCTTTGCACATACTAAGCACTTAGTAAGTACGTCATTCATTCATCAATATATTCAGAGGTTAAAAAACTTGAACTATTTGAAATTACACTGACAGCTACTTGAGGGAAAAGAATGGATTGTTTGAATGAATTGGTCTTAATATTTTCTGCCACTCAGAGCTGATGTCATTGGGATATTTCCTCTTCATTAGAGTTATGCAGAAATTTTTACATTACATATATGATAATAAGTCTTCCAGTGATGTTGTATAGCCATAACTCATTGATTCTTCTCTGAAAAATTAAAGTTGCAGGTCACCCCAGGGTGAATGAGAAAATATAGAATGGGGTTGTGAATAGTACTAGCACATGTCTAGTGAAAAGTTGTGAAGAAAAACTGCAAGGTGTTTTGCATAAGAAATAAGAAGACCTGGGTTCAAGTCCTACCTTGGATCTTCACTAAGTTATTTAATCCCTCAATACTCTAGTCTAAGACTTAAGATTAAATAACAGATAAAGTGCATTGGTAGAGGAACTTTCCTTAAACAAATGTTCTCTGTATCAGTGATATCACAGGTCTGGTTAAAAAAAATTATGCAAAATCATAAAAGATATCATTAGGGATATGTATGACTGGACAAAAAGACATTGGTCAAGATATACAAGATATACACAATGGCCAAGAATATAGCACACAACAGAACAAAATATACACAATGACCAGCCCACACATATGTAATGCTAAGGGTTCTGGAGGAAAGCCTTTAAGTATGGGGAATAGACCTAGTGGAGGACTTCTGGGAGAACCTAGACAAGACACTCACAGAATGGGCAAGCATTGATGTCTACATCGATGAGATCAATCAACCAAGCATTTATTAAGCTCCCACTAGGAACCAGAGTGCAGCTAGGTGGCACAGTGGATAGAACAGCCACCCTGAATCTTCCTGAGTTCAGATCTGGCCTCAGACACATAGTAGTTGTGTGATCCTGGGCAAGTCACTTAACCCTATTTAACTCAGTTTCTTCATCTGTAAAGTGAGCTGGAGAAGGAAATGGCAAACCACTTTAGAATCTTTGCCAAGGAAACCCCAAATGGGGTGATGAAGAGTCTGACATGACTGAAGAATGCCTGAGCAACAATGGGAACAGAAAGACATAAATGAACCAGTCTCTGTTATCAAGGTGCTTACCTCCTATGTAGAAACATGTTCACAGGTGAAGAGCTATACAAACTAGATACACAGTAATAGAGGATGCTATTTGGCAAAATTAGGAAAGGCCTCTTGAAGGAAGTGACATCTGAGATAAATCTTTAAGGGTGACAGCCCTTCTAAGAGGTAGGAGTAAGGAGGTAGAATATTCCAGATGTGCAAAGCTGTGGTGATTGGATGAGTGGCAGTGTCTTTGACAGAAACAAGGAAATGAAAGGAATGATGAGTTGAAGGTGAAAGAGAAAGTGTTCTGTTTTGCACATGTTGAGTTTGAGATGCTTAATGGAATATCCAAGTGAAAATGTTAAGTATGCAGATGAAGAGATAGGATGAAAGACAGGGAGACACACAGAGAAAGAAAGAGACTAAGACAGAGAGGGACAGGGAGGCAGAGAGAGACAGAGGTAGAGAGAAGGAAAGAGAGAGACAGAGAGGGAGAGAGGGAGGGGGAGGAGGGAAGAGAGAGGGAAGAGAGAGAGAGGGAGGGAGAGAGAGAGAGAGGGAAAGAAGAGAGAGAGAGACAGAGACAGAGACAGAGAGAGACAGAGAGAGAGAGAGCTGCACATTTAGATTTTGGAATTATCCACATAGAGGTGATAGTCTAATCCATGGGCATTGATAAGAATAATGAGAGAGTATATACAGAAGACAAGAAAGTATGACAGAGAGAACTGGGGTCCACTGATGATTCATCAAAGGAGAGTGAGATGTAGCAATAAGACAGGAAGGATGATCACAGATTTAGATCTGAAAGGGACACTGGAAGCCACTGAATTCAACCAGAAGAGAATAATGTCACATTGAGGTAAAACTATCCAGGTGGGGAGGGTGATCAATAGTATTAAATGTTGCAGAGGTCTAGGATCAGCACTTAGAATTGATGAGATCACGAAGAGAGTATAAAGAAGGAAGAATAGGAAAGATTCCTGAGATACATAGATCATGGATCCAATAAAGTACAGCCACAAGAGTATTCTGGGAAGATGGTGGAGTAGGTCAGAAAATTCCCAAGCTCTCCAGATTTCCCCCATAAACAAGACAAAGTAAGTGCCCCAGAGCAAATGTAGAATGGGTAAAAATGGGACAAGGGTTGGGGCAGAACAGTAATCCTCCTGGGACAACTGGAGAAGAATGGAAAAAAATTCCAGGACTGAGGTTTGGTCCCCATGAAGTGTAATACCTCCAGGCTATCTTTGCTGAAACAGCAAGCAGTGAGTCCTAGGGCTAGCTGGGTTGGAAGGCAGCCACAGGAATTTTCCATCTCTTGGACAGCATGGAGAGTTGGGTGTCTGAGCAGGGGAAAATTGAAGGGATTGCTGATGGGGGACACTGGGCCCAGTTGTGCTGCTGAGATGTGGCCCTGGGCAAGATGGAGCCAGCACCTGCCAGGTGGGGGCAGAAGCAGAGGGTAGTGGATGATCCTGGTTATGAACACTTACGGGAGTGTGGAGTTCTTGGTCTCAGCTTCAGGGCAGAGGGGAGAATTAAAAGAAGATCTGAGGCCAGCAGTACCATTCTCCCATACCCCAGGACTAGAGTGATTACAACAATAAACTGCAGCAAATAAAAAAAAGAGCAGTTTAAGGAGAAAGAACTCAACTATAGAAAATTACTGTGGGAATAGAAAAGACCAGGTTCATCTTCAGAGGAGCATAATGAAGCAAAAAAAGCCTCTCCTACTCCAAAGAGTAATGTCAAATCACCTGCCCAAAGAGCATTCAGAGAACTTTAAAAAGATTTTAAAAGGAGAAGCCAATAAAGTCATGACACCAAGAAATAATAAAAACAAAGTCTAAAGAATGAAAAAAGAGAAGTGAATGTGAAACATATAAGAAAAATAACTGATCTGGAGAACAGATATCAACATGAGAAAACATAAGAATAATGAGATACCTGAAACTATGATGAAAAAAAGAATTTTGATACAATAATACAAGAAATTATTAAAGAAAATAGTCCCAAAGTGTTAGAACAAGAGGGGAAAATAGGAATAGGAAAAACCATGACGTGAAAGAGATCCTACTAGGAAAAGCTATAACTAAATTCTGAAACCCCCAGCTCAATGAGAAAATATTATGAGAAACAAACAAAAACAATTCAAATATAGTAGAGACACAATTAGAATCACACAAGACTTAGCAGCAACTATACTGAAAGACCACTGGTCTTAGAACACTGTATGTCAAATGGAGCAAAAGAACTGGAATTGTGGCTGATAATATAATACCCAGAAAAGTTGAGCATTATCCTGAATGAAAAAAATGAACATTTAATGAATTGTCAGACTTTCAAGATTTTATTGGAAAAAGACCTAAACTTAATAAAAAATTTGTCATACAAGATCCAAGAGAAATATAAGGTAAACATCAAAGACTAAACAAATGAGGTGGGAGAATACTTGATACAGAGGAATTAGATGGAGGATGAGGGTTGGTAGTTCTGGAACCCTACTCTCATTGGGAAAGGGTTAAAGAGGGAACCATACATGTATATCTAGAAGGGTGTAAAAGTCTTCTAAATTCATATAGAAACAAAAGACAAGGGGAAAGGATTAGGGACAGGAAAGAATAAGGGAGGGTTCCTTGGATGGGGGAGGTGGGGATACCAGGTTAAGTAATAGGACACAAAGGTAAGGGAAGGAAGGAGGGGTAGGAGTAAAGTAGAGAAGGCAGGAGGGATAGGAAATAAGAAGAAAGCACAAACATAAAATAAAGATCAAGAACAGAGTTTATTAGGGAAAAAAGCAGGGATAGTAATTGTGATCTCAGATAAAGTTAAAGTTAAAATAGATTTAATCAAAAGAGAAAAACAAGGAAACTGCAATACTATATGTCAGCCATTTTAGGCTATTTAAAATAACCAGACAGTACAAAGTGGGAATATTGCTGTGGTGTAGGAAATGATGAGTTGGTGGATTTGGAAAAAATATAGAAAGACTTGGACTTATGAAGGAAAATGTTAAACACCCTCAGAAAAACAAAGCACAAGTATAGTATGGTCTTACACAGATGCATATGAATGTACATGTGTAGGATTATAGATATCTAGGTATACGTGTATTTGTTTGTAGGTATATGCATGCATATCTATATGCATCCATTTGTATGTGTGCATGTGTGCATATACACACATATACACCCACATGTTCACATATGTGTATACACACAGTATATAAATATAAATATATCCCCACTTAATTATATCCTTCTTCGGGGAAGGATAGGGGTAAAAAAAGAACGAAGTAAAAAGTGTACTGCAGAGAACAAAATGAAACGTACAAGGAAGCAGACAAAGCTAGACAGTTCTGCACACTCTGAGTACTGTAGTATTTATTATATAGGTTTTCTTGAAAGGGAAATTTATTGCTTTCTATTTTGAATCTGCTTCTCTTTATATTGTGAATCCTTTGTGCACCTGGCAATGTTTTTTTTTCTTATTTTTAATTTAAGTTTTAATGTTTCTTTTTTTTCTTATTTTGTATTTAAATTTAAAATAAAAAAAGTACCAAAAAAAAGTACAACCACAAAGTTAATGCTGTGTAGCTTAGATATAGTCCCCTTGTGGATGCCATAGTTGGAAGTAAAGTTAGATACAATAAAAATGACATTTTTGCTTTCACATTTCTTTGCAATTTATCAGAATGCGTTCACACACATTATCACATTTATATGTGAAAGTACTTTGCTACAACAGCTCGGACTGATGTTAAGAACACACCAGTGGGGCTTTTGCTGGTAAGCCTACGCCTGCAATGGAATTAGAATTGTTACCTGTTTCCAGCTTTTGGCCAGCTTCTCTGGGAAGGTACATTACAATGTCAACAAATTCTTGGATCACCAAGAAAGCATTCACTAGAGTTTTGGAAGTCAATGCTAAAAAAGGCATTCTCAATTGAATTGGAAAACTGAGTCTCCAAATTGTAGGATCAACAAAATCCTATAACCTATAATCAGATTTTCTGCTTTCTGGACATAATAGGTTTCTAGTCAAGAAATGAAAATAAGCAAGTGTACGTACGTGTGTGTGTGTGTGTGTGTGTGTTCAGGTGGGTGGTGTTCCCTGAACAGGAAGAAGCTAGAAGCAAAATTCTCAATATATGTGTATTGAAGTGTGTATATATTTGTGTAGTCACTTGTTTGAATTAGCATCCACTTAATTCCTAAGAGTTGAGCAACTGCATGTAGGAATGACTTATTTCGCAAGCATATGTAAATTTCAGTCTAATTTTCCCTAGCAGAGATGGAGTCATTTATTACTTTTCCCTACAGTGACAATTATAGATCAAAGTGTAAGATTTTATTGTAAGCTAATAAATGACTACCCTCCATAATAGAGCTAACTTTTAAATATATTTATTTGTGTCAGATTGGCTTACACAAGAGAAAGCCATTTCCCCCACTTTTGATCTTTGCAAAATGTTCTTCTACTAGAAAGATATGTGATATTTTGGCCAAGATATAGACATGATTCATAGCTAATGCTCACAGCACATCCATGTAGAATTCATGAATTGTGCTTCCATTTACAATTCCAAAGCTAAGCATATAAACTCATGAAAACTCCTTACATGTCAAAAGTCTTCCATTTCAGGCCTGTGTCAATGCTGCCTCTTAATAAGCCTTGAAAAGCAGGATCCCCACAGGGTGTTCAGAGTCTCATCCGCAAGCTACTCAGCAGATCCTTCCTCTTCCTGTTGAATGTATTCTTGCTTTACCTTGAACAGCATACTGCATTTCTTGGCTCTGGGCATTTTCAGTGGTTGTTTCCCATTCTCTCTCTCCTCATCTCTGCCTCCTAGCTTTTCTGGCTTCCTTCAAGTACCAGCTAAAATCCCACTTTCTACAGAAAGGCTTTCCAAAAAAACTCTTAATTCTAATGCCTTCCCTCTTCTCCCCCTCCCCCATTAGATTGTGAACTTGAGATTACAGACTGTCTTTTAACTATTTTTTATCTTCAGCAGTTGTTATAATGCCTGGCACATAGTAGGTACTTAATAAATGCTTATTAACTGGGTGATCTGGACTCTACCTGGATGATTGGCAAACACTTCTATTTTCATTCATTTTGACAGTTCCCCAAACAAAGAATCAAGACCTAGAACTGGGGAATGATGGAGTCCTCCAAAAGGCTATACTTCATTACCCTAGAATGGCTAGGCCCAAATATTTGAGTTGAATCAAAGTAGTCCTAAAGTTAATACAGGCCTGGAGAAGAAAATGAACCACAATACTAATTCACATGTCTAAAACACTTTACAGTTTATCAAACAAACACTTCCTCCCAACTGCCCCATGTGGTAGGTATTGAAAGTACAGTTATCCCCAATTTGCAATGAGCAAACAAAGATTAATTACCCATTATCTCATACCTAGTAAGTGTCTGGTATCCTCAGACTTAAGTACCTGGACAGCAAATCAATGCTCATTCCCACTATTCTATGATAACTTTTAGCAGCCAGCTGGGTGACTCCGTATATAGAGCACTGGGTCTATAGTCAGAAAGACCTGAGTTTAAATCCATCCTCAGACACTTATTAGTTGTATGACCCTAGGTAAATCACTTAACCTTGTTTGCCTCAATTTTCTCAACTGTAAAACAGGGATAAGGACTTACCTCCCAGAGTTGTATCAAATGAGACAACTTTTTTTTACAGTACTCAGCATGGTGTCTGGACACATAGTAGGCACTTAATAAATGCTTATTCCCTCTCACCTCTCCCTCTTTTACTATCAAAAAAATACAACATCGATTTTGCTCATTGTTCTTCCCTGCTGGAGACGTTTGTGATACTGGCCTTAACAAACATACCCCTCTAAATGTCTGATAGAATTTTAAAGCAAAAATATCAGCCTATCAAAATGTTCTGCCAATCAAATTCTTATCCTTCTCAGGAAGGGACAGAGATAACACTAAGTTGACAAGTGTAGTATGTTATTCATTTCACACTTAAATATCCAGTCTAATCCAGTGGTTTGGTTGTTGATGACAACGAGACACAAAGGCAAACAAAAAAAAACCATACCCTTCCCTCAGGGAACTTAGATTCTACTAAGGGATAAACATGAAAACCAATCAATATGATCATTATGATATGAAATGGGAACGAGCACCAGGAACTAGGAAGAATCAGAAAATGCTTCCTATAGGAGGGGGCACTGGAGCAGAGCTTTGAATGAAACAGGTATTTTAAGAGAGGCAGCTAAGCAGTACAGTGGATAGAGTGCCAGGTCTGGAGTGAGGAGGTCTCATCTTGCTGAATTCAAATCCAGCCTCAGAAACTTAAAAACTGTGGGATCCTGAGCTGGAGAAGGAAATGCCAAACCACTTCAGGATCTTTGCAAAGAAAATCCCAAATGGGGTTACAATGAGTCAGGCATGACTGAAAAATAATTTTAAGAGGAGGTAGAAAGGAAGGAATGCATTCCAGGCATGGGAGACAGTCTGTACAAAAATGGAGTACCAAAAGATGGAAGGCAGAATATGAGGAGCACCAAAGAGTCCACTTTGACTATAGGTATGCATAGGGTGCATGAAAGGGAGAAATTCGTAGTAAGTCTGGAGAGGTAGGCTGGAACCAAGTTGTGCAGACTTTAAATGCCAAGCTGAGATGTTTGCATTTCATGCCTAGAGGCAACAAGGAACCACAGAAGATTGATGAGCAGGCATGGCAGAGTTCTATTTCCCCAGAGTACTCCTCTTGTATAAAGTGCCTAAAGCGGCCATTAAAACAGGACCATCCTTCCAGTTACCACTGTCAAGGAATTAGAGGAAAAAAAATTTGCAGAAGGAGCATTTGATATGGAGTCAGAAGATCCAGTTCAAGGTTCAGGTCTGCTGCTACCCAAAGTCAATAAATAAGGCCTGGAAAAATTATATGACTCAACTTTAAACCCAAGTTTCCTTACTTATAAAAATTATCCTTGTCCTATATATTTTACTGGGTTGTCATGAGGCTCAAATATGATTATGAAGGCAGTGTAGTAGAATGGATAGAGGACTAGATTTGCATTCAAGAAGACCTAGGTTTAAACCTCCCTCTGACATTTACCAACTATGGGCAAATAACTTTTAATGCCTTTGAATGTCAACTTCCTCATCTGTAAAACGGGCATAAGAATACCTGTAGTACCCAATTCTGAGTTATTCTGAGTTTCAAATGAGATGGTAACAGTGACTATCCTAATTCAAGGCTTCATTATTCTTCCTAATCTTTTTCCCCTCTTTTACTCTCTCATTTCCAATCTATCCTCCACATAGTTACTCAAATAATGTTAATGCTCACATTTGATCATATTACACTCCCCTGCTTAAAATCCTTCTGTGACTCACTATTATCTACAAGATAAACTATAAAGTCTTTGGTCTGGGACTTAAGGCCCTCCCTAATCTGGCTCTAGCATACCTTTCCAGCCTTATTTCACATACTTTTCCTGCACATTATGACCCAGGCAAATTGAACTATGAGCTGTTTCCAAATACATTACACCATTTACTTCCCACACATTCTGACAGGCCAAGATTCTCTCCTTTTCAGAATTCTTCTTTTCCTTCAAGACTAAGCAAAGATACCATATCATTTTGTTGAAGCTTTCCCTGATCCATAGGATCACAGATTTTGATTTAGAGGTTATCTAGTCCAATCTCCTCATTTTATAGATGAGGAGAGGCTCAAGGAGGTCATATGCCTTGCTCATTATCTCTTCTTTCTTCTTCTGAAATTCTCTATTACTGGTGATGCCACCACCATCCTACCAACTATCCTTGATACCTTGGTACCATCTTGAACTTTTTACTCATCCCATATGTACAACCTTGTTTCTATCTCTACAATCTCATGTCCTTTCCTCCTTACTCACCCATCTACCACCCTGATTTGAGCCCTCATCACTTCTTGCCTAGACTATTGCAGTAGCCTCTTGCTTGGCTCCTCTACTTCAAGCATCTCCAAAATCTAATCCATTTTTCAAAGTGATTTTCCTAAAGTTTAGGTCTGATCATGTCACTACCCTGTTCAAAAAACTCCAGTGGCTCCTTGTTGCCTCCCAAATCAATGTTCTCATGACCTATCCCTTTGTTAAGTTACCACTCATATTTTTTCCCCAATGTGATCCAGTCATATCTCCTGCCTACTCTTGATTCTATACATACATCACTCTAGCTCTGGTTTCTGGTCCTTTGCATTGGCTGTTCTCCATGCCTGGAATGTTCTGTGTCCTAATCTCTGCTTCTTGGAATGTCTGGTTTCCGTTGATTGGCTTTTGTGCTCAAAGAGGATTAAAATGATATCACTACGTCAGGGTCAAGGTACGTGGTATCTGCTTGTGGCTGATCAGACCAACACAAGCTCAGAAGACTCTACCGCAGGTTGGGCACAAATAGTCCACATGAACATTTGGAGTGGAGATGTCTCTAAAATTGTACATCTCATGTTTCTTTTGAGCTACTACAATTCCGTTTTGTTCACATAATACAGCACCTTCTTGGATAAAGGCATACTGTGCTAGGGGGTCCTTTGCCAGTCTCTCCCATATCTCACAAGTGTTTCAAAAGTTTTTCAGAGAGACCTTGAAAGTGTCCTTGTATAATTTCTTCCGACTTCTGTGTGAGCACTTGCCTCTCTATTTCAAGTATCTCCAAAATCCAATCCATTTTTCAAGGTGATTTTCTGGACTACAGGCACCTAATGTGTGGGAATTCCAACTCAGTGTGAACTGCTGGGACCAAAAGCTTGTTTTAGGGGTAAAGAGAAGGATACCACCCCACCTATATCTGTAATGTGAACCAAGAGATAGGACAAATGTAGTAGCTCACCAAAGGGAGATAAGTCACTGGTTGACCCATATGAAGTCAACTTTATTCCAGATCTCAGGATAACCCTAGCCAAATATTTGTTAAAAGCAGTGAGGCAGAGAAGATAAGGGTGATTCAGAAGGCTCATTCCTTTCACTCTACGCCTAAGTGGCACTGAGCAATGGAGGGAAGGCTGGACCTAGACCAAAGAGCCACAGAATCTCACAAATTAAAAAGACCTCAGTTACTAAGTTCAATCCATACGTGAAAGGAATTTTCACTGTAACAGTTGACAAGTGGAAAACACAATGGCAAACCAATCCAGTATCTTTGCCAAGAAAACTCCATGGACAGCTTGGCATACATTGGTTCACAGGGTCATGAAGAGTTGGCCATGATGGAACAACAATAATGACATTCTTATTACTTGGGCATCAGTTGGACTGGATGGCCTCTGCGATCCCTTCCAGCTCTAAGTTGTCTATAATTCAGTAGCCTAGATCTTCTCCTGAAGCCATCATTCTTTAGCTACTCCCCAAATCTTTTCCGTGATGGAAAGAGTACAAGTTTTCTCCAACAAGCAGAAAACACCAAAGTACATCTTTTGGCATAAGGAAATATTTAAGCATTTTGGATTGGAAGTGTTTACGTGTTGGGCCATGAGCATCATATAGAATAATGACAAACAAAAAACAAAACCTCAACAACATTAAGCAGAATCAAAGCTACTTTTCTGAAACATGGTAGTGAAATCTCTAATACAAGGGGATATCCTCCAGTCTAATCCCCTGTTTTTCCATGAAAGAAATTAACCCAGAGAGAGGAAGTAATGGGAAAAGAAGGGACATGCCACATGGTAAGGTAGCTGAGTGGTTCAATGGATAGTCATAGGTCTGAAGTCAGGAAGGTCTGAGTTCACATCTGGCTATAAAATCAGGGTAAGGACAGCACCTCCCTCACAGAGCTGTTGTGAGGATCAATTGAGCTAATACTTGTAAAGTGCTTAGCATAGCACCTGGCTTTTAATAAGTATTATATGAATATTTGTATATGCTTGGAATCCAATTCTCCTGGCTCCTGGTCTTTCTGCTGTGCTGTACTACTTCCCTGCTAAGTGATTAATAATCATGTCACCAAAATTTTGACTTACTATGGCACTTTGATTCTGACAATTACCAGACATTTAGACATCTATGAACACTTTATTATCCTCACATGCCTAGTAACAGGCAAGCAGGGGCATTACTGGCCCTGAATTAGAGATGAGGCATCATCTCTATGTTAATGAGTATTCATTAACTTGTTCAGTGAGTTTGTAGTTTAATTAGGTAGAGGCTGATCAGTAATACACTTCTAATGTTCCTCCAAACTACTTAAAAAACCTATGAAGCCAAGAGAAGAGGTCACAATTATCAAAGAAGTCCCTATTCTACGGAGTCTCTTCCCGAGTCACAGTGTAATGTACTCTCAAATATACAGTTAAAGCTGGAATCTTTTGTTGTTGAGTCATTTTTCAGTCATGTCTGACTCCTCATAACCCTATTTGGAATTTTCTTGGCAAAGATAATGGAATGGTTTGCCACTTCTTTCTCCAGCTTGTTTTATAGACAAGGAAACTGAGGTAAACAGGACCACACAGCTGGTAAGTTTCCGAAGCCATGTCTTCCTGACTCCAGACCCAGCACTTTATCCCTTATGTCATAGAGCTGGTCCACCTAGGAATCTAGAATCATCTAGTCTAATTGCCACCTCTTTTCATTTTCTTCATACACTAGGAAAATAAGGTCCAAAGAGTTTGCCAACATCACATGGGTAGTAAATGACAGAACTGGGATTTGAACCCAGGTTCTTTGGCTCCAAATCCAGCCTTCTTTCCACTGCTCTACATTAACTTTCTTCATGGACCACACCGAGTCCCACAGGCATAACTTCAGAAGCAGAAAAGTGGAAGCTGATGTGTACAAATGCACAGGATGCAATTTTGCCCAAGGATAGCTCTGTTCAGAATCAGAACCTTGGGCAACTAAGCATTAGCCCTCTGTTCTTCCCTGGCTTCCTATGCTGTTGATACTTGCTGTGGTCACACCACTCACTAATTGTGTGCCTGTGGGTCTCACCAGTCTGGATCTCAGTTTTCTCATCTGTTAAGAGAGGGGTTTGCAAGGAAGTTAAAGATAGAAAGAAAAGCCCAATGTATACCCAAATATGATAGGGAGCTAGGTGGTGCAGTGGATTAGAATACCAGGCATGGGGTCAGGAAGACTCATCTTTCTGAGCTCAAATCTGGCCTCCAACATCTATTAGCTGTGTGACCCTGGACGAGTCACTTAATCCTGTTTGCCTCAGTTTCCTCATCTGTAAAATGAGCTGATGAAGGAAATGGCAAACCACTCCAGTATCTTTGCCAAGAAAACCCCAAATTGGGTCACAAATAGTGGGACAGGACAACAACAAACATGCAAACATTCAACAACATTTTTTTTTGTAGTAGCACAAGTTGACAACAGAGCAGCAACTGAATGAAAAACACAAACAAATCACGGCACAAAGATATTATAGAATAGTACGCCAAAGGACTCAAAGAAGCATGGGAAGACTCAGTTCAAATGCCATTTTTCATGTGAAGCTCCCTTCCCCATCTTAATGAACTCTCTCCCCAAACCTCCTGGTCTTCATTCTGTATATATGACAACCCACATATGTGTATATAGACACACATTCACATATATGTAAATGTACATATATAGAAAGCTGCCTTTCTGAGAGCACCCTGCCCCCATGTGCTTCCTCCCCAAACTGCTTTATACATATGATAACCATGTAATGTCTGTGTATATACATATATATTTACAAATATGCAAGCATGCACACATATATAGTCTCTCTCCCCTTTGGAATATAAGCTCTCTGAGGGCATTGGTTGCTTCACTTCTGTCTCTCTATCACCATTGCTTAGCATAGTGGCACATATAATGGCGCATAATAATAAATTAGCATAGTAATAGTACAATAACAGTAATAGTAATAAATTAGAAAAATAATAAATTAGCATACTAAATGGTACATAATAATGGCACACAAATAAACTGGCACATAATAAATACTTAATGACTGAACAGGTACAATGTGAAATAAGAATAATCTGGAAATAATTTACATCTTGACTAAAATAATGCAAATTAAAATATCATTTCACTAAAAGGCAGTCAGACTGTGATTAATGGTAATGATTAATTTCTGTTGCAGGAAACAGATAATGAAGCATGCCTCCTTCCTTTTGGGAGATGGACATAGAGGTGTTGCAGACACTGTCAGATATATTTGATGGATTAATAGGTTGTATTGATGGTGACAGCTAGGTGGCTTAATGGACAGAGTATTGGGTTTGGAGTCCGTTAAGATCAGAGTTCAAATCTGGCCTCAGACACTTACTAACCGTGTAACCCTGGGCAAGTCACTTAACTCCTATTTATCTCACTTCTGCATCTGTAAAATGAGGACACCCTGGAGAAGGAAATGGTAAACCACTCTAGCGTCTTTGCCAAGAAAACCCCATGGATGATAGAGTCCATGAGTCAGACAGGCCTGAACAGCAGCAGCACAATTCTATCCAACAGCTTTCTTTTGTCACCAGGGAAAATTCAGTGGGAAGGGATAAAAATAAACAAAATAAAAATAAACAGAAGTTATTGAACTCAAGTTCCTTCTAGTTCTAACAGACCAAGATCTAATGACCGTAACGAAAAAAAAAGCCCTACTATAAATGACAAAGAACACTTCCACTAAATTCTCAGATGACTTGTTTTTGGTGTGGTATGGAGGTGAACCAAGGGCAATTATTCTGAAAGTTTGTCTTCAGTGTTTAAACTCTGTCAGGTCCCTCAAAGTTGGAAAGGCTCAAGTCCTAACCTAAAGACAGACCATGATGTACCTTTTGCCCAAGGACCAGACCTGCCAAGTTAGTAACCAAGGGATAAGCTTTGGATTTTGGAAAATCATGAAACTATGAAGGAAGGTGTGGAATGGTCATGATGTGCACAGGTAAACTGAGAGCTCCTCCCAAGCCCCCTCCATGAAATTACGATTGTTTAAAAAAGTTTTTAAGTGATGCTGTTATTGAAAGCAAATGTTGTCAGGGTTTTAGTGTCAGAAATAACAACAGCAAAGCACAAGGAAGCATGAGAGAGTTCAGAAAAACCTGTTTGCCTAGGCTGGGGGTGGGGAGAGAGGGGAGAATAGGAAAATATGAAAAATGCCTTCCTTCTAAATAATCTTCTTCTTAGAAATTCTCATATTCTTGCTATATAGGTATTTCCATAGCTCAATTCATCTCAAGCAAAATGCATATTCTTCTACAATTACCCAGGTAAGTTTTTTAAAAATTAAATTTCTAATTAATTAATTTAATTTTTAATTAAACTAAATTAAATTTTTTTATTAATTTAATTTTAATTAATTTAATTTTTATTCTTTTGCTGAATTATTTGTGTAATACGGCCAATGGTTGTCTCTGCCTTTAATGGGAGCATTCTGGTGTAGCTTCAGATGCCAATCTGTGTGTGTGGGTAAAAGAATTCTACGCCTTCATTCCCTTCATTAGTTTTCACACTACTTTTATATCTTAATTGCTTTTACTATTGCACTGGTGACTCTTGCATGGTCTGGGTAATAGAGTTCCATAACAGATGGATTTGGGTTACAATTTGCCTGACTATTGACCCCAAACATCGACAATGAAGTTGGAAAAAGCAATGAGGAGCTCCAGTCAGAGTTTGCAGAGACATCAAGGGCCCAGTTGAGACACCTGAGTAACTGCAGAAAAGGTAGAGTTTTAATGGCGTTTTTGCTCAGCTCCCTTTTTCATTCAGGCTGTGTTTATGCAAGTGCAATTCAGATGTACCAAATAATTGTAACTGAAATGTCCAGATAATAGATAGCAGTAGACTCTGAGAATGGGGAAAGATTAGTAGGTATGTTCTTTATGGAAGGAGGCTTTTGTTTTTTCCATCATGTGAGCTTACTTTTTAATCATAGCTAGCATTTATATAGTGTTTTAAGTTTTGTAAAGCACTTTATACGTGTAACCTCATTTTGTCCTTATAGAAGTCCTGGTCTACTAGGTGCTAATTATTATTCATTGCTAGTGTGGAGCTGTTTCAGTCACAGCCAACTCTTTGTGACACCATTTTGGGATTTTCTCAGCAAAGACAATGGAATGGTTTGCTACTTCCCTCTCTAGCTCATTTACAGATAAGGAAACTGAGGCAAGGATGGTTAAGTGACTTGCCCAGGGTCACACAACTAGCAAGTGTCTGAGGCTGGATTTGAACTCAAGATGTGTCCTCCTGATTCCAAGCCCAGGGTTCCATTTACTACATCACCTAGACATTCTATTATTATTATCATCCCTTTTTTTTAAATAGAGGAGGAAACAAACAGAGGTTAAATGTCTTGCCCAAGGTCACACAGCTAAACATTCCGACTTAACTAGAACTCATGTCTTCCTGATTCCAAATCCAGCACACTCTTCACTGGCTTTTAGAATATAGCACATCTTGAAGTTGAGATTGATGATCAGAAAGAGAGAAAAACTGGTTGACTAGGCTAAGGCAGAAAAGGATTAGTTAACTAAACTACTAGTTAGGCAGAGACTGCTGTGCTAGTTGGCACTATTATTAATAATAAGTATGGTATTAAACCTCCCCCCCTCCCTGCAATGGAGTAGAAGGAAACGCAGAAAAAATATTTTTGAAAAGCTTTTTAAAAATTTAAACTATAAATAATTTAGAATTTGAGATTTTATTTCAAATTCTTTCATTTTACTTGCTACATTGTTGATATTTGTTAAGATTTTAAAAATAATTTTTAATTATAAATTTAGGATTATTGGGCCTTAGAACCCAATAGAATATAAGAAGATAATAGAAGGGTTCTCAGAAGCCATATTGTCCAACCCCTTCATTTTCCCGATAACAACGGCGGCTATTAGGTGTTGTGGTTGACCACTCTCTTTGTGTTACCTCATTCACTCCTGTCCCCATTTTACAAATGAGGAAACTGAAGATCAGAGCCAGAATGTGACTTGCCTGTGGTCACATAGCTAGCAAGAATGAGGCAGAATTTGAATTCAGGTCTTCCTGACTTTAAGTTCTGGGCTGTGTTCAGCAGAGGAGATTGAGGCTGAGTGGATTGTTCAAGGTCATCCTTTAAATACAATAATTAGCAACAAACAAAAATTATAGTTATAACCCAAACATAAGGCATTGCAGTTATTAAGAGGAGGGAGGTAGCTGGGAGGTATGGTCAGGGGATCATTTTATAGAACAGGAAAGATTTGAATTGGTTCTGAATGATGGATAAGATTAAGACAGGCCAAGAGGAAAGGGAAGGGAAGGTGAGAGCAAAGATTCAGGGGTAGAAAATCCGAGGAGTATGTGCACTTGATGAGTGAGTAGACAGATTTCTCTAGTCAACATGGTTGAAAAAAATTCATCCCCTAGCATTTGGCCCTCATCATTGATGATGAGCCTCCGTGACCTCAAGTCGGCTGGTCCTCGGACTTACTCGCTTGGGGTGGGTGGGTAATTAACATGCCAGAGATCTTGCCCTTCTGGCATAGCTTTTAGAGTCCAGGGTCACGTCCACATCATGGTGCCTTAGAAGAGGTGCCTTGTAGAGGGATCCCAGTGTTTATATGTTATAGTCAAGGAGACTGAAAATAAAGAAAGATTTTCTTTATGGAATATACCAGAATCCAGATCTCAGCTAGTCACAGACTAGCTTAAGACACAGACACAGCTCAAGGCACAGATTTTTTTTTTTACAGCTTTCCTTTCACATGCTAATTTAGCCCGTTGCAGTCCCAGAACTGGTAAGCCTGGTCCCCAATGGATGGGAGAAATAATGACTCACACTGTACTACTGGGAGAAGAATTCCTGAATGGCTTCTCAAAATGCATTTCCTCCCAGAAAACAACACTGAGGAGGCATTAGATTTTACAGTATGGAAGTTAGAGTCTTCTGCTCCAAGTCAACATTTTGGAATACTGACTGAGAGACAGACTCCAACCCTATTAAATTAACCTTGAGATGTTTAAAATATGTCTGTATTCAACAGTAAATTAAGATACTTTAGGTTCTGTAAAAGGGGAATGATTTACTTTGTAGGGCTGTCAGGATCAAATGAGATTTTGTATGTGAAAGTGCTATGCATCTCTCAGCTATTATTATTTTTTTTTTTCATTACTGAAAGAGAAGTTGCTAGAGGGTACAACACCAGCTGTTCATAGTCCTTAGTACATATGGGTGCATTGCGCACACAAACACAAACACACATACACACACACAGCATCATGAAATAAAGGAGAAGCAGAAAGATGGCAGCCTTGGCTAAATTTTACATAGGAGTAAATTAGTGCATTATTAGCATAGAAAATAATGACTTCACTTTTTTGGGGGTGGGGGAGGTCCTAACTTTAACGTACCTTTGGCTAACTCTCCAGGTAGAAATTTAAGATACTTTTATTATCAAAGTGACTGAGCACCATACTCCTGGGGAAAGCCCTGCTCCTATGACTTTATGGAGAACCAATAAATGCTCTTCCTGTTGCTTTTTTCTTGGAACACAAGCTTTCTGGAACACTCTGAAGTTATTTGGCAAAGTTGAATGTAGAACAGGAAAATAAATGGGGCCACAGCTCAAGGTGCTGACATCCAACTATGACATGCCCCACCCAACCGCTGTCCCTGCACCTTTCCCTCTTCCTCCTACTATCGGGACACTTTCTCTCCAAACCTAGTTGGGATAGAGAAAAGCCAAGTTTTCAAGTGGGCTTGATTTGCCCTTTTTTCCTTAGAACAATTACACCAGTGTTTAAAGTTTCTGTCCCTGAACCTTCCCTTTCTCCTAACTATTCCTGCCCCGAGTGAAATAATTCCTATTCATGGCTTTTATAATTGTTATTTGTAGACTCGGAAATAAAGGTGTCAGTTACCACATCAGAATCTTGATAGTAGAAAATAACAAAATGTACATTTACCCATGTTTCCAACCCCCATATCAATCTTGCAAAGCATAGCTCTTCTATACAATTCTGTTAAAAGTGCACAATATTAGAATTGCTCCAGAGCTCTGGTAGGTATGGTTAACAAAGCAATATGTTATTATCATTTCCAAAGATCAGGAATATATGCTTGACCTGGAGGTCCCAGTCAGTCCAGAGTGACCTTGGATTCCCTGGGCTACCACCAAATCTTCCTTGTTCAAAGTGACTCTCCCCAGACTGCCCCTCAGTGTTTGGGACTCAGGAAGGAGGAAGGGAAGAATGTCAGGAAGACTCCACCACCACTCTTCCTTCACTTCCATGTCTTGGAATGCCTAGCTTCCTTCATTCCTACAGAAAGCCTTCACTGATCTTCCTAATTGAAGGTAGTTTCTCCTTCCTCAAACTACTCTGAACCTTCTCATCTGCATGATGTATTGGATTCCCCCATCCCCATCTAAGCTCTTTGAGGACAAGCATTACTATGTTCTATCTTTGTATCTCTAGTGGTGCGCACATAATAAGCCCTTGGTTTGAGTTTATTGAGTCAAATCAAGTTGAAGGGCCTAGAATTTTTAAATCATGCCTAACACAATTAAGCATCAATATTAAGTGTTAAACGTTCCTTGAATGAAAGCTGTTCAAAGTGACTGAGTAGGTTCAAGAGCTGATTTGGAGGACATTGATTCTGAAGTGCATCCTACATGAGCCCCCACCCAGTGGGGAAACCAAAGGCATTTATTATCCCTTAGGCACCTCTGAATACAAGATGACTTGGAATCCAGCCAGGGCAAAGTTCCAAAGTCTTCCACCTTCCTGGGGTCTAGGAAGAATGAACTCTGGTTGGAGGAGAGGCATGATAAAGGGGAAGAGAAAACTGCCTTCCTGCATTCTAGCATACTAGGACCTTCAGGCACAATAAGCCCTTAGACATGTTCAGCCTCAGTGACCCAAGATTCTATCTGGTTGAATAACACAGACAGTCTTTGTAACTAGTGTGACTCAGGGAATAACAGTTATCTTTATGTTCCTTGCCATTTTACTTTTCTGAAAGTCTTCTAGAAAGCTCCTTGATAGGGTCATGGGGACCCTAACCTTAACTCTCCAACTCTAACCCTAACCATAACTCTGCTGAACACAATAGTTCAGCCCACGGAGGAGTAAAGATAAGAGAGAGCCTATGTGCATGTGTCAGAGGACAGAGAATTTAAATGGCAATTTCAGATGTCTTAGAGGTTTGGGAGATGAGGAGCTTCCCAGTTGTCTATCCCCAAGAACTGCTGAAAGTCACCATCACGTGATTCGTTCAATAAGATTTCTGGTTTGTACAAGAAAACTGTTGGTTCAGATACAAAGCTTCTCAAAAATGAAAAAAAAAAAAGCAGCAAAGCCTTAAAAGAGAAGGATACTGCTTGTGAAACCAGGCTTCTGCCTCCAGTTTTGCTATGAACTAATGACGTGGCCTCAGTTTCTTCATCTTTGCAATTTTGCAATCAAGGGATGCCCTAAATGGCCTCCGAAATCCTTCCAGCTCTAACATTCTATGATCTGTCTTTGTGGCAGGATCTTATTCCCAATGGAAGCTTTCCCTGACAAAGGAATGTGGACATATTCCAAATTCAACTTGGAGTTATGGCAGTTGGTTTAGTGACTAATACGTAAAGATTATCCAGGGGCATATAACCTATATTGGAGATAAATGATTGATTGTGATGGTATTTGAAAACAAAGAAGTCCCAGAGGTAGTCAGATTCTCCTCCCCTTTACTTTTCCCAACCTTAGATTATCATTAGGGTAAATATGGGCACATATTTAAATAACAAACAAATACTTTGCACTTGCATCCCATTTTTAATGTTTTAGGGAACTCTGAGATATAATACCTTAGTCTTCATTTTTTTTCATAAACAAAAATCTTTCCTTTGTACTTTCTCCTCCACAAACAGAAAAACAAACTCCTGTTACATACACGGAAAAAAAATCAAGCAAAATCAAATTTTTGTGTGGGCCATATCCAAATTTTATATATCTCCATCTGGAGGTGGACAGAATCATGAGTTCTTTGGAATTGTGAATTGTCATTGCATTGAACAGACTCCCTAAGAATTTCAGAGCTGTTTGTCTTTACAGTATTGTTGTCTTTATATAAATTGTTCTCATGGTTCTACCCAGTTCACTCTGCATCAGTTCATGAGTCTCCCCAGACTTCTCTGAAATCATTCCCTTCATCACTTATAGCACAATAGATTTCCATCACATTCCTATGCTGTAATTTATTCAGCCACTTCTAGCTTGTCTGATAATGACTTGCAGAGACTGGTAAGTCAGTTATAATCATCATTCCCTTTTTGCAGATGAGGGAAACTAAAGTACATTAAATTTAAGTGACTGCTCAAGATTATCTATCTGGTAAATGGCTGAGTAGGGATCAGATCTCAAGTCACTTAACTTTGAATTCAATGCACTACAGGACATGTGGATATAAATAGGATGGAGGGACTATAGAGCTTATCAATTACAAGTCAATTTTTTTAAAGATTGGGTAACTGAGCCCCAAACAGGGGAAATGGCTAAACCAAAATCACACGAGCACTAAGCACATAATGCTAAATTCACTGCTCTCTCCTCTCTACCTCGCGCCAATAAAGTAGAACAATGAAGCGGTCAGGTACTCCACCCTATCCAGCTAGCTCACAAAAACTTTTCAAATTCAGGAAATATTATAACAACACTGACTTTGAAATAAGAGCCCCTATGTTCAGACTCTGCTTCTGATGTTTATCACCTATGACCTTGGGCAAATTATTTAACCTGTAAAATGAGGAAGTTAGACTAGCTTCTAGCAGACTAATCATTTCATCTTTGCTTTTAGAATTCAAGGAACTAAGTTTCAGTCTGGTTTTGCCATTTAGAATTAGAGAATTGGAGAGTTAGAAAGAAGGACCCGTGAAGTTCAATCTCTAATCCAAATCTACCTAAATCACCAATCATATTTATAATACCCTTCACTTTCTGAGTGCTTATCCAGGCTGCATTGATAGGCAATTTGTTACTCAGGCACAGACCTTTCCATCTGGGACATTTCTGTCAGATCCTGATGATGGCCAAGCATAAAGGAGTTGGGAATTCTTATTGAAATTGAAATTTTATTGAAATTTTTATTGAAAGAAATACCCACATTGATGACATCACAGAACCCACTGCAGCACAAGAATGCAGATTTCAAAGTCTGCCTCCTTGCACCTTCTACCTTTGCTACCAGTTTGACTTCTTGGTCCAAGAAAAATAAATCTAATCCCTCTTCTTACATGAAAGCTATTCAGTAGCGATGTTCCTCCTAAGCTTTCTCTTCTCCAGGTTCCACATCCCCAGTGCATTCTTCACAGCTTTCCAGTCTTCTTGTACTTTACCTGATAAGGGCAGGTAGATGACTCAGAGGATAGAGGACTGAACCTAGAGTCCTGGACTCAGACAATTCCTAGCTGTGTGACCCTGGGCAAGTCACTTAACTCTGTCTGCCTCAGTAAAACGAACTGGAGAAGAAATGGCAAACCACTCCAGCATCTTTGCTAAGAGAACCCCAAATGGGGTCACTGAGTCAGATACAACTCAACCACAACCACAAAAAATGTGATTGTGGGCCACTGTTAAAGAGATCTTCGGTCACAGAAGACACAGGACTGTCAAAGGGCAAATACTGCTCTTATTTTCAAAAGAGGGGAAGAAGATGATAGACTTAGTGATGAAAGGGCAACATGGAGACCATCTAGGTCAGCCTCCTCATTGTATGAATGAAAAAACTGAATTTCAGAGAGAAAGCTTTACCCAAGATCAGGCACGTAATAAGTGGCAGAGCTGGGATTTGAAGCAAGGTCTTCTGACTCAAAATTCAACACTTTTTCCATTGCATCATGAAAAGGGTATAATCTACAAAGTATGAGCCAGTGAACTTAATTTCAATATGTAGCAAATTTCTACAAGGCATTATTAAATGTATATATAAGAAGCAGCAAGGTGGGAAAGGCAACTAAATGGCACCATGGAAGATAGCCCTGGGCCTGGAGTCAAGAAGACCTGAGTTCAAATCTGGCCTCAGACTCTTACTAGCTGTGTGAACCTGGGCGAGTCATTTAACTCTGCCTCAGTTTCCTCATTTGTAAAATGAACTAGAGAAGGAAATGGCAACTAGAGAAGGAAGTGTCTTTGCCAAGAAAATCTCAAATGAGAATCCCAAAGAGTCAAGCAATGCTGAAAAACAACTGAACAACAAAGATATGGGTGAAAAAGTTCTTTAGCTAACATATAAGTGCGCAATAGGAAAAATGCATTTTACGTGGTACAGGACAACTTTCTTTCATCCCACTGAAAATGTATAAATTTCAAAGGACTTATAGGAGACTCATAAAGAAAACCCATAAAAGACTCACAATAGTCAGAAAGAAATCAATGATTCCCTCACTCTGGTGAGGACCCCCCTTTTTCACAAAGTCCCATATGGTCCACTGGGAATGTCAGATAGCCAGTCAGGCAAACATTTCTTAAGCCCCTATTCATGCCAGGCACTGTGCTAAGTTCTAGGGATACAAAAAGGGGCAAAAGATAGCTCCCACCCTCAAGGAGTACGCAATCCAATGAGGTAGAAATCAAACAAACACATACATGCTAACAAGCTATGTACCAGATAAATAGGAAATAATTAAAAGAGAAATAACTTAAAAATAATTTAAAAATTTTTTTAATAAATTAAAAAAGAGAACAGCTCCAGTCACTGAAACTTAATAGGGCGATATCTTTTGTCCTCTGAATAAGGTACTTATGGGCAGATCTACCCTTAATAGGCAAAGGAATTCAAAAGTCCCAAACTATGACTCACCCTTTAAACTCATTGAATTGATAAAGAAACTTCTGTCATCAACTCCTTTATGTCTAGTAAATTATTCAGCCCATTGTTAGAACCTGTCAATACTAGATCCTGAGGACACTGGCTTTTTGATTCGGTACATTAACTATCCTTTCCAGCCTTGTATTACATATAGATCTGATAAACATACAACTTTTGCCTTCATTCAAATCATTAATAAAAATATTAAACAGAGCAAGGTCAAAAACAGAACTCCGTGGTGCACCACTGGATACCCCTACTAGTCTGGTATTGACTCATTAAGGACCACTATTTGGGCACTGTCATTTTCAGCAAGTTCTGAACCCATATAATTAAGCTACATCCAGTCTAAACCTACCCCTCTTACCTCCAAAGATATTGTGAGAAACAGTCAAAGTCTTTATTGAAATGCAAATATATGTCATTCATTTGCTTTATCAGTCGGGTAGTCTTGTCAAAAGAAAAATGAGGTTAGTCTGGTAAGACTTGTTTTTAATAAAACTAAGCTAGATTGTAATGATCACCACTTCCCTTTCTAACTGCTCACAAAACATCCCTTTACTAATGTATTATGTATTCTCTGTCAACTTTACCAGCCTATAGTTTGAATTATACACCGTCTCCTTCTTTTCTTTTTTTGTAAAATGGAGACAATGATTGTTTACCTCCAGGTCAGCAACAATACTCACATTATCCACGATTTCTCAAAGATCACAGAAAACAGTTCTGTGATAATTTCTTTCAGCATTCTTTGCTAGTATTCATGTGGACCACAAGACTCAATTCAATGAGGTTAGTTAATTGCTTTCTGAACAAGCCCTTCACTTACCCTTATTTGAAATTGCTTATTAGCTCTGTGGGCTTAGAGACTTCATTTCACTTCTCTTGATCTTTTTTTAAAAGTTTTTTTAAAAAGTCTATTATTCAGCTCTACTGGTCTTCTATGGAGATCCAAGGCATCAACATCAGCCCTTCCCTTCCTCAAATCCAAGCCCACTGTAATGTGAAGTACACTGCAACTACTCTCCAATCCTACTGACCTCACTTACTGAGCAGTGAGAAGCACACTGAGTTTGCCGTCCAAAGTTTGCCCTTTTTCATTTTGGGACCTTAGTTTCCTCATCTATAAAAAGAGATGGTTGGATAGGTAACTTCTAGCATCCTTTTCAGCTCTAAAATTCTGCTAATTTCAAACCTAACTACCATGCAGAATAATGTTTCTAAGGGAATGTTAATTCATTCAACAAACATTTATGCAGATAGTAGAGCATGCAGATAACTGTGCTAGGTTCCTGAGGAGATACAAAATTTGCATAAAACTGGATTCCCTTTATTATGAAACTTACTGCCATCTAGGGAGATAAGACATAGAAATAATCTTAATGCACATTATTATATATATGTTAAGTGATTTAATCAGAGTTGCAAAACAAAGTGCTGTTTGTGGTCTACGGGGGAGGATTCCAGGAACTTATCCCTTCTGATCTGTAGTTTAAAGAATGAATATGAACTCAAGAGGCAAATATGGTGAATGAAGACAATCTAGGCCTTGGAAACAGCAGGAGCAAAGGCACTGAGATACTTCATGTGCCCTTCCCTCCTCTGTCCACACCTACCTACCAGGAAGTAGGACCTTGAAGTCTTCCAGCTCTGTGGCCGATGCCAGACCTGAGACTCGGAGGTAGGACTAAGTGTGCAGGAGGCAAGGGGTGGGGGAGCAGGGGCTCCAGTGCCTGACACAAACCATTTGAGGACACTCTCCTCTCTGGCAGGCTCTCTGGTCCCCCAGATATCAGACCACCTGCTCCCCTTCCCAAGGCCACCACCTATTGCTTCTGGCCAGAATTTCTCTTCTTTCCTGACTCACATATCTCGGCACTCAGCTCATAACATTTTTAAAGAACAGTTTTGTTTTGTTTTTTAAATGCTTGTAAACAAAGATGAAACAGTCAAGAAATTTTTTTTTTAAAGGCTTCACCTTATGCCCTACCTCTTATTTCCCCTTAAGCCCTTTGTATAAGAAGAACTGAATTGAGATTAAGCTACATTTCAGAGAAATGGAGGTTATCGAGGGCCAGGACCTGGACACTGGTTGAATAGGGCTGAGGAGACTGGCTACAGGTTGGGCAGGCTGCATGCAAGATGGCGCTGAAAGGGTAGGGGCAGTCAAGAAAAGAAGATGCCAGACCTCGGGGAGGGGGCAGAGATTGGGGAGCAGGAAGAGAAGCCAAACTTGAGGGGGGGGCGGAGAATTCCTCATTCCAGGAAGAAGTCAGCAGAAGGGGACTCCCAAGAGGCCCAACTAGCAATTTTGTCTTTCCTTGGAAAGGAGTTGTCCAATGTAGGGTGTGGCCTGTGGGCAAAAGTTACTTGGTAACTTTTTTAAGGATGAATTTTTATGGCTAACTAGGTACTAAAGCCATTGAGGAGTGGCAAGTGTTGTTGGAGTAATTCTGAAGCCCCAGGGCAAAGCCCCATTAGTCTCTACTTAACTGACAACTTCTCAGCTCCCAAATCCATTTTGTACAAATTGGAGACTTACTGCATTTGACTTTACAAGCAAAGGAAAATCTCTGGCCACACACAGTCCTAGAGTCTGCCTAGTTACGTTGTTCTTTATCCTTAACTACATTTCTATCCACCTCATCTCATAATAGGACCCACTGGCCAACAGAAGTAAGAATACTGGGCTGAGAGTCAGGAGACCTGGTCCTCAGTTTCCTTACCTGTAAACATGGATAACAATACTTGTTCTTACCTATCTTGAGGGATTGCTGTGACCTATGATAAAGCTATTTGGACAAATACAAAAACCCTAGATAAATGTAGAGTGGTACTACTATAAATTCCTACAACCTGTTGGGCATCCAACTTGCTAGTTGCTGGAGCAACTAGATGGCTCAGTGGATAGAGCACTGGGCTTAGATTCAAGAAGACCTGAATCCAAATAACATTTGTTAAGCACCTACTATGTTCTGGGCACTGTGCTAAGTACTGGGGATACAAAAAAAAAAAGCAAAAGACAGTTCTTGCCTAGAGTCTAATGAGGGAGACAAATAAATACAAAGTAAGCTATATAGTGGATAAATAGGAAATAATTAACAGATACTAGCTGTGTGACCTTGGGTAAGTCAGTTGACTTCTATTTGTCTCAACTCAACTGTAAAATGGAAATTGTAATAGCACCTACCTCACAGGGTTTTCAGGAGGGTCAAATGAGATAATATTCGCAAAGCACTCAGCTTAGTGCTTGGCACATAACAGGCACTATATACATGCTAGCTATTATTATTCATTTACATGTGTAGGTTTCTTTGGCAAATCTTTGGCAAAATAAGTAGTTACCTAAGTGGTCAAAGTGATTGGAGGAACTCAAGGCCTTGCATAATTCAGCCCCAATCTATTTTTTTTCTAGCCTTATCTCCTACCATACTCCACCTTCTAGTTAAATTGGACTATTCACCACCTATCCCTGAACACACCCTGTGGTTCCTAGTCTCCATGTCTTTGTTCATACTATTCTGCTCTGCTTGGAATGTTCTCCCCACCCTGACATCTCTACCATTTGAAACTCTGCCCATCCTTTAAGGTCTAGATCAAAGGCTACTTCCTTCCTGAAACTTCATGAACCCCCTCTTCCACTGGAAGTGATTCCTCTTGCCCCAGAACACTTTATTTGTCTTATTATCATAACCAGTCATCATGCAAATGGCACAAATATTCTTAATTCAGTTGGTATGGGGTCACAGAGACTCTCAAACATCTTTACTCTCCTTCCTCCAGCCACTACTAGATTGTAAACTCTTTTAAAGGCAAGAATTGTGTCTTAGACACATTTGTACCCCTTGAATTGCCTGGCATAGTACTTCTATCCAGTAAGTACTCCTCAAATTTTTATTGAATTAAACATGATTACATGATAACTAAATAGAAAAATTATATCCAGGAGTCATCCTACTGGCCCCAGAAACAGCTATCATTTAAAAAATCTCCCAGATACCCTGAAAGCCACTTTCAGCAACACACTTTCAACTTTTGATCTGAATAAGAGGAAGCTACTTATTAATCAGGCAATAAGCATTTATTAAGCTCCTCCTGTGTACCAGCCCCTACCAGTACCTATTATGTATATTAGGTACTGGATATACAAACACAAAAGTGAGATGGTTAATCCCTGAAGGAGTACAAATTCTACTACATCCCCTCAACATGGTACAGGACTATCTCTCTCCTTACCCTGTCCCTTTCTAATTAGTTCTCCACACAGAAACTTTATAGAGTCTGAGCACATGGCTTAGAATTTAAAAGAACAACTGTGTTTGATTGAGTAACAGAAACAAATGAACAATTCTTGGCAGTTGGTAACACAAGCACACAGCAAATTCCAACGGGTGGTGGCTGGTATCCAAAAGTTGGAATTGGGTGATCATTAGTTATCTTCCAACATGTATGCGAAAGGAAATACAATAAGAACTTTCATTGAATTTTTCAACTAGTATTGTCTTTATGAACTTCCCTTTGAACAAGGTCATAGAGAACAAGGTGAGATTTGGAGGTCCAGAGAAGTCCAGGAATTTGCCCAAGGTCACACAACTTTCTCTGACTATAATGGGAGGAGAATCTTAAGCCTCCAACTATTCAAGCCCCGACATAGGTATAGTAGGAATAGCGCTCTGCACTATTATTATGCAAACAAATGCCTCTGTTGTAATCTTTTCAAATCAAAGCTATCCAAACCTACAGAGAAAGGATTTAAGGTACCTATCAACAAGTCCCACAGTTTTTGAATGAGGGATAACACCCGCCCCCTCAAAAAAAAAAAACCCAAGTCCTCATAGCATATCCCACCTAGATATTAATTGTCATAACTGTTCTGTTTTAAAACCACTGAGTTTCTTTTGCTTACTCTTTGTCTCACAAGATTCTGGGCATTTTTACTGACGGTCTCCCAATCCCAGAATACTCTTCTTTCTCATTTTCTACTCCTGGCTTTCCAAACTTACTTCAAGTTCCAGCTAAAATCTCACCTTCTACAAGAAGCTTTTTCTAGGCCTGTTTAATTCTAGTGCCTTTCTTTTGAGACTCCCCTCAATGTACCGTGTATGTAACTTGTTTGTACAGAGTTGGTTATTTCTCCATTAGCTTGTGAGCTCCTGGAGACCAGAGACTGGGCATTTAGCACAGTGCTTGGAATATGGTAAGAACTTAAAAATGTTTGTTAACTGACTGATAAAAAACTCAAAAAAACCCCTCAGTATTTTTCTCTCTCCCCACCCCGAGTAATAGATTTATAGCTGGAATAGACATTAGAGGTCATCTACTCCAACTCCCTCCTAAGTTAATGCCATAGTAAACCAAATAAATCTTTATTTTGAAGTTACGCTATTTTGACAGTGATTCAAATTATATTTCTCTCATCAAAGGACATTACAAAAAAGCTTAGGAATCAGTACAAGGATTAAGAGATGTATGCAATGTTCAGCTGAAAGCATAAAAATGCTTCCATTTGGTCATTACAAGTTGAAAAACAAACTTTAAAATATTAAAACTAGTCACGCTCAAAATCTTTTGGGTAATGTGCTTCATCTAATACCATATTAACAAGTTTGTTTTTTTTTTGTTTTTTACTGCATTTAGAATTTAGGTAATTCTCTAAACAATGTTTTGTGGTATCCCCAATTTATGTTATAACATTTCACAAAATCTAAGAAAGAAAACAATTATCAGCTGGCTGTAATTACAAATTACAGGAATTGAGGCAGAGAGAGGTCATAGGATCATTAGAAGTGACTTGCCTAAAGTCATTATCGGTGGTTAAGTGGTAGAGGCAAAATTTGAAACCAGATTCTTCAACTCTAAATCCAGAGTTCCTTAACGCTACACTCTCAATAAATATAGTTTAAGGTAGTTTTGGTATAAAGGCAAAAAGGACCTTGGGACCAAAGCATGTACTTGCTAAGCAGTATAAAGTTTTAAGAACGACAGTTTTATGGGTGTCTTTTGATTCTATCTAGACTATCAATTTCGTCGATTTGAGTTGCTGTAAGAAATGTTTGAAATCTCCAAACTCTAGAAAGCCTACAGCCCTAAATGACTTTGGGGAGGCTCTAACAGGTTTACGATGGAGCTTACAGGCTGGAAGGCCCTTATCAGCTTGTGCAAGGCTCTTTGGCACTGGCACTAGGAGATCAGGAGTTAAATCCTAGCTCCCAGTTTACTAGCTGTCTGCATAGCTACAGAAAATCACTTCAATTTTCTGAGCCTTGGTTTCTGTTTGAGTAAAGGGAGGACAATATTTGAACTGGATGTTCAAATCACGGGGTAGCTGTGAAGAAAGCGCCTGGAAAATGGGAAAGTGTTAAAAACCGAGTGGGTATGAGCCCCATTCTTGTGCCTTTCCCATTATCAAGGGAGTAGGAAAAGTCCTGACACTCGCAGAAGAGCTAGTAGCAGCATCATAGTCTGTCAAGTCTGCAGGTGTTATCTCTATCCTCATTCCCCTTCCCCATGGCCAGGAAAGAACAGATATTTTTAAAGACCAACTCACAAATTCAAAAATGAAAAGCAGGTCTGGGAAGGTGGCCAGCACAGAGAAGCCACTGGGCAGGGAGCCGCCTCCCGAAGTTGCTGCAGGGGCCATCCTCTCTGCTTTCAAGGCTCTAACAGCAGCTGCACTTGGTGTTGCTGATTCTCTGGGAGACAGAGAAGGTCCTTCCTCTCCCCGGCTCTACCCGTACTCTCTGCTTGTCCTGGAGAATTCTGGTCTGGTCTGATGGCCAGGGCTCCCAGGATTTAGAGGGGGGGACGGAAGGAGAAGGAGGAGACTGGCTCCCCCAGTGGGAGGTGTGGCAGCAGGTGTCTCCTCCCTGAAGGTGTAGACGAAGGACCAGAAAGACGCTGCCAAATCCTCATCTAGTTGCACTGGACGCGGTGAATGTACCAGAGGAAATCCCGGGGGTGCCAAGATGCCTACCCTCCCTCTAGTAGGCAGTGCCCGGTTCAGCCCCAGAGGGGCGCACTCCCCACTATGCTAGCCCAAAGTTGGATGGGGCTAGTCCTGTGCCTTCCTCCGTTCCTCAACCCCACCTCCAACCTGGGCTTTCTCTACTCGGTCTCAAGGGGAGGGGTACCGGCTCTCTCAGGGGGCAGGTATTTCCAGTGTCCAGGGTTTAGAAGGTCTGCCTTTGAGATCTGCCCTTGAGACTTGTAGGTGGGTGTGGCAGAGGAGTACGGGGATGAGGGGAATAACATTCACTGGATTTTAGAAACTGGAGTTAGAAAAGATGCTTGGGACTGGCCCTGTGATTTCGTCGGTTTAGGGAACTCCCACTCATGTAGGCTACTCATCTTCGCGGCAATTTACAGTCTTAGAGTTGCCTGGGGGCACTGAGGAGTGACTTACCCACTTCCAGTTAGTTAAAGACCTTTGGAAACGTCTATTTCTACTCCTTCACTTTACACCTGATAAACTCAAGGTCCAGGGAAGTGAATTGATTTATCTAAGGTCATGAAGCTACTAAGATGGGGTAATTTCTCTGGTCTCTTCCAGGACTAAATTCTACAAGCGTGTAAGAAATAGATAGGTAACTAAATCTAACTCTTTTGACTTAGATCCATGATCTTTCCACTAGCCTTCCGTACATGTCTCCCCCATCCTCTGGCCCCTAGTAGTATCTCTCTTTCCCTGCCCCCCGCCCCCCTTTTCCCGCAGGCTTCTGTGGTACCGTAATTAAACAGTTCTTTCCTTTCCGAAAGCCACACCTACGGCAGCAGGGCGAGGCTGTTCTTGAGTATTTTCCCTTCCTCAGTCTCAGCGCCCATCCTATAAAGTCAAGAGAGTGAATATCCTGGGTTTTCTTGGTCCGTTTTCTACGTTGCGGCCATTTAAATTTCAAGGCTTTGCATTTTAAAAAGCCCTCTTACTCGGTAGAATGTTGACTGTTCAGTTTTCAGGTTTCTGCTTTTACATTCAAACCTTCTTTATCCTCCTGCCCGGCCCCTCAGTGAGTTACAAAACCAGGCTAAGAAACTGGATTAAAACTCAACTCTATTGCCTTGTCTCCTCTCCTCCAAAAAACAAAAAGAAAAAAGAAAAAAAAAAACACAATTGTTGCGGGGGAGGGTCGGGGGTCGGAGGACACCATTTGAAAGTCACTGGGTTGTCTATGTCTACCTGGAATTTTGGAAAAGAAGTCTTTTAAGTTACTATGGAATAGAATGGAGACAGGACACAGAGTGAAGAAGATCTGAGTTTGAATCTTGCTGCAGCTTTGTATTCCCGAGCAAGTCACCGGACTCCTTTCAGTTTTCCTTAGCCGTAAAATGGGGAGAAGGGATAAGAAAAGCGGAACCTTACAGGACTGTAGTATAACACAATCAAGGTGTAATAAGAAAAGACTGTAAAAAACAAAAAATAGCAACAAAATTAAATTTGTAAAAAGTTATGACAGGAGCCCCTTCTTGGGAGGGGATTTAATTGCCTTCTTTTGAAGATCATAGGGTCAGACTTTGGTGGAGCTGTGACTCAACCGCAGCATGCCACCGCGGAGCTATGTAAGGGAAGGTGAGGACAGGAGTCATTCAAGATGAGCAGGCTCGGATGGGCTTTGGTCTGTATCACCGAAAGGATCTTCAGGGGTGGGGAACCTTCGGCCTTGAGGCCGCAAGTGGTCCTCTAGGTCCTCAAGTGTGGCCCTTTGACTGAATCCAAACTGTACAAAACAAATCTTAATAAAAGGATTTGTTCTTTAAAACTTGGACTCGGTCAAAAGGCCACAGCCAAGTACCTGGAAGGCAGAAGGTTCCCCACTCCTAATAAGACTATTCTTATCTGTTTGGAACTTCAATCTTTTCCCAACCCCGAGCTATCCCACCTTTCCAGCTATCCAGCTCCCTTAAACTTCCCCCCACCCCATCCCCTCAGCTATACTGCCTTGCATCACCCATATCTGATCCTTTCTGTTACCTCTCTTGAGCAGAATAGTCAATCACCTCTGCCTCTTTGAACCTCTGCTTTCCTTTAGGACTCAGCTCAAGTCTTCACAAGACTTTTACAGTTTCCTTGTACCTGTTTTATTTGTGTTTTATATATTGCACAATAAACTCCTTAACTTTTGGCTTTTTATTATTCCCAGCAGGGAGCACAGAGTAGGTGCATATTAAATATCTGCTTGATTGACTATCCTTTGTGACCATACCATCTTTTTTTTTTTGTTCCCCATCATAGACTTCTTTAATTACATCCTTTACATGATTTTTCCTGCAAAAGCACTCATTTGTTGTATGTCACAGCTTACACCCACCTGACTATACCTCCCCCTCACCTTTTGGGTCACCTTTAACTTCAGTTCTTTGGAAGGAATGGTATTTATGACTCATGGACATAAGATGGGTCTTTATTTCAGGAGGATGAATAGCATCTTTAGAAGATCTCTGCAATGTACCAGAGGCAATCTAGCCTGATATCCTATTATTCAGCTCTGGGTTTAGATCTATACATTGGTAGTGTCTGTCCAAGATATGTATATTGATGGGTAAAGTCTATGGGTGACCCATCCAATTGTAAATCATAGGCTGCAGCGATAAAGGGAATTCTTCATCCACTTGGTCTTATCTATGTGGATTGTTAGGATCATTTCATTTCATTTAGAAATGAAAAGGACCTTAGAGGTCATGTAGTCCAATCCCCTCATTTTTATAAGTGACCATTTATTTAACAAGCATTTATTAGATATCTAAAATTTGAAAAGCACTGTGTTAGAACCAAGGGACAAAAGTGAAACAATTCCTGTCCTCATGCATTCTACCAAATTCTACCTTACCATTCTACCATTCTACCCTACCAAGGGGTAGGGTGAGGCAGGACAGGCCTCTTAAAGGAGTTGGCGCTTGAGCTATCCCCTGAAGTCAACCAGGGATTAAAAGAGGCAAAGGTGAAAAGTAGGTACCTTCCAGCCATGGGATACACAATGTGCAAATGGTTCTAGAGTCAGAGGAGAGCAGAAAGAAGAGGGTGTGTACATGGACCTCATGTTGGAGGGGAGGCTAGAGCACAGTTTTGAAGGAAAGGAGGGATTCTGATGGTTTGAGGTGAGGAGGGTGTACACTCTAGGAACAGGGAATAGCCTACACAAAGGTTCTGGCGATGGATGATGGAACATCATGGAGGAAGAAGAGAAGGCCTTCAAAAGGTAGGTTGGATCTAGGTTTTGAAGGGCTTTTAAATGACAAATGGTACAGCCTATATTTGGTCCTAGGGGCAATAGGGAGCTACTGCAATTTATTGAGTGAAGGAGTGACATGATCATCAGACAAGATTTACAGAACAAATCCTTTTATTAAGGGAATTTGTTCTGTGAAGTTTGGATTCAGTCAAAGGGCTGCACTTGAGGACCTAGAGGCCTCAAGGCCACAGATCCCCACTCCTGTGCTGCTGTACACTCTAGTTAAATCACTTTAGCAGCTATATGCATAATGGATTGTAGTGGAGTGAGGTTGAGACAGGGAGGCCAATTAGGAGGCTTCTGCAATAGTACAGAAAAGAAGGAATCGGAGCTTCAGGTGTTGACCATATGGGTAGAGAGAAGGGGACAGATACTAGAGATGTTGTAAAAGTAAAATCAGCAAGACTTGGCAATCCCTTGGATATGGGAGGCAGAGGGGAGGATGCTGAGGATGGCTCTGTGAACAGCTTATGAATTTTATTACTTTATCTTTGGAATATTTCCCACATCATTAAATTGCCTGTTTATTTTTCACTGGACCCCTCAATATTGACCCACTGCCCAAGGCCTGAGTGCCTAAATATGTGGTATACAATCTGTCACCACAACTGATATGTGAGAAGAAAAGGTAAGGAACTTCCTTGGCCCTTGCGGCCACATTTCTGACACCAGACTACAGAAGGCCTGCTTGGATTGGAAGTCCTGAAGTCTAAACAGAATGTGCATAATGTTTCCTGTATCATTCACCTGTCTCCCATTCTTAGCCCTTCACCATCAAGGACTAGGACTTTTCCTGACCTCGAAGGAGTCTACTCAAAGTTTCTGAGACTCTGTTGCATGATACGAATCTTGTGGACCAACCTATGTGTTGTTATCGATCTGTCACTTTTCAATAATGACTCTTCCTGACCCTATTTGGGGTTTTCATGGCAGAGATCACTGGAGTGGTTTTCCATTTTCTTCTCCAGCTCATTTTGCAGATGAGAAAACTGAGGCACATGAAATTAAATGACTTGTCCAGGTTCACACAGCTAGTGTCTGAGATCACATTTGAACTCAGGTCTTTCTGACTGACACTCTATCCATTGAACCTTCCTAGCACCTGTGTTTACCCCTAGACAAAAATCTATGAGGACGGTGGGACCACCACATTTAGATTCTAATACTTCAAGCCCCAATATGTTCTATGAAAAAGTGAGAATTGAAAGGAGGAAGTTGGGAATAATGGCTGGACCTGAAGAAATGCTATGCTAGGGATGATTTAACATGAAAGCATTGAGGGACCAGTTTTCAAGACTGCACAAAGAGGGGAAGACACTAACAGATGGAATAGGAGGAATTATTATCTATTTATTTGATATTATCACCAAAATAGATAGTATGGTACATGGGCAAGAACACTACTTCTGGAGTCAGGATCTCGAATCAAATCTAACCTCTGAAATTTACTACCTGTATGTTCTTGGGCAGATCATTTAACTTCCCTGCGTCTCCCTTTTCTGCCTTTTTAGAATGTAAAACTCTAGAGGGCAAGGACCAAGAGTGCACTACAGCTGGCTCTACTGGTTTCCAAGAGTCAATTGTTAAATTTTCAGTGTGAGAGTTTACACCTCAGAAATCAGCAAACTACAAACCAGGGCTTGATTTACTATTCTGCTGATTGTTTAGATTTAAGAAAGTGATGGAGAAAGTGTAGATTCAATTTAAAAATGTTTTGTGAACACAATTCCCGGCCCCACCCCCCCCACTCCCCCCCCCCCCAAGGACCAGATGTTAAATATTTACTAGTACATGCCTGAAAACTGAATTGTCATGCTTGCATGTAGAGCTTAACATGGTGGTTGACACACAGTAAACAATACGTGTTGTTTTGTGGTTTTTTACTTCAAAGTCACAACTGAGAGGACATCACCCTTTTCCACATCTTTTCTCATTTCTACAAAGATCTAGAGATGGAAAGACAGTAATAAAAATCCACATTATCAGGAGGAGTGGATAGGTTTTGTTCTGCACTATTGGAGATGATAAACATGGATGAAATGAGACCTCCTGGAGTAAATATAAGACCTCTCCCATCCCATCTCTCTATCTCTTCTCCTTCCCTCCCCTACCACCCCCCACAACCTTTCCAATCTGTGACTTGGATAAAAAGCTTGATAAGGAGAATAGAGCATTTATATAGCACTTGGCACTGTACTAAGTGCTTTGTATAAATGTCATCTCATTTGAGACTCACAACAACCCTGAGGAAAACAAACATTAAGTGACTTGCCCAGAGTCTCACAGAAATTAAGTATCTGGGGCCAAATTTGAACACAAGGCTTCCTGACTACAGACTCAGTGCTCTATCTGCTGTGCCATCTAGCTGCCTGAAGTGCAAAGGGATAAAGTGATTTGCTGACCATTATTTATTTGATAGATTGGTTAACGGTAAAAGGAAGAGTATTTTGCTCCAGGCAGATCATTGTTACAGCTAGTTGAGGACCTGAGTTCAAATCTTACCTCAGATAGTTAATAGTTGGATGATTCTGGGCAAGTCATTTATCCTCTGAATGCCTCAGTTTCCTCAGCTGTAAAATGGTCATAATAATCATGTCTATCTCCCAGGGCTGTTGTGAGGATCAAATGAGATAATATTTGTAAAGTGTTAAGCACAGGTCTTGGCACACAGTAGGTGTTTAATAAATGCCTGTTCCATCTCCTTCTAGTTCCCTCTCAGACTCTAGGCTCTTAAACTCTAATTCTTCTCTGTTCCTGAGGAAAAGTTATAGATAATACTGATAACTAAAGAAGGAGCAAAAATGGCAACTAGGTGGTGCAGGGGATAGAATGCTGGGCCTCAAGTCAGGAAGACTCATCTTCCTGAGTTCAAATCTGGCCTCAAACACTTATTAGCTGTGTGATCCTGAGCAAGTCACTTGACCTTTTTTGCCTCGGTTTCCTTCTCTGTAAAATGAGCTGGAGAAGGAAATGGCAAACCACTCCAAGATCTTTGTCAAGAGGACTCCAAATGGGGTCATGAAGAGTCAGACATGACTGAAAAACAGCAAATGTCATAAAAACCCAACAAAGAGAGAGTGGCCAGGAGGGAGGGGTCAACAGTGTCAAATTCAGCAGGTCAAGAGGGATTTAAGATTGAGCAACATAACAACAGAAAGAATAGACTGGAATGGAGGAGTAAGTAAGGGCATGTGAAATTGTACTCATGGGATCCTAGGATTTAGCAATCATCCAATCCACGCACCCCATTTTACAAATGAGAAAACTGAGACCAAGAGAGAAAAAAGATTGAAAAGTACACAGTGAAGCAACCTGCAAAAGCTGTCCTCTTAAGTGTAGTATTCTCCTGGTATATGAGTCTTTTTAATGAGTATAATAAAATTAAGAAAAACCCCATAAACCCTCCAAAAATGTTTATAGCTCAAAATTTCTAGAACAACAAATCACAGAACAGTATCTGGTCTGCCTTGATAGAGAGAGTTTCCTCACTGGGCATTGACCAACGAAATCAGTTCACTAAAAACCTCCTGCTTTTTTAGTGTGTGTTTGAGTTATATCAGTGCCCTGGGCTATTTGTGATCTGGGTTTAGATTTTTTTTGGGGGGACAGGGGGGTCAGTGGGACCTAAGGGGACAACTTTGATTTTTCTGGGCCTGAGTTAATCTTTGTAATTGGAACACATAGAATGTAACTTTCTAAATATCTTCATAATATCTGTATTGTTGCTCAATCTATATCTTAAAAACAGGCAGACAGACAGACACATACACAGAAATAGAGAGAGACACAGAGAAAGATAGAGACAGAGAGAGACATAGACACAGAGGGAGAGACAAAGTCCTATTTGTAAAAAAAAAAATTATAGCATTTCTTTTTATGGTGTCTAAAAATGGGAATTTGAGGGAATGCCCATCAGTGGGGTAATGGTTGAACAGACTGTGGTATATGATTGAGATGGCATATTATTGTGGTATAAGAGATGACAAGAGGATGATGTCAGAAAAATTTGGAAAGACTTACATGAACTGATGCAAAGTGAAATGAGCAGACCCAGTAGAACACAGTAACAGCAATATAGTATAATGAATTGCGAATGGCTTAGCTATTCTCAGCAATACAATGATCTAAGAAAATCTCAAAGGATTTGTGATGAAACATGTTATCTGCCTCCAGAGAAAGAACTGATGCTGTCTGAATGTAGACTGAAGCATACTATTTCTCTCTCTCTCTCTTTCTTCCTTCCTTCTTTCCTTCCTTCCTTATTTCTTCTCTTTCTTTTATTCATTCTTTTTTTGTTGTTCCAGTCTTCTTGTACAAAATGACTATTATGGAAATGTTCCACATGATTGCACATGTATAACCTATATATTGATTGTTTAATACCTCAGAGAAAGGAGAGGGAGGTGGATAGGGAGGGAGAGATAGAATTTGGAACTTAAAACTTAAAAACAAATGTAAAAAGTTATTTTAACATGTGATTGAGGAAAAAATTAAATATTTTAAAAAAGAATATATGAAAAACAGAACAAGAGAAGGTAAAAAGAACCAGCAACAAATAGGATAAAAGAAATTTAAAAATAATGTCTGTGTTGTATGTATAAAATATTGTACAAATCATGCCAATCTACATGTAGCTCTATTTTGGAGCTTACCCTTCTCAAATTTTCCTGCAGTTCTTCGTTTGATCTTTCCATTGCTCTCTTAACTCCCTATCTTGCGTTACATAGTATAACTACCTATGTACATACTGAATCTTCCAAAAAGACCATGAAACTGTTGCTTTTTTTCTCCAAGCCACAACAGAGCTTGGTGAAGAGTAGGTGCTGAGTAAGTGCTTGCTGCATTGAATTGAGTTCATTGAAGGCACAATCTATAGGAATAGGAATTCTCAGGAATATATTTGTGTACTGTGAACGTTCATTTCCTGCTATTGGTTTTATTTGGAACCTCCCTATAATGAATGGGAGGAAACATTGTAAAATCATCAATTTAGAGCTAGCCAGGACCTTAAAAGTCAGGCAGAGGTAGCTAGGTGACACAACAGATAGAGCACTGGAACTGGAAAAACTCTAAGTTTAAATCCAGCCTCAGACACTGACTTTAGGCAAGCCACTTAATTCCGATCTATTTCCAGTTTCCTCATTTATAAAATGGGAATAATAATAGAAATTACCTTCCAGGATATACAATATTTGCAAAGTGCTTTGCAAACATCAAACTATGTTTGTATTATATTAAATTAATTTTATTTTTATGTATATTATAAATAAATGTAAAATGTAACATAATTGATAGTAAAATAATTATATTAAATTAAACATTATATATTAAACGTGCTAACTATGACAATGATGATGATTCTTATCCTACACTTAAATCTATTACCTCTCTGTCAGCTGGGGAGTGGGGGGACAGGTAATGTTCATTATTGATCTTCTAGAATTGTGATTGATCGTTGCATTGATCAAAATTCTTGTCTTTCAGAGTTGTTTGCCTTTACAATGTTGTTGTTAACTATATAAGTTGTTTTCCTGGTTCTGTTCACTTTATTTTACATTTCTGTGTGTTATTATTGATCAGTGATTTTCAGTATTGTCTGACTCTGTGACCCTGTTTGGGATTTTCTTGGCAAAGATTCTGTAGTGGTTCACCATTTCCTTCTCCATCTCATTTTACAGATAAGGAAATGGAGGCAAATGGGGTTAAGTGATTTACCCAGGGTCACACAGCTAGGAAATGTCTGAAGCCGGATTTGAACTCTTGGCTGATGAGTCTTCCTGACTCCAGTGCTCTATCCACTATGCCACCTAGCTAACCTCATTTTGCATTACTTTATACAAATCTTCCCAGCTTTCCCTGAAACCTACATCATTTCTAACAGCATAATTGTCTTCCAACTATTTATATACCATAATTTGTTTAGCCATTTCCTTGTTGATGGGCCTCCTTTCAGCTTGTAATTTTCTGCCTGACTTATTAAATCTTACCTGCTTTCATAATATCTTTCTCAAAAAGGTAGAAGCAAGAAGGAGCCTCACTATTCTGAACCCGACTTTGCTCATTAAGTAGAACTAAACTTGGAAGGAGAAATGATGGGAACTCTCCAGATTAGAATCCATGATCAAGAATCAAGAAACATTGGGCAAGGTCTGACATGCATCCTAGACTTTTGGGAAAGAAAATTTCAAGGAATTCAAAGAAAGGATGGGTAGGACCTTAGAATCCAAAATGTTGCAGGAAAAATTGTCCCAGAAGGGATGGGATACTTTTAAGAAAGAAACACTGATAATACAAACATGGTTCAGTATAATGAGCACTAACTTGAGAGTCAGAAGCCCTGGATTCAAATCTTGCTTCTTTCTACTTACTACTTTTTATGACCTTGAGCAACATCTTCATTTTACAGATGAGGAAGTTGAAACCAGAGATAATACTGAGTGAGAAGATGATAAGCAAGCACCTTACCATCTTTGATTAATTTAAATCACCAGCTCTGAGCTAATGACATCCCAAGATATGGAAAGGACTAGAAGGTATGATTGCTGAGCTGCTCTTAGTAATCACTGAAAAACTGGAACAGGAGAGAAGGGAAGATGTCCCAATTTTCAAAAAAGAGAAAAGTAGACTCAGAAAACTATAGGTCAATTAGCTTGATTTTAATTGTTAGAAAAATTTTCAAATGCATGATCAAAGGGGTGCTTTAAAATTTTTTTTGAAAGTGAAGTTGTGATTACTAAGAGCCAGAAGGGTTCATTTTTTTTCATTAAACAATTATTTAGTGTTTTATTTTTTCCCAGTTACATGTAAAAAAAATTTTAACATTCATTTTTAAAACTTTGAGTTCCAAATTCTCTCCCTTTCTCCCTTTCCCCCCTTCCCTCACTGAGAAGGCAAGTAATTTGATATGTTATAAATGTGTAGTCATGTAAAATAATTCCATATTGTGTTCATCCTTCGCTGCCAAAGAAGACCATGCCATCAGAGAAATGATGACATGACTTGCACTTGACTTTGTTTGGAGTGAGGGAGGGCCGTGCGGGTCACCAGCCTCACTTCTCCTCCAGAGCCATCTGAATCCAGTGATCTGATGACTGGAGATGACCCAGGATGCACTGGAAGACCTTGGGCCCATTAGGCCAAGGTCTTTGCAGGTACTCACTTAGGGTGAGGCAATGCCCATTCATTGAATAGGCCTGTCTAAGAAGTAGCCAGGGCATGGCCCCTTTAATGAGGTCAAGAAAAAAGAAAGACATCAGACTGTGTGGAAAGCAGCAACAGTTACTACTGATAATCACTCTAAAGCTAGGAGGATCCAGAGGAGCCCTTAGACAGGGGCCCATTGGCGTCCCAGTTTCAGAGTGCAGAAAGTTTAAAGTTTTGGGACGGGAGCAGAGAGGAGAGAGGAGGACAGGGGAGGGGAGAGGAAAGGAGCCAGTAAAACTCAAGTCAACTGGACATCTTTTGGCCATTTCATTTCCATATTAGTCATGTTGTAAAAGAAAACATAGACCAAAAAAAAAAACCCAAGAAAAATAAAAAAAGTTAAAAAAGTATGCTTCAATCTGTATTCAGACACCATCAGTTCCTTTTCTGGGGATGGATAGCATTTTTATCATAAGTCTTTCAGAGTTGTCTTGGATGATTGTATTGCTGAGAAGAGCTAAGTCATTCGTAGCTGATCATCTTACACCATTGCTGTTGCTTTGTACACAGGACATTTCATTTTGCATCAGCTCATGTAAGTCTTTCTACCTTTTTCTAAGAGCATCCTGCTCATCATTTCTTATAGCACAATAGTATTCCAGCATAGTGCCATACCACAATTTATTCAGCTATTCCCCAGTTGAAGGGCATCCCTCAGTTTTCAATTCTTTGCCATCAGAAAAGAGCTGCTATAAATACTTTTGACTATATAGATCCTTTTCCTTTGTGTTTTTTATCTCTTTTGGGATACAGATCTAATAGTGATATTGCTAGATCAAAGGGTAGGTTTTCTAGCCCTTTGGGCATAGTTTTCAACATTTGTCATTTTTCTTTTCTGTCCTATTAATAAACCTAATAGGTATGAAGTAGTACCTCAGAATTGTTTTAATTTGCATTTCTTGAATCAGTAGTGAGTTAGAGTATTTTTTATATGCCTATAGGTAGCTTTGATTACTTCATCTGAAAACTGTTCATATCTTTTGATCATTTATCATTTGGAGAATGACTCATTTTTATAAATTTGACTCAGTTCTCTATATGTTTGAGAAATGAAGTCTTTATCAGAGAAACTTGCTTCATATTTTTTTTCACAAATATAATCGTTAACTGTGTTTCCCTCCATCCTATTCTTCCTTGCCCCACCTGGTTTATCCTATTCTCTCCTTTCACCCGGTCTCTCCTCAAAAATGTTTTGCTTCTGACTACCCCTCCACCAACCTTCCCTCCCTTCTATCACTGCCCCCCTCTTCTCTTCTTCTCTTCCACTCCTGCTTTCCTGTAGGGTAAGATAGATTTCTATACCCAATTGAGGGTGTATGTTATTTCCTCTTTGAGTCAATTTTGATAAGAGTAAGGTTCACTCACTCCCCCTTACCTCTCCCTTACTTCCCTCCACTTTAAAAGCTTTTTCTTGCCCCTTGTATGTAAGATAATTTACCCCACTCTACCTCTCCTTTTCCCTTTCTCCCAGTACTTTCCTCTTTCAGTCCTTAATTTTATTTTGTTTACATATCCATTCATAATCAATTTACACCTGTGCCCTCTGTCTATATATACTCCTTCTAACTGACCTAATAATAAGAAAGTTCTCAGAGGGTACAAGTATCATCTTCCCATGTAGGAATGTAAAGAGTTTAACTTTATTAAGTTCTTTATGATTTCCTCTTCCTATTTACCTTTTTATGTTTCTCTTGAGTCTTGTATTTGAAAATAAAATATTCTATTAAGCTCAAGAACACTTGAAAATCCCTTATGTCATTGATCCATTTTTTTCCCTTGAAGGATTATACACAGGTTTGCTAGGTTGGTGATTCTTGGTTGTAATCCTAGCTCTTTTGCCCTATATTCCAAATCCTCCAATTCTTTGATGTAGAAGCTGCTAAATCTTGAGTTATCCTGACTGTGACTCCATGATACTCAAATTGTTTCTTCTGGCTCCTTGCAATATTTTCTCCTTGGGATCTCTTTAAGGAGGTGATTGGTGGATTCTTTCCATTTCTATTTTCTCCTCTGGTCCTAGGATATCAGGGTAGTTTTCCTTGATAATTCCTTGAAGATGATGTCTAGGCTCTTTTTTTGATCATGGCTTTCAGGTAGTTCAATAATTTTTAAGTTATCTCCTCTGGATCTATTTTCTAGGTCAGTTGTTTTTCCAATGAGATATTTCACATTGTCTTCTTATTTTTTTTTATTCTTTTGGTTTTGTTTTATTTTTTTCTTGATTTTTTATAAAGTCATTAGCTTCCATTTGCTCCATTCTAATTTTTACAGAATTATTTTCTTCAGTGAGCTTTTGGACCTCTTTTTCTCCATTTGACTAATTCTACTTTTTAAGAAGTTTTTTCTTCAGTGAATTTTTGTGCCTCTTTTTCCATTTGGTCAGTTCTGCTTTCTAAGACATTCTTCTCCTCACTGATGTTTTATAACTCTTTTACCATTTGGCCTAGTGTGTTTTTTAAGGTGTTGTTTTCTTCAATATTTTTTTGTGTGCATCTCCTTTACTAAGCTATTGACTCATTTTTCATTTTTTTCTGGCCTCACACTCATTTCTCTTTCCAATTTTTCCTCTACCGATCTTACTTGATTTTCAAAATTCTTTTTGAGCTCTTCCATGGCCAGAGACCAATTCATGTTTTTCTTGGAGACTTTGGATGTAGGAGCTTTGAATTTGACCCCGATTTTATGATAGCAGAATCCAAAGAGTCAAGAAAAATTTTAAGTTGGACCATTAGAGAGTAGCAGAACACAGGGAGAAGAGTCAGTTTAAGTTTAGAGGTGTGAGAGTAGATGTCAATGGTAGTAACCAGCAAAGTAGGGAAAGTAGACAGGTTAGAACTTGAGGGTGGACTTAAATGATACCAGGGTTGATCTTTAGGACATATTTCCATCAGTCTATGTATAGAAATCAGGATTTCTAGCTCTCACTTCTGGGCTTTACCTGTTAGAACAGTGTTTCCCACCCTCAACTGTATTATGGCTGCACTTATGGGTAAAATAACCAAGTTACACAAGGTTAAAGTTTCAATCTTCTGTTTCTTCCCTGAGGAAGGCAGGAGCTCAAAGCAGAGAGAAGAGGACCATAGGGGAGGGACAGAAGACAGGGAGAGGAGTCTGTTTAAGTTTATAGATGTGAAGGAGTAGGTGTCAATGGTAGTAACCAGTACAGATCTGCCAAGGTGCAGCAGTTGGGCAATACTTACTCTCTTAGCTGTTGCATCCTAGAGAGACAAGGATTGTGTTGTTTTATTGATGTAGACGCCAGTAAATAGAATTAAGGTTGAGGGAGGAGATGACTATAGTCTTGAACAAGTCTGTGCATTATCATCATCACCATCAACTTCCTCCTGTCTTCATCACTGATCTAATCATTAAACTTATCTTCTTCTTCCACTAATACCCCTTGGGTCTCACTGAGGAACTATTGTCAGAAGTTCAGCCCATGTAAGAGAAAGTCTCTGACTTCTAGAAGCTAATAACCAAAAGAAAATGACAATTCAGGGGATGAGTTTCCTAGAGTGGGAAAGGAAGTAGAAACTTTGATTGTTTTTTCCATTTCCTTTTTATAAATGTTTTTCATATAACTTCTTGAAAGTTTCATTAACTAAATCTTTCTAAGCTTTTATTGTGTTTAATAGCTAACACTTATTTTTTGGGATTTGCTGTTGTTTTTTGGAGGCAATTGAGGTTAAGTGATTTGCCCAGGGCCACATAGCTAGTAAATGTCTGAGGCGCAATTTGAACTTGGTCCTCCTGACTTCAAGCATATTGTTCTATCCACTGTGCTATCTAGCCTCCCCCTAATGCTTCTTTAATGTGGTAGGTAGGTGGTGAAATAAGGGAATAGCTAGGAGGTCTCTCTCTTAGTCATTGCTGGCAAAATTCCTGCTAGAGTCCTCCTTAATAGGCTGATCCTTTACTTGGAAGATGGTCATACACCTGAGTGGCTTCAGAAAGGGTCAAGGACGGTCAATGTGGTGTTTGCTGCCTGACAACTCCAGGAGAAATGCCAGGAGCAGAATAGAGGTCTGTATACAACATTTGTAGATCTGACCAAGGCCTTTGACGCTGTTAGTCATGAGGCCTTATGGAAAATTATGTCAAAATTTGGTTGCTCGAAAAAGTTCATCAATATTGTACTTCAATTTCATGATGGCATGTTTGCCTGGGTTCTGGATAATGGACAATGTTCCCATGCCTTCCCAGTCATCAGTGGAGTGAAACAGAGCTGTGTACTTGCTCCCATGCTTTTTAGCATGATGTTTTCAGTCTGTTGTCTAATGCTTTCAGTGAGGATGAAAATGGCATCAAAGTCAACTACTGTGCTTATGGTAAGTTCTTCAGTTTGAAAAGGCTACAAGCCAAGACCAAAGTGGATGGAGTGTTGGTGCATGATTTTCTGTTTGCCGATGATTATGCACTCAGTGCAGCCTCTGAAACTGAGATGCAACAAAGTATGGATCAATTCTCTGCTGCTTATGCTAATTTTTGCCTAATAATTAACACCAAGAAAACATAGGTGCTCCATCAGCCACCACCACCATCATCCATACATGGAACCATTGGTTACATAAAATGGAGAAGTTTTGAATAATGTGAATAAGTTCACTAACCTTGGCAGTGTACTTTCCAGGGATATACATATTGACAATGAGGTTGATGCATGCATTGTCAGAGCTAGCTCAGTGTTTGGGAGGCTCTGAAGATAAGTTTGGGAGAGAAGAGGTATTAGATTGACTACCAAACTGAAGGTCTACAGAGCCTTTGTGCTGACCTCATTGTTATATGCTTGTGAAACATAGACAGTTCACCAATGCCATGCCAGGAAGCTGAAACACTTCCATTTGAACTGTCTTAGGAAGATTCTGAGGATCACCTGTCAGGATAAGGTACCAGACACTGAAGTCCTTGATTGAGCTGAACTGCCAAGTATTCAGGCTATGCTTCAGACAATGCAACCCTGATGGGCTGGCCATGTTGTTCGAATGCAAAATGTATGATTGCCAAAAAGACTATTTTATGGAGAATTTGCATGGGTCAGGTGATCACATGATGGTCAGAAGAAGTGATATAAGAATACTCTCAAGGTCTCTCTCAAGAACTTTGGGTTTGATTGTGCAACATGGGAGACATTGGCACAGGACTGCTCAACCTGGCATACCCACATCAGAAAAGGTGCTGTGCTCTTTGAGCAAAGCAGAATTGAGACAGCACAAAGTAAACGCAGGATGCACAAAATTTGGGATATCCACCCCAAATATTCACTCAGACTATCTGTGCCCAACCTGCGATAGAGCATTCTGAGCTGGTATTGGTCTGATCAGCCACAGTTGGACACACTGAAATTTCACATTATAAGGTGATGTCATTTTGGTCCTCTTCGAAGATGAAGGACAACAACTATTAATTAACTATTACATATTGAAATTAAGCTCATTGGCTCATATTTTACACCCTTTTCATGGTGCAATAGTAAAAGTGCTGGATTTAGAGTCGGAAGACCTCGCTTCAAATCCCAGCTCTGCTACTTATTACTTGCTCGACTTTGGGTAAAACTTTCTCTCTGCAATTCAATTTTCTCATTTATACAATGAGGGGGCTGGCCTAGGTGGTCTCCATGTCTCTCGTTCAGCACTAAATCTATCATCCTATTTCCCTTTTTGAAGCTAAGAGCAATATTTGCCCTCTGACAGTTCTGTATGTCTTGTTTTCTGTGACCAATTAAAAATCTCTAACAGCGACCCATAATCACATCTTTTGTTGTTGTGGTTAAGTTGTGTCCATCTCTTTGTGACCCCGTTTGGGGTTTTCTTAGCAGACATACTAGAGTGGTTTGTCATTTCTTCTCCAGCTCATTTTAAAGAGGAGGAAACTGAGGCAAATGGAATTAAATGACTTGTCCAGGGTCTCACAGCTAGGAAGTGGCTGAGGCCAGATTTTAAGAAGAGGCATCTTCCTGACCCTATCTACTGTGCCATGTAGCTTCCTGTAATCACATCCATCAGTTCCTTTAGATGACAGGATACAGTTTGTTTGGGCCTTAGTGACTCAAACTTGTGGAAGGCAGATATATTCTCTCTTACTGCAATATCTCCCTCCTTACTCTGAGCAGCAACTGCTTAGTCTCCACTGTCACTTCAAGTCCAAGGATCATTCTTCTTGGAAGGGAAAACAAAAGCAAAATCAGACATGGATCAATCTTTTTTCTCTCCATCATCTATCATCATTGGACATTTGATCTAAGCAGTGGACCTATTTCCTTCTTTGTACTTTATTGCAGGTCACTAAATAGAGGTACTCTTCCTTCCCACCAAAGCCCAATCCTTTTTTTGATGCTTCTTTTCCTTTACCAACTTCCTTGTGTTTTGAGTTCTAGCATCCCTGGAACTATTTTAATAGGATGTATTTATTTTCTATTCCCTGCCCTAGTTCCTGTCTTCTATACATAGGATCGTTGGGTAGCTAGGTGGTGCCATAGTGCATAGAGTACCAGGCCTGGAGTCAGGGAGGCTCATCTTCCTGAGTTCAAATGTGACCTCAGACACTTGCTAGCTGTGTGAACCTGGGCAAGTCATTTAACCATTTGCCTCAGTTTCCTCATCTGTAAAATGGACTGGAGAAGGAAATGGCAAGCCACTCCAGCATTCTTGTCAAGAAAATCCCAAATGGGGTCACAGAGGGTTGGACATGACTGAACAATAGCAAATACTTTGGATCATGAATTTAGAGAGGAAAGGAACCTTTGACAAATCTTTTAAAGATATAAGTTGGTTGATGAGTGCCTTGTGTTACATCTTTCTCTTTAGATATCATCCTCTATTTCTCATCATTGAAATTCTTTCTTTTTGCAGTTGTAGAATACCATTCTTGAGAGTCTCTCTTGAGTTAACTTACCTTTCAGAGTTTTAGGCCAAGGCATTAACCTTTTTCTTAACTCTTTGGATTCTGCTATCTTAAAATCAGAGTGTATATCAAACTATGCCTGGGTTTCCTTTTTCTCCCTTATTATGAATTCTAAGATAGTTTGCTGACTTCATCCCAAAGTTCCTGTTGTTTCTACTATAGCAACCAGTTCTTCTAATCAGTAATCTTAAGAACCTAGCAACAGGTGTCTTGAATGTAGTAGGCAGTAAATAAATTCTTGTTGGTGACAAATGCAATCACTGTAATATGATCTGTGTGTGTGTGTGTGTGTGTGTGTCCTTTGTTGCCAAAGAAGACCATGACATCAGAGAAATGATGACATGACTTGCACTTGACTTTGTTTTGAGTGAGGGAGGGCTGTGCAAGGTCACCAGTCTCACTTCTCCTTCAGAGCCATCTGAATCCAGTGACCAGATAGTCATCAGGATGACTGGAGATGACCCAGGATGAGGTAATTGAGGTTAAGTGACTGGCCCAAGCTCACACGGCTAGTGAGTGTCAAGTGTCTGAGGTGAGATTTGAACTCAGGTCCTCCTGACTCCTACACTGGTGCTCTATCCACGGCACCACCTAGCTGCTCAATGTGATCAATGTAGATTTAGAGGGAAGTCTTGGATGGAGTGCCCCAGGTATTTTTCCATAGCTCCTCTGATGTTCAAAATTTTAATTAGAGGGAGTACATTTCAGGCATGGAGTTCCAGCCAAGGCAAAGAGATAAAGGTGGAAGATGGTATAGTATGATGGCCAGTTTGACTCAGCTGTAGAGTTGGTGGAGCAGGATAATGTGTGAGAAGGCTTAGGAAAGCAAGTTGGGAATAAGCTGCTTGTAAAGTGATTTAAATGCGAAACAAATTTGCTTATTTTTACTCCTAGCAGTAATAAAGGGGCAGCTAGGGGAGTATGGAGGGGTCTGGTGTTCTATGGTCTATGAGGTCCCAAAGACTTGAACACAACTGAATCCTAACAATAAAAAGAGGTAATAAATTAGAGTTTGTCGAGCAGAGGAGCAATATGGTCAAACCTATGCTCTGGGAAAATCACTTTGGCAGAAGGATTGGAGGGGGCTGAGATCTGAAGAAGGGAGACCATTTCAGAGGCTGGCCAGGTAAGAGAGCCAGAACTCAGAACACAGGTGGCTATGTGGGTGGAGAAAAGTGGATAGGTCCCAGAGATGGTGAGGAAGTAGAAACCACAGTAACTGTCATGAGTTGAGATCTGGGTGAGTGAGAGCTAGGCTTTGAGGAACCTGGGTGACCGGAAGGATGGTGTTAATTTTGACAGAAATAGGGAAGTTCAAAAAGAGGGTGGATGGGTGGGGGAAATGATGAGTTCTGTATTAAGCATGTTGGGTTTGAGATGCCTGTTGGATGTTCATTTTAAAATGTCTAATAGTCAATTGGTAATATAGTACTGGAATGCAGTCCAGACAAGTACTGGGTATCAATAGATACATAGATGGATAGATTAGATAGATAGATAGATAGATAGATAGATAGATAGATAGATAGAGAGAGAGAGAGAGAGTTCTGCTAGGCATATACATAGAGATGACAATTAAATTCACTTGAGCTGATAAGATCATTAAGAATAACTAATACTTATAAAACACTTTTGAGTTTACAAAATGCTTTGGAAATTATCTTATATTCTTGAAAAGAACTCTGTGAAGTAGATGCTATAATTAGCCCCATTTTACAGCTAAAGAAAATGAATGTGAGAAAGATTAAGTAGATTACTCAGTCACACAACTAGTAAGTGTTTGAAGTAGGATTTGAACTTGGGGTCTTCCTGACTGTGTACAAGGCTCTTTCCACGCTGCCCGATTTGAGAGAATGTAGAGAAAGAAGAGACCAGGATCCAAGGGATGCCTCAAGGCACACCCATAGCTCAGGAGCATGAGAAGAATGAAGGTCTCTGTTGGTGGGCTAACCAGTTGGTCCCATCTTGTGTGATGGGAAAGGGTAGTAGATTAAAGGGAACTAAAAGAAAAAAAAAACATGACTCACTCTCAAAAGGTTTTCCTGCTACCGCTTCTCCCCAGTCAATGATGAACCTGCCCTCTTCCTTTGAAAGGAGAGGATAATATGGGCCCAAATACCTGCTTTGAGGACTCATGCTACCTGCCTGAGAAAGATAAGTAACCCTACATGTGTAGATATTTTTTTCCCCCAAAGGAGAATATAAATACCTGCCTAGTTACACATCAAATCCAGTGCGAAGAGCTTTAAAGCAGAACAGGGCAGGGCAGGGCTGGGCAAACCAGGCCAAGGAATGTGGTATTGGCAGGTTTCTGCCTCTCCTTCACTGGTCCACAGCTGCAATGGAGCATCCATCTGGAGTCACATTTTCATTCAGAGTTTCATTTGCAACACCTTTCTGAAAGCCTGTCCTATATGATATATCCCTGAGTTGATTAAGATAATCCTCCAATAAACCAGAGATAGTATCTGACTAATTCCTCAGCCTGGAGAGTAGAGTAGATTCAAATGAGGGTGACCTTTCAGCATCATTGGCTATGTGTCACTCCCCATTCCTATGCGTCACTTAGCCCTGTGTAAGAGTTCACCTCAAGGAAACTGGTCCCTCACGAGTTATCAAGGGCTTCAAGCTTCAGAAGAGAAGCAGGTCTCTGCCTTAGGAATATGACAGGAGGAGAAGTGTTCAGTCTGAGGAATAAGAGATGGTAGAGGGAGAGAAGGAGAGGGTAAATAAATGAGGAGAGAGAGTGAGTGAAAGGAAGAGAGAGAAAGAATGGAAAGGAGAGAGGGAAAGAATTTGAGAAAGAAAGAATGAGGAGAGAGAATTGAAGAGAGAGATAGGAGGAGAAGAAAGGAAGGAAAGAGGAGTGTGGAGAAGAAGGCAAGGGGAAGGAGAAGAAAGAAAGGGACACAGAGGACCTTTATAGCTAATTCTGCATTCACAGTTGATGAGTGAGTCTTGAGTTGTGTAAGTATGTGCAAAGAATGAGTCGTAGGGACCTCAAAGTCAGATGCATATTGCCTGTGCCGGTGTCCAGAAAGGATGAATAGCCCTGGATCTTAGTGACACACATAGCTAAGAATCACAGAATTTCAGAATTGGAAGGGACCTCAGTGACCAGCAAGTCCAAAACCCACATGGAAAATAATTCACTTTACAGTATAACCAATGAAGAATCATTCAACAATTTGTTTGAAGACTTCCAACAAGGGGAAAATCCACAATGTGCAAAGGCAGTCCATTTCCCTTTGGGATAGCTCTCATTTTTCAGAAGTCTTTCCTTACCTTAAGCCTAAATTTGCTTTTGCTGTGTCCACCCACTGCTTATAGTACTGCTGTCTGTGTCCAAGCAGAAAGACGAATCCTTCTTTCCCACGACGATCCTTATCTAAATTTATAATCCTATGATCCCTGTTATATTTCATCTTATTAGATTTCATCCATCATTCTAGTCTGTCAAAATCCTTTTGAATTCTTGCTGTGCTGCTCATTGTATTAGATTTTCTTCCCAAAGTTGTGTCATCTTCACATTTGATAACCATGCCATCGATAAAACATTGAATAATAGAGCTAAGCACAGATTCCTGAAGTAGTCCTTCGGAGACCTTTAAAGTTGACATTGGACCATTCATAATTACTCTTTCTTAGCCCTCTGTATGCTCTAGCTGACTCATAGTTAGGAATTCTGGAGCCTGGAACAAATTCAATTAGGAAGAGGGAAACACAAAAGACAGTTTGCTATGGCTGGGTTCAGTTGTTCTAGGCAACCCTCAAGAAGAGATAGAGGTCTGGGAGGTGGCAAGGCAGAGTGGGGCCAGAACCTCAAGGTAGAAAGCAGGCCAAGGAGAGGTGTATCAGCCTTGTGGCATTTCAGAAGATGGGAGGGCTTGAGGTGTTTGTTCTCTGGCTTAAAGCCAGTCCTGGTTAGCACCTTGGCCTCCTCCTGGCAAAGAAAGGTGCTCTGGAGATTATCAAAAAACCAGAGTTGAAATGTGAATATAATTAATAGCAAATAGTATTATGTTTGTGAGCATTTAGGAATGAGTGTCTGTCACTTAGATATTATTGGAAGTTTGCACTGATAGGTAAGTGACTAGCTAATTCCATTCCTGGGCATTTATTCTTCATAGCCTAGTTCTTTTGCCTGTACTTCTAATCATAGGGATAGAGACATATGCCCCAACTTTTCCCTACCTGCTTCTCCTTGTGGGAAGGAGTGGGACCCAGGCCAGATTCCTTGGGGAAAACGGGCCACCACAACTCCACTAGGACTGTGCCCCACTGTGACTTATTAGGCGGCATTAGGAGGGCATAATGAAGGTGAAGGCTGCCATTGCAATAGTTCGGGCCCTGAGGCCTTCCCATACCCCAAGTGAGTTCTTCTTAGGCACTGTTCCTTTCTAACATTGGCCCAGTGATCTCTCCCTTGGTCCTGTTTCTGCTGCCCTACCTCAATCCTGCTGCCCTATCTCAATCCACCCTTCCCCAAAGTACCGGATTTCCTAGGTGTGGTGCTAGACCCTACTCTTCTGCTTGAGATTCCTTAGTGGCCTTTGATGTCTGTCATGTAAAGTTCAGCCTCTGTCTGCTGGGCATTCAAAACTTCCTACAAACTGTAGCCTTATTCCCTCTAAGTGTAATGCATCAAACTCTGCCCCCAAACATGTACCATGCTTTTATAACTTCGTGCCTTTGTTCATCCTCTTCCTTATTCTTGGAATACCCTCCCTCTCCTTCACCTGAAAAATTCCTATCTTTTTAAGACCAAATCAAATGTTACCTGATACAAGATGCCTTCTTCACTTCCTTATTCACTAATTTCCACCCTCCTGCTAAGACTAGCACTTTGCTTAGAAACTCCAGGCACATTGTGTACACCCATTACTCATTTGCCCTGATAGACTCACATCAAAGCAGTCGGGACTTTAGGATCAGTCCAGAAGGGAAATACCCAAGAACTCTCCATTGGTCTTACCATCCCTGCCCTACCACTATTTCTTCTGGATCCCCATGCTTTGCCATCTGATCTGCCATGGCATCCTAAGGGCTCTAGGGCTTTGTTATTTACCTAGCTGTAGCATGTACTGGGCAGCTGAACTCTTCCCTAATTTAGGATGTCTGCTCCTTGAGGGCAGAGATCTTCCTGCTTATCTATCTGTATCCACAGAGTTTAGCGGAGTGTTTGGAGTATAGCAAGTTCTTCAATGTTTTCCTATTCCATTCCCAACTGGTTAATATACTTATTATAATAATACATGCATATGATAGTATATAAATAAGATATAAATGTTATATACTTAAATATAGTATACTTAATCATATACTGAAATATAATATACTTAATATTATACAGTATTATTTTCTGTGTTTTATCACCTTCCTAAATGTAAGGTCTTTCAGGGCAAGTATTGTATTTTATCTGAATTTTATCTCTCCCCTAGAGTTCAGCACCCTGGTGCTTAATAAATGTTTTCTATTTTGGAAATATGTTTTGCATGACTACACATGTATAACCTATATCAAATTGCTTGCCTTCTCAATAAGTGGGGAGGGGAAGGAAAGGGGGAGAGAACTTGGAATTCAAATTTCTTTCTTTCTTTCTTTCTTTCTTTCTTTCTTTCTTTCTTTCTTTCTTTCTTTCTTTCTTTCTTTCTTTAACTTTTTACAATCATTTTCACAAAATTTTGGGTTCCAAATTTTCTCCCCTTTTAACCCCTCCCCCCACCCCAATACCCCAAGCAATCTAATTTTCCCTATCTCCAATCTGCCCTCTCTTCTGTCATCCCTCCCTTCTCTTGTCTCCATCTTCTCTTTTCCCCTGTAGGGCCAGATGATTTTCTATTCCTCATTAACTGTATGTCTTCTTTCCTAGAAGCAACAGCAATACTAAACAGTTGTTCCTAAAACTTTGAGTTCCAAATTCTCCCCATCCCTCCCTCCCCACCCATTCCCTTTGGGAAGGCAGGCAATTCAATATAGGCCATATCTGTGTAATTTTGCAAATGACTTCCCTGATAGTCGTGTTGTATAAGACTAATTGAATTACCCTCCATCCTACCCTGCCCCTCATTGTTTCTCTTCTGTCTTTTGATCCTGTCCCTCCCCAAGTGTTGACTTCAAATTGCTCCCTCCTCCCATTGCCCTCCCTTCCATCATCCCCCCCCCCCTTGCTTATCTCCTTCTCCCCCACTTTCCTATACTGTAAGATAGGTTTTCATACCAAAATGAGTGTGCATTTTATTCCTTCCTTTAGTCAAATGTGATGAGGGTAAACTAATTGGTTTTTTTTTTCTCAGCTCTCCTCTTTTTCCCTCCACTAAGAAGTCTCCTACTTGCCTCTTAAATGACATATAATTACCCCATTCCATTTCACCCTCTTTCCTTCCAGTACATTTCTCTCTCACCATTTACTTTAATTTCTTTTAAGATATGGTCCCATCCTATTCAATTCACTCTGTGCTCTCTGTCTCTGTATGTGTGTGCATGTGTGTATGTGTGTGTGCGTGCATGCATGTACATGTGTGTGTGTGATCCCACCAACTACCCAGATACTGAAAAGTTTTAAGAGTTACAAATATTGTCTTTCCATGTAGGAATGTAAACAGTTCACTTCTGGTAAGTCCCTAAGACTTCTCTTTGCTGTTTACTTTTTCATGCTTCTTCTCATTCTTGTGTTTGAAAGTCAAATTTTCTTTTCAGGTCCGGTCTTTTCATCAAGAATGATTGAAAGTCCTCTGTTTCATTGAAAGACCATATTTTCCCTTGAAGTATTATACTCAGTTTAGCTGGGTAGGTGATTCTTGGTTTGAGTCCTAGTTCCTTTGACTTCTGAAATATCCTATTCCACTCCCTTTGATCCCTTAATGTAGAAGCTGCTAGATCTTGAGTTATCCTCATTATATTTCCACAGTACTGGAATTGTTTCTTTCTAGCTGCTTGCAAGATTTTTCTCCTTGAGCTGGGAGTTCTGGAATTTGGCCACAATGTTCCTAGGAGTTTCTCTTTTTGGATCTCTTTCAGGTGGTGATCGATGGATTCTTTCAATACTTATTTTGCCCTCTGGTTCTAGAATGTCAGGGCAGTTTTCCTTGATAATTTCATGGAAGATGATATCTAGGCTCTTTTTTTGATCATGGCTTTCAGGTAGTCCCATAATTTTTAGATTGTCTCTCCTGGATCTATTTTCCAGGTCAGTTGTTTTTCCCATGAGATATTTCACATTCTCTTCCATTTTTTCATTCTTTTGATTTTGTTTGGTGATTTCTTGGTTTCTCGTAAAGTCATTAGCCTCCATCTGTTCCATTCTAATTTTGAGAGAACTATTTTCTTCAGTGAGCTTTTGAACCTCTTTTTCCATTTGGCTAATTCTGCTTTTGAAAGCATTCTTCTCCTCATTGGCTTTTTGAACCTCTTTTGCCAATTGAGTGAGCCTATTCTTCAAGGTGTTATTTTCTTCAGCATTTTTTTGGGTCTCCTTAACCAAGGTATTGACCGGTTTTTCATACTTTTCTTGCATCTCTCTCATTTCTCTTCCCAGTTTTTCCTCCACCTGTCTAACTTGCTTTTCAAAATCCTTTTTGAGCTCTTCCAAGGCCTGAGCCCACCCAACATCCCCCTGGGGTGTCTGGGGTGCTGAGGCTCCACCCTCCACGTCTTTCCCTGATGGCAAGAATATTTCCTCATCCTCGTCAGATCCGAATGTCAGGATCATTTGCATTTGTTGTAAAAAACTCTCTATAGTCTTATTTTTCTTCCCTTTTCTAGGCATTTTCCCAGCTGGTTACTTCTGAGATTCCTGTCCACCCCTGCCTAGATCCGCCCAGCTAGTGCTTGGGCTCTGAGATTCAAATGGGCTTTTCGCGCCACTAATCAATGTGAGCTTTAGTTCTGGCGCTGGGGTGGGGGCAGGGCCGCCTCCCAGGCTCAGCTTCTTCAGGGGCTTTATGCAGAGGCCTTCAGTAAAAGAGCGGGGTGGGGCAGGGCCGTCTCCCAGGCTCAGCTCCCTCAGGTTGTTTATGCAGAGACCTTTCATAATGAGGATCCTGCCTGCTACTGGGAGGAGTCCTGGGCCGGCCACAGCCACTGCTGCCTCTGCTGCCGCCCACGCCTCTGCCTCCGCGGCTTCCTGCCCCCATCTCTGCCCCCGCTGCTTCCTCCCAAGGGGGCCCGAGTCACGGAGACACTCCGCTCTCCCTCTCGTCCAGCCCAGCCTTCTCTCTCACTGACCTGTAGCTTCTGTGGGCGGAGGGACTTTCCCGGCTGCCGGAGCTTCAGTCCCTGAAGCCTACTCGGGTCAGCTTCTCTGGGGCCGCGGCCAGGGCAGCGCTGGGGGTGGGATCTGCTTTCGGGGCGCGACGGACCCTGGGGACGGGTCTCCAGGGCTCCCTGGAACGGAAATCTCTTCCACTCCGTTTCTGTACCCCTTTCAGTGGTCCAGAAGATATGGGGTCTTTTTTTACATTAATTCTATGGGCTGTGGTTTCGGAGCTCGTAAACGTGCATCCTTCTACTCTGCCATCTTGGCTCCGCCCCGCCGGAATTCAAAATTTTAAAGGACAAATGTTAAGAATTGTTTTTACATGGTACTGGAAAAAATAAAAGATTAAATTTTTAAAAGTCTTAAATTTTGTTTTTGACAAGTTTGGTTGCTTCTATTCCAATCGTGTCTTTTGAATCCACCATTTACACTTCCATTGACATCAACTTAGTTCAGGAACTCTACATAAACTATACTATGATAGCATCCTAATTCATTTTTCTACCTTCTATTAATACCATTTTATTTATCTGCCAAGTGTTATGCTCCTGCCATCACCTCTTGGTTTTCATCAACAATTCCCCATTGCTTGGAATTAAGTCCAAATTCCCTAGCTTGGCATTCGAAGTCTTCATAATTTGGTTCCAACTCTTCTTCATACTCCCTATGCTCTAATCAAATTGAGGGCAACCTGATATCTAGTTGAAAAAACCCTATTCTAGGACCCAGAAGACCTGATTGAATCATGGTTTTGACACTTACCACCTGTGTGATTTTAGTCAGGTCATGTCACCTCTATGGATCTCAACCTCCCCATCTATAAAATGAATGGGTTGGGTTGGATGATGATGATCCATAGGATCCATGGATCTCCAGTGGGTCTCATCAGAACTCCAGTCCTCAAGGGGTCCATGGATAGATTTCAAGGGGATATGTATATTTACATATTTAATATTTATTTTCACCAACTACTTGCTGAAATTTAGCATTTCCTTCAGTGAAAGATTGTCAGCAACAAAGATGATTCTGAGAAGGTGTCCATGGAATTCACCTGACAATCACTGGGTCCATGGGACACAAAAAGTTAAGCCATAGATTAGATGATCTCTAGTTCCACCCATGATCCTCTGAAAGAGTTGCAGAGGGAGGTTCAAACATGAAACACTTCCCTCTTTTTCCTGTGTCTTCAGAGCACTTTTGCCACTCATTATTTCATTATAGAGAGCATAAATTATGGGGATTTAGGAGCCTCAAAGTTACCTCTCTCACAGGTATTTGCATTTTAAGATTCTCTTTTCGAACAAAGGATGAATAACACCATTTTAACAAGAAAAAAGTCTTAAAGCAAAGGTAGTCTGTTAGAGAAAAGAGAACAGAACAGATAATGACCTCAATTAAGATATGAAAAAAACTCAGAACAAATGGGATTCTAATACTTCATGAATCCTAGATACTGAAATTTTTGCTGAATTATATTATATTCGATGGGATAGGGAAAAAAGTTCAGTGCTCCTGAATTCCAGTTTGCTTCCTTAGTTTAGGTCTATATTTCCTCTTTGTACAGGATAAATTCCATTGAAAAAGGAAGCCCAAAGCTCATACACATAGATAGATTACACTGAACCTATTACTAGAAATCATGTTCCTTATTTACATGAGCAGGAAACAAAACAGTTCATTCTCATGTTCTCTGTAATGAAATAATGAGTAAGAAAAGTGCTCTGGGGACATAGGAAGCTTACTCTCAGAACAATCCAATATAATACAATCTAGCAAGAATTTTAGTATCTAAGATGTACAAAGTATAAATGAGGTCATTGACATTATGTTCTCTTTTCTAACAAACTGCCTTTGCTTTAAGGCTTTTTTTCTTGTTAAAATGCTAGTGATCATTCTTTGTTCTGGAAGGGAACCTTAAAATGCAATGCCTCTGGGACAGGTAACTCTTTGAGGCTCACCATTTACACTTTAGTGTGAATAAGTTTATGAGATCCTTTTCTGAGACCATAAACTCCCATAGGGAAAGAAGAGCATGAGCATATTGGAGAACTGAGTGAAGAAGGGATGGGGGTGGAAGGAGAAAAATACCCCCTAAAGGGAAGCTGGCAAAGACAAACTTCACCTACTTCTCTGTTTGATAGGGATCTGACTCTATGCCCAGAAAAAGACCCAGTAGGCAAGGAAAGGGCTGCTTTGCTTCCATGGAGGGCAACTAAGGCATTATCTGTCCTCTCCACGACTGTGGAAGAAAGGTCCATGAACCACATGATAGTGAAGAATGTTGGCAAAGCCAAGCAAATTCCTTAGCAAATCTACTGTGGCTGTCAAGAGTTGGTTTTGGAAGGAAGGAAACAAGTATTTATTAAGTGCCTACTTTGTGCCAGGCTCTGTCTGTGCTAAACACTTTACAGATAATATCTCATTTGATCCTTGCAGCATGTGAGGATGGTGATAGTATTATCCTTATTTTACAGAGAAGGAAATTGAGACAGACAGAGGTTAAGGGACTTGTTCAAGGTAATACAGCCAGTACGTGTCTGAGGTTGGTTTTGAACTCTGGTGTACCTGACTTCAGACCCAGTGCTCTCTCTCTCTACTTTGCCACCTACCTGTCTCCAGAACTTGGGAGACCTAATCTAGCTAGATTCTGACACTTACTTAGCTGGATGGGAGCTCTTGTTTCTTGTTTCTCTAAAGTGGAAATAATGAAACTACCTTTCCTACAGGATTGTCAGGAGTTAGTCAGTTCTGGAAGAGTGGATATAGTATAGGATTTACGGTCACAATACATCAGTCAGTCAATAATCATGCTATGTGCTAGGCACCATGCAATTACTGGGGATACAAGGAAAGGCAAAAGGCAGTCCCTGCCCTCAAGGCACTCACAGTTGAATGGATCTCAGGTCAGAGGACTTGGATTTGGATCTTTGTTTTCCCACTTTCTACTTCTATTATCTTGAGTGTGTCATAAACTCTCTGAATCTCAATTTCCTAATCTATAAAGTGAGAATTTTGTATTAGATAATATATAAGGGCCCTTTTGGGGCAGGTAGGTGGTGCAACAGATAGAACAATGGGTGTGGAATCAGAAAGACTCATCTTTGTGAGTTCAAATTCAGCCTCAGACACTTAACCAACTGTGTGAACCTGGGCAAGTTGCAGTTTCCTCATCTGTAAAATGAGCTGGAGAAGGAAATGGCAAACCACACCAATATCTCTGACAACAAAACCCTAAATGGGGTTACAAAGAATTGGACATGACTGAAATGATACAACCAGAAACCACCACTACCACTATCACTCAACAACAACAGCTTTTATAATATATCTTAAGCATCACAGTATAGTAGAGAAAGGACGGGTCCAGGGTCAAGAAGAAGTAGATTCAAGCTAGGTCTCTGACATATATTAGTTGTGTGACTATGGATAAATCACTTAATCTCTTAATATCCCAGGAAACCAGCTCTCTTAAATTACAGGTGAGGTACTGATCTGCATGGGCGGAGGGAGTTTCTACACTGGGAATTCCTCATGACTTCCCTCTCTCTATCACATACACAAAGTAAAGAACTACATAAATGTGAATTATTGCTATTATTTTGACATTTTTCTCAAAGCCTGAATTCCCAATAATTTTTGTAATAATTAAGTCTATTTCAGAGGATACACTTTGCTTCTTAATGCTGAGGAGAAAAACAACTGTTAAAATACTCCTAGCTGCTGTCAGAAGTGACTGCTTTTGATGGTAGGTGCTCAAAAGGCCAGTCCTGGGGTGGAGTCAAATGTCTATGGGAGGGGTTGGGTGGTTGGTCTAGGCATAAGAAGGATACAAGCTTCATTAACTCCCTGATAAAAATCAAATCAACCTTGAAAACTTTTTTTTTTCTCCTGGCATTCATTTGACCTGAAGCCTTGGGAGCTGACATGGTCATAAGCTGGCAAGGTTTCAGCTCAGATTTAAGTAACAAAGCTGGAACAAAGGACATTTCTAACCTTCTGCTGGAACCACAACTCCACCCCTGTTCATTGCCCTTGAGTTAATATGGGGGCTTAAGGAAAGGATTAAGGGGTTCTAGCCCTCATGAGCAGCTAAAGTGGTCTGGTGGAGGGAGTTTTGGACCAGGAGTGAGGAAGGTCAAGTCCTACCTCAGATGTTAATTGCTTCTAGCCTCTTGGGTTTGATTTCCTCTTGTTTAAAATGAGAATATGTGGCATTTACCTTTTATACTTATTGTGAGGCTTAAATAAGGGGATATTTATAAAGTCTTTTGTCATTTTTCAAGAGCTGCATAAATGCCAGATGATGATCATAAGGAGGAGGAGGAGGAGGAGGAGGAAGGCAGCAGAAGCTCTCTGGCAGCTGTCAGAGTCACTGTTTCATTGACTCTTGGCTGATGTGACTGTAGGCATCAAAATTCTCTTTCATTAATCCTCATGTCACCCTTCAGATTTCCCAGATACTACTTTGGATTTTCAAACTAGCAAAATTAGCTTCTTTACCTTTGTCCTGCTGTGTGGCTTTCTGGCAAGTGACCCACCTTGCCTGTGCATGCTGCTGCCTTGTTTCCTTGTTTAAAAGACCTGGTGATCTCGACCAGTAACCTTGAGATTCTGTCCCTTTCAGTCAGCATTGCTGACCAGCTTGCCCAGATGCAACCCAGCGGGAAGGGGAAGAAGCATGCCATAGTGACAATTCTTGGGTGATTTTGCAATCAATTGACAAATCACATTGAACACCTGCCATATTTAGAAATCATTGAACTCCCAGAGTAGGTGGTATAGTGGATGGGGTGTTGGGGTAGGAGTCGGGAAGACCTTTGTTCAAAACCAGCCTCAGACATCACTAGCTGTGTCACTGTGGGCAAGTCATTCTAACCCCTTTCAGCCTCAGTTTCCTCATGTGTAAAATGAAGATGATAGTAGCACTTACACGACAGAACTGTTGTGAGTATCAAATGAGACAATATTTGTAAAGCATTTTGTAAACCACATGTAGGGTGTCCCATAAGTCTTAGTGCAGTTTTAAACTATTAAGGTTTTTGGGACAAAGGCTTTTGGAACACCCTATATAAATGCTGGCTATTTTTATTATTGACTATGATGTTCACCAATATCCTAGGCCATGTAGGGGATGTAGAAATGTAAGAAACAAAACCCACAATCCAGTTGGAGAGACAGGAACACCAAAGAAAGAGCAGGGAATAATACATGTGTCAAATTGTGTACAAGACTTATGTAAGTGCCCTAGGAGCTGAGAGAATGAAGCAGATTAAAGAGAGCCTGGAGTCCAGGATGCCATTACTGCCATGGGAACATTCTCCCCAGCTGCAGGTGATGTGGAAGATTCCATTGGAGCCAAGTTAGTTTCAACAGTGTCCAATCACTGAAACAACCTTGCCGCCTCCGGGAACACTTAGGGACCATAGCTACCCTTTCTGCTGAACACTGAGATCCACAGAATCAATGAACTTTATGGAATATTAGAGAGAAAAGAGACTTTCAGTTCCAAGTCCTCTGGTCCCGCCCTCCCCTCCCTCATTTTATAAAAGCTGCTGGGGTCTAGAGAGGTGACATTCCTGACCTCACAGGCACAGAGGGTGCCCTGTTCTCATGTTAAGAAAGACATTATTATTATTATATTATACATTATTAATATTATTATTAACATCTTTACTGGATTGGTGATGATTTTTTTAAAAAGAAAAATTATTTTTCTCTCCTTCAATTTTTGGGACTCCCTTCCCCCCTTCCCTCCGTCTTCCTTCCTTCCTTTCTTCCTTCCTCCCTCCCTCCCTCCCTCCTTCCTTCCTTCCTTCCTTCCTTCCTTCCTTCCTTCCTTCCTTCCTTCCTTCCTTCCTTCCTTCCTTCCTTCCTTCCTTCCTTCCTTCCTTCCTTCCTTCCTTCCTTCCTTCCTTCTCCTCCTTGCTCTCAAGGACTTTGTGTTTGCTTTTGTTTGTGTTCTCTTACTTAGCATAGTGGATGCTAATTGTTCATCAGCTAAATAGCAGTGTTCTATCCATTCTGAGTGGGTTAGGACAACATAGGAAGCAATGTGTTCAAAGGCAGAGGACAAGTGTTGTTAAGTTGTTTTCATTTGAGTCCAACTCTTTGTGACCCATTTGGAGTTTTCTTGGCAGAGATACTGGAATGCTTTGCCATTTCCTTTTTCAGCTCATTTTGCAAATGAAGAAACTGAGGCAAGCAGAGTTAAGTGACTTGCCCAGGGTCACATAGCTAGGAAGTGTCTTAGGCCAGTTTGGAACTTCCTGGCTCCAGACCCGGGTTGGTACTCTATCCCCTGTGCCACTGAGCTGTCCCAAAGTTGCATAGTACAATGCAACCATCTAGTTAGGCACTTACTGGTGGTTCAAATCTTAGTTTATTTAATGAATAAAATTAAATATCTTTGTTCTGTTTGGTGAGTAAAATTTAAATACTTTGGAAAATACACTCTCCCTCTTCATCCCATATGAGTCTAACTCATTTAACATAAATGCACATAATGATCATCTGGATTTGCTGATCTTTCCATCTTCCCCCAGAAAAGATAATTTAAGAGAAACTAAGTGAGGCAGCACCACATAATGGCAAGGCCCTGGGAGTCTGGAAAGATGTGGTTCAAATCCCAGCTGATAGATACTTCCTCGATGAACGACCACGGACACACCATTTAACTTATCAGTTTTCTCATCCATCAAATGGCAGTGATAAATTCTCTCTTCCACTGGGCTGCAGTGAGGAAAGCACTTTGTAAAAACTTTTCAGTGCTGTAGTAGTCTATACCATAACTATTCTTTATTTTAACAAAAGCTTTATCTAGTAGTATTCTTTGAAAAAACCAATTCTTTCAGTGGTTTGAATGCTACCAATTCTATTTGCTGGCAAACATTTCTCAGCTCCTTCTCCACTAATTCTGAGAAAACCAAAGCCCTGATACACCCTCCTGGAATAATTTGGTCTTCCTCATGCGGTCTCCGGGGAACCTGCTAAGTGTAGGGCCCCCTAAGAGGTAGGAAAGGTGCTGGTCTGCCCCTGGGTAGTTTTCTTGAGGGCCCTAGAGCAAGAAAGGGGCAGAACCCAGTCCAAGCATATTGTGGGCGCATGCTTCTGTCTGTATTTGAATGACTGACTTGTGCTGACTCCTTGTAACCAAGCCAAGAGAAACAGGGCTAGGGGGGCTGGCTTCAAAGTGGGCAGCTGAACCCTGTGGCTTTTGATTTGGCAGAGCAGAAGAGAACTCCAAAAGATTTTGGAGAAGAGGCACAACCCAGGTGAGAGGCAAGTTATCACAACTGCACACAAAACCCTGGGGAGGGGTAGGGAAGGGGGTGGGTCTCCGCTTGAAGAAGAAGAAAGAGGGGTTAGCAGGGGGTCTAATAAACATGGGAGGGTCTACTCCCTTTAAAAGGTCAGTCTGTTGATTTAAGCTTCCCAGAGACAATGGTGGGAGGGTCTTTGGGTCAAGATGTGAAAAACAACAGTTTTAAAGGACATTCTAGTTCAAGGGTTCTTAACCCCTTGCAAGGGTATACTAGTAAATGTTTAGCACCCTGCTGTGAGGGGCAGGTGTGTGGCAAAAATATGTGCACGACCCACTTTTTAGCTTAATTTGCATCATTAACATTTTTCTCCACCACTTTCTTAAGTCTAGAGAATTAACAAAAATGATAAATCAAGTCCTGATTTATACATGTGGGTTTGTTCATTTCAGAAGGATAAAATGCTCACACTGAAGACTTAATAGCTGGTGAACTTGTATGGACTCCAGCACACCCCTGCTGAGGTCTTGGGGATTCATGGATAGATTTCAGGGGGTTGTCTATGAATTCGAATGGGAAAAATATATAATTCATTTATTTTGATATCCCATGTATTATATACATACAAGAACATGTGCCCACTTCATCTCCCTAACATTCCTGATAAGTGGTTATCCAGCTTCTACTTGAAGATAATTAGTCAAGGGAAATACAGCTTCCATGGTCAGCTCAGAAAGTTAGCAGACAAGCTGGCAACTTCGTTATTGTTGTGTCGGGTCTGATTGTGACCCCATTTTAGGGTTTTCTTGGCAAAGATACTGGAGTGGTTTGCCATTTACTTCTCTAGCTCACTTTACAGAAGAGAAAACTGAGGCAAACAAGGTTAAGTGACTTGCCCAGGGTCACACAGCTAGGAAGTATCTGAGACCAGATTTGAACTCAGAAAGATGAGTCTTTCTGATTCCAAAGTTTATCCACGGCATCACCTAGCTGTCCAGCAACAGCAAGGTGTTATAGAAGGGGCACTGAATAAAGAGAAAGGAAACTCAGTTCTAGTTCCCATTCTTCCATTTATTAGTTGGGGGAAGTCATTTTACCTCCCTGAGACTCAACTACCTCATATGTAAATTAAGGAGGTTGGGCTAAGTGCTCTCTTTAATCCTGGCAGCTGAAAGTATATTTTCTCCATCCCCAAAATTCTTCAAGCACTTTTACTTAGATTTCTTCTTTATTCCTATCATATTCTGCCTTGTGTCATGTTCATTTGGGAAGAAATCAGATGAGGGGATTACAGATTTGGAGTGGGGACGGATCTAATTTGATCCTTTTATTTTACAGATGAGGGAACTGAAATCGAAGAGTTTAAGCTCCTTGAGGGCAGGGATGATTTTTCATTTTGTTTTTGTATCCCTAGTGTCTGACACATAGTAACTGCTTAATAAACGACTGTTAGATTGTATCGGATTGCACCAAATCACACAGATATGTTAAGGTCCATCGCTAGGAGTCAAAGCAGAATTATAAGACCAATGTTCAATAAACTTCAGTGGTTCCCCATCACTTTTAGGATTGAATACGAAATCCTCTGTTACATTTTTAAAAATTAATTTTTTTCTACAATCAAGCATCTATTTTCCTCCCTCCCATCCCCAGTCTTGGGGAAAACAAGAACAGCAACAAATCTGTCACAAATAATTACTGTCAAGCAAAACAGATTGGCCATTTCCCAAAAAGGATGTCTTGTTATGAATATTTAGTCCATTACCTCAGTCAGAAGAGTAGCATTCTACACCACTGGGGCTCTGGAATCATGACTGAACACTCTGTTGACCAGAGTTCCTAAGCTGATCAAAATTGTTCATTTTTACAGTATTGATTTCTCAAGTAGAAATTATTCTCCCGGTGCTACTGATTGTATTCTGTATCAGTTCATGCAGATCTCCAGAGGTTTCTCTAAACCTTTCTCTTTATTTCTTACAGCTCTAGCTGACTTTTATAGCCCTTCACCTAGGTCTTCCCTACTTTTCCAATCTTTGTACAATTTATTCCCCTCTGTGTATGATCTGGGACAGCTAAGTGGCACAGGAGATAGAGCACCATGCCTGGAGTCACAAAGATCTGAGTTCAAATGTGGCTTTGGACACTTACTAACTGTGTGACCCTGGGCAAGTCACTTAACCCTGTTTGCCTCAGTTTCTTCATCTGTAAAATGAGCTGAAGAAGGAAATCTTTGTCAAGAAAACCCCAAATGGGGTCATGAAAAATTGGATACAACTGCAAACGACTGAGCAACAGCAATGGTATATATGATCTAGTGATATTGTCTGCTCCTTACACAAGACACTCCATCTTTCAATTCAATGCATTTTCACTGGCTCTTCCCCAAGCCTGCAATGCCATCCCTCCTCTCCTCTGGCTTCCTTCTATACTCAGCTCAAATTTCACCTTCTTTAAGAGGCTGGTCCTCCCCACCACTCTCCCAACCCCTACCAGCATCTTCCCTATGAGGTAACCTCCAATTTACCATATATATATATATATATATATATATACACACACACACACACACATACACATATATATGTATATATAGATACACATATGCATATTTATATGTATATATACACATATACACACATATGTACATATGTATACATGTATACTATATTTTAGGTACATGTTTATTTGTATGTTGTCTCCCGTTAGGATGAGAACTTCTAGAGGACAGAGACTATTTTTACTTTTCTCTTAAGTATTTAGTAAATGTTTGTTGAGTGACTGACTGACTGGCTGGAAACAATAGGTTTCTTTGCTTTTCATGTTAAAGGGAAGGCCATAGAGTTGAACCAGATTTGCTCAGAAGAACACAGAAGAGGAGCAATGAGGTGACAGTTCTAAAGTGGCCAACACACCCAGTTGGAACAGCAGCTAACACCTGAGTCCTCCAAAAGAGGACTAGGAAGAGAAAGGCGGGGAGATAGTTAGGGATGTTTTGAGGGAGCCTCAGGCATGACATTCTTCAGCTCAGAGCAGGTATTTCACAATAGTTGTACAAGAGGCTGCTACCAGAACTTGGCCTCTTGTCATACACACCTCTCAGTTGCCTGGGTCCATCTTCACTCCGTAGGGAAGTTCAACATCAAGGCTTTTCAGGCATTTTCTGGAGAGATGGGAAGTTCCACTCAGGTGTGGGGGGGACTAGTTTCTGACCTCTGACATCGCAGGCAAGGAGCGAAGTGTCAATTAACTTTTGTTATTTTTTTGGTCTTTTTCTTTTCAGTCCTGTCCAATTCTTGGTGACCCCATTTTGTTTTGTTTTAGCAGATGCTGGAATGATTTTCCATTTTCTTCTCCAGCTCATTTTTACAGATGAGGAACTGAGTCAAACAGGATTAAGTGACTTGTCCAGAGTCACACAAAGTGTCTGAGGCTGGATTGGAACTGCCAAAGATGAGTCTTCCTGACTCCAGGCTTGGCATTCTATCCATTACACCACCCAGCTGCCCATCAACTTGGACAATGTAAATGTCTATCTCTGAAGCCTTAGGGAAGATATTGGTTATAATGGAAAACACTTGGTAACTCACTAAGGAAAGCACCATATCAAGAAGTTCAAGTTGGAATTCAACTTACTCCTTCTAATGCATGAAGAAGGCGATTGTCTTTTTAAACTACAATTTGCAAAGGAAAAGTCAGAAATCCTTTTGAAAAGAATGCTACCTCAATTTTATGTCAATTTTACCTGGTTATGACTGTGAGCAAGAAAGATCATGAAGAAGAAATCAAGCCAGAGTGAATAAAAACCTCTTGGAAGGGCCTGGGCATGGAAGATTCCTCAGTTAGGGGTTCCAGGAAGGAGCAGAGCAGGAGGAAGAGGGTACCAGGCCGGAGCAGGTGGTGTGACTAGGACACAAAAAGCCTTTAAACGGGAAAAGATCATTTCTAATGACAACAAGGCAGCAAGCAGAGAAGCCAGGATTCCATTCCAGGACCTTGGATTCCAAGTTGAACACTCCATTATACAACACTGCCTTGGCTCCATATTAGACTGGAAGCATTTTGAGGGTTGGGACTGCATTCCTTTTCATTTTTGTAACCCTAGCATACCACCTAACACATGATAAGTATTTGGCAAATATTTGTTAAATTGATGGAATTGACAAGGTTCCCCTGCAGTGGTAATATTTTTTGAGTTTATATTTTAGAATCTGGGGTAAAATCTGAGTAAGTCTGTTAGCTTTTGCCAGGCAGAAGAAGGGAATGAGGAAGGAGGAAAGGAAAACATTTAGTCTGTTCATTCTTTACATGATCCAAGTCACCCAAAGGAGGGTAGGACACTACCCAGAAGTCACAGAAGAAACTTCTTTTCTGCAGTTGACTCAGCTGTTTTCTGGTGAATCTGCAAAACATCACTGAAGGCTGGGTAAAAAAAACAAAAAACAAAAAAACAAAAAAAAACAACCTGTGGTTCCAAATGTAATAACAGAAGAGACTTTGGCTGTATCTGCTACTGGGACTGGGATCCCATAATTTGTTCCAAACAAAGAGCTAGCTGATAGAAAGTAGGCAATGACCTAGGGCCAGACTGGTCAGTCAGGTTTGAAAGGGCAACACTGGTTTTGGTGAATTTATTGACATTTGTTTGTCAGTTTCAGACACAGTTTTCACCCAAGACCTAGGCTGCAGAATTCAGTTTCTTGTGACTCTTGCTAACCACTAATAATAACAATAGTTTGCATATGTAGAACACTTTAAGGCTTGTAAAATCCTATATATAGTCTTACTGAAGTCTCAAAATGACCTGGTAAAATAGGTACTATTTAAAAACTCCATTTTATAGATGGGGTAACTGAGGCTAAAAGAGTGGCTTGCTGTCGTCGCACAGCTAGTAAGAGTCTGAGGATTTGAATCTGCACCAATCCTGACTCAAAGGCTAGCATTCAATCATTGCTACTCTTTTACCTTCTCAAAGTACCTTCTCAATCTACCACTTCTCACTCTGCTTTGTCCCTATACACCATTCCTCACAAAGGTCCTCAAACATGGGAGTGCTTTCAAATGAAGGAGACATTTATTTCATTTCTTGGGTAGCTAGGTGGTGCAGTGGATAGAACATCAGTAGAGGGGTCAGGAGGACTGAATTCAAATCTCACTTCAGACACTTGATACTCACTAGCTGCATGACCTTGGGCAAGTCACTCAATCCCAACTGCCTCATCCTGGATCATCTCCAGTCATCCTGATGAATATCTGGTTACTGGATTCAGATAACTCTGGAGGAGAAGTGAGACTGGTGACCTGCACAGCACTCCCTCTCTCAAAACAAAGTCAAATGCAAGTCATGTCATTATTTCTCTGATGGCATGGTCTTCTTCAGCAGTGAAGGATGAACACACACTGTGCCAACCCTTTAACTGAAAAAAAAGATTGAGATGTTTCATGGCATATAAGCTCCCCATCACTGGAGACCTTCAACCACAGACACAATGACCAGTTGAAGATGATATAGCTTCCAGAGGCTAGACTCTAAAAATACTTCCAACTTAATGAGTCTATGAATTAATTTTAGTGGAACTTATTTGTCCCTCGCTACGTTCCTTCCTTCCTTCCTTCCTTCCTTCCTTCCTTCCTTCCTTCCTTCCTTCCTTCCTTCCTTCCTTCCTTCCTTTCTTTCTTCTTCATTTTCTGTCTCTCTGTCTTTCTCTTTTCTATCTATATCTATTTCTGAGTTGGAGTCAGGAACATTTGGGTTCAAATTCCACAAATCTGGCCACAAACCCTTATTAATTTTATGACCATAATCAAATCTCAAGGTCTCAGGCAACAATGCTAAGACAATAACAAATAAGTTGCAATCTATTAAAGGAAAGGGTTTCCACACCAACAAGGTCATACATTTTTGATGTATTTAGAAATATACAGATAGAGATAGCATGTATATTTAATATACAGCATATATATGTATATTTAAAAAACTAACAACCTTTCTCAAAAAACTTATAGTAAGTTAAACTCTAACTATTTCCAGCTCTCTAACTTGTCTTCCAATCTTTGTTCATGTCTGTGTCTGGATATTTATATACAAGCACATCTGGTACAAGTTGCCTCAACTAATGTATTTTGACAATATTGGTATTCACATATGCTAACTACACTCTGGGGATGACTGAGTTGAAAGGTAGAAGGATAGCTGTGCTCCACATGTTGTTTTGGCATCTCAGTGGTTAAAATCTTGTGGGCATATGTAGGAACATCTATATCTATATGTACACACACTCACATATGTAAATATCTTTACGTATGTACACACATATGATTGCATGTGTATACATACATATATGCTATAATGCCAGTTTGTTGAACATAAAAATGGAAGGAAATAAGTTATATATTTTTATATAGAATGAATCATCTACCTTCCAACCACTTCCTAAGCTTCTTTCCACCTGGCTCCTAATTTTCATGTGTAGGGGGTAGGTTTATTCCTGAGGCATATGTTCCCACAGCTTATGAAAAAGACATAAAGGGAGAGAACTGGGAAGTCATTTTTAGACTACAATGAAAAAGAGAGCAGTGGGAGAAATCAGTCTTCCCCAGTTTGGTCATTAACCAATACAATTCTCAACAGCATCCATTCTTGGGACTTTCAACCTTGCGTTTTCATGTTCTGGAATCTAGGTCACTTCTGCATTCGCTTCTCCATCAATCTTGTTCACTATCTAATCAAGTCCCAGGTCATAGCCACACAGCTGTAGTCATAGGTGCAGTCTTATTAAGCACTTTGGTCTACCTCTTGGAAGCCTGGCAGTTCAAAATTAAGGTTGGCATTGCTTGTGATCAGCCAGTCTGGCTTCAACAGCATCCAACAGTTACTTCTGTCATTTGTGCAGCAATCAGGATTTTCAAGGCCCTCAGAAGAGAAAAGAAGCAGTCAATCCTGCATGCAAGTGTGCATATATTTCTCATGCCCCATTGTTTCATTAAATGACTTCCTTGAAGGGAAAGATTGTTAGCTTTTCTTTTGTGAACCAACTGAACTCATGTATACATGCAACAAGAGACTCCCAATGAGAGTAGAAAGGCAATCAGTTTTTCATGTATGTCAGCATAATCAGATACCTCTTTGCCAAACTTTTTTCCCCCTGTCCCATCATAACTCTGAGTCTATAGGAGAATAATAGTGCAGAAAGGTAAGAGGGCAAGGTATGGGATGGGTTACACTATTGTACACATTCTCTTGCTGCTGTCAATGGAATCATCTGCTCCCTTTGCCCTCACTTGATTGGACAGGACCTACTTCTAATTGTTCAGTTTGATGACTGACTGGTATTATCCTAATAATAATAATTCATTTCATTGGGGTGAATTATATCCACCAAGGGGTAAACTATAATGTTTGGATTTCACCATGGAAAACTCAATTGCATATTGAGGAATAATCCTCTCATCTCCCTTATTCTCTCCATGCCCACCCACCCCCACCCCATCCCATCTGTTGCCAAGGTCTGTCAAATTCACTTTTGCCACATCTCTTATATGTGTCCCCTTGTCTCTGACAATGCAGCCATTCTAGTGCAGAGGCTCTTATTGCCTCATATTTGAGTGCATCATCATTTCCTTCTCCAGATCATTTTACAGATGAGGAAACTGAGGCAAACAGAGTTAAGTGACTTGTCCAGGGTCACACAGTTAGTGTCTGAGGCTGGATTTGAACTCAGGTCTTCCTGACTCCAGGCCCAATATGATTATGAAAGTATATATATATATATATGTATACATATATGTACATGTATAGGTGTACATATATGCATATTAATATAACATATATGTATACCTGCTATGTATTTCAATATAATTGGTTTCCTTTATAGTCCTATATATTTTATTTATTTCAAATATTTATTATTTAAAATTTTTAAATATTATTTCTAGACCCTGGTATAATCCCTCTTACAATAAACACTTGGTGGATTATCATGCAGTGTTGTGTGTTATACCTGCCCATTTTTGTATTAGTCCTCTGCAACACTGTCATCTCTATGCTTCACTTACAATAGGCATATTTTTATTGAACTTTTATTGAATTGAATTGTGATTTTATTGAATTTGTTTGAATTCAAACACTATTGAATCTGTTTATTAAATTAAATTGACTTTCATACCATTCTTTTCTTATATTTGTATAGTCATGATAGAACTTTAATGATTTTCATGTATTTTGAGTCTATGTGTCTCATAGATGTGAGATTTTTAAAAAATGGGGTCAATGGTAGTTCTCTTTGTAGGGAAATTTAGCCCATTCATATTTAATGCTCAAAGTGATGTATTTGTATGTCCCTCTACTACTCCATCATTTTACTTTTTTTGCTTTCTATTTTCATTTCTGCATGTTCTGTAAGAACTCAAAGCTCTACATTTCCTTTGAACAAGACAGAACTTCAACTTTATCCAGACATCATTATATTGTCATACATTTGCTCTAATTATTTCCTCCTCTTAAATGTAAATCTTGGCTCAGTGCTGCCTCCTTTATCCAGATTGAAAGTGATTGTGGCTCTGATCTTTGATGTCTACATTGGGCAGAACACTGTAGGTTAGCACCCAAACCACTGCCTCTTGCTTCAACCTCTAGCACATATACCTGGCTCTTGAGCTGATACAAATTTGAGAAGACAAGGAAAGAAAAAATGGAGATGAGGAAGAGAGGCTGTAAAGGGTAGATATATTTTGTATCTTGTCATAGAGGGTTTTGCTCCTGTTGAAAAAGAGATCATCATAATCTCAAAAGGGGAGAAGTCCTTTTCAGTGCCAGAATCCCAGAATTGCATTGCAAATCTCATTTCTATGAATCACTTCCTCAACCTCAAAAGAAATAATAATTCAAAGAGTATAAAAGAGCGGGACAAATTCTCTTGGGCTACATAAACAAATAGACTTTGAACTCTCATTTGGTGGTGACATGGAGTCTAGCTTGTGTTAGCCCTCCCCTTCCCCGTTCCTGCCCAATCTTCCTTGGGAATCTGAAATTTCAATTCAACAAACATATTTGTTACGTGTCTATTATGTGCAAGGCTCTGGGATACAAATATAGCACCTAGGACACCCACCCCACACTAGGACATCCAGCCCCTAGAATAGCTACGTCAGGTTCAAGGTACTCCGTAGTTCTATAGCCACTAAAAGCTAGAGAAGGCACCTGAGCTCCATCTGATTTGTTTACTTTTTCCTCCAGTAAACTGAAGCATACAGTTATTCAAGACAAAGGCATGTGATGAAATAGCATAGTAAGAAAACTCAAAATAAAACATTTTTTCCATAAACCTGAGGCACAGATATATTTCAGAAATACATACACCATATGTGGAAAGAATAGGTTTGTTTAGAGCTAACATACAATGGTCACACATATAGAGAACATATATGGCAGGGCACATACATGGGGACAGGAAGAGAGTCTACTATGTTCAGGGACTATCTTAAATGCTTTGCAAATATTATCTCAGTTTGATCTTTACAACAGCCCTGTGAGGTAGGTGCTGTTATTATTCTCCATCTTACACTTGAGAAAACTGAGGTAAACAGGTTAAGTGATTTGCCCAGGGTCACACAGCTAGAAAGTGTCTGAGGATGGATTTGAATTCAAGTCTTCCTGACTTCAGGCCTGCAGTCTACCTGCTGTGCCACCTAGCTGAATCAGTAGAGGAACAAGTCCCAGCTTTAATGCTACAGAAGATGTCTTCTGGAGACATCTTCATCCTGCTCTCATCACGGTAGAGCATTTCTGCGTGCTTTTCTCCTCTAGCCTCATGGTGGCATTGCTCCGTGGGTGAATGCTAGCCTTGGTGGTCTTTGTGAGTCATTACTTTGCTGGTCTCATTATGTTTTGTGGTTTTGTTTGGCTCATGTTGTTTTGGTAGAAAGAATACCGGCTTCAGTCAGATGATCTGGGTTCTGATGCTTGCTACCTATGCGACTCTGGACAAGCCAGCCAACCTCCATGGGCCTCACTTTCTTTATCTGTAAAATGAAGAGGCTGAACTCAGTGACCTCTCAGTCCTCTTCTAGCACTAGACCTTTGACCCACGACCTTACTCTTTGTTGTCACCCTAATCCACTTTTCCCTTTACATTTCCTTCATCTATTCTCTGGACTCCGTCAATTTTTGTGGGATTTTTGAGGATCCATGTTTTCAAGTCTTCCAGGTCTTGAAATCATCTTGTTGTGAAGAAAAAGTCAGCATGGGCAGGTTCAGTCTGTACAAGAAGCGTCGTTTCTCTTAGCTTTGTGTCAGTCCTTTCTTTCCTACAAAGTCAGCACAGTGTCTGACGCACAACAGGTGTTTAACAAGTGCTTGTTGACCACTTGGCTCTACATCCTTCTTGGTTAGGGTGCTTGGCTCTTATCTCTGGATCTCCAGTGTTTACCAAGGCAACTGGCACCCAGTAGGCACTTAGTAAACGTTCAATCTCCATTTTAAGGAAAAAGGAAATGAGAGTGCTAGGATCACTCTAAGATACTTCTCTTGTGTCATGGACCCCTTTGGTAGACTGGTACCCAGGATTCCATCTGAGAAGAATATTTAAAAATTTTATTATAATGTAAAAAAGTTTAAATATAAATAAATATTTTAACTAAATAAAATATATAGAATTACGAAGTAAATCAATTATATTGAAATAGTTACTATCAGGATATTTATGTATGAGTAAATATATGCACATATACATGTACATATTATATATATATATACATATATACAAATATATACATATATATGCATATATAAATATTTACACATGCACATACACATACACATTGGTCCTGGAGTCGGGAAGATTGAGTTCAAGTCTGGCTTCACACTCTCACTGGATGACACATGGCAAGTCACTTGACCCTGTTTACCTCAGTTTCCTCATCTGTAAAATGAGCTAGAAAAGGAAATGGCAAACCCCTCCAGTATCTCTGCCAAGAAAACCCTAAGACAGGGTCATGAAGAGTTGGATACAACTGAAAATCAACTGAACAACACAATATACATGTGATATATACACATATACCATATGTATGAACACACATATATGTATAGATAGACACATAATAATGTTTCACTATAATTGGTGATGTAATAGAATGTAATTTTATGTGACACACTATGTGTAAATATAAAAAAATACTATATCAAACAAACATAAAATTCAGACTCCAGGTTAAGAACCCCTGCTGTTCCCCATTGCTTGAAAGTTTATGGTTTATATACTTAGGGTGGGGAATCTGCAGCCTTGAAGCCACATTTGGCCTTCAGGGTCCTCAGCTATGGCCTTTTGAATGAGAACAAGTTTTACAGAACAAATCCTTTTATTAGGGGATTTGTTCTGTGAAGTTTGGATTCAGGTAAAGGGCTGCACTTGAGGACCTAGAGAGCCACATGTGGCCTCCAGTCTGTAGTCTCCCCACCCCTGGATACCATTTTCTTCTTCTTACTTGCTGAGTCAGCCTTACATGTTGCTACATATTTTGACCTCTGCATTTGTTGTCTCATTTGACTTTCTGGCTTATCTAAATGTTAACTTTCCTCTTGCCTTTATGTGATGTAATGGGAAGAACCCCAGATTTAGACCCAGAGAACCTGGGTTGGAATCCTAGCTCTGTCACATACTAGCTCTGTGGCCTTGTTACTTTAGTTCTCAGAGTCTCAGTTTCCCCATCTGTCAAATGAGGGTGGGAACACTTGTAGTACTTACCTCACAAAGCAATTATGAGGCTTGAATGAAAATATGTCTTAAATGCTTTGGAGATAATAAATACATAAATGTGAACTGTGCTGAAATGGAATAATCTTATGGGACAATTTATTTATGCCAGAGGCTACCTTTTCTTGCTTTCTTTTCTCTTTTGTTGTAGGGGTGTTTTGTAAGGGTGGTAGATTGTAAATATCATTTGGATCCTAAGCATGCTGGATTCCGATGCATAAACTCAGAAGAATTTTTGCAACGCACACAGGGTCTTGTTGGCAGTCCACAGCTGTCCCTCAACTCAACATCCCATTCCTTCTTAAATATTTGCAATACAAGTTTCAGTTGTGAAAATAAATACCCTGAAAGAATGGAATGTACTCATTGAGGATGGAGCCCAGGTTATAGGATAATAGGATTATAGATTTAGAGCTGAAAGGAGTCAGAGACCATCTAATCCAATTCCCGTAAGGAAATGGGAAAGTCCATTTGGGCATCACAAAGGCCCAGAGAATTTAAGCATCTCATGTCGGGTCAAACATATACTAATGAGAGAATCTGATTCGAACTCAGCTCTTCTTAGTCCAGATTTGGCACACTTTTCACTCATATTCTTTTTGCAGTCCTAGCTTTTCTCACTTTCACCATCTTCTCCACAACCCGTATTAGACGTAAGGTTCTTGAGGGTAGGGACTGGATTTTGCCTCATTTTTGTATCCCCAGTGCTTAGCACATTGTCAAGCACTTAGAAGGTGTTTAGTCAATATTTATTGATTAAATATAAAGTGTTATAAAGAGATATTTGTGAAATAACTAGAGATGTTTGGAGTTTTTCACTAATTAACAGTATATATGTCATTAGAAAGTATTCCTACGTTCATGGGCACCTTCATCTCTACCTGCATTTTCTGAAAGGTCATAGCTCCAAGGCTATTTCTATCCCTGCATTTTTGTGTTGGAAGAAGTTATTGCCCTGTGACTATTTTAGGAAATCCATTTCTATACAAAGGGCTCAAGAAATGCCTATGAGTCAGCTTCCAAGCTTTATCCCATTTGAAATAGAACGACCATATTAATGCCAGCAATCCTCAGATTGAAATTCAAGAGGAGTAATATGTCCATCAGACCATCTGGAAGGAAAATTAATTCAAAGAATTGTAAGCAAAAAAAAAAGTCTACCCTCAGTTCTACCCAGAAACCAACAAAACCAGAAAAACACATACTCAGATCACCAAAAAATAACATCTAGATACACAAGTCCTTGGTGACTTATAGACTTGCTTGGATGATACCTCACAGGGTTGAAAAGAATCTGGGAGGAGGAGAATGTTGACCGAACCTCCTGCTTGGTCTTTGTAACCATCTGGTTTAACTGCCTTGGTAGATTTTCTTTCCCAAATGCCTTTTCTATTGAGGCTTGTTTGTTTTAGACCTAAGTATGGAGGAGTCAGGGACTTGCAAAGCCCCAGGAGGTCTCCATCTTTCAGCATGGCAATAATAAATGTGATTTATTGTGGTTTTGTCAGTTATTTAGTCATTTTTTCGGTTGTGTGCAACTCTTCGTGACCCCATTTGGGGTTGTCTTGGCAAAGATGCTGGTGTGGTTTGTTATTTCCTTCTCTAGCTCATTTGACAGATGAGAATACTGAAGCAAATAGGATAAGTGACTTGTCCAGGGTCACACAGCTCGTAAGTATCTGAAACCAGATTTGAACTCAGGAAGATGAGTTTTTCTGACTCCATACCTGGCACTCTATGTACTGTGCCACCTAGTGCCACCAGATACATTCATCCTGAAATTACAAAAATAGGGTCTAGATTAGGGGTGCGGAACCGTGTGGCCCTCTAGGTCCTCAAGTTCAGATTCAGTCAAAGGGCTGAAGCTGAGGACCTAGAGGGCCACATAGAGCCTTAGGTTTTCCACCCCTGGTCTAGACCATATCACTATCTGGTAAATAAAAGAATCTGGGTCAGACTTGATAGTATGTCAACTGGTCCTCCTTGGAGGAGCACTAGTTACCTTGGTTAAAGTATAGAAAAGAAATTCAGGGTGATTCACAGGAGTGAGGCTTAGTCTTAGGATTACAGAGATCTGTGTTCCAATTCTGTCTAACAGTTGCTAGCTGGTAACTATGCACATGTTTTTGAAGCCCTCAATTCCCCATAACTTTTAAATTATGAATTACTGAAAGTATATTTGTTTTGCTTGACTCTCTATATTTATTACAAGGAAGGGCTGCTATGCATGGGGGGAGGGATGGTTAGTGAATAGTGACAAATATACAAAAAAAGATAATCAATAAAACATTTTTAATGCACAGAAGAAAACAAAATGAAGTGTAGAAGGAGATATAGCAATTTTATTATCAACTTTAGCAAGTATAGATATCTTTTAAAAACTATAAATCAAAGATAGCTGAATCCAAGTTTTTCTTTGTATATTGAGATATTCATGTTTACTGACAATTAAGTTTGTAATAAAAAAGAAAAAAGGGAAATTTAAAAAGAAAAGAAAAAGAAATAATTTCAGACTAGAAACAAGGTTAGTGTCCCTTCTCCCCTCCAAAGGGTAGTTGACCTGGACTGGTGGAGAGCAGTTCCATACTGGAAATTCCTTACTCACAGATCAGAACAAAAACAAAATAGAAAAGAAAACATGATATTTAAGTTCTCAGATGATACCAGGGTTAAGGTTGGGCTGCTGCCGTTCAGTAATACATTCCAGTTCCATTCATTGTCAGGGAATTCTTCCTTCTTCCTTACATCTACCTGAGGCTCTCCTTTTCATGACAGAGGGCCCCTTGCTCTTTTAAGTAGTAGGTAAGAAATCAGAGGAACGCAACTGGAGTCCTGCACTCCAGTATCTCTTCCCTAGGCCAGACAGAACCTCAGAATTAGAAGGGCCCTTGGATAATACTGATAATACTGATAGCAATAATGTTTCTACAATGCTTGAAGTTTGCAAAGCACTTTATATATGTTACCTCATTTGATCTATGTAGTAACCCTGTCAGGATAGTGCTGTTATTATTCCAGTTTTACAGATGGGGAAACTGAAGCTGAGAAGTTAAGTGAGTAGCCCAGGGTCATATAGTTACTAAGAATCTGAGGAAGGAATTGGACCAAGGGCTTCCTGATTCCAGATCTGAAAAACTAGCTTAATAGGACTATCTAATCTGTAAATAACCACGAGTACCTAGATCTGTAATATTCCTGAATGAGGGGCTATTTACCCCCTACTTGAAGGCATTGGGAAATTGAATTTTAGGGAAACATTAGGGAAATAATACATTTCTTCCTAAATTTCAGAATGGTCTTAATTGTTAGAGAAAGTACTTAAGCAACAGTGACAATTGTCGTGCCTGTACATCCTTCTGTCAGGGCCATCTTTTGTCAGGTCCTTGATGCAGCAGTGGGATAGGCCTGAAGACCTTGGGGCTAGAGTGACCTTGGAGCAGTCTGCATGTGAGGCCTTGCTATGCCTTTCCATTACTTTGTTTAGGGGAGCCCTACTTGCCAAAGCCCTGGTACCTACAACCAGAAGTTTGTGTGATGTATGTCTCTTACCCTGTGCGTACCCTATACTGCTTCAGGGCCTGGGTACAAGGTACATTAGAGGACTGAGTGATCCTGACATTTCCCAAAGATCCAACCTAAAGCTTCCTCTCTGACCTTCAGTGACTGAATTCAGTCACTTGCTCTTAGAACAGATGCCCAGGGTTGGGCATAATAATATGACCTTAGCCTTCTAAGCGGCAGCTAGGTGATGTAGTGAATGCATGCCCAAACTGGAGTCAGCAAGATTCATCTTCCTGAGTTCAAATCTGGCCTCAGACACTTACTAGCTATGTGACCTTGGACAATTCACTTAACTTTGTTTGCCTCAGTTTTCTCTTCTGTAAAATAAACCGGAGAGGGAAATGGCAAACCACTCCAGTATGTTTGCCAAGAAAACCCCAAGTAGGGTTATGAATAATTGGACACGACTGAACAATTTGGAAAGTAGACAGGTTAGAACTTGCAGCTGGACTTAAATGATTCCAGAGTAGATCTTTAGGACATATTTCCATCAGTCTGTGGATAGAAATCAGGATTTCTAGCTCTCACTTCTGGGCTTTACCTGTTAGAACAGTGTTTCTCACCCTTAACTGTATTATGGCTGCACTTATGGGTAAAATAACCAAGTTACACAAGGTTAAAGTTCAGTCTTCTGTTTCTTCCCTGAGGAAGGCAGGAGCTCAAAGCAGAGAGAAGAGGACAGGGGGAAGGTAGAGCAGCAGACGGCAGGGAGAGGAGTCAATTTAAGTTTATAGGTGTGAGAGAGTGGGTATCAATGGTGTTAACCAGTACGGATCTGCCAAGGTGCAGCCGTTGGGCAATACTTACTCTCCTAGCTGTTGCATCCTAGAGAGACAAGGATCGTCTTCTTTTATTGATGTAGACGCCAGTAAATAGAATTAAGGTTGAGGGAGGAGATGACTATAGTCTTGAATAAGTCTGTGCATTATCATCATCACCATCAACTTCCTCCTGTCTTCATCACTGGCCTAATCATTAGACTTATCTTCTTCTTCCACTAATACCCCTTGGGTCTCGCTGAAGAACTATTGTCAGAAGTTCAGCCCATGTAAGAGAAAGTCTCTGACTTCTAGAAGCTAGTAACCAAAAGAAAATGACAATTCAGGGGATCAGTTTCCTAGAGTGGGAAAGGAAGTAGAAACTTTGATTTTTTTTCTATTTCCTTTGTACAGAACTTTTTCACGTAACAATGAAAATTTAACTAAATCTTTCTAAGCTTTTATTGTGTTTAATAGCTAATACTTATTTTTGGGATTTGTTGTTTTTTGGAGGCAATTGAGGTTAAGCGACTTGCCCAGGGTTACATAGCTAGTAAGTGTCTGTGGCACAATTTGATGGTCCTCCTGACTCCAAGCATGGTATTCTATCCACTGCACTACCTAACTGCCTCCTAATATTTCTTTAATGGGGTAGATAAGTAGTAAAATGGATAGAATGATGGTCAGAAAGGCTCATAGTCATGAGTTCAAATCCAGTCTCAGACACTTACTAGCTATGTGACCCTGGACAAGTCCCTTAAAGGTGTTTGCCTCAATTTTTCATCTATAAAGTGAACTGGAGAAGGAAATGGCAGATCACTCCAGTACATTTGTCAAGAAAACCCCAAAGTGGGTCACAAAGAATTTGGATGCAACTGAAACAGCAAAACAATAATGGAGAATAGAAAACATAGGGAGTGGACTCATGATAGCTATTTTCAAGTATTTGAAGGATTGCCATATATTCTTCATGAATTAAAGTCCACTTCATTTTTAAGCATCTATCTCTGTCTCTGTCTTCTATGTCCCCAGGCTAGACATACAGCAGCTACTTACAGGCTCAGTTCCCTGCTCTGTTCCTAAGCTGAGCCAGTTCAGCCCTCTTAAACAACCTAGTGACCCTCCACCCCTACCTCAGGGGCTCACCATGTTGGTTCTGACACCTGATCAGCTTAGGCCCCTGAGCTCAGAATTCCTGAACTCAAACAATACATCAGCCTCAGCTTTCCCAGTAATGAGGATTATGCATATGCACCACTATGACCAACATACTGAAATTTCTTCATTGTGTTCATTTATTCTTTTAACTGCTCTCATTTTGGGGGAGGGAGCAATTTCAGTTTTTAAGAATCTCTTGAGTATCTATTTTCTGTTTAATGTAAGTCTTAAGATTTTTTTTCCTATTGTATTGACTCTTACTTCTCTGACTCCATAGAATAGTTTGCATTGTGTCAAAGCTATTTTTCAATTTGTTCATCGTATTTTTGGTTTTTTCTTGTTTTGGCTTCTTGTGAAAATTTTTAGCAATTTTGTTTCTTTTTAACATTTCTATTGAGAGAGTCAATGAGGCACAATGGGAAAAACTCAGGATGTTGCGTCCAAAGACCTGAGTTTGAATTATAACTCTGATACTTGAGACTTGTGTAACCTTGGGCAACCCTTAATCTCTCTGGGCTTCAGTTTTCTTACCTACCAGGGAGTAAAAGGAGACAACAAGATAAGCATTTATTTAGCAATTACTATAAGCTAGGTACTGTAGGAAGCAATGGGAATACAAATAAAAGCAAAAAGGAAAACGTTCCTTACCCTTAAGGAGCTTATTTTCTAATGTTTGAAGAGAGCAAGTAAAAGGAGCCAAAAAGGGAGGAGGAGGAGAGGAGAGGTACCCAAGGTCAGGATATGGTGGCAGAGTCTAGGAAGTCATGAGTCCTACAGAAACATGTAGGAGGGGAGTGAAGTATGGATACTCTAGACCTATCCCCAAAATGGAGGCCCCAAAAGGGATTAAAAAAATGATAACCTCCAAGGGGCATTGCTGCTCTAAATCTACGCACTTGTCCTTATTTTTCAAGGCAATCATGAGGATTCAGGAGACCTATTAGGCTACAATCTTCCTGGAATTCTACCTTAATTTTTGTTTTCTTGAGGAATTTTTGTGGGGGAAAAAATGGAAATGTAGATAAAGTCAAGTATAGGAGAAAAAAGAGATAAGAAGGAAGGGATAAGTGAGAGAAGGGGAGTAAAAGTCACATCATCAGGAGGAATAGCTCCAAGTTCTAACTCCTTGTTTTGTAAGAACCAATGCCAAACCCCCCCACCCCCAAATCACCTGTCTAAGCATTTCCACAGTTTGCTATGTGTCCTTGTAAAGGGTAGCTAGGTGGTGCAGTGTATAGAGCACCAGTGCAGGAGTCAGGAGGAGCTGAGTTCAAATCTCACCTTAGACACTTGACACTCACTAGCTGTGTGACCTTGGGCAAGTCACTTAACCCCAACTGCCTCATTCTGGGTCATCTCCAGTCATCCTGATGAATATCTGGTCACTGGATTCAGATGGCACTGGAGGAGAAGTGAGGCTGGTGACCTGCACAGCCCTCCCTCACTCAAAACAAGTCAAGTGCAAGTCACATCATTATTTCTGTCATGGCATGGTCTTCTTCAGCAATGAAGGATGAACACACACACATGTGTCCTTGTCATGTAATCTTGGCAAAACCACTCCATGAGACCTTAAGTTTCCTTAGATATGAAGTGATCATTTAGGACTTAATGAGTTCTAAGAGCATCCCCAACCCAGAGAAAAACCCATTCATTTTCTGTACTAACATTTATAAATTGTTTTTGTGCGTAACAAATTATCTTCACTGATTCATTCATTCTTCAGACATTCATGAAGCACTAACTATGTGCAAACCACTGTGCTGAGTGCTAGGGATTCAAGGGTAAAAATGAAGTAATCCCTGCCTTCAAGAACCCTATTTCCATTGAGGAAATAAATTATTTCAGCAAAGATTCTGACCAAGAATTAATTACAGGTCCAGTTTTTCATTTTCTTAATAGTTGTCTTTGGTGTCTCTTCCATAAAGCATGGTGACTATCTTTTCAAATGTCCTCATATTGTGACATTAGAATTTCAAGCTACTCCATTAGATCATAGGTTCCTTGAGGGCAGGGATTTTTGCCTCTTTTTGTGTCTCTAGTGCTTAGCACAGTGCTTGACATATAGTTAATATTTATTGGTTGATTGATTTATGTTAAATGCTCCAGGCAACTCATCTTACACTTCTCGCTTTCCTCTGGCCTAGAGATGGCAAGAAAATACAGACAAAAAGAAAAACTCAGCCAAGCAGATGTTGTAGTTATATCTCAGAGTTCTACAAAGCTCTGTACACATATTATCATCTCAATCCTCCTAACAACCCTGTGGAGTAGGTATTGTAGGCATTATTAACTTCATTTTATAGCTGAGGAAATTAAGGCAAATAGAGACTTGCCTATGGTCCCACAGCTAGTAAATGTCAGAGGTAAATTCTAATGCTGGTCTTTCCTGTTTTCAAATGTAATACTGTTTTCCCTACCCCTTATTAGGGTACTCCTTGTTTGGGGAACTCCTTGTTCCCCTTTTCTACTCTGTATGTGGGGCTTCCTGTGAAATGGGGAGAACAGCAAATATTATTTAAGGTGGGTTTCACAAGTAGTTCTTTTTTTTTCTCTAATTTTAGCCTATTTATACTTGGGTGTATTCTTGAATCATTAGAAATAACCCCAGGATTAACTCTAAGAGACTAGGCCTAGAGACCAGTATGACAGAATGAGAACAAATTAAAGTCAGGAGATATGGGTTCCAGTTCCAGTTTTGTTACTAATGATGTGACCTTGCACAAGTCTCTTCACCTCTTTCTCTCAACCCTCTCATTGATCAAATGGGGGCCAATAATAACTGCTCTTAGCCCATTGGGTGCTGTGGATCAAATGAGATAGAACTATGGGATGTTACCCAGAACAACCTCTAAGGGACCATAGGGAACATCTAGTCTAGCACCATTATGTCACAGGTTGGAAAAATGAAGTCTAGGAAAGGGAGACAATTTTCCCAAAGGGTAAATAGTCTTATGACAGATGAACCAAGACTAGAACCCAGGCTTCTTGATTTCCTAGTTTCCACTGCATTGTTCTGTTCTGTGAAAACGACATGATGGAGTGCAGAGAGAGATGGTCTCAGGTTCAAGAAGACCTGGGCTCATGTTCCTTTTCCAATACATTCTGGTTATGTGAACAAATCATAACTTCCTAGGTCACTTTTTAAAATTGTAAATTACAGAGACAGTGCTGATTTGCTTTGGTAATGGAAGTTCCTTACTAGAATCTCCCCATATTCATATTGGTCTATACATCTATTTTTCAATAGAAATCATGGTTCAAGTTTAAAAAAAATTGAAAAGATGAAATATTATGACTGTGGTTTCCAAACTATGGGGCATGAGAGATATCCATCTCATGAAGTGACTCAGTATAGTAAATAAGCAAACATATCTTTTTATATTCAAGATATTTAAGGAATTATTATAAATTTATAAGAAAAAGAGTCATTCTCCAAGAGATAAACGGTATAAGAATTTAAATAGCAGTTTTCAAAGGAAGAAATGAAGGCTATTAATAATTATTAAAAATGCTTGAAATCATTAATAACCAGAGAAATGTAAATAAAAACATCTCTGAGGTTCTACTTCCTACCCATCAGATTGACAAAGTTTTCCAAAAAGGAAAATGACAGTTGTTGGAAGGGCTACAGGAAAACAGGAGAACTAGTGCACTGTTGGTGGATTGGTCCAATAGCTCTGGAAAGCCATTTGAAATTATGCTAAAAATGTTACCTAACTATTTTGACCATTTAACCCTTTGACCACTATGTGGTTTATGCTGTAAAGATCCCATATGCACAAAAATATCTATTGCAGCTCTTTTTTTAGAAAAAACGGAAATGAAAGAGGCCTGCATCTAGTGGGGAATGATTAAACAAACTTATGTTATATAAATGCAATGGTATGTTATTGAGCCATAAGGAATGATGAAATGGTCAGTTTTAGGGAAAACTGGGAATATCTGTGAGAACTAATGTAGAAAAAAAAAGAACTAATTTAGAGAGAAGTGAGCAGAATGAAGAAAAAAATTATATAATGATATTTAAAAAGGCAACAATTTTGACAGACTTGAGAAATCCGAGCACACTATGATTCCAAAAGACCTAAGATGAAACATGTTGCCCATCTCCTGACAGAGAAGTGATGAATTCAAGGAATGAGATACATGTTTTTGGACATGAGCAATGCCAGAATTTGCTTTGTTTGACTATATGTATTTCTATACAGATTTATTTGGGTGGAAGAGGTAGTAGAAAAAAAAGAAATGCTTATTAATTGAAAAAATACAATTAAAAATAAAATAAAGTTATTGGTACTTAACTTTGCAATTTAATTTTGTAATCTGGTGTAAGCTTATTCTAAAAGAAGCCTCCACTGACCATGGATATAGCATTATTAAATTTCTGGGAAATAAAAGATCATAATGACAGTCATAGTTCATATTTCCTTAGTGTTTCTGGGTTTATCAAGTCTTTATTTCCTCAGAACAATCCTATAAGGCAAAATATAGTAGAAGCATTATATTCTCATTTTATAGATGGGGAATTTGAAGATATATATATCATTTTCCGGAGGTCACACAGTTAATAAATATTGAATCTGGAAACTGAACTGAAGCCTTCTGACTCCAAATCTATTATACCATGTGATCCAACTCATGGACATGAAGTCATCTCAGCTTCTCAAATAATTTTCCACTTTTATCTTAACTCCCTCCAGAAAGAAAACCAAATTAACCTTAATGCATAAAGAAAGACACAGAAGACCTCATTTAAGTGAATCCTGAAACCTTATATCCACCCATTCAATAAGCTAGCATGATAAGGCAGAAAGACCACTGGCCTGGGAATGAGCCACTAATATCTTTTTCTCTTTTCTTTTTTCAAAAATTTATTTATTTTTAGTTTTCAACATTCAGTTCCACAAGTTTTTGAGTTTTAAATTTTCTCCCTTTTCCTCCTCTCTCCCTCCCCAAGACAGGGTGCAATCTGATATAAGGTCTACAGATATATTCATATTAAAGATATTTTCACATCAGTTATGTTGTAAAGAAGAACTATAACCAATATAATGAACCATGAGAAAGAGGAAACAAAACAAAACAGAAGCCACTAGTTTCTTATAGGATTGTTTCTCTTCTCTGGGCTTCAAGTTCCCCACATATGAAAGGACAGTTGAATTAGATGATCATTAGAGTTCTTTCTAATACTAACATTCTGTGCTTTCATGTTCTTGATGGCAGAGTTTTAATAAAGCATTTCGTGAGAAGAATTTCCATGAATTAAGATGTGAACCTAGGAAAGGCATGTAACATCTCTTTTCGAGGGAGGTTGCTTGGGAGAACTAAACAGCAAGACCTCACATACTTCTTTTCAGGGCCTTAAAGGGGTTCCTCACACTAACTGCAGGTCTGTAGTGGCCAGGTAGAGTCTGTGCTCTGCTGATGAGAGATCAGCACATCTTTGAGGAGGAAGGACCCTTAGGTCATTAATCTGATCTAGAACATGAACTCCACCTATAACACAATGGATGAGTGGTCTTCTACACTTTGCTAGAAGATCTCCTCTTGACATAGCTTTATTGTTGCTGAGAAGTTTTATCACCCTGAGGCTAACTGTGCTCTTTTGCAACTTTCGTCCCTTGATCCTGTTCTGCCCTTTGGGGTCAAGCACACTTTATATGAGAGGCCTTCAACTATTTAAAAAGTCTTACTGTCCTTCCATGCACAGACAGCCCTGCAGTATCTCCAGATCTCTTAACAAAGCTCCTGGTTCCTTTAACCAATCCTCATAAAATATTAATGTGACTCCCATCACCCTTGTTGTCTTCCTTTGATTATGGTATTGGGTTTTTTAATGTTACACCTCCTTTCCAAAGGTTCTGATGATGGAACTTGTGCAGGTCCAAAAGAAATTTTGATGATTTGCTTATCATTTTCATTGCCATATTTACATTTTCTTGACCGACAATGGAAGACATACAATTCCGTCTAAACTCTCAAGATTTCTTTTGGGTAATGAAATACTCTTGACTCAGAAATTTATCCAAATAAGGAGAAGGTCCAGGCCTTCTTTATCAGGAGCTATGTCTTCACATAGTCAAAGGTACCAGGAGCCTTCCAAATTGGATTAAAACTATTCAAAAGTAGAATGGGCTACTGCAAAAGAGAGTGGGTTGACCCTGAGAAGAGATCATAGAAAATGTGACTTAGAGCTGCAAAGAACCTTAGATGTTGTTAAGTCTCTCTCCATTTTATAGATGAGAAATGTTAAGGTCTAGAGATTTGTTGAGTGTCTGAGGTAGGATTTGAACCCATATTTTCTTGTCTTCAAGTCAACACTCTCTATCCAAGGTACTAGACTGCCTCTCTACATCTTATTGCCATTTTAAGTTATTAAAGCTCAAAACTATGCTAAACCTTTGGGGACATCCGGTAATTTTAAAATGAACAATTTTGAAAACTTCTATTAACTGATGAAGAGTGAAATGATGAGAACGAGGAGAGCAATTGATACAGTAAGAACGTGTTAAAAACAAATAACTCTGAAAGCCGTAAGAACTAGGATCAACTCAATGACTATGCATGGTTCTAGAGGCCCAATGATGAGGATGCTGTATCTACCTCCTAACAGAGAGGTGATGGATTCAGGGTGCAAAACAAGTTATATCTTATTGAACATGACCATTGAGGGAAGTTGCTTTGCTTGACTATGCATATTTATTACAAGGAATTTGTTTTTCTTTTCTATTTTCCAATGGTGTGGGATGGGGTTGAAAAGAAAGAAAATGGATTTCTGTTCATTAAAAAGCCTGAATAAAAAAGTGAGTGGATAGTAAGTCAATGGAGACTGTTCTTTCTAGAAGTTAAATAGAGACAACAAGGAAATGTAGGATGATAGATTAAAGGGGATAAGATGGTAGGGTCAAAGGAAGCCTTTTTTTTTAATGAACGTGGACAGCGTGAGCATTTTGTAAGCATGTTTGTAAGCAACCATTACCGAGGGAGAAATGGAGAGAGAAAAATAGAGAGAGACAGAGACACACAGAGAAGAGATACTTAAATAGGTATAGATGCAGAGAGACAGAGAGACAATGGAGAGAGAGAGAGAGAGAGAGAGAGAGAGAGAGAAAGATGACTTTGGCATTGAGAGAAAATAGCTGCATCATTCTTGGAGCCTAGGGCAAAGGAGGAGAAGACAGTTGAAGCCAGACACAGGTTTTTTGGTTTTTTTTTTAATATTAATTTGTTTATTTGACTTTTTACATTCATTTTCACAAAATTTTGGGTTCCAAATTTTCTCCCCATTTAATCCCTCCCCCCACCCCAATACATCGAGCATTCTAATTTTCCCTATCACCAATCTGCCCTCTCTTCTATCATCCCTCCTTTCTCTTGTCCCCATCTTCCCTTTTGTCCTGTAGGGCCAGATGACTTTCTATTCCCCCTTAACTGTATTTCTTATTTTCTAGTAGCAACAACAATACTAAACAGTTATTCCTAAAACTTTGAGTTCCAAATTCTCCCCATCCCTCCCTCCCCACCCATTCCCTTTGGGAAGGCAGGCAATTCAATATAGGCCATATCTGTGTAATTTTGCAAATGACTTCGATAATAGTCGTGATGTGTAAGACTAACTGTATTTCCCTGCATCCTATCCTGCCCACCATTGTTTCTATTCTGTCTTTTGATCCTGTCCCTCCCCAAGAGTGTTGACTTCAAATTGCTCCCTCCTCCCATTGCCCTCCCTTCCATCATCCCCCCACCCCCTTGCTTATCTCCTTCTCCTCCACTTTCCTGTATTATAAGATAGGTTTTCATACCAAAATGAGTGTGCATTTTATTCCTTCCTTTAGTCAAATGTGATGAGGGTAAACTTCATGTTTTTTTCTCAGCTCTCCTCTTTTTCCCTCCACTAAAAAGTCTCCTGCTTGCCTCTTGAATGAGAGATAATTTACCCCATTCCATTTCACCCTCTCTTCTCCCACTACATTTCTCTCTCACCGTTTACCTTAATTTCTTTTAAAACATAGTCCCATCCTATTCAATTCACTCTGTGCTCTCTGTCTCTGTATGTGCACACATGTGTGTATGTGTGTGCACACGCACGTGTGTACATGTGTGTGTGTGTGTGTGTGGTGTGGTCCTACCCAGATACTGAAAAGTTTAAGAGTTACAAATATTGTCTTTCCATGTAGGAATGTAAGCAGTTCACCTTTGGTAAGTCCCTTATGACTTCCCTTTGCTGTTTACTTTTTCATGCTTCTTCTCATTCTTGTGTTTGAAAGTCAAATTTTCTTTTCAGCTCTGGTCTTTTCATCAAGAATGCTGCAAAGTCCTCTGTTTCATTGAAAGACCATTTTTTTCCCCTGAAGTATTATACTCAGTTTTGCTGGGTAGGTGATTCTTGGTTTGAGTCCTAGTTCCTTTGACTTCTGGAATATCCTATTCCATGCCCTTCGATCTCTTAATGTAGAAGCTGCTAGATCTTGTGTTATCTTGATTGTATTTCCACAATACTGGAATTGTTTCTTTCTAGCTGCTTGCAATATTTTCTCCTTGACCTGGGAGTTCTGGAATTTGGCCACAATATTCCTAGGAGTTTCTCTTTTTTGGATCTCTTTCAGGTGGTGATTGATGGATTCCTTCAATACTTATTTTGCCCTCTGGTTCTAGAATATCAGGGCAGTTTTCCTTGATAATTTCATGGAAGATGATGTCTAGGCTCTTTTTTTGATCATGGCTTTCAGGTAGTCCCATAATTTTTAAATTGTCTCTCCTGGCTCTATTTTCCAGGTCAGTTGTTTTACCCATGAGATATTTGATATTCTCTTCCATTTTTTCATTCTTTTGGTTTTGTTTTGTGATTTCTTGGTTTCTCAGAAAGTCATTAGCCTCCATCTGTTCCATTCTAATTTTGACAGAACTATTTTCTTCAGTGAGTTTTTGAACCTCTTTTTCCATTTGGCTAATTCTGCTTTTGAAAGCATTCTTCTCCTCATTGGCTTTTTGAACCTCTTTTGCCAATTGAGTGAGCCTATTTTTCAAGGTGTTATTTTCTTCAGCATTTTTTTGGGTCTCCTTTAGCAGGGTATTGACCCATTTTTCATGCTTTTCTTGTATCTCTCTCATTTCTCTTACCAGTTTTTCCTCCACCTGTCTAACTTGATTTTCAAAATCCTTTTTGAGCTCTTCCACGGCCTGAGCCCATTGGATATCTGTTTCGGATGTTTGGGGTACAGAGGCCTTGGCTTCTATGTCTTTCCCTGATGGTAAGCATTGTGCTTCCTCATCAGAAATGAAAGGCGGAAACATCTGTTCCCCAAGAAAGTAGCCTTCTATGGTCTTATTTTTCTTCCCTTTTCTGGGCATTTTCCCAGCCAGTTACTTGACTTCTGAGATTCCTCTCCACCCCTGCCTAGATCTGCCCAGCTAGTGCTTGGGGTCTGAGATTCAAATGCTGCTCCCCAGCCTCAGGGCTTTCAGCGGGCATGGCTGCTATTTAATGTGAGCTTAAGTTCTGGTGCTCAGGTGGGGGCAGGGCCACCTCCCAGGCTCGGTTCCCTCAGGGGGTTTATGCAGAGACCTTTGGTAATGGATCTGAGGGCCTGTCTGCTCCAGGAGTCCCGGGCCGCTGCTGCCTCTGCTGCTGCCTCCCAAGGGGGCCTGAGTTATGGAGACACCCCACTCCCCTCTCGGCCAGCCCAGAAGTCTCTCTCACTGACCTGTAGCACTTGTGAGTGGAGGGACCTTCACGGCCGCCGGAGGTTCTGTCCCTGAAGCCTGCTCGGATCTGCTCCTCTGGGGTCACGTGGCCAGGGCAAGGCAGGGGTGGGCTCTGCTGTCCGGTGCGTGACGGATCTTTGGTGGCAGTTTTTCAGGGCTCTCTGTAACGGAAATCTCCTCCACTGTGTTGCTGCGTGGCTTACACTGCTCCAGAATTTGTGGGGAGCTCTTTTTACAGGAAATTTATGGGCTACGGGTTTGGAGCTAGCATACATGAGTCTTTCTACTCCGCCATCTTGGCTCCTCCTCCCAGACACAGGTTTTGATGTGTGGAGTGGAATAGATGAGGGAACTCATGACTGATGTTTTAATATTCTCAGTGTATATGGTGCTTTTCCTCCCCTCTCCTTCAGCATGCACAGTCACAGTCACAATCACCATTCTGGCTGATGAACTCTGTATGCTGGCTTTTGTTAGTATATTAATCATATTATGATTGTTTGCTAAGCTATAAGAGTTGTTTTCTGATTGTTGGTCTCTTGGTCTCAGGTCTCCAGGCGACAAGATATGACCTCACTCAAGTGTGGAGGATGGAAAGCCCTTTTCTACAGTCAGTAAAATGGCAGTGGGGCCCTCTTCTACTAAGGTCTATGACTATCTTTACCTTTTCTGTGCCTTTCCTTTCTTTAGTTATTGACCTTGTGAACAGTGAAAGGTTGGAAGAAATCTCAGCATTGGCATCCCATATTGGCAAAGTGGCCTCAGTGGCGTTCCTTAGAGCTACAGTGGCTAATGGCTGGAGAAATCACCAGCATCAGACAGTTCAATTACTGCCAGGAGAGAAGCCACTTGAAAGAAAACTGAGGTCAACTATGTTATTGGACAATATCCAACTATAGAGGTAAACTGTGAAACGACTAATGAGCAGTGGCAAATTGTGCTATGCCTTAATGAGGCTGATCTAACAGCCTTCTAACAGACTGCAATAATAATAAAATAAGTCATTCAATTCTGTTCTAATAATCCTATAATACAGACTATGATTCTTTTACACTTATATTTCTTTGCCCTCATAAGTCTTTTACACTTATATTTCTCTTTGTGTGGATAAATAGTTTGTTCCATATATGATTTATGTTTATACATTGAGTACCTTTTTATTTCCTCCCTTTCTGGGAAACCCTTAGATTTTGACCTTTATTATTATTTTTATTATATAGTTAGCAAACTTCTCCTGTTTGAGCCAATAATGTAAGAACTGAGGATCCTACTTTCCTCTTGAGAAGACTGAGTTCCTCTGGCAACAGATGTGATACACAAATACATGATTGGGTTACAGAACAGAAACTACAGAGAACCCTCTGGCCAGTTGCTTCTAGCCACTGCTGTATTAGTAAATCAAGAAGCCAGATTATCAGCTGAGAGACGGATTTGAGGATGGCGCTGGGGCTTGAGCAGAGGGTATGGTGAAGAAGTAACGAACGTAGAATGAAAAGACTGCCATGCAGCTGGGAGGGCTCAATTAAGGTTGCTGTGGTTGCGTAGTCATTTTTCAGTCTGTCCAACTCTTCATGACCCCATTTGGAATTTTCTTGGCAAAGATATTGGAGTAGTTTACCATTTCCTTCTCCAGCTCATTATATAGATGAGGAAACTGAGGCAAACAGGGTTAAGTGATGTGTGTAGGGTCACACAGCTAGTAAATGTCTGAGACTGGATTTGAACTGACAAAGAGGAATCTTCCTGATTCCCAGACCACCTAGCTGCCCCCCAATTAAGATTAGGGAACATGAACTTGTAGAAGGTAAGAGGTAAGTGGTTTCATGACTTCCTTTATCAGAAGTCATCATTTTAGGAGGGGAAGTGCCAAAGTCAGTGGTTAGGGTTGGGGATGGGCAGGGTTTAACAAAAGGACAAGAGGACCAAGGACTCAAGAGTGGAAGCCAATACACAGATAAACTGGTGAACAATGTGATTGAGGCAATGAAGAGAGGAAAGTGAGTTTAAAGGAAGGCAGATGGTTGGAGAGAATGGAAATCATGGTTTAGGAGGAATGAGGCAAGAATTCAGGAGATTGTAATCAGAGAGAGGAATTTTACACTTCAAGATATTGGTGATATGACAGTTTAAGATGGCACAAAAGATTTATTTTTTTAAAAATATCAACCTTGAAACTCTAAAGGGTTTCTAAAGTTGAAACTTATAGTCAATGAATTGTGCATTATACATTATTGAGGTGTTCAAGGATTTATTATGGACCACATATAGTTAATCTGGGGTCCAGAAATTGTTTTTCTAAAATATTTTCCCAACTTTATTTCAAAATAAGTGGTTTCTTTTATAGTCTTATGTATTTTGTTTTATGTTTTTAAAAACATTCTCCTGCTAAGGGGTCCACAGCCTTCACTGGACTCCCAAAGAGGTCTAGGACACAAAGTTAAGAACCTTTGTTAGGGACCAGTGCCAAACCAACTTCTTGGTCACAGAGATCAGTTTGGTCAGTTTCCCATGGATTTTGCTGTTGACTGAACAAGTACATTATATATGGTCATCATAGACAGCACAGTGGGAAGGTTTAGCACATGTGTTTGTCTGCCACTACAAATGTCAAGGCTCAGGAGAGCCCCTTGGACCGTCTGTCAGAATCTCAAGAATTCCGTGGCTCTGTTTGAAAAACTGCTTGAATCCAACTCTGATGAGGATGCTCTTCAAGGCAAATCATCAACCCCTCTAGCTGTAAAACTGCGTGCATAGATTTACAAATGTCAAACTCACTGAGACATTTTTTAGACATTTTAGATTACTTAGATCCCAGGGTCTTAGCTTTCAACTTGGAAGGGATCTTAGAATTTGAAACTAAGATTTCTATTGGTACTTATTAATGTAGGCTTTCCCTCTAGCTTCTCAGATTGCAACCTGTCCATCTTGTGCAACTCTTATCTGTGTCCCTCAAAAGTTAACTCAGGGGATCCACCCAGAGTTCTTTGGGTGCTTTCCTCGAGTACTCTTGACATTGTACAGATGCCAGAGGAGCAGAGACATGTTTCATCAGCCATCCCTCATCCTTGCTAAGGAACAAGCCTAATATTATTTTCAGTTGTATATCATTCTGATGACATCTTTTCCATCACTTTTCCTGTATAATCCTTTATGATGGGTTGCTGTCTTACTCATACCCACCACATGCTCTTCCATTGCTCTTTGGGTGATGCTCAAATTTAAGTCTTTGGAAACCATGGTAGTCCATGCCATTCAATATCCCAAGATTCAGGAAGGAGATAAAAGTGACCAAAATCAATTTTGGAATCTAGATAGACTGGACCAGGGCTGGGGAACCTGCGGCCTTGAAGTCACATGTGGCCAGCTTTGAATTTGACTGAATTCAGTTGAAAGTTTGCACTGAAGGATCTAGAAGGCTGCAGGTTCCCCACCCCTGGATTAGACTAATTCAATATGGAATCTGGGTTTTAATCCAGCGATCATGAGCATTGCATTTAAGAAGTTGATTTTCAGCTTCTCAGCTACTTACCTACTGGGACTGTCCTGCCCCTGCCCATTAAGGAGTAGAAAGGATCTTGAGGGTTTAGTGATGATTAGTGTCAGGGACATTTAACAAAGGCAATCCAGGGACCTGAGGGAGGGCATGGTGGGGGTACAGTGTGGTTGGAGGGGATCAAAGAGAGCTGCCAGAAGCCAGATCAAAGGCAGGAATCCACAAGGAAACAGACCGAGGAAAAAGGGTTGGCTTTGGGGAGTCACCAAGGGTGGGGGCAGTTCACCAAACTGCTAGGAAAACAAGAGAGACATGGAAAAGGACTCTGTGCTTCACACAGAGAACCAGCTGCAGGCAGTGTGGCAGTTGGTCTTTCCACGACTCCCCCTTTCAAGACTTCACATGTGTGTGAAGGGGTGCCACCAGCTATCACATTAATACTTCTAAGTAGTTCTGCTTATAATAGTGGACATCCCAGAACAAGACCATGAACATTATTGGGAACAGATATACGGCTCCAAATTATCCTGGACATACTTACCTTAACAATATGGAAGGGCAAGTTTCCTTTACCTTGTCTGTGTCATGGCCCTCTTTGGCAGTCTAGTGGCACTTATGGACCCCTTCTTAGAATAAGGCCTTTAAATGCATAAAATAAAACACACAGGATTACAAAGGAAACCAATTTTACTGAAATACATAATTTATCAAGATATTAAAAAAAAATGTTTGTAGACCCCCAGGTTAAGACTCCTATGTGTAGGGTCTCCAAATACTACAGAGTTCTTCTTCTGGCTGTGGGGTGGGAGCATGGGAATCAGTATTAGGACACTAGAGACTGGAAATACAAAGCCCCTCCCTCCCTTTCCTGCTTTCTGGGCAATCTGGTCCCAGCCAGTGTTTCTACTTGCCTGTCACTGCCCTTTATACAAACTCTTCATTCTAGTTTGACTAGTCTACTTACTATCCCCTGAACACGTACCCCATGTACATCCTTGCTCTGTGGGCAATGACTGCGGGCAATGATGGAGGGCTGGGCAGAGCCTGAGGCATGGAGCCAAGTCAACAGTTCAAGGTCAGGGTTACTGCTGTAGGGGAGAGTCAAGCAAAGAATCACTGTCATTCAGGGGTCAGGGACTAGGAAATGCTCATTAACTAGAAGTGACTTTAACTTTAGAAGGCCCAAGCCCTTCCCTGCCTCTGAAATTTTAAAAACACATTTAAAAAAGTTGGAATTAAAAAAAAAATTTAAATTTTAAAAAGAATTAAAAAATAATTTTTTAAAAATGGATACCACGCTATAGTGGTATCTACTTTGCAAAGATATATAAACACTGGTAACATACAGTGTTTCATATTAAATGACCCCAGTATGCTAACAGTCAAAAAAATTACATTTCTGGAGGGATGAGGAAGACTGTGACTGGGCAGAGACAGATTCAGGAGAGACTAAATTCTTACGCTAACTTGCCTTGAAAACACTAATCCTTTATGTTAGATACATGAGTAGTCAATGCCAGAATAATGTTTCCATTCTAACCTATGGTTTAGAAGTACATGTGTTTTGGGAGTCCTTTCTCCACTTACTTTTGAAAGAAAAACTCCTGACTCTGGGATGTTAGGGATGAGGATGGAGAGAGTTGGAAGAGAAGACAGAATCAACATTAAAGTGCAAATTTCTATTTTCTGCTTGGGTTTTTTGAAAGGAGTTGGGTGTGGTTCAGTTAACTAATAGAATCTTTTTGGAGAACAATCTGGTAGAAAAGTTGGCAATATATCCTGTTATAAAAAAACAACAACAAAAAACTCTTAACCAAACAAAAGAGCTATCTATTAAAAGCAATATTTGGAATTGCAACCAACAAACAAAATTAGAAATAACCTTCATGTTCAACCTGAGTAACAACTAGGGTGTGTCAGTTGGGGCTTTTCCCTGGGGCACTAAATTTAGAGGGTGCTGATAGTGATAGGAGTTTCCTACCCCATTCTGTTGCTTTCCTTTTCTCCTATACAACTTGGTCTTGCAAGCAGCAGCCTCATACAAGTGTCCCAGGCTCTATCTCCACATTGAGGAGCAGTGTCTTGACCCCCCACCTCCAAATAAACGAATGCTTTGTGCTGCTTGCTTCATTATGTGGATTGTGCTGCTTGCCCTGCCCACAAAAATTTCCTGTTACAGCCTTTAGCTCATGAAGTTGCCAACTGTGGGAGAAAATTACATAAGGTATAGGTAGGTATTGGCTTATGTCAAGTATCTCCCCAAAGGCAGCAGGGAGGAGAAGAGAAAGGTCTATCGTCATACTACCATGAGCATATCTGATCTCATCTGATCTCAGAAACCAAGTAGGGTTGGGCCTGCTTAATCTTTGGATAGGAGCCCAGTGCCCTAGGTCTGTGCTTTGTCAGAAAGGTGGCAGAGAGAAGAGAGGGCTGGACTTGGAGTGAGGAAGACCTGAACTCAAATCCTTCTTCAGATACTTAGCTGTCTGGCCCTGGGCAAATCACATAACCTTTCTGTGTCTTTTTCCTCATATGTTAAATGAGGGTGTTGGACTCAAAAGACCTTTCAGTTCTAAATCTATGATCTTCTGAGGTACTTGGTGCACAGTATGAATCAGGTATGGGACAGGTATTTATTTCCTACACACAAAGGAAATACTAAATATGGAACACTCAGAAGTGCATGTTTGACACAAAAAATTAAACAAAACAGTTTTTATCATACTTCATCTAGAGGTTAGCATTTATAACCATCAGAATATAAAGTTGCTTACAGGATTGTTGACTAGGCATTTTATATTTTATTTCAGTTTCATATTGACTCCCTCAAAGTCCATGCATGGTTTACAGTCCATCAATCTAGGGGCTGGACTTTCCCTATTGGTGGCATCTTTGTCAGTTCAGGAACTTCCTCCTTGCAATCAGTTCTATGTATTGGACTCAGGAACTCACAAGGTCATTGGACATGTAGATCTGGAGAACAGTGTATGATTATCTACTAAGTTAAGGAAACACAAAACAAATATGGTAGCCAAGGGCCCAAAACAATATCACCCAGTTTAATCCTATTGTAGATGCCAAGTGGGAGTAGCAATAAGTCCTTCACATTTCATCAGAAATATCCCAGGCAACTTACTGTGTTTTTATAGACCCATTCCACCCATGGTCACTAGAAACGTTCTCCAATCAAACCCCTAATAGACATGATTTATGTTTCCTTTCTATCAACGCTCTGTCTGGGTTTCAGTTTCTATAGATTGAAGAAATTGAACTAGATCTTCTACTCCTAAGAAAACGCCAGGAGACCTGGATTTCTGTGGGACAGAAGCTGCCCTTAGAAGAACTGCTTGTCTCTATTACTCATTTCTAAGCTTTAATGATATTAATGACTGAATTAATTAAGCAATGAATCCCTCTTCTCTTCCTGGCATCTTTCCTGCTTTAGTACCCAAACTAAAGTGAAGGCAGCTTGTGGAGTCCTATTCAGTGCAGAAAGGGGATGACTTCCATAGTCTCCACAAGGCAGAGGGTATCCTAAAGGCTCCAGACAGTAAGGAGGAGGGTGGACAAGACCTGGTAGACATCTCCTTTTGAATGAGTATTTTTATAAAGCACCTATTTAGTCCACAAGAGCTGAGTCTATAGTAAAAATGTAGTAGCTTGTCCCTTTACCACCATGACCCAACTGCCCTAACATAATCCAGTTTCTGAAAGTTGTAGCCTGATAGAGATCTCTAGTAGCCCATTATCCTACATGACTGAGGGACCACTCAAGGACGAACCAAAGCATGAGACTCTCAAAGTGTAGCTTGAATGGGACTTTGATCCTATATCCAGAGAATTCTGGGCTCTATCATCTTGGAAGTTCTGCCCTGAAGGAGACCTGGATTTGGGGTTGGAGGTGGTTGGGTAGCCAAAGTCTGACAAAGGAGAACCTGAAGAGCATTAGAAGCCAGTGTCAAGGAGAAACACAAAGCAGGGAAGACCAATCACCAGACAGGGAATAATTCAGGGGGCTCCAGAGAGCAGGAAATAGGAAACAAGTTGGAACTTCAGACACTGGGGAGGCACAACAGTTTCAGGATGTGAACCTGGACATCCAAGGTGATGCTCACTCATATAGTCAGTCTCTAGGCAGCTAGGTGGCATAGTGCATAGAGAGCTGGGCTTAGGGTCAGAGAGATCTGAGTTCAAATCCAGCTTCTGATACTTCTGAGCTCTGTGACCATGGGCAAGTCACTTAAATTTGTTTGCTCCTTCCTCACTGTAAAACGAGGACAATTAGAATCTATCTTACAAAGTTATTGTGAGGATAAAATAAGGTAATAAGATAATAATGAGAAGTACTTAACACAGTGCCTGGCATAAGCATTGGCCCCTCAGAACCTGCACAGACCATTTACAGCACCTGCTTTGCAATGAGCCCCAAACACCAGCCATCCTATGCATCATGTAAGTCATGGTCATGTTTCATAGATTCATAGATTGCTAGAGCTGGAATAGATGTTGGTCCTCCCTTAGTCTAATCCCTTCATTTTACAGATGGGGAAACCAAGGCACCAAATGCTTAAGGGACTTACCTAAGGGCACCAAGTAAGTATATACTATAGGCAGTGCTAGAACTAAAGAGACAGTGCAGCATGGGGCTGGTCCTTTGGTCAAGAGATTTGCTTTGAAACGTGTCTGACATTTATTGATTGTGACCATGAGTAAATCGCTTAATCTCTCAAAGTACTCATTTGGCATCAATAAAATGACTATGATAATACCATGACTATTGACCTCAAGATATTATTTGGGGGAGACTAAAGGCACTAAAGAAATGCAAGTCATCATTTGAACCCAGGTCTCCTGACATTTAGCTCACTACTTTTTATATTTATCCCCAAAGTCAAGGAAATATGATGACAAGATTCCTGCCTGGGGTAGGATTGTTATAATGGAAAGAGCAAGAAGTTTGGCATTTCAGGGTCTGGATTTCAACCTCCACTCTGTTCTTTGCTAGCTCAGAGTCTCAGTCTCCTTATCTGTATAAAATAGAGATAATAACGTTTACATTTCCTACCTCTCAGGGTTGTTGTGAGTAATGGTGTCAAACTCAAATAGAAACTGGGAATCCCTCCCTAAAGGTTGCATATTGATTTAGAAAATCACAGATTAACATTACCAGTGCTCTATTGTATTTTTATCTATTTTGTCAAATGTTCACCAATCACATTTTAATATGATTCAGGAGCACTTGCCCCATGTTTGACACCTCTGGTTGTGAGAAATTGCACCTTCAGAACTGTTATCTCTATGTTGGGTTTTCCCATTGGATGATGAAGTTCCTCAAAAGTGTTACTTCTTGTTTCTATCAATAAGGACCAAATGGGAGGGAGAACAATACTCCAAAGTGGAGAGTCCTGAAGTTGGGTTGGTGGGAAGAGATTATCCATATTGGTAAGTCAAACCCAGGTAGAGAAAAAGGAAAAAGAAAAAGGTCATTAAATCCCACTCAAATGCAGTTGAAGCTCTGTAAGGACCTTGGGAAGAACAAACTTGTTACATTCAGGAAAGGAGTTTAGGGAAAGCTTGGACTAGAAAAACTCTGAAGTTCCTACTCTCAATGGGTATGTGTGCGGTAATAGAAAATGTGATGAGCATCGTCAAAGTGCTTTAAAGGTATGAAGACCTTATTGGTCTCCTGTCCTCAAATCCCTTCTCCTCCCAGCCCATCCTCAGTTGCCAAAGTGATCTTCTTAAAGTACAGGTCCAACCATGTCACTCCCCTACTCAAGAAGCTCCAGTGGCTCCCTACTCTCTCTAACAGTAATAACATCTAGCTTTTATTTTAGATTTGCAAAATTCTCTACATGTGTTATCTCAAATGATCTTCAAAACAATCCTCAGAGGTGGGTTTCTGTTACGCCCCCTTTTTACAGGTGAGGAAACTGAGTCTGAAGGAAGTTAAGCGACTTTCCCAGAGTCACAGAGGGTATTTGAATTCCTGTCTTCCAGTTCAGCTCTTTATTCATAGTATCAACTAGCTACTCTAGGACAATATGTAAATGTATCTGTTGACTTCTAAAGCTCTTTGGAATCTTGCTTTCCAGCCTCATTATATGTTAACCTTCTTCCTGCATGCTTTGGTTTGGTAAAACTGCTCTTCTTGCTTGATACTCCATCTTTAATCTCCTAATGCCTTTACATTGGCTGTGGAGGCACCTCCTCCTCCTCCTTGCGGTCATGGAATCTCCTTACTTCTTTCAAGACACAGATCGTTGGTGCAGCTAGATAGAGCTCTGGGCCTGGAGTCAGGAACACCTGAGTTCAAATTTTGCTGCTGACACTTACTAGCTGTGTGAGTCTGATGAAATCACTTAATTTATGCCTGCCTCAGTTTCCTCAACTGTAAAATGGGGATCACAATAAGCACTTACCTCCATACTGCTGCAAAGATCAAATGAAATTATTATAAAGTGCTTAGCATAGTGCTTGGGCCAGCTATATAAATGTTAGCTATTATAAATCCACCACATGAAGTTTTCCTTCATTCTGCCTAACTGCTAATTCCCTCTCTCCCTAATCTAACTTGCATATTATTTTGCATTTATTCTATATTGTATCCCCATTATCTAATCAAGTGCTCCGTACAAAGTAGTCATTTAATAAACACTTGGACATTTATTTACATACTTATATGCAAATATACATATTCATGGACACACATATATGTTTTCATCCTTACCCAATTAATGTAATTGTAGAAGGTCTAGTTGGTTCTACTGAATCAAAGTGTCAGTTAAATGTGAATATGTCTTTAATCAGTTTGAGAAGGATAAAGACTTTGATCACTGGATGAAGACAGATGAGGATGCAAAGGGAATATTTTGTGATTGACTGAAAAACATCAGAAATACTTTTGGCCCTATGTATGAAACAGCAAGCCATTTCAGAATCACACAGTGCAGAGGCAGAGCAGTCGAATGGTGGGAGAGCTCCAGAGGAGCCACTTGAGAAAGAAAGAATTTCTCCTTCTCCATCCCTCCTTCCCCAAACTGTCCCTGGGGGACAGGGATTGAGTGTCTGAGAGATCTAGAGTTCTGGTAGCCTTCTGAATGTCAGTGAGCAATGACAGAGGAAGATATTGCAGACAGATTGGAAAAACAATTGCCTGAGTATGGGGACATCTTTGGGCCTCATGACCATTTATAACAGACAGAAGTGGTGACTCTACAAAGGCATTGACTCTTGGAACCCAACAAAGAGCTCCTTCTAAGACAGAACTTCATGAAGACTCTACAGTTGGACAAAAGGATGGTTATCCCCTTTGTCACATGAGTTCTCTCTTTGTGTGCCTCACTACCATTTTATCATATGTTTGAGCTCATTCTCCTAAGGACCTTGGGTGTGCAAGGGGAGAGTGAACTCCCAGTTTAGGGGAAATTTTTTTTAATGACTGTTCTTACTATATCACCTAAGTAAATACATCTTGCTAGAAGCTAATTGAATCTACTGACTGATAATCTTTAGGAAACACACCAGTAGGAACCCATGTATAACAGTATTGGAAACCTGTGGGGGAAAGGGAAGTAGAGCATGTCTTCTCCTGTCTCCCACATGGATACCTCTAGGTAATCTAGGCATGTGCAAAGCCCCGTTACATGTATATCTGGGACAGATTGATGGACAGAGAACTGGTCCCAGAATCGAAAAGGAGATTGAAAACTGTCCAAATTGCCTGGAGTGGGGGGGAAATTACAAAGCATTTTTATTGACTCCAAAGCTCCCATAAAAGCAAAGACCCATCATCATATCAACACACATATTTTCCTGATGTTACTGTGTGGCAGTGGGACCTATAAAACCATTGTCTCAAAAGAGGGAAATACATGGTGGGTTTTAGCATCCTGAAACACATGAGAAATTCTGAAGAAAAGGTGCAAAGAACATCATTAAGGAATTATGTAACCAAAGGAGAACATGGCCTGAGTGTGTCACTAGAGTGAAGGAGGACAGGCAGATGGCCACCTTAGGTGGACCCCTGGGGGGAAATTTTTGGGAAGAAATAGATGAGAGTCACACAGCAAGGGCAGGCATGGATGGATTGCAATCTGCACTGCTGGAGGAAAGTCCTGATGAGATCACAGATCCATTGGAGGAAATTTCATATACTAATTTGTATATATCTTCTCTCCTAATGGAATGAAAGCACTCCAAGGGAAAAGACTTCCAATTTTATCGCCCACAGCCTCATGCATAATAGGTATTTAATAAATACTTATTGATGAAGATTCCAAGTTCTTTGGTTCATAGATTGGGTTTTTGGAACTCCCCTAGTATCTAGTAAACAGTAGCAAAAAACTAGCTTCATTGCTAGTAAACAATCAATATAAATATTTGCTGATCATTAGTCATATCAATCATTTACACTTCAGTATAAATTTGCTGTCTATGAAGTCAGTGTGCTACCTCTCCCAGAGATACTTGCATTTTAAACTGTCTCTGTGTGTGCAATAAAAGGTTTTGTCCACCCCTTTAAAGGAATTTGAAGCATCTAGAAGAAGGTGGATGCAGAAGATGGAAGCAGCCCAGCATATGCTCAGTAACAACTTAGGCTGGGTCAGATCTGCTAACATTTCAACTTGGGGCTCCATGAAGTCTAGTTTTCAGAAAGACCTGGCCTAGTTCAGCAGTGAAAACACAGGAAGGTGTGTCCTTGAGCTACGGAATCCATCCTTCTTGGGTATGTGTGACTGGGACTGAGGCCAGACACTCCTTGCCACAATGGATCAGGCAGCTTCCTGAGACAGGCGTACAGTTCCCTTATCTCATCGGTCCTGAGAACCTGAGAGGTATTTTTATCTCCATCTCACATTGGGGCAAACAGAGGGTTAGGGGGTTAACCCAAGGCTGGAGGGGCAAAAGTTGTGGGGAGGGGGGAGCAGGGCCCTTCCTCTGCCTCCCAGCCTAGCACTCTCAGCCATATAACGTATGACCTGTCTCTGGATTAGGCATAATTATAAATGGACTTCATTCTAACAGGTGAACTGGGGAAGGAGCAGCAGTGGAGGTCTAACTCCCAGGTTCTCCTGTTAAAAACCCTTTAAAATTCAGAATAGGTTAAAAATCCCTTTGGAATTATGAAGTTGATTTTCTTGGGTAGCTATTATAACCGCATAGGTATAACATAATTATGTACACATAATATAGCTATATATATGTATATATAATATGTATATATTATGTGGAATGTCAGGGTTGGAAGGGACCTTAGTGATCATCTATGTAGTTCAAACCTGACTCTATACTGACCCCTCCTTATGCATGTGCAAACTGAGGCCCCAGAGCGGGAAGGAAAGCAATGATTCCCTTTGATCTCCTACGCTACTTTCCTAGTTGTTTGTTCCTCTCCTCATTTGCTTCTCCTTTCTCCTTTCTTTTCCTTCCTTCCTTCCTTCCTTCCTTCCTTCCTTCCTTCCTTCCTTCCTTCCTTCCTTCCTTCCTTCCTTTCTTCTTTCCTCTCTTCCTTTTTTCCTCTCTCTCTTTCTCTTTTCTTTCTTTCTTTCTTTGTTTTTTCTTTCTTTCTTTTCTCCCGAGGCAGATGGGCTTTCACAAATAATGAAGAGCTATATCTTCCAGCCAGTCCTAAGGCAATGAAACAGAAAATGGGGAGAGTTGGGTTCTTACCTGTCTTGACTCCCTGGTCCTAAACCCCAAATAAACATGCTCACAAATTCATTCATTCATTCATGGCATTCATTAACCAATAGTAGGTCCAGTCAATAAACATTTAAACACCTACTAGTGCCTATACTGTGCTAAGCTCTGGGGATACAAAGAAAGGCAAAAGACAGTCCCTGATCTTCAGGAATTTTGTGTATGCAAGTAGATAAGTTATCATTTCTTTGGGTGGTATATAGTATTATACATACATGTGCAAACATATGTGTTTGAATGTTTCTTTATGAGATAGTAGATAGAGTGTTCACCTTGGACTCAGGAAGACCCAGTTATTTGCATTTTAAGCTTTATATAACCTGCCTCTGATGAAGACTGGGCAAATGACCATGGTCAAACCACTCAATCTCTCAGTGACCCAAGCAGCTTTTTAGCCCTCTAGACAGAGACAAGGTGCTGATCTGCCTTAGTGGAAGGAGTTTCCACACTAGGAGATCCCAACACAGATGCGGCTCTCCTCCTCTACATACTTTGTACGTACATGTATGTGCATGCATGTGCATAAAATATATGTGTATATGTATGTATATTTAATATACACATGCATTTACACATATGTGTGTATATAATGGTTAATATAATGGTTAAGAGGCTGGTTAGTATAAGTAATACAATTACAGGATTTGGTTTATTGGTGACCTAGGTTAGTCCTTGTCCTTTACCAGCTTGAGAGCATGGACAAGTCAATAATCTGAGTTTCAGGAAACTCTCTAAACCTATGTACATGGTACAAAAGCATTGCAATATATGGGAATGTGAACTCCTGGCCATGTCTGATGATGTCTGATGAAGACCACATTCTGGCTTTTGATCAATGAGGGAGGAGGAACATTGTAAAGCTGATGGGGCATTCTGTTATCTCTGTAAGGAGTGGGATTTGGGTGCCAGGTACACTGGCCCACGGGAGCCCACTTCTTAGAAATCTACTCTGACTGGTGCTGACCCACATGGCTGTTGGGGAACCCGCTTCTGGGCATGTATAATGGAGAGTCTTGCCTTTCACTTCAGACCATGCGTGGGATTTCTGTGACTATTTCCTTGCTGTTTACTTTATGGGGAAGAAAAGTCTTCTAATGGTTTGCTAGTCAAGAACACACACAGGACAGATTTGGTTCATTTTCTTGGTAACGATTGAGGAAAGACCTGCTGAAAGCTTTGGTGTAGTGAGAGGGGCCTTGGGCTTTTGCCTTCCCACCAAGGCGCCTTCATGGTCTTTCAGACACAGTGCTGTTGGCTTTCTATTTCCGGTCTGTTTCACTCTTTCCTGCTCTTGGGTGAATGGGGAAAGAGGCAGAACAGGTCGAACTGTGGCTTTTGGCTTTTCTGACCTTCCAAAGCTCACAGGCTCTTAGCACAGCCTAGCCTGTTCCATGTCTGATGGTTTTTGTCCGTGGAAGCCTTCTATGAACCATCACCTTCCTCCCCATCCCCAACCCCCAAATAATTTTTCCATGACTTACTCTTGGAATATTCTCCTTCCTGACGTCTTCTCAAAAACCCTAGTTCACTTCAAGGCTTAGCCCAAGTGCCCTCTCCTATAGGAGGGCCTTCCTTAGTTGGTAGGGCTCTCTCCCGCCTGAAATTAATCTGTATGAATTTGATATTTAATTGTTTGTGTACATGTTATATATTCCCTTTATTTCCTTTTCTCCATGTCAGCTTCTTGAGGCAAGAACAATTTTGTTTCTGTCTTAATTGCCCAGTATAATGCCTGGCATTGCTTGCTATTCAGTCATTTTTGTTACATATGACTCTTTGTAAGCCCATTTGGGGTTTTCTTGGCAAAGATATTGGCATGAAAGCCAAAAATGAACTTCTGCTGGTCAAGTAGAAATCTGGGGAATTGTTTGGATGGAATAAGGGTGTATGAAATAGAATAAAGTGAGATAAACCTGAAAAGGGTGGATAGGGCAATCCTCTCAAAGGACTTTGTCACCATGACTCAGCTTCCCTCTCATCCACAAACTTTTCTCAGTGCCTGGCTCCTTCTTACCCTGTGATATGCTTCTGCCATGCCACCGCCTTCTCCCATTCATGAGTTCCTTCTGAGGCCTTTGGGACAGATCCAGACCAGCCATACTTCCTCCTTGTCCTGGTTATACTTCTTACTCTAAGGATTTTGCCACCATGCCCTCCCCAGGTGCCCCTTACCCTCTTTTATGCATTGTTTCCCCCCATTAGAATATAAGGTCCTTGAGGTCAGGGACTATCTTTCTTTCTTACTTCTAGTTGTATCTCCAGCAAAATAGCACAGTGTACCACACATAGTAAGTACTTAATAAATCCTTGTTGCCTTTTACAAGGTACTCACATGGGGCTTCTATGGAGGGTTTTGAATGACAAGGAAGGAATATCTCATGAAAATTCCAAACTGCAATATATACTGCCTGGGATAGGCAAGCATAGGGAGGGAGCTAAAGTGAGGGTGCCTGGGCCCCCAGGCAGCAGCATGAGCAGATCTGGTGGGAGCGGTGGTTGGAACAGGGCACAGGACACCAAAGGGTGGCTTGGGAGGTGCAGGGACAATCAGTCAATCAGCATTTATTAAATGTCTACTATGTGCTAAGTCCTGAAGCTACAAAAAGATCTCTACCCTTAAAGAGTTTATAATCTAATGGGGTGACCAACTCCACCTACTTCTCTCGAGTGCAAAACTTTGACCATCAAGAAAATCTCCCCTTTTCTCAGACCTGTTTGGGACTGCACACGTGGGCAGGTAACCAGGACCTTCTTTTTCTGTAAAGATTTGCAGCTGAGTTAAAGCAATTTGTTCTACCACTTTTGATGAGTAACTCAGTCACACCTCACATTATATAGCATATGACCTGGTAATCAAAAGCCCTGGATTTTAGCTCTGGCATTGACTGTGACTTTGTGCACTTCAGAATGAAGTTAGACTAGGAGATTTCCCAGGACACTCCCAAGTCTTTTCGCAGACAATTTTCTCAATATGTGAATGGAACACATGCGACATCTTGTGGTGTGCATGGGCAATGGAATTATTCTAAAAGATACAACTAAGTGACTTGGAATCAGAAAGATTCATCTTCACAAGTTCAAATCTGGCCTCAGACTCTTACTAGCTGCGTGACCCTGGGCAAGTCACTTAACCCTGTTTGCCTCTGTTCCTCATCGGTCAAATAAGCTGGAGAAGGAAATGACAAACCACTTTAGTATCTTTACCAAGAAAACCCTAAAATGGGAGTCTCAAAGAGACTGGTTGGACATGACTGAACTGATGCAATGTCATTTCAAGCAAATGATGCTTGTCTCAAGCAAGAACATCAAAGAATCACAGAACCACAGATTTGGAACTGGAAAGACCTCAGATGCTGTCTAGTCTGCTTTGAACAATGATGACTCATTTATATAGTTCTTTGCATCCATAAAACAAAACCCTTGGCATGTATTGTCATATCTGATCCTTACAATAAGCCTATGAGGTAAGTAGCTCAAATATAGACTAGTGTTGCCATGAAGATGCACCGAGCGTCTATCGGCTCTCAATGTGTTGGAACTGTAATGGTTGGGAAGATGCCTCAAAGAGAAGAATGTGGAGATCCTAGGGATAGACACAAACCATCACAGGATAAAGGCATGGAGGGAAACTCATTGCATTTTCTAGGGGATTTTTCATTCACCTCAAGTTATTAATCTCTTTCTGTTTATGCTCTCTCCTGTAAATCAACCTACAGCTGATATAATAGATATGACTTTTATTATATTATGTATTACATTACATAATATTATTCTATTATATATAAACATAATAAATATGATTTTTTATTCAGTTATTTTTTCAGTTGTGTTTGACCCTTCATGACTCCATTTGGGATTTTCTTGGCAAAAAATACTGGAGTGGTTTTCCATTTTCTTCTCCAGTTCATTTTACAGATTAGGAAACTGAGGCAAACAGGGTTAAATGACTTGTCCAGGGTCACACAGCTAGTTAATGTCTGAGGCTGAATTTGAACTCATCAAGATGAGTCCTCCTGACTTTAGGTCAGATGCCCTCTCCACCAAGCCATCTTTAACAAATATTGCTGGGGAAAGACTAAGAAGGCTGATGATCATCTGAGGAGAAAGCGTTACTCTGCTGCCTCCCCTCTAGAGTGGTTGAATATATTTTTTACCTCTCCCAATCTGATCAGTTTCTCTAACATCTGTGTACAATGCAAGTATTGATTATGTAGCAAGAGTTCATGGCTACTAATTTGTTTTATATAAAGGTAATAGACAATCTAACAAGAGGGGAAAAAGCAAAAGGGTAAAGTGGTATAATTTGTTGGTTATAGAATAGTCAAAGCCAGGAGCTTCTGAAGAAAAGGGATTTTCTGCTTAGATTCCTTCTCCTTTTGGGGAAGAAGGGAAATGTTACTCATTTAGAAGAGCAGTATTTTTCCCCAATTCAGAGATAGGAGAGAAGGGTAATGTTGAAGTTCTCTTGGGTCATCCCACCAGATCATTGTTTGTAGCAAAGACCCTCATCAGCCCGAGTAGCTGCCATCTGGAAATTAATCATTGGCTCTCTAAAGAGAAGATAGGTGGGGTGGCAAGGAACAGTTGGACATTCAACACTGTTCACATGGTATTTCACAGGTGGTGCGTAGGGTCTGGAGTCAGGAACACCTGAGTTCAAATTCCACTTCAAAAACTTCCTAGTTACATGACCCTGAGCAAGACACTTAACCTGTTTTCTCAACTGCAAAATGGGGATCATAGTAATGCTTACCTCACAGGGCTGTCCTGAGAATCAAATGAGATAATATTTGTAGGATTCTTAGCACAATGCCTAATGCTTAATGTAGTAGGTGCTTAATAAATGCTTAGGTGGCACAACGGATAGAGCACTGAGCACTGGACAGAGACTTCATGAGTTCAAATCTGGCCTCAGACACTTAGTAGCTGTGTGACTCTGGGCAAGTCACTTGATGACTTTGCCTCAGTTTCCTCATCTGTAAGATGAGCTGGAGAAGGAAATGGCAAATCACTCCAGTATCTTTGCCGAGAAAATCCCAAATAGGGTTCCATCTCATGAACAGTTGGAAATGACTGAACAGCAAAGTGGTTTGGACCGTTTAGATGGTCAGGGGTGGAAAAAATTATTGTGTGTACTTTTTCTCCCTTCATTGACAACTGGGTGCTCCTGAACTAAATGAGAGAAAATATTATTTCTATTGCTCTCTTACAGTCTTTTCAAAGTGGGTCAAACTTCTGTTTGTGCCTTTTCCTTAGGAGTTAAAGAGCAACAACTTTTGGTGGTCTGTTAAAGAAGGACAGGTGCTCCCCTCCTCATTGTTTCTCCATCTATGCAAGGGTGGGGGTGATTAGATTTTTCCCAGTGTGAAGTGAAATGGGCCAGAATGGTGGGCATCACAAGGATGGGCCAGAATGGTGGGCATCACAAGGATTCCAAGGATATTCCAAGGCTAGGGCCAGAGGAGATCATCCTCTCCCCTCTTGTAGCAACACAACAGGTTAATCTTTTTGCTTCATGTTCAACCAAACCATCAATTCTTACAGACATGGAGTCTGAATAATTCTCAAACATATTACATGCAGGCAATGAAAACAGACATACTCACATTTTGTGAAACTATCATTTAACTTTTCAACTGGAATTCATTCTTACAGATAGCACTAGATCTGGAATATGAGTCTCTGGTTTCAAATGATTTGGAATGCTTTGATAATATGTAACTGCTGAGTTACCTATCCATATGACCTTCTGCAAGTCATCGACCCACTATGTACTTCCTTTTCTTATCTGTAAAATGAGGTAGATGGATTAGATTCCTAAATTTTCTTATAACTCTTATTTCTATAATTCTGTGAAGGGTCCATCTGTCTCACAGGTCTACATACCAACCACCCTATCAAACCCTGCCCACGTCCTCTCTCCTGGAGCAGTGCAATAGATTAGCAGTCCTGAAGGTGGTGCTATATCTTTAGCTCTATCCAATGTCCTGTTAGCTTCTCCCGGCACAGAGAGCAACCAGAGGCTCCCAGTTAAGAGGATTCTACTGCTGGAAAGGATTTTAGAGATTAGGGCCAATGTCAGGAATACTCATCCTTTATTCCCAGTCTTTCCTTCACTGCCTGTCACATATCTGCATGGGGTTGTTGTGAGAATCAAATGAGTTAATATTTGTAAAGTGCTTTGCAAATCACAAAGTGTGATATCAGTATTTTCTTCCTCTCCTCTCCTCTCCTCTCCTCTCCCTCTCCTCTCCTCTCCTCTCCTCTCCTCTCCTCTCCTCTCCTCTCCTCTCCTCTCCTCTCCTCTCCTCTCCCCTTCTCCCTCCCTTTCCTTTCCTTTCCTTTCCTTTCCTTTCCTTTCCTTTCCTTTCCTTTCCTTTCCTTTCCTTTCCTTTCCTTTCCTTTCCTTTTCCTTTCCTTCCTCCTTTCTTTTCTTTCTTTCTTTTCCTTGCTTCTTTCTTCCCTACCTTTTTCTCTTTCTTTCTCTTTCCTCTCTCCTTTTCTTCCCTGAAATTTAAAAGTGCTCACCAAAAGCTGTTTATTAAGAGAAAAGAGATTTCCCCCAGAGAAGTAAGACCAGTGTGGCTCTGATTGCTGGCAGAAGTCTGTCCGGTGATTAGATATAAATAAGGAAGGAAAAGTACACAGAAGAGAAATGCTTGCGATGTTAGCATGAAATGAAACTTTGTGAAGTTCATAGGTCTGCCAGCACTGCTGACATCTTCTTCCTCATCATAGTACTATTTATTATTTCTATAACACTTTCAACTTTGCAAAGAATCTTTGCATACATTATTTCATCTGATCCTCACAAAAATCCTGAGAAGTGGTATCATTCGAGTTTTATTTTTGAAAAGGACCAATGGTGCCATGGGGTGATGTCAAGAGGTGGTACTACAAGTATGGTTATCACAATAAATGAGGAAAATGAGGCACGGAGATTAAGTGACATCACACAGCTCATGGGTGTCCATGGCAGGATTCAAACCTATGTCTTCCTGACTCCAAGTCTAGCCCTCTATATACTCATCATCATTGTCATTATCTTTGTATAAGTGACATCACGGTTGTCATCACCATCAGTAGGAAAAATTAGAACTAGACTAGACTATTTTTCTCTCTGTGTGACTTTGAGCAGGTAACTGCTTCTCTCGGTCTCAATTTCCTCATCTGTAGAATAGTCTTTAAAATCTCTTTAGCTCTCAAATTTTGTGTTTCTGTGACCTCTTAGAGTGGCCAACCCCTTGGGACACTCAGAGCACTTTCTCTTACACTGTACTTTCAAATCACACCCTGTATTCTGGTTGTTAGTGACATATTTATCTTTTCTCCCTTATTAGACTCTAAATTCAGAGAACACAGAGATTACCACATAAGCAATAGTTCACATTTAGAAGACAAGTTATAGTTACAAAATACCTTATATAAATATGATCCTTCCATCAGTCCTGTGAAAAAAGATAGGGCAAGTCTAATTATCTCCATTTTACAGGTGAAGAAAGTGAAGTTTGAGATTAGGTGACCTGGGCAACTCAAACTCACATCTCATTGCTGGATTCAACCTCAAATCCCTCTGCAAGTCCAGAATTCTGTCTGTTACACAAGGTTACTTGGATTCTTTGCTGCCTTAGTAGAGACATCAAGGTATAGTGGCTGAAGCGTTGAATGGGATTCAGGAAGACCAGGGTTTGAATATTATTTCTGATACTTACTAGCTGGGTGACCTTGGGCTAATCACCTAACTTTTCTGAGCCCCAGCTTCCTCATTTATAAACTAGAGATGACAACAGTTTCACCTTCACAGGGATTTTTGTGAGGCTTAAATGAGATAATATCAAGATATCTTCAAATGCCATATGAATTCAATCTACTAAACATTTATTAAGTGCCTACTATGCAGCAGGCACTATGTTAAGTGCTGGGGATACAAAGAGAGTCAAAAACCAGTCCCTGCCCTCCAGGTGCTTGGAATCTAATGTTGGGGGTGGGGAAACAACGTGCAAACAAATATCCACAAAGCAAGCCAAATACAGGATAAATTGGAAATAATTAACAGAGGAAAAACACTGGAATTAAAAAGGGTTGGGGAAGGCTTCCAATAGGAGATAAGATTTTAAATGGGGCTTAGAGGAAGCCAGGGAAGTTAGTACTCAGTCACTGATTCCTTCTCCCAGTATAACAGCTTGGTGCATGCAGTAGATACTCCATAAATGTTTGTTGAATTTTTGATGGACTTGCTAATTGAACCCTACATTAGCAGAAGAAGCTGCTAATGACAGGAGCGACTCCAATTTTTAATGAACAAATATCTTTTATTCCAAGTCATTGGTTTAAACAGTAATAATGATAACAATAGCAATCACTACAGAGAGCTGCCACAGTGCAAAATAATGAATGGGGCTGCTGGTGTTTTTTTGGTTTTGCATTATGAGGTATCAGGTAGGGTGAAAAGCACAAGATCAAAGAACTAAGGCAGGAATTTCTCCCAGTACTTCTCAAGAGTGGAAAAGAAATGGAAGCAGAAGCCTGGAAATTCTTGGTCACTTCTTTCTCTTGATCATTCCGTTCCGTTCAATTCAATTCATTTCCTGAAGCACCTGCTTTGGGTGGCACAATGTGGGTGAGACAAAGATGAAAAACAACAGGACCCCTGTAAATGCCTTACAGATTAGTAGATGGAATGAGAACATCCATAACCAGAATACTGCTTAGAGTGTGGTTAGGCACGTTGGAGGGGTCAAGCTGAGTAAAGGGAGAGCCCAAGGAATCTGGGATCGGGTCTAGGCAGGTGGATCAGGAATTGCTGAATGGAGGAGCTGGATCCTGGAATCTTTCAAAGATAGAAATGATTTCGGTGGATGGAGATGTGTGTGTGTACCAAGGGTTAAGAAGTCAATGGGGTTGGGGCATTTGCCTCTGGAGAAGAAAGGAGTAAAAAGAAAGGACCAGGTATCTTCTTCTGATCAGCATGAATTGTGTGGCTTTCACACAGGAATTTGAGACTTTGAGCTTCTCCCCTTCCTCAATCCTTCCTACATCCCTAAGAATCAGGTAGACCAGTCCACCTCCATTACTCATAGGACAAAAGAAAAACACAACCATTGGCTTCAAACATTTAATTTTTTTTTAAAAAAAACACCTTGAATATTATCTTACTGGAGTAGCCAACAGCATCCATTTCACAGAAAAGACTCAAAATTCAAATTTAATTCAGAAAAGAAAAACAATGATGGATTAAATGCCTGCCATGTTTAAGGAATTGGGGATGCAAAGACAAAACAAACAAACCCTCCAGTTCTTTCCCTATATTACCAGAATATATGGCCTAAAAGATTGTTTAAGTATATATTGTAAGCTCCTTGAGAGCTGAAATTGGGTTTTACTCATCTCTCTCAGTGCCTTGCTCATAGCAAGGTATTGAGAAATATAGTACTGCATAAGATGACAGGATTCAGAGATGGAAGGAACCTCTGAGGATCCCCCCTCTCATCTTCCAGAAGAGGAAACAAAAGACCAGAAGACAGAATCACTTGGTTAAGGTCATGCAGCCATATCAATTAAAGGATGGATTCAGGTTCCCCTGCTCCCTCATGGCAACCATGCACTCCCATGGTCTGGTGAGGGGATAGAAAGAGACGACCAATATGATCGAGTAGTCCCAAGGGCAGCCTACTTACTGTTCTCTCCTTTCATCCATGACCTTTGGGAAGGAACTATGGTCACCATTCTTGATGAGGAAACTGAATCCCAGAGAAATTACCTGATTTGCCTAAGTTCACACAGCTGGTCAGTAAAAGAACTGAGATTCCACCCTAGGTCCTCTGACTAACTATGGTGCCCTTTCCATGACTACCTCCATGCTTTTGATGTCAACTATGCTATTTGTTCATCCTCACTTCTAAGGGACAGAGTTGTTTCTAGTACCACAACTAAGGAATCATTTGCATGTTTTCAAGAGGTAGATTTAGAAATTCTAGCATAATTATATAAAATATTAAAATCTTGGCAGACACTAGTTGATGCCCCTCCTATGTCTATGGTGGGATGGACTTGAAACTATGTAGTGAGGACACTATATAGCTTTGATCAACAGTATCATTTTAATGTGCCCATAGCAGCCCTTGGGAGACCAGGCTCCTGGGTGACTCAGGAAGACCCTCATAGTACCTGGCCAGAACAGAAAACAATTGCTACTTACACTCATTTCAGTTCACTAGAAAATCAAGTTGTCTTTGAGCATGAAGGGCAGACAACCACAACAGGGAGTCAGCCGGTGGGAGAGAAAGATCATAGAACCAGAGCCAGAAGGGGCCCAGAGACCAGCTGGTCTGACCGTCTCATTGTATAGAAGTCTCTGACACCCCAGAAACTTAAATGACTTTCTCAATATTACCTAGTTAGGAAGTCTCCAAGGCGGAATTTAACTGTGATCTTGCAATTCTGGTCTTTCCATTGTACTACAGCGGAAACTGCTCCCTTTGCTGATAAGCCAGAGAGAAGGAGGCACACAGTGTGATTACCTCCTGCCTTCAGCTCTCAGATGTTGCCTTGGGACCCAAATACTGCTAGAGATGGCCCTGGTTGTACCTCATCTCATTTGAAAAGAAAGCAAATTATATCTTGTCACCCTTAAAAATATGATAGTTTGAAGCAATTTTGAAAATAAGTGCATTGATCATTGCTGTTCAGTCAGTTTTCAGACTCTTCATGATCCCTTTTGGGGTTTTTTGACAAGGATACTGGAGTGGTATGCCATTTCCTTCTCCTGCTCATTTTACAGATGAGGAAAACTAAGGCAAATAGGGTTGAGTGACCTGCCCGAGGTTATATAGCTATTAAGTGTCTGAGGCCAGATTTGAACTCAGGAAGATGAGTTTTCCAGATTTCAGGTCTGGCACTGTATCCACTGTGCCACTTAGCTGCCTCATACTGATTGATAATTGATAATCAATAATGAATTGATCATTAACACTATTAAAGCATAAATAATCCTGTTGCTGGTTCATTAATCAGGGAGTGATATCTCTGGGCTTTAACCTTTCACAAGAGGGAATACAAATGCACCTTACTAGCTTTATTCATTGGTAAATAATTCCTAGAGACAGTTATTTTCCAGGCAAACTAAATAATACATTTTTAATATATAATATAGTTGTATCTGATATACAAAAAACTCTAGACAAATTAACATTTCAAAACCAAGTTACCAAAAGTACTTCTGTTTTGTACAGTCTGAAAACATGGGCCAACTGCTTTTCAGTCCAGCTTTTGGATGTTTGTACTGATGGGACATGCAGATTCCTCTGTCCTGTTGTCTTCATGCTTTCCTTTAGTGGTAGTAGATGCTGAAGGCGTGGAGGACGTACATCAGTGTGGTAATAAAGGCAAAGAACTGGAAGAGAAATAAGGGAAAGGGTGAAAATGACGAGTAATGACAGGGCTCATCAGCTCTGCAGCTCCAAGTCATTCGTATGCCCTGAAGGGTAACCTGAGCTCTGCCAGGCGATGCCAACAAGGCGCAAATTTGATTCTCTGTCCCTGTCTCTTTCTGTCTCTGTCTCTCTTTCTCTGTCTCTTCTCTATCTCTCTATCTTTGTCTCTGCCTGTCTCTCCTCTCTCTTCCTCTTGTCTCTCTATTTCTCTCTGTCTCTCTCCAGTTGTGATCAAACTGGAAAGTCTCCAAGTAGTCTCCTAGAGATAGACTGCACATCTGTTGCCCAGTGAATAGAAGGGCAGCTAAAGCGATGATTTTGTGCAGCCCTTCCTCATTCCAATCAAAGTCAAAGGCAAGTCATGTCATCCTCTCCCTGATGTCATGGTCTTCTTTGAAAATGAAAGACAAACACACAATGATCTTGACCTGTGAAGGTCTATTAGGTGGCCCAGTGGATAGAGCCTGGGATCAGGAAGACTTGACTTCAAAGCCAGCTTCAAACGCTTATAAGCTGTGTGATCCTAGGCAAGTCACTTTACCTCTGTTTGCCTTAATCCACTGGAGAAGCAAATGGCAAACCACTCTAGTGTCTTTGCCAAGAAACCCCAAGGGCAGTATTGGTATACTATGGTCTATAAGGTCACAAAGTATTGGATACAACTGAATGACAGAACAACAATTCAATGTGATAACTATATTCAGTAGTTACACATTTTTTTTCTTCCAAAAGTACTCAAAGTTCTTTACAGATTTTTATTCCATTTATCCCATTCTACAAATGGATAAATTAAGGTATAGAGATATAGTATGCCTTAGCCTCTGTCACAGGGATAGAGTTTCAAAATTCCAAATTATGAAATGGATAAATCTGAAGGGGGAGGAGAGGATAATGCATCACTTTATAAAAGTTCTTTCTTTTTTAAATCAAGGATGAGTTTATTTGAAGTGTGAATTCTGTTAGCCCATAAAAATGTTGAATTCCCCAGATCAGATTCATTTATATTTATAGGTCTTCACAAATAAAAGGCAGATTGATGTAGTGGATAAAGAGCTGATTTTGGAGTAAGAAAGACCTGCTTTCAAATTCTACTTTTCTCACTGAAAGGGAGATTGGAAGTTTTCAGAGATACATTGACCCAGATATTTGCTGACCTTTATGCAGCACACATGCTAGGCTTATAAACTCAACAGTGGAAATCCGAGTAACTGAGGAGCTCACTCAAGCCCATACATGTTGTGTGAGAGGGAATGAGAGCCTGACAGCATCCAGAGCAATTCTGCAACTGCCAGGGACTGGGTAGATGGAAGTGACTCACCAGCAAATCAGTCCTCATGTAGAAGACTCATTCATGACCTGGGTGACCCTTTGGAGCCTCCTAAGGTTACTTTAATTGGGAAATGGAAAAAAAGACAGAATGTACAATAGGGGCACCTCCAATCTCCACGCTCTTTTGATCATGCAGCTGCATTATACCCTACCCATTAGATTTGTTCCTGAAAAATTTTGGTTCCAATCTGTAATTTCATTGGAGGAGGAAGAGGAGGAGGGGAGAGTAACTACTAGGGTGGATATTTCCTTCAGCAATGCAGGCTATAAACACACCTATGATTTACAGTCCCAGAGAGTTGCTTAGAGACACAGAGAAGTTGAGGGTCTTATTCATTCATGGTCACATAGCTAATGAATATTAGAAGCAGGACTTGAAATCAGGTCTTCTGTGTACCAAGATGGACCCTCTAGTGGCTAGGGGTGGAGAATCTGTAGCCTTAAGGCCACATGTGGACTTATAAATCCTTAAGTGTGGTCCTTTGACTGAATCCAAATTTTACAAATTTTTACAAATTTAAGGATTTGGAAGACCACATATGACCTTAAGGTCACAGTTCCCTCACTCCTGCCTTCTAGCTATTATACCACACTATCTCTTATTCCTGAAATGCCATGTATAAATCCAATTTTTTTTTTTTGTAGTACAGTGTTTTAACCCACTGGGAAAACTAACTTCAAAGATCTTATCCTTAATAAAACCTTTTGTAAAGTGAAGAATTATCCTCTCTTCTACACTTATTTGTTTTATGATTTGGAATTTTCATATAGATAGACTTTTTAAAAAGCAGGAATTTTCATAGAACCAACTTTATCTCAGAAAGCAAATTTGTGGCTCTGAACCTATGGCCTATATGGTACTCTATATGGCTACCAGCCCTCCTTCTTTATTTCTCTCTCAGAACCTGAGGCTAAAGATCTCCCAACAAAATTCAGAAGGGAATATGACTGTCCCCTCCAAAACTATTCAGCGAAGGGCTGAATGATGTGAGCACTCTGTCTCTATCTCTTTCTCTATCTCTTTTTCTCTGTCTTTATCTCATTCTGGCTCTTTCTTTGTCTGTCTTTCTCTGTAAGTCTTTTCTTTCTGTCTCCATCTCTTTGTCTCTTTCTGTATTTCTGTCTATCAGTCTCTGTCTGTCTCCCTCTATCTCTTTCTTGGTCTGTCTCCGTCTCTGTGTCAGTCTTTCTCTTTCTCTGTTTCCATCTGTCTGTATTTTTCTCTCTCTCTCTCACATATACAATTTCCTCTAGAAAGTATTGTGCTTTGAATTTTCTCTTTATTCATTTGTGCACCTGTTGTATCTTGCCCCCCTCCTAGAAGAATTTGGACTCCTTAAAGGCATGGACTGTTTAGATTTTCTCTTTGTATTCCCAGTACTTAGTGCCCAACCCAGAGCAAGAATTTAACAAGTATTTGTTGAGCTAAGTAGGATGTGATCCTGACAAATGGAGAAAACTCATCTGTTCTTAAACTGGGAAATTGACCCCTTTCCCACCACCTACTTGGGGCAAGCTGATAAAGGGCTTCTCTCTCTTACATTCCATTGAGATCTAGCACTTAAATATTCTTGTACTGAACACCACATAGCTCAGCTCACCGTGGCAGCGGTATTCAGTTCATAAAAAATTTTCCCAACCCCTTCTTTCTCTGTGCGAATTGTTGCATTTGCTTGTAAAACAGCCGCACTCAGGTACAAAATTCCTGTAGTTCCATGATAAAGGCTATCCTGAAAAACAGACCCCAAAGAAAACCATGAAATAAGCTTTATAAGATAATTTCAAAGACAATCACAAAGCTTTCATCTCTTATTATAAAACTGTAAGATATCCACAGGTGTTAGTAGCATTAAAGGACAGAACCCCTTGTGTCAGATTAGCACTGGCTTTTTACTCAAGTAAAAAGTCCTTGGAAGAAAAAATAGCAAAGGAGGTCTCATTCAAAATCACTGTGTGATGAGAGGACCCCTGATCAATTGAGTTTCCCATTAACTTGATGAAATTCCAAGATATAAAGGGTGGGTAGCAGAGACAATGAAGTGTCCAAAGTGGTCTAATTTGTACCTTGACTCACGCCACATCTCATACCCTGAGTGTCTTTTAGGACCGTGGTCTCCATGAGGATATGGCGTCCTAGAGAGTCTTGGTCTGACCCCAAGGATTATGAGTCTTTCTGAGGGCAGAGAGATGGGCTATATCTCACTCTCACTTTAATTGTTAATTAATTTCTCTATCACAACTGCACTTAGAGTTTATCTCTTATCCTTCTTTCCCTCTGCCTCTTCCCTTTGCCATGAAAGCTACCAACTTCCACACTTCTAAGCTAAGTATTGACCCATCAGGGCAGCCATAAACTAATCACTAGCTAGACAATCATAACAGTAGTTGTATGGTTCCATTGGGAAAATTCCTCCCCTGCCAAACAATTTTTGGAATGTGGACCCCCTAAGTACCTTAGTCATCCTGGAGACCCAACCTGTGAGTAAGGGTGGTGGTGTGTAGCCCCAGAGAGATAAATATAAATAGAATGTTTTCTCTCAGTCTCTTTACCTTATTGTATTACTATGTATCCCTTTAAAAAAAGTCCAATTCAAACACTATTTCCTTCAAGGAGTCTTCTCTCTTCCCTCCCATCTATAATAACTTCTCCCCTCAAACATTATGTAATACTGTATCTTTTTTGTGTACTTTCCTTGTAACCTCCTACAGCTGTATATACATATCTGTCATCTATGAGGGGAGAGACCTGTTTTGTCCAAACTATTTCCTCCAAGCATCTAGCACAATTCTCCATAAACAGGAGGTGTTTAATATACACTTGAGGATGTTGTCAAAAAATCCTTTTATAAACTGAAGAATATTCCCCTGATTTATATTTTGTGATTTATGGTTTGTATATGTCAGGTTTTATGATAAAACAGGAGTCCTCTCAGGATCTGTCTCAGTGGGAGAATAAACTTCCCTCCAGTCCTTGGGGCCATCCTCATCCTGGAGATGTCCGGTGGCAAGAAAAGTTCCCAAATCAGGCAGTAAGTCTGTATGCCTCTAGCCAGTACTCGTGGTAATGCTATAGATGCTTACCAAAACTCTCCAGAATTCATATTTTTTATAAAATCCAAGTAAGTAAGACAACAGGAACATCAGGGAGATGAGGAATGAAGTGATGGACACATACATAACCCATCCTTGCAACAAATCGAAATACACTTCTGTGGCAGCTACCAGAATCCAGACCCAGCAGCCAAATACCTGCAAAAAGAAAAGAAAAACTATGTCAAAGGCATTCCTTTCTTACAGTGTAGTTTTCTGTGCAAGGCATTAGTTTCTTCTCATATTTGTTATTGTCTCCCCCCTTGGTCTGGTGTGTTCAGAATTAATGATCTACTTCAACCCTTGACTTTCCTAGTCCCCTTAGCCATGATCATCCCATGTTCCTGTTCCCAGCTCTAAGCAACCCAATATAATAACCAAATGAGACTTCCCTCAATCTAAGGTGAAACAAATTCCTGCCCCCAAATTCTTGCAATTCAGATGCCTGCTGAGGCAAAGTCTTTTCTCTTTTGGACCTCTCCCTTCATTTTCACCCCTATTCAGCTCCACTCCAACCCCAATTATCTTCTATCCTCCTTCCATTGTGTCCTCTGGAAACCTCACCCAACTACCACGATAGTTAACAAATTCTCCCTCATCCTAGAATTCTCGCTTTCATTTTCTTCCTATTTTTCTGGGCTCCTAGATTCCTCCAATAGATGCCTCATCATTGGCTCTACTCTCTGGTGCTGGCTACTTTTTTCATGCAGTATGGCACGCTAGGTCAGAAGAAACAGCTGGCATATTCTGTATTCCCCACCGTCACTTCCTGACCCTTCCCTGCTGCCATAATTCCATAACGTCTTTTACTTTGACTTCTATTCCATTTGTTTATTTTACTTTGTCCAGATCATCGTTTCTATCAGCTGCTTACCTCCATATCACTCTCCTTGCTCAGAGAGTTCAGTACCCGAATCACATATACAGTCTTCTTTAACTCACCCTCTACCCTTATTCTTAGAGGGTCTATTATTCAAGTGGATATCACTAGGAGCCAGTTTATTTACCTCCTCCTTTCCCATGACTCATCTCCATTGTAGCTCACTCTTACACTGAGTGAGCATACCTTAGACCTCTCCAACACCCTCAAGCCATTTACCTCTGTGATCTTGAACACTGAAGTTCCTTCCTTTTAATATAATTTCCTGTACCTCTAACTTTCTCTCTGTTTCCATCTTCTGAATATAGGTTGTATAGTGGCTAGAGCAGTGGGTTTGGAATCAGGGAGAACTGAGTTCGAATCTTATCTCAGACAGTTATTAGCCTGGATAAGACACTTAACCCTTCTTAGCTTCAATTTCCTCGTCTTTAAAATGATGATAATAATAGTGCTCACATCACAGAGTTGTTATAAGGACCCTCTGTGGTAACATGTCAAACTTTGCACTTGGCAAATCTTAAAGTGCTATGGAAATGCTAGCTCTTATGTATTTATCTTCACCAGATCCTTCAGTTCTTTGCATTTGCTTCTTCTTCCAAGGTCCTCGCTACCATCTTGACTTCTCTTTAAATTCCATTATAACCAGTTCAATGATGCACTTGTCCTCCACCTCTGAATTCTCCCTCTACATTCACTCTCTGCTGATCCCTAACCCCCAGTCTGCAGCTGGAGGAAGTCATCCATACCAACTGCCCACCAAGTTCACTCTAAATTCATGTCTCTCTGATTCCAACCAGCTCCTTCTATCTCCATGGTCATCCTTTTAGACTTTCTTCCTTGAATATCTCCCTTTTTGAAGAGAGCACTCAGGAGCCTTCTCTGCTCTCCTCAAATCCCCATAACCTTACCCACTAATCCTCTCAGCACAAAAGCTCATCTGAGAAAATCAAGGTTTATCACAGGCTCCTTGCCTCCCTTGCTCTTTTTGCTTCCTAAGGCAGCCTCTCCTTTGCTCCATTCTCAGAGGACGAGATTGCCTTTCTTGCTGACTCATTCTCTCCTCCAAGAGCTTTTCCCATCAATCATTCTCTTTCTCATTTTCAGTCTCTGTTCATCTCCTGGCTCCTTCTCCACTGCCTAGAAACATGTTCAGGTCTTCCCCACCCTTAAAAACAACTTGACTCTGCCATCTCCTTAGGCTCTAGTCCCCTATCTCATCTCCCTTTCACTGCCAAATCCTAGAAAGAGTTGTCTAAACTTGTAGCCTCTGCTTCCTCCCTACCCACTAACTCATCAACCCCCAAAATCTGACTTCCAATGTTACCACCCTAATGGAAGTGTTTTCACACAAAATACCAACAATTTTTAACTGAATTGGATGGCCTTTTTTCAGTTATGGTCACATCATCACTAATGTATCATTGTAAGAGATCTCAGAAGTCACTGAGTCCTCCCCCGCCCATTTTACATACAAAGAAACTGAGTCCCATGGGAATTTAAGAGACTTGCCCAACTCATCTTCAGTCTTTCTTGAGCTTTCTACAATGGCAGGCCCTCCCTCTTCTGAAATACTTCCCTCTTGGATTCTGGGATACTATTCTTTCTTGGTACAAATCCATGTCTGCTGCTCATTTTTTATGTCCTTTGCTAGAACACCATCCTACTCATGACTTCTTAGAGTGGGTAGATCCCATCCAGGCCCTCTTTTCTTTTCTCTCTACATTCTCTCTTTTGGTGATCTCATCCATATCCATAATTAATGATCATTTCTACAAAATGACTCCAGGTGGGTGTGTATATGTGTATATACATATGTGTTTGTATATATGTATATGTATAAATATATATAATGTATAAATTATATATAGATATATATGTATATGAATGCACACATATCCCCTAAGCCCTTTCATAAGACCCTGTAGCTCAATCTGCCAAACATCTCTACCTAGTCATTTGATCAGCACCTCAGATTTAATATGTTCCAAAATGAACTCATCACCTTAATTCTCTTCTTCCCCAAATCAACTTTCCCCTCTTCCAGACTTCCTAATTTATGTTGAGGATAGATTATTCTGAGAGTCACCCAGGATCCTAACCTCAGAGTCATCTTTGAATTTTCCCTCTCCCTTTTCCCTCCCCCCACCTAATTAGATGCCAAATTTTGTCCATTTTACCTCCACATCATCTTTCACATCTTTTACCTTTCCTACTATTCCTTGAAATGAAGACCAAACTAGGCAAGAGAATTAACTAGTTGTTTACAGTCCGTCACTGACTGAACCATAAATCCAGGTAAGGACAATGTTATCAGAGATTTTCTGGACCCTAGAAACAGAATCACAGGAAGTCAGAGCTTACATTTAAGGAAATGGAGGCCCGTGGGAATGGGGAGGAGGGGGCAAAGACATGTCTTCCTCCATCATCCAGAGTCCTGCCCCCAGGCTTCATTTTGTTTGCCTGAAATAATCCCACTCTGTGGAAGTTAATTTAGGCATCATTTTCTGTCTTTTTCTTTCTTTCATTCTTTCTTTCTTTCTTTTTCTTTCTTTCTTTCTTTCTTTCTTTCTTTCTTTCTTTCTTTCTCTCTCTGTCTCTCTCTCTCTCCATCTCTCTCTCTCTCTCTCTCTCTCTCTCCCTCTGTCTGTCTATCTGTCTGTCTCTCTTTCTGTTCTTCTCCTCCTCCTCCTCCTTCTTAGGCAATGGGGTCAAATGACTTGCCCAGGATCACACAGCTGGTGTTTGAGGTCATATCTGAACCCAGGCCCTCCTGACTTCAGGAACAATGATGTATCCACTATGCACCTACTTGTCCCTTTGTATCATCTTTAAAACAATGAAATACTTATGGGGGAGAAGAGACAGCTGTTAGTTATTTACATATTTGTTTTAAGCAGCTCAAAGGGATTGTTTGTGTCCCATACTTAGCTTTTATACTGAGAGAAGGAATTTCAATAACTGAGATATGGAATGAGGGAAAGAGGTAATTTTGAACATGATGTAGTTGGAGGAGGTAAGTGGTTTGGTAAGCTTGGTTTCTTTTTGTTCAGTTGTGTCCAACTCTTCATGACCCCATTTTGGGTTTTCTTGGCAAAGACACTGGAGTGGTTTGTCATTTCCTTCTCTAACTTGTTTTCGGATGAGGAAACAGAGGCAAACAAGGTTAAGTGACTTGCCCAGGGTCACACAGCTAGTAAATGTCCGAGGCTGGATTTGAACTCAAATTTTCCTGACTCCTGACTTCATTCTGTCCACTGTACCACCTAACTGCCACTAGATACTAGACATTTTGCAGAACAAAGGGTCAATGCAGACAATGAATCCCTAAGAGCCTGGGGAGACTGCCCTGTGAGGCAGGGCTGGGATACAGAGAGGAAGGTGGGAGGATACCAAAGACAAACTTTGTCTATTTCAAAATTTTACCGGCAGCTATCCCTGAGCCCAAGAAAGAAGGAAAGATGTTCTCTTCCTCCTTTTCTTCTTCCTTTCCTCATTCTGTGGCCTTTAAATCCCAGGTCACCAAACTGCTACTAATGCTGTTAGCAATTGTTTTCTGCTGCATCATTGGCTCTTGTGGTCTGGCTGGGAACCAAACTGCCATGTATGATACAGTTTCTATGGGAAAAGGAGTTCTAAATTTTAAACAAACAACATGTAGAGCGTAACACCAGAACTTGTTGGTAGAGGCAGGACTACCTGTCCTGTGAGCTGGATTTTGCTCATTCCTGAAGAGGGTGAGGGCAAGAGAAGCTGAAGGATCAGCCCCATGCACATTTCCTGCTAGTTTCATGCAATTGTAAAATTTTTACATTTGATTTTTGTAAATGTTTTATCCCTAAGCTACCAATGAAAGATCAGATCTAAAAAATAATCACTGTCCTTATTGCCTAAAGAAAAAGAGATGATAAAAATATGGATTTAGAATGAGATCATCAATTCTGTTCACTATACACATATATAGATATGTATATGTATATATATATATATATATACATATACATATATGTAAATATTAGGGGAGAGAGACTGGATCTGCCATTTTATTGGCATAGGGAACTTCTGAGGGTGCAGCCTGGCACCTTCTCTGCAATTTAGTCTTAGAGTTTCCTAGAGCACTAAGACCTTCAATGACTTGTCTAGGGTCACAGTGCTCTTCAGTGTCAGAAATAGGATTTGATCCCTGGTCTTTTTGGCTTTGAGGTGATACAGTGGATAGAGTGTTGGATCTGGGCTCAGGAAGACTCCTCTTCCAGAGTACAAATCTGACCTCAAACACTTACCAGCTGTATGACTGTGGGAAACTCATTTAACCCTGTTGTCTTGGTTTCTTTATCTGTACAATGAGCTGAAGAAGGAAATGACAAACCACTCCAATATCTTGGTCAAGAAAATACCAAATGGGGTCACTAAGACAGGACTGAAACAAATGAATGACAAAACAACAACCAATGCTAGATACATCCTCCTAACATCAAGCCTAAATTTTCCTCTCTGTCTCTTCTACCCATTGCCCTTCATTCTCTGCTATTAGGCCAAGCAGAACAGGTCTAAACCCTTTTCCAAACCTTTTGAATGACACATGTATGAGCTTGGTCAAGTCACTTAATGTCTATGGGACTCAGTTTTCTCATTTGTAAAATGAGACATTTGGATTGATTATTTCTTAGGTCCTTCCCAAATCTAAATCTATAATCCTTTGATCTGAAAGGTCACTGTGTCTTGGCCTGAGTATGAAGAGGAAGGTTACCTCTGCTGCCATTGCTAAATTGGAGATAGTTATGTTTGCTAACAAACCCCTTGCAGCAGGACCCAGAGAAGGTCAATCTCCCAAGGAAACCATTGTTCCATTTGTGAGTCAGCTGCCCTTCAAACCACAACTAAGGAAAATGATGAGTAATCTGGCTGAAGATGTGACTTTCAGGAAGACAAATTGGCGTTGAGGGAAAAGGGAAAGAAAGCCACACCTGTGTAAGCAATGTGATGTAGTGGAAAGAGAATTTTTGTGCGATTTTCTTGGCAGATTCTGGAGTGGTTTGCCATTCTTTCTCCAGTTCATTTTACAGATAGGAAACTAAGGCAAACAGGGTTAAGTGACTTGCCATGGGTCACCTAGCTAGCAAGTGTTTGAGGTCAGATTTAAGTCTTTCTAACTCTAAGCCAAGGACGATGGTGCTACCTAACTGCCATGGAAAGAGTATATTGCAGTGCAGGCAAAACACCTGGGTGGGAACACCAGCTCTGATGGTGACTTACTTTGTGATTTTAGGTAGTGCACTTCCCCTCTGTCTCCAGTGCCTAGAACAGTGTTTGACACACAGAAGATAGTCAATAAATGCTTGTTGAATGAATGAATGAATGAATGGATGGATGCATGAATGCATGCACGAATGAATGAATGAATGAGTGGGCCTCTGACCCAAGAGTGACATAGCAAATACTACTCCAAGTCATGAGACCCATTTTCCTCTGTGACTTAGGGAAATCAACCCTACAGTTTTATAGGCACACTCTAAACACAGAGTCTTTTGTCTTATTTGTTTCAATAAACAAATCCTGGCCTAGGAATTTGGTCATCGAAGCACAGTGCGCAAGGATGGTAGAGCTGGAAAGGATCTTACAGTTAATATAGTCCAACCTTCTTATTCTAGAAATGAGGAAAGCTAGTGTCAGAGAGGTGAACTGAATTGCCCAAGGTGACCCAGTGAGTGGAGGAGTGGAGACTAACGTTCCAGTCACCTAGCTGTCAGAGACAAGACCTGTGGGAGGGGCTCTGGTGGAATGAAATCAGCTGGCAGTTGGGCATTCCTATCAATTATCCTATGGCAAGCAGAGTGCTTGCCAGCAGCATCTCTCTCACTGGGCTCTTGGAGCAGGGAAAAGAAAAGGTTTTGATGACCAGAGAACTGAATGCCAGCACCAAAATAATGTCTTTCCCTCCACTGGATATAAATCCATCACAATGGAAGCACTTTGGATCAGCCCTTCTTTGGGGTTGGATTGCTCGCAGGGGGATCATCAAGAGGATGATATGTCATTGCCTTCTACTCTATGCAGAGGTGCATTGTTAAGCATGATTTGGTCCTCAGTGAGCCAATGATTAGGGTCCACCGGGCCTCCCCAGGTTTGGGAGGCTGGGGCTCCATCTCACTAGATATCTTCAAACAGGGACTGGATGGCCCCTTGCTGGGGCTGTGATAGAGTGGAATCTTATTAAGGTACAGATTGAACTAATTAGACTCTGAGGCCCCTTCCAATTCTGAGATTCCATGATTTGTATCACCCTAGAGAACACTTTGGAATTAGCTTCTGGGGGCTCAGAGCACTGTAATAGAAAGATCACTGGTCTGAGAGTCAAGAGACCGGGCTTCTACCATTGACTCTGCCATTCACTCACTTTGTGATTTGGGGCAAGGACCTTTCTGGTCCTCAGTTTTCTTTTCTGCAAAGTAAGATTTATATCTTTTATTTATAATCTATGCATCCTGAATGGATGATTGTGTTGATGTATGTTGTCTTACTACATTCCAATGTAAGTTCTTTGAGGGTAAGGACTGTGCTCATGTCTTTCTTTGCATCTCCATTGCTCAGCATAGTGTCTGATATGTAGCAAGCATTTAATAAACCCTATTGCCTTCTCATTATGCTATCCTGTGATGCAAAGATTCATTTCCACAAACACCACTAGGAAGACTCTGGCAAATACATCTACTTGGGTATGTAATCTCCAGTTCTGACTATTTCCATGGGAGGTATGGGCATCCTATGAAATGACTCTTTCATGTTACATAGCTAATGGGAAAAAAAAGATTTATTTTTTCACCTCTACAATCTACTATGTCCTGAGATGCAGTGTGGTCTCTGCCAAGTTCATGTTGTGTTAGTTGGCTTTCGATGAATGAAAAAAAACCAACACTGTCATCTTATGTCTATCGTGGGGAATCTGGGTTGGTTTCTGGAGTGGCATGAGAAGCTTGACTATATGCCATCACCTCTTCAAAACAAAACAAAACAAAACAAATTAACATTCCAGATCTTTCTCAAGTCTTATATTCCTTCCCATTTCCTAGTTCTCACTACATCTTCCAAGAGCAACATATTAATTTTAGACATGAGATTAGTCAGCAAACATGGAGTAATATTTTTATCGTTTTATCTTTGTATATATGGTTCAAACCAACACATGATTACTAAATGCCTATTATGTTCAAGTCTACGTACTTGGCACTGGAGAAACAATTATAAAAATGATTCAGTCCCTTCCCTCAATGAACCTTCAAAATGCTTGATGGTGGAGAGGGAAGGGTGGGACATGGAATAGGGGCCAAAGGAGAGCTCCAGACAAACAGCTCTAGGAAAACTTTTGGATGGAAAGAACATGTGCTTGTGGGTATGTGGGGTGGAAGGAATCAGGGAGGACTTCATGGGAGAGGTGGCTCATGAGCTGGACACTGAGTGAAGAGGTGAGGGAAGGGGGATGTACTCCAAGGATGGGGGCCAGGGGACAGCCTACTCAAATCATAGAGGTGAGGCATAGGACACAGTTCGAGGAACACCAAGCAGTCCAATTTGATCTGTTTCAAAATGAGTAATGTGAACTACATTTGAAAGAGATGAGTTGCAGCCACATTGTAGGGAGCCTTCCAAGGCAAGGAGTTTATACTCCCTCCTGTAGGCAATGGGGAGCACCGAAGATTTTCGAGTTGAAAAGTCAGTTTCAGTGACCATTTTAGGTGTGCTTATGTCTTCTGTACAGTTTGTGCACACACAAACCAAAGGTAACTTGAAACTTGAAGGGCACTTTTGGGGTGGAGTGGAGACCAAGTTATTCATTCCCCTATAGATGTGGGGAATGGTAAAAAAAAAAAATCACCTGGGGGGGGTGGAGCCAAGATGGCGGAGTAGAAAGACTCACGTATGCTAGCTCCGAACCCACATCCCATATATTTCCTGCAAGAAGAACTCCCCACAAATTCTGGATCACTGCAGGGCACGCAGAAACATGGTGGAAAAGATTTCCATTCCACAGAGCCTTGGAGAGCCGTCCCCAGGGTCCGTTGCGCCCCAGAAAGTGGAGCCCACCCTTGTGCTGCCCTGGCCAGGCGGCCCCAGAGGAGCATATCCGAGCAGGTTTCAGGGACAGAGTTTCCAGCAGCCGGGAAAGTCCCTCCGCCCACAGACACTACAGGTCAGTGAGAGAGACATCTGGGCTGGCCGAGAGGGGACTGGGGTGTCTCCATGGCTCGGGCCCCCTTGGGAGGCAGCAGCGGCCTGGGACTCCCCCGAGCAGCAGGCAGAAGTTCAAGGTCATTACTGAAGGTCTCTGCATAAAGCCCCTGAGGGAACTGAGCCTGGGAGGTGGCCCTGCCTCCACCTGAGCACCAGAACTCAAGCTCACATTGAATAGCAGCCGCACCTGCCATGGAAAGCTCATTTGAATCTCAGACCCCAAGCACTAGCTGGGCGGATCTAGGCAGGGGTGGACAGGAATCTCAGAAGTCAAGTAACTGGCTGGGAAAATGCCCAGAAAAGGGAAGAAAAATAACACTATAGAGAGCTACTTTGAGGGGGTACAGATGTTCCCGCCTTTCAATTCTGATGACGAGGAACTATTCTTACCATCAGGGAAAGACATGGAGGTCGGGGCCTCTGTATCCCAGACATCCGAGGTGGATATCCGGTGGGCTCAGGCCATGGAAGAGCTCAAAAAGATTTTGAAAAGCAAGTTAGACAGGTGGAGGAAAAACTGGGAAGAGAAATGAGAGAGATGCAAGAAAAGCATGAAAAAAGGGTCAATACCTTGGTAAAGGAGACCCCAAAAAAATCCTGAAGAAAATAACACCTTGAAAAATAGGCTCACTCAATTGGCAAAAGAGGTTCAAAAAGCCAATGAGGAGAAGAATGCTTTCAAAAGCAGAATTAGCCAAATGGAAAAAGAGGTTCAAAAGCTCACTGAAGATAATAGTTCTCTCAAAATTAGAATGGAACAGATGGAGTCTAATGACTTTACGAGAAACCAAGAAATCATAAAACAAAACCAAAAGAAGGAAAAAAATGGAAGAGAATGTGAAATATCTCATGGGAAAAACAACTGACCTGAAAAATAGATCCAGGAGAGACAATTTAAAAATTATGGGACTACCTGAAAGTCATGATCAAAAAAAGAGCCTAGACATCATCTTCCATGAAATTATCAAGGAAAACTGCCCTGATATTCTACAACCAGAGGGCAAAATAAGTATTGAAGGAATCCATCGATCACCACCTGAAAGAGATCCAAAAAGAGAAACTCCTAGGAACATTGTGGCCAAATTCCAGAATTCCCAGGTCAAGGAGAAAATATTGCAAGCAGCTAGGAAGAAACAATTCCAGTATTGTGGAAATAAAATCAGGATAACTCAAGATCTAGCAGCTTCTACATTAAGGGATCGAAGGGCATGGAATAGGATATTCCAGAAGTCAAAGGAACTAGGACTCAAACCAAGAATCACCTACCCAGCAAAACTGAGCATAATACTTCAGGGGAAAATATGGTCTTTCAATGAAACAGAGAACTTTCCAGCATTCTTGATGAAAAGACCAGAGCTGAAAAGAAAATTTGACTTTCAAACACAAGAATGAGAAGAAGCATGAAAAAGTAAACAGCAAAGAGAAGTCATAAGGGACTTACCAAAAGTGAACTGTTTACATTCCTACCTAGAAAGACAATATTTGTACCTCTTAAAACTTTTCAGTATCTGGGTAGTTGGTGGGACCACACACACACACACATACACACACTCACGTACACATGTGCACACACACACACATAGACACATGCACGCACATACAGAGACAGAGAGCACAGAGTGAATTGAATAGGATGGGACCATATCTTAAAAGAAATTAAGGTAAATGGTGAGAGAGAAATGTAGTGGGAGGAGAGAGGGTGAAATGGAATGGGGTAAATTATCTCTCATTCAAGAGGCAAGCAGGAGAATTTTTAGTGGAGGGAAAAAGAGGAGAGTTGAGAAAAAAGCAAGAAGTTTACCCTCATCACATTCGACTAAAGGAAGGAATAAAATGCACACTCATTTTGGTATGAAAACCTATCTTACAATACAGAAAAGTGGGGGAGAAGGAGATAAACAGGGTGGGGGGGATGATGGAAGGGAGGGCAATGGGAGGAGGGAGCAATTTGAAGTCAACACTCTTGGGGAGGGACAGGATCAAAAGACAGAATAGAAACAATGGGGGGCAGGATAGGATGGAGGGAAATACAGTTAGTCTTACACAACACGACTTTTATCGAAGTCATTTGCAAAACTACACAGATAGGGCCTATATTGAATTGCCTGCCTTCCCAAAGGGAATGGGTGGGGAGGGAGGGATGGGGAGAATTTAGAACTCAAAGTTTTAGGAACAACTGTTTAGTATTGTTGTTGCTACTAGGAAATAAAACATACAGTTAATGGGGAATAGAAAGTCATCTGGCCCTAGAGGACAAAAGAGAAGATGGGGACAAGAGAAGGGAGGGATGATAGAAGAGAGGACAGATTGGTGATAGGGAAAATTAGATTGCTTTGTGTATTGGAGTGAGGGGAGAGGATAAAAGGGGAGAAAATTTGGAACCCAAAATTTTGTGAAAATGAATGTAAAAAGTTAAATAAATAAATAAATTTTTATTATTAAAAAAAAGGAAACTGTGAAATGGAAATTCACGGTTTCATATTGAATCCTCTTTTGATGTTGTACTGTGTATATCCTTTTTTTTTGTCATTATATATTTAAATTCAAAATGAATTAAAAAAATTTAAAAATAAAATAAATATACCAGCCAAAAAAAAATCACCTACAAACGCAACTAATGAAAAAGAACATAAAGATGTCAGGGGGAATTACGCTACACACTATGGAGAAGGACTCTTGTCTCCTGACTTCTTCAATTATTTGGTCATTATGTTTTGTTCACGCATTTAAAGAGGCAGCTACGGCTCAATGGAAAATATCACTGAACTGGGAATCAGGGGACCCAGGCTCCAGTCTCAGATTGCTCACTAATTAGCTTGTGTGATGTAGGCAGATCACTTCCATCTAGCTGAGACTAGATGAGACAGATGACCTCTGAGGCTCCTTTCACTTCTAGTATCTTGGGTCTATGAGTCTACCATTCCTTCCATCCAAGAAATTAAGACTTTCTACTGAAGTCCCATTCCAGGGCCTCACTGTGATGTGGAAGTGATGCTGGAGGCAGAAAGGCTTTGCTTTTGGACCTGGCAAATACACTGTCCTTAGATGACCAGCTGGGCTATGTGCACAGGCTCATCACAAGACTGTTGGCCACCAGGTGATGATATATTTTGACCAGAGGGATCTTTCACTATTTCAAAGCTTTGATCTATGATGCTAAAGATAAAAAAGTGTAATGATTGGTTCAGTTGTGTACAACTCCTTGTAATATCATTTGGGTTTTTCTTGACAAAGATACTGGAGTGATTTGTCATTTTTCTTCTCCAGCTCATTTTATAGAAGAGGAAACTGAGAAAAACAGGGTTAAGTGACTTACACTAAAAGTGTAAGGATATTATTATAATGAATAAAAAAGACTTGTATCAGAGATAAGTTTTTAAAATTTGAAAATGCCCAATGAACTCCAGGCTGAAGAAAGAAACTGAATCAATGTTATAATTCTAATTACTATATTGCTAGAAAGTGCTAAATAAATGTAAATTATTATTTTTATCATAATAACTCGTCTTGTTCAATGGAGTTCAGACAGAAACGATTCTCTGATGAGTCACTCTCCTGTTTTTATTCTTTTATGTTATTCTTTTGTATGTTATCACAACTACTGCCTCCAGGATCAGATATGAACTCCTTTGTGTGTCTTTTAAAGCTCTTCACAACCTGGCCCTTTCCTATGTTTCTGATCTGCTCACACTTTACTCCTTTCCGCAGACTCTGTAGTCCAGGAACACTGACCTTCTTTCATCTCCTTGCACAGGAAGCTCCTCTTCCATCACTGTGCCTGTATACTGGTTGTCCCCTACACCTGAATTTCCCTTCTTCTCCTGGAAACCTCTGCCTTCTGACTTCTCTGCCTACTTTCAATACCCATGTCAGATCCCACTCCCACAAGAGACTTTTCCTGCCTTCTCCCTCCCCACGTCAGATCACTGTATATATTGTGTATGTATATAGTTATCTGTATGTTGCCTCTCCTGTTAGAACTCCTTCAGGAGCTTTGTATCCCTAGCTCTTAGCTCAGGGCTTGACACTGAAGGTGGCTAGGTGGTGCAGTAGATAGAAGACTGGGTCTGGAGTTAGGAAGACTCATCTTCCTAAATTAAATTAAGCCTCAGATACTTACTAGCTGAGTGACCCTGGGCAAGTCACTTAACCCTAGTTGTCTCAGTTTCCTTGTCTGTAAAACAAGTTGGAGAAGGAAATGGCAAACCACTCTGGTATCTTTGTTAAGGAAACCCCAAGTGGGGTCTCAAAGAGTCAAATGTGACTGAATGATGACAGCAATGACATTCTGTAGGTGTTTAACAAATGCTTGTTAACTGACTAAATGACTGCAACTACTATTATCATTGCTACTCCAAGACCCATACTAGATTAACAGGAGATTTTGAAGGGCTGATGTTACTAATTAACCTGGATAAGGGAAAAGTACTAGATAGTACTAGAAAAGTACTAGGTAAAAGTATTAGATAAGAGGAATCCTCCAAGCTGACAACTCTCAGTCTCAGAGTCAGATCATCCTGGATTGTAGAGGTAATTTATTTTCCATTTCCTGATTCTCAACTCAATTTCAGAAATCTTCAATACCCAGGTTATCACAAAAGAGTGTTATCTGAATTTCTTCAGATTTTTGAGAGTCTGAGACCCAAGGGATTTTCCATGCTAGGTTCTTTACATCTCTGAAAGTGTAGAGGCATTTGAGGTTTGGGAAAAAGGAAAGAATGGGCACTCCTAGAATAGGAAGGGAAGGAACAAGCATTTATTAAATGACTACTGTGTACCAGGTACTGTACCAACTACTTTATAAATATTGCCTCATTCAATAGTCAAAAAAACCCAACGAGGTAGATGCTACGATTATCCTCATTTTGTGGTTGTAGAAACTGAGGCAGGCAAAAGTATTAAGCTATTAAGTATCTGAGGCAGGATTTGAATTCAGGTCTTCCTGACTCCAGGTCCAGTGCTTAATCTACTAGATGGGGCTAGGTTAAGGTACTTTTGGAAAAAAGATTGATAGAACAGGAATTCTTACATTTTTTCATGTCATAAACTCTTTGGACAGTCTGGTAAAACCTATGGACCTACTCCCCTTTCAAAATAATATTTTTAAATGAATAAAATATATAAATAGAATTACAAAACCAATTATATTTAAATAAAAGTTAAAAATATATGTTTTATTTGTGTGTGTATATATATGTGTGTGTGTATATATATACATATACATACACACACACACACACACACACATATATATATATATATATATATATATATACATATACATGAAGTGGACATTATTCCTCCCTGGGCTCCTAGGTTGAGAGATATCTGTTAGGTTACTGGGCAGAATTGGATAACCTGCCTAGTAACAGGTTTTTGTTGGGTCCCTGTCAAAACATTATTCTCCTTTGGGTTGTGAAATATCTGGTGAATTGTTAACAGTCATTTTTTGTTTAGTCCATTTGGATGGTAACCACCTGTGCCCCACCTAATGTTAGATCCCTCTTGCCAGGCAACTACCTTTTGCTGAGCGCCCCCCTTCTTGACAACTACTTTTTGTTGAATAACAACCAGTCTTTGATTGGGTCCCTCTCCTGGCGCCTCTTCTCTGTTGGGGTCCTCTGCCTAGCAGTACCCTGACAACTACCTTCTGTTTGGGGGTTCTTGCCTAGCAGCAAGCCCCCCTGCCCTGTCAGGACTATGTTTGTTGTAGAAACTGCAATACTGTACCGAGAAGTGCCGAAATGCTTAAAATACACACGCCCACCTCAGTTCGGGGCTGTCTCCTCTGGGTCTCTCCATGAGGCAACCACCAGCCTGGCTAATAAATGATGCTCTCTAAATTCCTAATTGACTTTTGCTTGTGAACTATTCTCTGTCTGTCCATTTCATCCATTTCATATATATATATATAAAACCAAGTTCATTGGCCCCAGGTTAAGAACCTCTGCCATAGGGGTACATTTTGGAGAATGGAGAATGAAGAATGGAGAAGAAAAAATAATTGGAGAAGGAGAATCTAGGGAGTTAGATAGAAAGATTCTGAGGAAGGGAAATGCCATTAGTCATGGGGACAAAGACACAGGTTAGGGATAGAAACAGGCTGTCCCAGAGGTCAACAAACACTTACTTATTCTAGAAATTCTGAGGAGAGAGACTGATGGAAACCAAGGAAGTAATGGCTAGCTTAGAAAAGCTGAAGAAATGGAAATAACGCCTAGAAAACTGAAAGGACACAGAAAGCAGGCCAGGAGGACTAAGTCCAAGCCACTGAACGTTGATCTGTCTTTATGAGCAGCTCTCCAAGTATCAGCCTGATCCTTTAAAAAAGGAAAAGACTGCATGTTTATCCTCTAATTACTTTGTGCAGATTAAAAAATAATTAGTAAGAGAAGGCAGGAAATTTAGTAGGGAGGGGTAGAGATTAGGGCTGTGAGTCAGAACATCTTGGTTCTCCTCCCCTTGCCGCTTCCTGTCTGACCTGAGTCACCTCCCCATTTTGGTATCAGTTTCCCTATCCGTTAAATGGGATTTGAAAACATGCCCCACCCCTGTTAGTTGTGAGGTGATCAGCCTATACCTTAAAAGTGCTGCACAAATATGAATTCTTATTACAGTTCAGTTCAGTACCAATTTATTGACCACTGATTGAATATGATCCCGTGACGGGCACTGGAGACAATATAAGGCTTCTCTAGAAAGGGGAGGCTTTTCAGATGCTTGAAGGACAGGCAGGCACTTGGTAGATGGGGACAGGGAGAAAGGACACATGATCGGGACAGTGAGTGATTGGTTTGTGATACAAAGAGGAGTTTGGCTTGGCTGAAAGAAAGGTCTTACGCTAGGGAGTGATGGGAAGTTTGTCTGGTCAGTGTGTAGGGAAATGAATGGAGAGCTGTTGAAGGGGATGAAATAGATGAGTGACATGATCAAATTTGGTTTTGTTCAGCTGTTTTTCAATCATGTCTGACTCTCTGTGACCCATTTGAGGTTTTCTTGGCAGAGATCCTGGAGTAGTTTTCCATTTCCTTCTCCAGCTCATTTTACAGAGGAGGAAATTGAGGTAAACAGTGAAGTGACTTGCCTAGGGTCACACAGTAAGTGTCTGAGGCTGGATTTGAACTCAGGAAGATGAGTCTTTCTGACACCAGGCCTGGAGCTCTATGCACTGTAGTGTCAACTAGCTACTTTAGGAAGACTAATTTAGCAATGATACCTGTAGAATGGATTGGAGAGAGAGAGTGAGCCCTGGAGACAGTAAGAGTAGTGAAGAAGCTACTAAGGTAGATTTCGAGTTCTTCTATTAGACTATACACCCTCTTTAACGACAATGACTCTTATTCATCTTTATGTCCCCCACATCACTTACCACGGTGCTTCGCATGTGTTGAGTTATTGGTCATAAGAGTTAGAGCTGGAGAGGGCCTTAGAGCTTGTCTCAACTAATCAACAAGCATTTATTAACTGCTCACTATGTGTCAGGCACTGTGCTAATCACTGGAGATACAAAAAGAGGCAAAAGACAGTCCCTGTCCTCAAGGAGCTAATGCAAATACATGCAAGCAAACAAGTGCCAACAAGCAGCACACAGGAACAAGAGGAAATAGTCAGAGAGAGAAGGCACTGGAATAAGAGGGGTTCTAACCAAATCCAACTTCTACTGTTCCTCAAATGCTACGCACTATTTCCTATCTCTGCTATTTTTAGAGCAGGCTTCAACACACCTGTGTCTTCCTCCCTGTCTCTTCTGCCTCGTAATTCCTTCCCTCCTCATCTCAAACTGTCATAAGCCTCCTTCAAAGTTCAGTTTGGGAGTCAATGAGAAAGGAACACTCTTGACAGAGATGGGGGGAGGGGATGGCTCTCAAGGGAAGGTGGTGCTTCTGGAAGCACTTAAAATGAAAATGCAAAACTGCGGAAGGGCTATGTCTATCAGAGTTACAAGAGCTACTTACTGCCAACACCTCATTCCTCCAGTTGATGCTTATCACAGGTTTTTTACTCTTTTTTCCTTTCTTAGAACTCACATGACCATAGAGTCATTCAGTTTCACACCAACCCTGGACAACTTTATGGTATAAGGAAAAGATCTCAGTGGGGAAGAATGTGACCCATAAAATTGACATACCTCATCAAGATAAGGGTCCTTAATACCATAAAAGACACACCCTATTTTCATAGTGATGACATAGAAATGCTCTTTGCCAGTACTGGGGGTAGAGGTGCTGTTTCCTCACTTCAGCTGTTCATTGTGGAGTTCCAAGACATTAAAAACGCTATGATTCCTACAAAGCATGAGTAGGCCTCAGTGTTCTGGGCTGTAATCACACTCTGGTACCCAGTGAAGGGGATGGAAATGGTAATGCCTGGGTTCCAGAAGAAAGCACTCCTTTCCAATTACATTTTTTTTGTCTCATATTTATTTCTAGGGCCTGATTACTGTAACATTCCTCCAGAGGCAATAAGACCCTGGGGCACACTTGAAAAACTGAAAAATAAGAAGCCTGTCCCTTGGGTTCTGGTTTTTCTCATGACTTTTTGACACCTACACTTCTTGTTTTCATATGCCAGTGGTCTGTTCCCACTACTTGGGTCACTTCACATCTCTAATCCTCTGTCCAATAAGTCCTTTGTCCAATGAAGGAATCAACACTTTTTAAATTATGAGAAACTTCACTGCAGCCTTGGTTCTGAACACAAAGCATGTGCATTTTGCACTGCGCATGCCCTCAGGCCACGAACCACCAACCAATGGGGCAGAAACCCAAAAAGGGGTCCCCAGGGGAAAAATACGAGAAGTTCTGGATTAAGATAACTTGTGAGGTCACTTTCAGGTCTAAATCTATGACTGATGAGTCAAATGCTCACAGAGTTCTATAATACTTGTCTTCCACTGGGATTGTCCTATTGCAGCCTGGAAGTACCTCAAACCCAGGGAGACTCATTTTAACTTGACTCAAATTAAATCCCTATTGATGTAAATGAAATTCCTTTTAATAGACAGTCTTATGAAATATAATGGAGCCAAATCTTTCCTATTATTTCCTGCCATAGAGATTAGAGAAGTAATGCCAGTTAGATCCAATCATCCAAGACCTTCTGAGATGATATATTAAAGGGAGTGAAAGTGCCCTAAATCAGGAAATAAGAAAGGAAGAGGGGACATAAGCAATGGTTTGTACAGCCTCCACTAGATCAGGGATCCTGAATCTTTTAGTGCACAATTTTCAGATCAAAGTCAGAATTTGAGTTCTTGTTTCATGACTAGTATCAGGCTATCCTTAGACAAAACCTAGAGACATTCTGTGGTCCAGGGCGCTGAAGAGTTCCAAGCGGTCATGACGGTGTGATGGGACCTGGATCCCTAACGGCCCTGAATTTTTCCATACATTCCAGGAGCCCAGATCACTGGCCCACCCCAGACTACTTGATCACCTAATTAACTTACTTGACATTCCGTTCACTGTCCTACATGGTCTACCCTAGAACACTTACCACTCTTCAATCTCATCCAGACTCATACACTGTTCATTTTGTGTATAAGCATTAGTCTCAGCCCCATTAAGCTGCAGATTCACTAGGAACCGAGCCTGACTCCAAAATGGTTTGAATGCATGAATTCATTTCAGGTGAATGCCATTTGGTACCCTGACATTTTGGGGTTCTCAGAAAACCAAACCTCGTTAGCCATATGTTCTCCCATTTCTTCCCTCCTTTTCTTTTCCTTTCCTTTTTCCCTTCCTTCTTGCCTCTTTCTTTCTCTTTCCTCTTTCTCTCCCTCTGCCTCTTCTTTCCCTCCCTCCCTCTGCCTCTTCTCTCCCTCCCTCCCTCTACCCCTTTCCTTCTTCCTTCCTTCCTTCCTTCCTTCCTTCCTTCCTTCCTTCCTTCCTTCCTTCCTTCCTTCCTTCCTTTCTTCCTTCCTTCCTTCCTTCCTTCCTTCCTCCCTTCCTTCCTCCCTTCCTTCTTTCCTTCCTTTTTTTCAAGGAAAATAATATTCAAATTATAAAGGACCATGACTATAAAGGCCTAGTGTGGGACCTGGAGTCAGGAAGACCTAAGTTCAAATATGGCCTCAGATTCTTACTAGCTGTGTGATTCTGTTTGCCTCCATTTCCTCCTCTGTAAAATGGGGTTAATAATAATACCTACCTCCCAAGGTTATCACCAGGATAAAATGAAATCACAATTGTAAAGCTCCAAGCGCAGCACCTGACACAGAGCAGGCACATATAAATGTTAGCTATTATTACTGAGGAAAAGGACAAAGGGGAAAAAGGGGGAATCCATTCGTTGGGCCTGAACTCCAAGGTGATGGTGGTGCAGACTTGGGGTGCAGGTGGAACACCAGGCTAGTGAAAGGCATTCTTTTAATGGTCACTCTTAGTTGATACATTTTCCTCAGAGCCAGATCTGGGAGTAGACAAAAACCTTGGGAGAAACTCATAATCTAGGGCAATCAGGGAGACTTTCTAGTATGATGTTTTATAAACTCACATAATTTTAATGTCAGAAAATAGCATTCTCCCTGATACCTCGTTATTGAAAGGTACCTGGTATATAATACAAGGAACACTAGATTTGGAGTAAGCAGCTCTTGAGTCCTGCCTCAGACGTTTACAGAATGGTCATCCTGGGCACATCTGAGCTACAGTTTCATCTGTAGAGGATGAGATTGTTCAATCAACCAATAAACATTTGTTAAGTATCTACTATGGCATTTGGGGGGTGGGGTAGGTGCAGTGTAGAGAGTGCCAGTCCTGGAGACAGGAACATTTAACTTCCTGAGTTCAAATCTGGGTTCAGGCACTTGTTAGTTGTGTGACCCTGGGCAAGTCACTTAACCCTGTTTGCTGCTGTTTCCTCATCTGTAAAATGAGCTGGAAAAGGAAATGGCAAACCATTCCAGCATCTTTGCCAAGAAAACAACAGATGGGGTCACAAAGAGTTGAACATCACTGAAACAACTGAATGACAACAAGAATAAGGACGTACTATGCTCCAGGGGTTATGCTAAACAATGGGGATACAAAAATAACAGTGGGGCAGTCCTAGCCCTCAATGAGATTCCATTTTAATGGGCATGGTAGAGGACATAAATTCATGCAGCACACATATAAAGTGAATAAATATAAATACATGTGAAACAGTTAAGGACAAGGTGATCTGCTCTGGGGAGAGTACATTGGAGCATTCAGAGCTGCGTTGTCCTCCTTTGGGCCATTCTCATGGGCACTTGTGCTCTGGATCAGTGGGGAAGGACTTGGTGCTTAAGGATGATGCTACAATCCTTCCATCCCTGTGACATTGGCAGGGTGAAGGGATACAACAAAAGAGGACTGGCCACTGAAATAGAAGAGACACTGATCCAGTAGACTTTACAAGGAGATAAACTGTCCACTCCCAATCTCTTGAATGTATGATTCTTTGGGACTGTCCATAACAGTGAGAGAAAGTCTCTGACAGATATGGCGGCATGTCCTTCCTACACCTACAGCCTTGGGCTGCTGCCTGCCTCATCTGTTTTAGGTTTCTTCTCTAAGCATAGGTGACTGAATAATAATTTTGAACTGGACTTTTCCAAGGCAATTTCATGACTTCAACAGGCTGATGGTTCCTGGATCCTTAAATCAGAGCTCATGGGGAGTAGGAGGAGTTTTCTGCAATTAAACTCTCCTTGGAAAAGATGATTACAGACAGACAGATGAGTCCAACCTCTGGCCAAGTTTGCTAGAAGATGTGAACTTTGATGGAGTTGCTTTGACAGTACAGAGTTGAGGAGAAGGTGAACTGGCTATTTAAGCATCCCAGAAAATTTGGCAACTAATAAGATATGGAGGATGAATGACAGCAATGTGTCGAAGATGACACCAAGACTGCAAATCAAGGCAGCTGGAAAGATGGTAGTGCCCAAAGGATTATAATACAGGTGTTTCTGGCTGCCAGTGTTGTTGTAAAGAGGGAATGAGAGGGTATGTGAAGTGCATTGTAAACCATTAAGTACTTTATAAATGTCAGCTGGCAGCATTATTTATATTGTGATAAGTCAAGGTGTCTGTGTCAAAATAAAAGCTCAAAGCCTCCATAGACAGTGATATGTAGGATGGAGTCCAGGGAAATAGAGTTTGTCAACATTTGGCAAGGACACACAAATGCAAATGCATCTTCCCAGACCATGACTTTACATCTGAGTCATGTCTCTCACATTTATTGCAAGTCTGTAGGGCAGAGAGACCCTCCCCCTTTATTTCCCACACAATGCTGAGTTTGCCACCTGGCCAAGAGAACCAAGAATGGAATAGTTTTTCCTTTGGCTTCACACATTCCTTTCTCCTCAGAGCTGTCCTTCCCTTTCTGCTTTCTCTTTACATAAAACTGAGAAAGAAATGTTTCATCATCTGGGACCACCTAAGATGGCCAAGTTAGTCAGTGCTCCTCCACAGGAATGAATGACTTCCCTTAATACAATCACTTGTATGCTTCATCACAAAACATGGATCTTACTATTGTACTCCACAGACACAGCTGTCAGTGCAAAGAGTGGGATCACCCCTAAGAACAGTGGCAGGTTTTATGACTGAAGTACTACTAAGTCTCCATATTTTCATTTCTACTAAGGTGGGGTAAGTTGGGATAGGTAGACATTGGTATTTTCCCATTTGAGCTTTAGGGTCTTTAAGAGTCCTCCATTAAAATGCAGGTAGATTCCTTTGGTGAAAGAACTACAGAACCTCCTAAATAAATCAATGAAAAAGAATGTATTAATTGTTTACCATGTTCCAGGTACTGTGATGGATTCTAGGAATGCAAATATAATCCAGTAAGATGGCTCCTGACCTCAAAGAGCATATATTGTAATAGGTGAGAAGTAGCTAAGGAGGAGTGCTTTGGAGGAGAAATTCAGGGAGTGGTGATTGGAATCATGGAGCAATTGATTGACAGGAGATCCTTTCCAGGTAGGATAGTGCTGATTAGATGATTGTTCTCAGAGCTAAATTTGATAAAGGAGTTGGGAGTATGTTGTGGAGACATAAGGGGCCTGGTGGGGCTATGTTCAGTTAAAAAAAGTTGAATGCTCACTAATCAGAGAAGCAAGGTTCCAGGAGTGGGAATGCAAGGTGAAAAGAAGCACAGGTACCCTCTGGTCCAACATGTACCTAAATAGGAATCCTCCTCAACACAACCCCAAGTGGTCATACCCTTAGCACAATCTGGATTTAGTTCTCGGTTCTGCCATTTATTAGATGCTTAGAGTTTCAAAAGAGGGAAGGGACCACAGAATTAGATCATCTGGTCCAACCCTCTGATTTTTCACATCAGAAAATAATAGATGAAAGAATAATTTTATCCCAGAAGTAATTCATTGAATTGCTGTTAGAAGTAAGTCATTGAAAGTTTTTGAGGAAGGGAGTGGTCAGACTCATGCTTTAAAAAGATATTTTTGGTAGGTGTGTAAAGTTCAGATTGGAATGGGGAAAGACTAGAGGTAGGGAAACCCATTAGAAAGCTATTATAATAGACCATTTGAGAGATGATGAGTCACTCAACTTAGATGGTGATTATATCAGTTAGAGAGATACCACTTTCTGTGCAGCCTTGGACAACTTATCTGACCTCTCTGAGCCTTGGATTTCCTCATTGGTAAAATGAGAAGAAAATTGGCAAAGACATCAGAAGACAGTTACTATGATGTACAATCAATGAAGCTCTTGCCTGGTCTAATCATGTTAGAGAAACATTTCAAATTAGGAAAGAAAAGTCACTAAACTATTCATATCCTATAACCTAGAGATCCCACTGCTAGGGAATAAACTCCAAGGAAATTAAAGACAAATTTTCAATGCATACCAAGGTACTCATAGTAGCAGATGGATATTTTATTCATTAAAAATTCTTCCTTCTCTTGGACAGAAAGCTTTCTGTAATTTCCACCCCTTGCCTTCTGGGGCTATAGAGAAACAAGTTTGTTTGCTTTCTTTCCTCTTGTTCAGACCTTTGTGTACTTAAAGATCATTAACATATTAGTTATAAGTTAAAGTCTTATGGGACTTAAGACAAAGAAGAGGAGACCAGAATAGAGAGAAGAGAAACTGAGAGGGAGATGAGAACTGTAGGCAAACCACTCATTTCACAATTTTCCTTCAGGCTTCCTTGTGCTCACAAAACATAACATTTGCCAAAATGCCACAAAGAATCATCTTTATATCATCTCGGCTAGCAAAGCATAACTTCTCAATGTCTAACATGTAGGTAGCCAAAGCAAGGATTAAAACCCAGAATTCCATTTGACAAGCCACTCACTCATGCAGAATGTCATGGGATTTCAAAATTGGCCCTCTGGTCTAACCTTTACCTAAACAGGCATCTTGCCTACAGCAAACTCAACAAATGCTCACACATCCTATGCTTCAAGTTCTCTGTCAAGGGAGAACCCACTATTCTTGAATGTGGCACATTACACTTTTAGACAGTTTTAATGGTTCTTCCTTGTGGTGGTGGTCAGACAGTTCAGTTCCAACTCTTTGTGACCCCCACTTGGGACTTTCTTGGCAAAGATACTGGAGTGGTTTGTCATTTTCTTCTCCAGTTCATTTGACAGATGAGAAAACAGAGGCAAACAAAGTTAAGTGACTTGCCCAGGGTCACATAGCCAGTAAGTGTCTGAGTCTGGATTTGAACTCATGAACATGAATCTTCCTAATTCCAAATGCAGTGCTCTATCTGCTGTATTACCTAGCTGTCCTTAAATGTTCTTCCTCACCTCAAGGCTAAATTTGCCTCTTTGCAAAGAGAAACATGAAAAGGTAAACAGAAAGAGAAGCCATAAGGAACTCATTAAAATTGAACTATTTACTTTCCTTCATGGAAAGATGATATTTGTAACTCATGAGACCTTTTTCAGTATTAGGGTAGTTAGAGGAAATATCCATATATCCATATATATATATGCATGTATGTGTGTATGGGTATGTGTATATATGTATATTATATATGTATGTATAAGTAGGTATATGTTTACGGGTATATGCGTGTACATACATACATAGGTGTGTATGTGTATATGTATATATGTGTGTATATATACATATGTATATGCATTATACACACATATATGTGTGCATACATATACATATACACATACACACATACATTATTCCTTGTTCTGCCCTTTGGGACCAAAGTGAACATATATATTCCCTCTTTCATAGGGTAACTTTTTAAAAGATATATCACATGTCTACCTTTTCTCTTCTTCGGGCTAAATATCCCCACTTCTTTCATCTAATTCTTATATGTCATCATGAGGTCCCCTATTATCCTGGAGTCACATTCCATGTATTAGACAAACTGAAACCTTGTAGGCTTTTGTTATAATGATATATAATGTTCATTACTTTTTAAAAGTAAAGGGAAATTCATTCTTTAGGATCATCCTTCCTTCCCAACTCTCCCTTCTCCCCATTCAACATGCTCAAGTCTCCCTTCCTGGTTCCAGGTGATCATGGGAAGCTTAGTGGGGTTGCGGGGAGTTTTACAGTCACATATGACTTATTGCTGAAGGATTTGCACTGAGAGATGATGACAGCTCCCCTTATTGTTTAGGGATTTGAGAGAAGGGATTGCTCTCAGTAGATATATAAAAGGGAGGGACCTGTCCCCATATTTCTCTTTTGGCTTGAACTCTTCCATGTGGCAGGTAGTGTTCTTTGCTTTGATTCTCTCCTTCAAGGGGAGGGAGATGGGTGATGGTCTTTACTCCTCCATCCCTACCCCACTGCTCCTTCCATACAGAGTATAAACCCAATGGAAGAGTTCACACCTGGGCTCCCAGCTGCCTTTTAACCAATGTTTCCTTTCCTCAGGAGGTGACTGAAGATGATTCTTAAGGTGGGAAAGTACAGCCTGGGGTAACCCTGTGAGTTTGAGAGGTCCAGACTCAGTGGTCCAATAATGACTGGTTTCTGTGACAGCAGGAGTTGATTGGTGGAAGGATAATCTTTCTGTGTCAGAAAGACCCTGACGAGATGATTGGCTCCAGCCTGGCTGTTTTATCAGCAGACTCAGCACCAGCAGCCATTTGTACAGTAAAATGTAAAATGCCCAAATAGCAGTTTTGTAGGTTGCTTTGTGTTCTAAAGAGGTTTTAGTATTGGCCTCCCTGTAGATCATAACTGTAATTGTAAATCATAACTAAGTCCCGTTCTGATAATGTGCACTCGTGAATGTTTCATGTTTAGTACTTCTTGTATGTATCTGAATAAATTACCTGTCTCATACTTGATTCTTAGCATATGTCAAATTCCTTTCTCCATCCCATCCCCAATCCCACCTTTCTTCAAAGACCCTAGATAGGAGCCATTGAGTCAATGAATGGGACAAGAGGGGAACTGAACCTATTCATTAAAATCAACCTCCTCTGGACTGAACCTGATCCAAACTGCATGCCTAGGTACAGGATTAGGAGGGTCAAGTTCCTCAGCCCCTTGGTGACCCTGCAGTTAGATAAATAATACCTTGTAAAAAGGAAAATAAAACATTGAGGCACATTTCGTAGCAGATACACCCAAGTGTCCTTCTAATGAGGCTAGTTTAACGTGAGAAGTGGATTCATCACCAGCATGGATTAGGAAGTCTGACCCTTCCTTCTGATTGATGGGAGACACTCTTCTAGATTTGTCAGTCTCCACCCTCCCTAGCATGTTCACACTGGCTGTTGCTATGTGTGACTGAGTTCCTAGCTAGGAATTGCTGAGAGGGAATAATAGTCCAGTCCAGAGATGAACCTAGAATGAAATGACAGAACAAATCCCAGGACTGAGAGCCACCCTAATAAGGCCTGGGACAAGAGGTGGGGTTCAGGGTGCATACAGGTCACACAGGAACAAAATCACCTGCTTTTTGAGCTGCTCCAGTCACATATAGAAGAAGCACAGTGGAAATAAAGGCAAAAGGGGAACGAAGTCAATTGGCAGGAATACCGGTACATTTGATTTCCTTTCTTTGGGCTCACAGAATGCCATAGGAACCATGATAAGGCCACAGAAGGTGAGGAGGCCCCAGATCATCTGCATCGGTGGTCCCACCCCACAGAACACAGGTTGACAAAGAAAAAGAACAGCAGAGATGGAAAATGGGTCCTTAGGAGCCCCCTGGCCTCTTGCGCAGAATCTGTGTCCTTTGAAGAGATAGGAAGGACTTGGCAATAATGACAGTAATGATGATGATAATTAGAGAAAGAGAAGGAAAAAGAGGAAGGATATGAAGAGGAGGAGGAGGAGAAAAGAAGAGAAAGAAGAAGGAAATAGAAAATATAAGTGGCATTTATATCATTTTTAAGACTTTACAAATGTTCTTCATACATTTTCTCATTTAAACCTCACCAAAACACAGTAAAGTAGGTATCTGACCTGATTTCAGGTCAAATTGCCCAAATACCTAGGATCACAGAACCATAAGATTATAGCCACCAAAAGAAGTTTTCATATTTTGTAGATAAACTGACACTGCAACTTCTGTAGAACAGGTTCCTATCAATGTACTCCTAATAAAAAGTCTATCAAATATCTTCTTTCTTCTTTTTCTTCTTCTTCTCCTTCTCTTTCTAAGTGATACTAATTGGTTAAATGAGAATGAGATGCTAGTCATTTACCAGCACCTGACAGTGGGAGGAACACTGCCAGTGGGGGCTCTTTCTGATGACGTTAGAGAGAAAGACAACCCAAGCCTTAGGGACACCCCTAGAACCCTGCAGGGAAGATAGCTAGGCTCAAGAATAGTGGACAAGTGCACTTTAATACATAATGATATCAACACTAGTTCACTTTATATGTTGCTTTATAATTTATAAAGTGCTTTTCAACTCTGGGAGGTAAGTAGGACAAGTATTAGTGTCTCTACTGAAGAAACTGAAGTTTCAAAAGATGAAGTAACTTAGAGTCGTAAGATCACAGGTTTTTGGAGTTGGGAGAGACCTTAGGAATCACCTAGTCCAACACTCTCATTTTTCAAATGAGGAGACTGAGGCTGAAGAAGAAAAAACTTACCCAAGGTCATTTTAAAAAATAACGTTCTACAAGTCTGGGAGTTATTTAATTATTTTCTGGAGTCATGTGAGACAGAATAATAAAGTGGAAGGTGTTCAAGACTGAGAGTTAGAGACCTTGGTTGGAATCCTGTCTCTGTGGTTTATTTTTATTGTCATTCAGTCATTTCAGTCGTGTCTGAATCTTTGTGACCCAGATACTGGAGTGATTTACCATTGCCTTCTTCAGCTCATTTTACAGTTGAGGAAACTGAAGCAAATAGGGTTAAGTTACTTGTCCAGGGTCTCAAAGGTAGTAGGTGTCTGAGGCTAGATTTGAACTCATGAGGATGAGTCTTCCTGATTCCAAGCTGAGTATTCTATCCACAGAGAGGCTCCATAATTTACTGTGTGACCTTAGGGAAGTCACTTCCCTTCTCTAAAATGAGAGGATTGGGGATCTCTATGGAGGGATCCAGCACTCAATTGATAACTTATTATGCAATGTATAATTAAAGTTAAAGACAGTGAGACTGTGCTCACTCAAGGTCATGTAAATAAAAAATGGTCAGAGAGTTTTAAACCCAGATCTAAAGACTCCAAACACCGGTTCCTTTTCTATTTTTATGCATTTTCATTGCCATCCGTATACTACTAGGAACAAAAGCATTCATGGATATTTTCCCCTGAAAAGTTTGTGCCTCCCAAAAGTTTCAGAAGCTGTCATATAAGGGAGTATTTAGTACATAGAGGTGTTCCCAGACCTACCCAGAGTCAAAAATCCAGGCCAAGAAAAACCTGTGCTTGAACCCCTCCCACACAGTCAATGCCACCCTTCAAGTTCCAAGTCCAACATGGGGAGTGACCCTAAATGTTCCATTAAAATATATTGTATACTTAGCAATACCTTAACTCAGGATGTCAATGCTAACATTTTCCCCTCCTAACCTCGCTCTCTTTCTCCCTGCTAGATATCATCATGGGCTGTCACTCAGTCCCAAGATGCTCTGGTCTTCTGTCCCTTTTCTATCCTCATTCAATAAACCGTCTTGCTACAAACTCGTTTTTCTTCTTTTCATTTTTTGTAGTTTTTTTGGTGGTGGAGCATACTTGGAGGGGTGGAGTGGAAATGTCCCTCCCTCCATCCTCATTGCCAACGTATTCATCCAACCTCTGATGGTTTCCTTCCTTGGCTCCAACCACACCTACTGGCTTTCTTGGCTGTTTCCTCCCTCTAACACCACACCTACCCTCCATACAGTTTCTCCTTTATCTCACTGTCCCTGTAGTTGATTTGGAAGGTCACTGTCAAGGTCATTTTCCTAGGAAATTTGGATCAGTGCTTGTTGGACTCATCTACTATTCTCCCTGTCTGTCCCTTGAGTGTGAAAAAATGTTGGTGTCAATAACTCCTTCTCCCTTTCTTGAGCTCTTTGGCCATCTGAAGCTTTGTTGTCCTTAAAAACCCCACTCCAGACTGCATCCTAGCCTGACATCACCCATAACGATAACTAAACCCACCCTTCCTGCCATCCCTGAATGTCTGGACCTCACCCAGCTAGGTTCTTTACCCTTACCACTTTCTTTCCCTTCCTTGTGTTGGTTCATTCATTACCAACTTGGGGCAAGGCCAGGGTAATTTTTTTCCCCTGGAAGCAGCTTTTATGGATCTAATAACAGTCATTTACAACATTACATAAAATTGAACAATAAAAATAATCTTGTCCATCTCAGCACACGGACTAAATAAAGTGATTTCCCCTTCCCCTCCCTTATGCTTCTTTTAAGCTGGGGAACCAGAATTTCTACCACTTCTCCAAGGCTGTTTGTTGGAGATTTCATAGGCTTCCTCGGAAAAGTTGTTTTCAGTGAATACAGCTTTAATATCTGATATTTACAAAGTTGTCAATTACATTTTAATAGAGAATTCCTTGAAAACAGGGACTGTCCTTTGCCTGCCTAGGTATTCCCAGCACTTAATACAAGGCCTGGTACACAGTAATCCCTTAATAATTGTTACAGGGGGCCTTGCTTCCTTGGAATTTTCTCCTTTGAATAACTTGCAGGTAGGAGTAATATTCCCATCCCTCCAATTTCATCATCTCTATGTAGTGTTTGATTTGTTCATTCCTCTATCCCCTTAAAGGATTTTGTAAAAAATTTATTTTTCTCTCATTTACTATATTTTACTGGGAGATGCCCTAATTATATCCCAAATGGAGAGAGGTCACCATGGGATAAGATGAAGAAATAAAGGTTTCATTCAATTCTCTTAATATTTCTTCTTGTTACCATCAACAGGAAAAGGCCATGTAACCCTGAATGCTATGGACTGATTTTTGCTTGAGTCTCCTCTCTCCTCACTCCTCAAGTAAGATGACACAGATGCCACTTATAGAGTCCTATCTCTGAAGATAGAAGTAGTTTTGTGGAAACCAGAACATCGTTGTTATACTGCTGCCTACAGATAGTGATTTTCCTCCTTCTAATCTGGTGTTGCCTTTGAACAGCTGACTAAGCAAATAGAGAGAAGGATGAAGCAGACCTGAGGGTCGTTGGCTTAGGAACTTTCATCATTTGACAATGTTCATCAGTGCATCTCTCTCCATCATTTCTTGAGTCATCTATAATGAAAAAAATCTCTGATTCTTCAGAGATTGTGATGCTCCATGATTAATAGCCAAATACAAATGATGATTTGTATGTAAGAAAAGAAATGTAGAATCAGGAAAGGAGATGGGACTGGTCACTCAGTCTCATAGTGAGAACAAGAAATAATAAATGGACAGAGTAAGTGCTTCACTGGTGCTCATGGTACATTAAAAGACCTCAAGAAAGGCTTCCAGGGTGATGGTAGATCCTCTTCTGCCTTGGATGCTTACTAACTTCGTGAACCTGGGCAAGTAATCAACCTCTGTTAGCCTTGAGTACTTCATTTGTAAAATGGAGATAGTAATAGCACCTACCTCACTGAGTTGTTGTGAAAATCCCAAGAAAGTATCATCTTAAAAGTACTTTGCACACCTCAAAGCACTATAAAAAATGCTGGCTATTATTATAGAAGAATTATGGGAAGATGTGGACAAGTGTCTTACAGAATGAGAAGGCGTAGATGGTTGCAACGTGCCTTATTGGATGAAATACACCAAGGACATTGCAGAGCCATTGAAGTCTTAAAATTTTAGGGGAGGTGACGTTGCCTAGAAATTTCTGTGTTACCGTGAATAATTCACTTCCCTCCTCTGGGGAACCATTTCTGTGTCTCTAAGTGAGGGAATCTCCAAACTTCTTTCTAACTTTAATACTCTAAACTGCTATCCTCCCATATTGATTGTAGGAACCCTGAGGTTATCAGTCAGTCAATCAATAATCATTTATTAAGTGCCAAGCACTATGTTAGGAAATAAGATTACAAAGATAAAAACAAAACAATCCCAACCCTCACAGAACTGCTGAGAGGAAACCACATATACACAGGTGAATCAATTACAACTTATGTAAAGTTAATGTAAGGGCAGCTAGGTGATGTAGTGGATAGAGCTCTGAGCCTGGAGTCAGAAAGACTCCTCTTTCTGGCCTCAGATGCTTACTAGCAGGGTGACACTAAGCTTAACCCTGTTTGTTCCAGTTTCCTCATCTGTAAAATAAGCTGGAGAAGGAAATGGCAAACCATCCTAATATCTTCGCCAAGAAAACCTCAAATGGGGTCATAAAGAGTCAGCCACAACCGAATAAACGACAACATGGTCAGATCTATTCTTTAGGATTATCAGTTTAGCAGTTGTGTGAAAGATGGAGTGGAGAGAGGACAGACTGAAGGAAGGGAGACTAGAGAGTTACTGCAATAGTCTGGCCATGGGTAGGGAACCTTTGGTCTCCAGGTCACATGAGTGCAGATTTTTGACTAAGCTCAAATTTTACAAAACAAATCCTTCTATTAAGGAGATTTGTTCTTTGAAGTTTGGATCCAGTCAAAGGGCTGCCCTTGAGGACCTAGAGGGCCACATGTGGCCTCAAGGCTGTGGGTTCCCCACCCTTGGTCTAGGTCAAAGTTCATAGTTGTTAATGCTGAGTCAGCTCCTACTCTTCTGAGGCTGATGACTTTGCACTGCCCTTCCTCACTTAAATCCAGTTCACTTGTCATGGCATCACTTCCCTGATGTCTTGGTCCTCTTCCAAAATGAAGAACGAACAAGAGCTCTTGGTGACTCCATGGAGCACAATACACCAGTCTCGTCCATCCTCCACTGTTTCCCAAAGTCTATCAAAACTAGGCCAGAGGTAACGAGAATCTAAACTAGGGTGGAGGTTATCTGAATGGAGAGAAGAGGAAGATATTGTGGAATAATCATCTCTTGCCTCCCACCTCCAAGGAGCCAATCTAGGAAACGCTATGGAAACTCTCATAGACCTGCCCTGCCCCAGGGTAAAGTTCTAGAGTTATAAAGCACCTAAGTATTAATGTAGGAAAGGAAGACAGACCTGAGAATTGTTCAGCCAGGAGAAAGTTGAAGCTCATTATCTGGAACTGCCTTTGGGGCCATTAGGTCAAAATAGCCCAGAAAGGAAAAGGGTGGACATAAGGTGAGATCTCAGTTTCTTATATTCTGATTTTTATTAATTAAATAACTTACTTCTTCTAGGCATTCCCCACCTGGAATGCCTTTTTTTCTACCTATTCCTACCCATTCTTCAATGCACATCTCATCCTTATTCCCCAAGACTCTATCCTAGGCTCTTTTCTCTCCTCTTTTTAAACTATTTGACTTGGTGAAAATGGAATTGAGCAAATATCATAGATTCAACTGTCATCTCTATGTAGCTGATTCTCAGATCTATTTATCCAGTCCTAACCTCATCTGAGACATAGCTTAGTGGATCAAATGAGTGCTGGGTCTGGATTTAGGAAGACCTGAGTTCAAATCTGACCTCAGACACTTACTAGTTATGTGACCCTGGGCAAGTCATTTAACCTCTTTTTGCCTTAATCCATTGGAGAAGGAAATGGCAAACCATTCTAGTGTCTTTGCCAAGAAGACCCCATGTGGTGAAGTATGGTCTACGGGGTCATGAAAAGTCACTCAACTGAGCAACAACAATTTCTCCTGACCTCCAGTCTTGTGTCTCTACCTGCCAATTGGACATCTTGAAGTGGATGCCCCATAACCATTTTAAACTCAGTAAGTCCAAAACAAGAGTCATTATACTTTTCCTCCCCACACTCCCCAATTTCCCTGATACTGTCAAGAGCTTCGCTGTCTTTCCAGTCACCCAGGCTTGCAACCTAGATGTTATTTTTAACGCCTTACTCTCTCTCACACTTCATCTCTAGTCAATTGCTGAGGCCTGATGAGTCTGCCTTCATGTGTCTTGTATAAATCCCCTTCCCATCTTTGACATTGCCTAGTACAATTGCCGTCATCATCTCGTGCCTACATTATTACAATAGCCTGATGGTTGCTCTTCCTGCCTCAAGTTTCTCCCCATCCTCTACCCACTGTCAAAGTGATCCTCCTGAAGCTCAGATCTGATTATATCACCCCCTGTGAAATAAACTCCAGTGGCTTCCTATCACCTAGAGGATCAAATATAAAATCCTCTGACTTTTGAAGCCCTTGATAACCTGGTCCCTTCCTACCCTTCCAGTCTTATTACACCTTACCTTATTCTGCAGTCCAGTGACACTGGCCTCTTTGCTGTTCCTCCAATAAGACAACCCATCTCCCACTTGCACATTTTCTTTTTTAAAGTTTTCTTATCTATCTATCTATCTGTCTGTCTGTCTGTCTGTCTGTCTATCTATCTATCTATCTATCTATCCACCTGTCTATCTATCATCTAGCTATCTAGCTAGCTATCTTTACAGCTGTCATGCTACTGTATGTCTTTATTACTGGAAAAGTCCAGGAGAGCAGATTAATTTTAGCTTACAAGCCTGAAATCGATGCAAATATCACTTACCTTTGGGTTAAACTCAAGGCATAGGTAATAGTCTTGGGACTTGAATTTTTGCTTCCAAAGTAGAATTAAGGAAATAAATAGTCTGTTTACAGTGGGGATTCCAAGGAGCACTCACCCTGGGCTTCAAGTGTCTGGAGGAGTCCTGTACAGCCTGAGCTGTCTGCAGTCAGGTGTTGCTCCACACAAAGGACTGCCACATAACTCTTTCCAGGCTTTTGCATGGTGATGGAGCCTTTGGCACTAAGTGATAGCTGAGGGATAGTCTTTTGGAAGTCAAAGGTCAGGACTTGCTGAGGCTCTGACAAACATCTGATTGAGTACTTCCAGAGAGAAGGAAGCTCTACTTCCTGGGCTTCTCTCAAGACCAGAGAGTGCTTAATCATATCATCCATAATGTGAAGCCTTCTCATCTACCATGCTCATTTTACAGATGAAGAAACTGAGGCAAGCAGGGTTAAGTGACTTGCCCAGAGTCACAAGTGTCTGAGGCTGGCTTTGAACTCTGGTCTTCCTGACTCCAGGCTTGGCACTCTATCCACTGTACCACCTAGCTTTGTCACTAGGGAAGTCTCAATGGGGATTATATCTGGAAATTTCTGTATTATAAAAACAAAGGCAGCAAAAATTTTTTTAAAAAGTTGATTTAAGAATTTTGCGTTAGGCATGTTAGGCACCAAGACAAAAATGAAACTACTTCTGCTGCCAAGGGGTCTACTGGGGCAAATAACAAATACATGTGTAAATACATACAGACTAGATATAAGTAATTGTGAGAAAGAAAACAAGGAAGGAATGGGAATCAGGAAAGGCTGTGTGTAGGAGATGGTATTTGATCTGTTCCATGAAGTTAGGAATTCTCAGAGGGAGAAGTACAGAGAGAGTACATCCCAGGAGAAAATGACTAGATTAGTCAGAGAGATGCAAAAAATTAAGTGCTAAGTGAGACCTGGAGGAGATATGCAAGTTTCCCTAGGAAGAAAATTCCTAACCTTGGCATGCCTGGACCTCCATGGTATCTGCAGATAGATTTCAAAGGGTCAGTGAACTTAGATGGGAAAAATAATTAGTTTCCTATGTATTTTATTTTATATATTTAAAAATATTATTCTAAGATGCCAAGTAACACAAAGTTAAAAACCTCTGTCCTAGGGTATTTTATTCTATCATCAAGAATTGCAAGAGAAGTGGGTGCAAGGGGAGAGAAGGGGGAGTCTTCACCTATTCCTTAGTAGGGAAATCAAGAAGAAGAATAGAAGGAAACATTAGAATTTTCCCAGTCCCAACAGTACATTAAAATCCCACTTTAGAGGCTCTTCTTGCTCCACGCTATCTCAGCAAATTTTAACCTCCAGTTGAAAATTTGTCTTCTGCCTCTCTCCCTTGCCTTCAAGTATCTTTGCACTCTAGCATGCCTGGAAAGCTAGCCCCAGGGAGTGAGTAGGATACACCTGCAAGACAAGCAAGCCATTGCACCCTGGTTTGATCTTATGGTACCCTGACCACTCTAGCTTGGTCAGATAGATGGACAGGAGCAGAAAGTTCAGGAAGCCCTCATCCATGCTTTTTAGTTTGCTCCAGAAAAAGTGCTGCAAAGAAGCAAGTCTGTTTTTCCCTCTGTACTTGGTTCTCTATCTTATTCGTGGAGAATCCTTTCTTTAGGAAGCTCCTATCTGCTCCCTTGGTGTGATTTATAGATGAAAGGACATTCTCACATTGAGACATTGCAGTACATTGGACAGAGCTCTAGAGTCAGAAGATTTGGGTTCAAATCTCTCCCTCTGGGGCTTGTATAAACTTTCATAAGCCTCAGTTTCCTCATCTGTAAAATAAACGTCCTCTGAGATTCCTTTCAACTAATGATCTGATCAGAAAAATCAAGTAAGAATTGACTGAAGGAACTGCAACAAGCCCTGGGCTGGAGATTTGGGGTTGAAGACTCAGCTCTGCCTCTAACTAGCCGTGTGACGTTGAGTGAGCAACTTAATGTCTCTCTCTGGACTGTGATTTCCTTCCTCACTGAAAAAAAATGAGGAAGATTTACCAAGTGATTGCTAAGGTTTTTTCCTGTTCTGAAATTCTATTCCAAATGGCTTTTCCAACTGAAACCTTAGCTGTAGCTGATACAGTTTGTCTGGAATGCACCCAGAGACAATGTAAGGAAATGGTACCCCAGAATGCTTCACAATAAAAAAAAAGTATGACTCATTTCTGTAAATGGGCTATAACCAGGATAAATCCCTCTGCCAGAAACTTGTTGAATCAACGCTGATGGATAGATCTGGTATAGGTTAGGGAGGGAGTTCCTGGATCCTCTGATGAGCTCTTGAGGCTGTGGGTCCCTATCGCCTCTGAGACAAAATTCAGACTCGTCACCCTGGCATTTAAAGACCTCCACCTACCTTTCCAGTCTTATTTCGTGTTACTCCCCATTCACTAAAACGTACTCTCCATTCCAGTCAAATTAGCTTCCTACCCTTTTCTTATCTATAGCATTCATTTCCAGCCTGCACACATTTGATCAGATTGGTCCCCTCCCATGCCTTCCACCTCACCTCCACCTTGAGGAGGTTCCAACTCTCTTCTAAGTAAAACTCAAGTATGACTTACTACAGGAGACTCTTCCTGACTCCTCAGTTTATATTGTCATCTCTGCACATACATCTCCACCAATAGAATGGGTATTCCTGAGTTCAGGGATGGCTCCATTTTTGACTTGGCATCTCTAGTGCCTAGAACACATAGGTGAGGCTTAATAACAGCTTATCAACCAATTTGGAAATATTTCTCTCTCCAATATATCAGGTTAGCACCTGAGATATTGTTTTCACTGGGAGAGATGGTCAACATGATATACATTTAATTTTCCCTAATGGCCTATCTGGGCCATAGGACTGAGAATAAAGAAGACTCCTCTTCATGAGTTCAAATCTGGTCTCACCCTCACTAAGTGTGTAACCCTACGCAAGTCACTTCACCCTGTTTGCCTCAGTTTTCTCATCTGTAAAATGAGCTGCAGAAGGAAACGCCAAACCACTCCAGTATCTTTGCCAAGAAAACTCCAAACGGGGTCACGAAGAGTCTGAAATGATTGAGTGACATCAATAACATTTGTAGACTTGAATTGACAGTAATTTTTCCTAAAAATCTAGTCCATGAGTAAGGGACTTTTTATTAAATGGTCAGGACAGTGACCCACATGTAAACACACCAGCCAGAAGTAGCATATATACAAAAAGAACGTAAAACTGATTTTTCATTTTTGGGGGGATACTTAAGAGGAGGCAAATTGACCATACTTCTGTATCTTGACAAATCTGTAACCGCAATCTCATTGCTGGCCGAACTCCCCCACAACCTTTCCCAGCCTTAGATTGCTTTCTTGAGTGGTTACGGTCAAAAATGTTCATCAGTTGGTGATGAGCCTTTCCACATCTGATGAGGTTGGTCCCAGACAACAAACACACCATCTTTTGATGAGCTCGCTCTACAAAAGTTTCCATCGGAGCCCTCCATGAGGCATTGAAAGAAGACTGGGTGGGGAAAATGAATGATCAAGATACATAAAACAGTTTCCATTTTGATGGTATGGTCAGTTGATAGCTACACTTTTGAGAGATCATTTATATCTAATGCTTAAGTTAGGGGAAGGGAAGGGATGACATGCCATGAATCTGCCACAATAGTTCTACCCTCAAAAGCTGCCCAGAATAAACCTCAGATATTTGAAGGCTGCTCCACGGCTTACTTCTACCTAATCATGTCTTCTCCTAGATGAACAGCCCTTATTCCTTTAGCTGAAGTTTAAATCACATGCTATCCAGTTCCCCTATTACCTGGCTTACCCTCCTCTGGCCATGCTCTTAAAATGTGGCCCCTAGAACTGAACAAAGTATTCTATGATCTGATTAGTATTAGAATATAGGAAATTATCTCTTGTGATGTAGACTTCTATTAATGCAGCCTAAGATTATATTAATTTTTTTTTATAACTTCATCATACCACTGGCTCATATTGAACTTGTGGGTAAACTAAGAACCTCAGATCTTCTGTTACTTGAGTCTCTACCTTCTTATACTTATCAATGATTTTTAAAAAAGCATTTCTCTGAGTTATTGGGGGGCAGCTAGGTGGCACAGTGGATAGAGAGCTGGATCTATATTCAGAAAGACCTGAGTTCAAATCCTGACTCTGACACTTACTAGCTGTGTGACTCTGGGCAAATCACTTAAATTTGGTGTGCCTCAGTTTCCTCATCTCTAAAGTGGGGATGACAGTAGCACTTACCTCCCAGGGTTATTGTGAAGATCCAACCAGATAATTTAGGTAAAATGCTTTGCAAACTGTAGAGATGTTATCATTCTTTTCAGTGTCTTGGCAATGCTGCTACTTCCCATGATTTTTCAACTATTAATGACACTGACTGAGATAGGCAGACCTCAGGAGAGAGACTGCGAAATGCCAAGCACATGACAAAGTCAAACTTCAGATATTAGCTCATCACTCACCAGTTCCCTACTGGCATTCTCCATTCTTAGACCTTCTGACAACTTGCCAACATGGCACTGGGCCCATATAAAGAGTGGCAGACAAGATGTCCTATTCATTGGCCTTCCCTAATGGCCTTAGCCAATACCAACAGAACACAAAGCACACACACACATTCACAGGTGAAGACACTTGTAGATCCAGCCTAATTCAATTACACTGTCTCAGTAGTAAGGGCTTATGGTATACGGAGACCAATATAGCAATGGGGACTCATAGTTGGAGTTAAGAGACCAAAGTTCAAATCCTGCCTCTTATACTTATTAGCTCTGTGATAATGGGCAGGTTGCTAAAAGTATCTAAGCCTCAGTTTTGTCATCTGTAGAGATAACAGTACTACTTATGGGGTAGTTTTGAACACCACATATGATAATGTATATAAAGTGCTTTGGAAGATTGAATGCATTATGAATCTGTTATTATTGTTGATATTAATAATGTTAACCTGCATTAGTCCTTCTCTCTCCTCTTTTGTATTTAATTTCTGATGACAGAATTGTGGGGAAGGGTTGGGGTTCAACTCAACATTCCAATGGAGGAGACACATGCAAACAACTCTGAACATCCATGATATATATATATATATATATATATATATATATATATATATATATATATATATATATATATATATATATATATATATATATATATACTATATATATATGTACTTCCTACCTGCCCCCTGGAACCTCACAGTTACCTTCCCTTCTCCAGCTTGGAGTACTCCAGGTCCTTCAGAGCTTGGATTCTATTGAGAATCTGATTCTTTTAAAAACCTTAGATTCTATTAAGAACTTGACCCGGTATATTTCCTTTCACCCTGCTCTTCTTCCCCTGGCCTGACACCCCAATTTCAGGTCTACTTTGTGTATTCATAGTCCCATGTGTCCATCTGGAGAAGAACAGACCTCTCTGACCTAATTCTGGAGGGCCCAATAGAGTATCTGCCTGGATTTCTGGTCCCAGACCTCACAGGTCTGGCCCATCTTGCCACCTCTTTCAAAAAGTGTGGTCATGGCAGTTATTATAATATCCTGATAGCCATATTTTTCAAAATGAAAGAGTGACCTTTAGCATTTTGCATTTTCTGGCTTTTGTCACTCAGAAATCAAAGGTAGTGCTGTTACAACAGGAAAAATCCAGGCAGACTCATTCAGCTTGGAGTTAGAAGACCTGAGCTTAAGCTCCAGCTCTTATATTTATTAACTGAACTAGCTGACTTTGAATAAGTCATAATTTCTCTCAGCCTCAACTTTCTCATCTGTAAAATGGAAGAGTAATTACTTGCACTACTTAAATAGTCATTGAGAGGGATAAACTTACTTTGTATGCTATAAACATATAAATTATTATTGTCATTCTAATGTTGCTTTTGAGTTTTAAACTTAGAAGACAATAGATTTAATGCTGCAAGGAACTTTCAGAATGATTTAATCCAACCCCTTGCTGCCTCATAGATGTTGTGGATAGACTGCTGGATCTAGAGTTAGGAAGCCCTGAGTTCAGATTTGACTTCAGACCCTTCCTCATGGTATGAGCCTGGACAAGTCACCCAACTTCTGTCTGTCTCAGTTTCCTCAACTATAAAATGGGGATCATCACAGCACCTACCTCCCAGACTTGTGGTTGTGAGAATCAAATAAGATCACATTTGTAAGACACTTAGCCCAGTGCATGGCACATAGGAGGTACTTAATAAATTCTTGTTTCCTTCCTTTTATACATGAAAACATTGAGGCCCAGAGAAGTTAAGTAATTTTCCAAAAGTCACACAGTTAAATGAGTATCAGAGGCATGATTTGACTGTTCCCTGACCTCGGAGTCAGCATTCATTCCATCATACTATGCTGTCTCTTTAACGCATCATAAACTCATTTTGCTTACTCTCTGTCCTCACATGACAATATGTATTAGGCTATATATTGTACAGCTGAAGGTTCATTTATAATCCTCAAGTTCTGAAATGATTCTGGCCTGTACTCCTTCAGAGTTCTTATTATATGTTCTGACCTTGAACATTATGTTAGCTATTATTTTTATTATTTTCCTAAGAATTCTCATTTCCTATCCACATCAGTATCAGTCCCCCCTTCACCTTCATCTCACATCAGGTACAATCCTCTTGGCACCCCATCACAGCCCTGTGTCATAGATCATGGTTTGGCTTACTCAGGGAATTTTCAAAGTTTCAAAGGTGAGGCAATGAACACACCATCATTGTAAATACAGAATTCGAAGTGCATTTGAGTCACTCATGCGGAAAGTCACCTGAGATTGCTTCATCCTGGAGTGAAGGCACCCACAAAGATACTTTGGGTGGGGCTTCAATTGTTTGCCCCTTGCACCTTGAGAAATAACTATTCCTGGCTGCCTTCTTTGCATAGGTTCTTTACAGGTGTTACTCAAGTCCTTGACAACTTCTGAAACTCAATTGAGATAAAGGAAAGTATGAAAGTGAAAAGCCCTGGTTGGATTTAATGCAACTGTGCATGTGTTCCTGTTTTCTCCTCCTCCATCTGGAGCAGGGAGGTGGTACAGTGGATAGGGCTCCAGGCTTGGAGTCAGAAAGACCTCAGTCCAAATCTGGCCTCAGACACTTACTGTGTGACCCTCTGTGAGTCAATTAACCCGGTTTCCTTTAGTTTCCTCATCTATAAAAGAGCTGGAGAAGGAAATGGCAAACCATTCTAGTATCTCTGCCAAGAAAACTCCAAATAGGGTCAGGAAGAGTCAGGCACGACTGAACAACAACAAACTTGGGACAGAAATGACCAGTTTTAGGAAAAGGGAAAGGCTTCCCACTCAGCCAACCAGTTTTACAAGGCTTGCGTCTCAAGGAATTGATTACATCGCAGTCAAGTTTGCAGTGACCTGGAATTTGTCTGGTTTGGTAGGTATCGTCTTATACTCCGGAAACTGATAAAACATGTTATGGCTCTCTCTTTCTAGTTTTAATATGGATCATCCTAATCACTGTTTTCACTGAGGAATAAGTGTAGGAGATGATTCTCAAATGGCATCAAGTTTACATATGATATTTCTGTTGCTGTTTTTGGAGTTTATTGTAATGACCAGTGCTGTCAGCCTACTGTGTTGCATGAAATATACATAAGCCAAAGTTCAAAGTCAGAAAATAATAACAGAGAAGAGTAGGGAATAGTTAGTAGTAAAGAAAAGGTATATGTTTTCAATACTGGAAGAAAGGATTATTTTATCCTCTTTGTGCACCTAAACCATCAAATGGTCATAGATTTAAAGCTGGAAGAGGTCTTAGAAGGCAACTAATCTAACCCTCATTTTACAGATGAGGAAACTGAGAACCAGGGTCTTACTTCATACAGGGCAGTAGAAACAGAGTTAGCATTCACAGTCAGATCCTCTGATTTCACAGTCAACATTTTTTCCACTTTCTTCTCCCCCTCCTACCCTCCCCCCCCCACTCCCCATGCCTTCCTTCTTGCTCTCCTCCTAGGAAAAGAGTGTAATAATGATGCAAATTGCTAAAATCTACTAGGTGGAATAATTTGAGGTCCTTTCCAGCTCTAAATCTATTCCACAAATAGTTCCCTGAAGGGGAAAAGAAATGACAAAAATATAAAGTCTTGGGTCAAATGTCTTAACCATAATCCTGGTTATTTCAGTGACCAGTAATGAGTTGTAAAAATCCAGACTGCTCAGTAACACAGTGCTTAGCATTCATCACCCACTGGCTTTTGCCTTTAAAAGCCCACATCTCCAACACTGCAAGAACTGGGGAATGAAATTCATATTCACAAAATCTATTTTGTGGAGCCTTTTGTTTTAGCTTTAAGCTGATTCCTATGAGATATATATATATATAATCTGGCTTCTGGGCAGAGTTAAACCAAGGAAGAGACTAACTTCCTGATTAAAAGTTAAAATAATAGCAATTCAAAAAAAACTTATATGGTTTCCCTGAATATTGTAATATTTTCTTCACACCATCATTGCTGAAAATCCCACAATTTTAAGAATTGATAATCTCATTCTCCCACCCTCCCACACCCCATTCCCCAAGCTTTTCCTCATGTTCATGGGCTGTGCAGGAAAGGAAACTCTAGAGACTTACCAGTTCTGGAATGAAGAAAGCATACGGGATTGTTAGAAAAAAGGTTAATCCTGTGGGCACTTCAGGAGGTGCATAGGTGGTGGGTGGAGGGAAGTCTTTAGATGCCATCCCCTTTCTGTGTTCAGGGGCCTCTTTCACAGCTCACCTAGACCTGATTGTCTGTGCAGCAACTCTGCCTGGCACACTCTACTTCAAATATTATACCCTGACACACCCATTGACTGAGACGTAAACTGAAAAAAAAAAAAAAAAAAAGATTTCCAGTCTAGCAGGTCCTTCCACTCATTTCAGCCAAAAAGAATCATCAATGAAACTGTAGCATATTGAGATGGGACTTAAAATTAGATGGGCCCTCTCCTAGGCTCAGACACAGCCATGTAGAATGTTAGGACTTTTGATGAAGGTAGTCAGATTGAGAGGAAGGAGCACTGGCTCCAGAGTCTGCTCTGTCACTTACTAGCTATATGACTCGGGACAAGTCATTTGCCTTCTGGCTAACCCTCTTTTTGAGTTTCCTCATCAATGAATGAGGGTTGTACAATGTAAATGAATGAATATATATATATATATATATATATATATATATATATATATATATATATTAAGCACCTACTCTGGGCAAAGAACAGGGAAAGTAAATACAGAAAAGCTAGGCTCTCTGGGAATTCACATTCTAATGGGGGAGATGATGCATAGAGGAACTTTCAGCTGCCAGATCAGACTAAATATCTGAAAGGATTCCTTCTAGCTCTAAAAATCTGATATAGATACTATATTTTCAACAATCACTCATCTCACATACAAGAAAGCAGAGCAAGATCAGAATGACTGTCCCAGTTTCACACAGCATGTTAGTGATAGAGTCATGCTGGTTCTTGACAAATTACTTTTTTTACTTGGTGGATGTGGTGAGAGGAAATCAGGAAAACAGTCTCCAAAGGGGTAGAAAGAAGGGTGAACCTGGTCCTTCTTTTTCTGTCTTTCATTTTGGGAAGAGGGAGGAGAAATATCCGTTTTCACTACCCTCTTCCACCCCAACCCGCACACCTTTCCAGTCTTCTAATGATTTATACCACTCTCCCAAACCCTCTCCAATGTATTCTGCTACTCTGCAATCAAATGACACTGGCCTCCTTGCTGGTGCTCATTCAAGACTCTTCTCCATTTTTTATTTCTGTCCCTGGCTGAATTGCTCTCCTTTCTCATCTCTGCCACCTGGCTTCTCTGGCACACTTCAATTCCCAGCTAAAATCCCACTTTCTACAGGAAACTATCCCCAATTCCCCCTTAATTCTAGAGCCTTTTCTCTATTGAGTAATTTAATTTTCTTCTGCACATAGCTTTTTTTTTTCAGTTACTACACTCCTTATTAGAGCTGTTGTATCCCTCATTTGCCTTTCTCTGTATTCCCACTGTTTAGCCCAGTGCCTGGCTCATAGTAGGTGAGTACTAAGTATTTATTGACCCACTGACTGACTGGTACATAGACACTGAAAGGCATGCCACCTGTACCCCTGCCTCTCTGCCCCCAATCTAATTGTGTCCTCCATAGTGGGCTGAATTGGACAGCCAGCTACTTGAGAAAATTGCATGTACAGTGTTTTTCAAATGTAACGAGAATAGACCAATGAAATTCCAATTGGGACCTGTCTCTCTATATTGGAGAACATGTTATGACTATTTCCTATCTATTTGCTGCTTGGTGAAGAAAGGGCCCTTTGGTTGGAGCCAGAATTGAAAGTACATACAAAAGATCCCAATAGAGAAATTCACTCATTTTTTCTTGCTGTCCAGAAGTGTTAAGGACAGCTATCTAGCTCCAGAGGACCAGGGGAGGGGGTGCCTTTCCCACCTCCCACCAGGCTGACCTGTGGGAGTTCATGGCCTCTAGACAAGTCTGTATCTGGGATGAGGTAACCTCTTGTTTGTGTCTTTTTTCCTTTAGTACAGGGGCTTTGTGAGACTTTCAAAGGCCAAAGAAGCAGAGAGGCAGTGATGGTACTCCATAGCAAAGTTGAGGCTGTTTTCAGCCCTTAAGAGAGACCTACTTGGAAGATGAATCTGGCAGCTGAAACACTGCATTCTGCAAGGAACAGGCTCATCCAGTAGCTCTGTCAAATTCAGGAGGAACCTTGGTAAGGTGAATGCTTTGCAACAGCTTCCGAGTTTGAGCCCACTTTCCCTAGGGACCAAGCAACCAGGAGGAAAAATGTGCCGCTGATTCAAGGGATGCTTTTGTACTTCTGTTCTTGCTATATCTTTTTAGTAAGCTGATTGATATTAATTAACATAAGATTTTAGGAGAACTATGTAGGAGAAATTAACTGATTAAAATAACAATAGGTATGCTAATCATTGAGTCAACACAAGGACAGAGAGGAGATACTAACCGTAACTGGTGATGGATACTGGGGACAACATACTGGAATGCGGGCTTGAGCTGATATCATTAGAAATATACTCCAACTCTGCAGCGATACCCCTAGAATCTTGAAGGGCAAGATGAAGCTAGTACTCTTTAGGGACTCAATTTACCAGGGAGAGTGGAAATTGGCATAAGGATTCCCAAAGTTCACAAAAATTATACAAATATTAACATACTTCACAAATATTAATTTTTGTTGTTATTCTATAGTATTGATATCAATAACTCATATTTGTATAATGTTTTCAAGTTTATGAAGTATGACCATGATTCCAATGTACTGATGATGAGGTGGGCTACCCACCTCCTGACAGAAGTGATGGAATCAAGATGCAAAAAACCACTTACTTTTGGAAATGATCAAGGGAGGAATTTGTTTTGCTTGATGCTGTATACTTGTTACACTGGTTTTGCTTCTTGTTTTTATAGTGAGAGGAGGGGGAAATTGGGAAGGAAAGAGAGATTTGGAATAGATTGCAAAAAAGAAAAAGGAAAAAAAAAGTCGCCAAAGCATTTTTTAGAAAATGCACAGAAGAAAACGCAAACAAGCAGTATACTTTTGAAAGCTACTTGAATTTATTCTATACTTATGTAACCTGAGTCCCAAAGTCCATTGGTATATGACTCTCTCCTACCTGATGGAGCTCCCTGCATACACCTGCAGTAAGAGCAAGGTGGAGTTGGCCAGTGAGGGAGAAGGAGAGCTCCTCAGCGTTTGGGGGGCATTACTTGAGTCTATTCTAGCTTTGAAGTCGATTCAGGTGAGTCTGGCTTCCAGCTTTCAGAAAGAAGATGGAAGATACCAATTGCTCTTCAGGATTCTGAAGGAAAAAAGACTCTGGCAGCCTCCATCATATCCCTACCCCAGAAAAACTCATTTACTCTGTGTTCTGGTATATATTCCTCGATGTATACCTTCTCTGATTTCTGTTTTGCTATCACCTCGGATAAATGGATTTCTTTGCTAATTGCTATTTGGATTGTGGAATTTGTGGAGTTAAGCCGTGGATATAAAGTTTGAGATCCTGCTTCCCTAATAATAAACAGCAATCAGAAATTTAACTTGAACATGAAAACTACAACCCCTAGGCTAATAATACTTTAAAAGGAACATGTAGCCTTTTTTTTTTCTTGTTCAGTCATTTCAGTCACATCCAACACTTGGTGACCTCATTCATATTTTTTCTTTTTGGCAAATATTTTGGAGTGATTTGCCATTTCCTTCTCCAACTCATTTTACAGATGAGGAAACTGAGGCAAATAGGGTTAAGTGATATGCCCAGAGTCACACAGTAAGTGTCTGAGGCCAGATTTAAGTTCAGGAAGATGAGTTTTCCTGACTCCACGCCTGACACTCTAATTCACTTCCCCATCTAGATAGAATTCTAGCTAGGCACTGCACCTCTCCCCCACTCCCCAGAAGAGCAGAGTGGCCAAGTTTCTGCCCATCCTTCTGCTTCTTTTCCTGGCAGGAAATAAAACCTCCCTAGGAGAATAATGTGGGGAGAAGAGCCTAGAGATGACTGGTTTGTCTCCCTTCAAGATACCCAACAATATCCCCCATGCTACTTGTGGGTGACAGACCTCCCTAGGTTTAAAAGGAAAAGTAAGTTGTATGTAATACAGGAAATTCATAATTTTATATATAATCTCTATTTCTGTTCCACTATGTACACGGAGATGCAACTTTTCATTGGAGTTTGTTAAGTTCAGAATAAAAAAAAAAGGAATTGACTTGTCTCCAATAAAATTTGCAAAGTCCTTTCCTCCCAGCTCTCTGAGACAGGTAGGTAGGCATCCTACAGGGCTGGAAAATAACGTTGTTCCAGAATGGAGAGTAATCTAGATCACTGGCTCCTGGTGGCTTTGCATACAGGATTCCTTTGGTGTCTGCGCCCTTCCTGGGGATGTCTTTTAAGTCTACTGCACTCCCTTTGTTTGATCTCCTCTTGCAGGGCCATCCTTCTCCTTTCTCCTATGTGTGCATCATCACTACTCCACCTCCTGCTTCCTTTTTCCTTTTTTGGACCTGGCCAAATCCCATGAATACGCCACGAATGTTCCAGCGTCTGCTTTGGGAAGTGGCTTCCCAGAGGTTGGTAGAACTACCCTGTGAGCAATTCTTTCCTGGCTCCCAGCCACTGGTTAGGCTCTAACCCCACAAGTCAACTCTGCTCGTCTGTCAAGCAGCAAAAAGCAGGACCCTTTATACAAGGTAAAAGGGGTGCCCATTGTCCACCTAGTGATACCTGGCACATAGGAAAGAAGAGATGCATTTGGAGGGAGCTTTAGAGACCATCTGCTCCCAACCCCTCTCTTTGCAGATGAGGAAACTGAGGTTCAGGGAGGGAGGTTCAGCTATATCAGATATGAAGCCTGATCTTGACATCCAAAGTGGTGCCCTTTCTATTATACTGTACTATCTCCCATAGTGGGTACAGACAAACAAGTACAAAGAGCCCTAGGCTTAAAGTCAGAAGATCAGAGTTCCAGTCTCACCTTTGATACTTACTAGCTATGTGACTTTGGACAAGTACGTGCTTCAGATTCATAATACTTAGGGAGTGGGAAAGAGGGTACAATTAAGCACCTACTATGTGTCATTCATTGTACTAAGCCTATATGATGTTATTTACTCCTCCCAGCAACCCTGGGGCATAGGTGTTATTATAATCTCCATTTTACAGTTGAGGAAACTGAGGCAGATAGAGATTAAGTGACTTGTCCAGGGTCACCCAGCTAGGAAGTGGATTTGAACTCAGGTCTTCCTAACTCCAGGTCAATCATTTCTATCCCTTACCTGTCTCCAAATACAAGATAATAAAACTTGTGCAGCTGGGTGATAAAGTGGACAGAGTGTTGGATATTCTTTGTGAGTTCAAATCTGGCCTCAGACACATACTAACTGTGTGACCCTGGGCAAGTCACTTTGCCTCAGTTTCCTCATCTGTCAAATGAGCTGGAGAAGGAAACAGCAAACCACTCCAGTATTGCCAAGAAAACCCCAAATGGGGCCACGAAGAGTCAGACATGACCGAAAAACAATTCAAGAGCAATAAAGATTGTCGGGATGATAATAACATTGTAGCACTATACATACAACACAGATCTCACAACACTACTGTTTACTAACAAACATCACTGTTTACAGAGGCTATAAACTGCGCCATCCTTAGCACGCACTGCTCTCTTCTCTGTCACTCTACTTCTGTCATGTGGGAACAGAAGGACCTTACAGGACCAAGGGTCATTTTGCTTTTTTCTTAATTTTGTGGGCCACCCAAGGTCAAAGAATTCATCACTTTAGGCCAACCTGATGAGCCTTTTGAACATAGCTAGGCTGATCCACAGATAGAGTAGTATGTTGCAGAACTGTACTTTCTAGCTTGTTAGATTATGAATTTAGAAACTGAAGAAACTAATAAGGATTTTCTGGGCCAGCTCCTTCATTTCATAGAGGGAAAAAACACAAAATCCAGAGAATGAGAGTGATATGCCAATAATCATACCTGCAGTGAGTAGCAGAGCAGGGATTTGAACCCAAGACTTCTGAGTTTAAATCCAGTGCTTTCCAAGAGTTAGTATTTCATTGGTATAGTGGTTGAAATGACTATATTTTCTGGACAGAAAACACAGCATGACAAAGGATTGTTCAGTCATTTTCAGTAGTGTCTAACTTTTCCGGACTCTGGGATTTTCTTGGCAAAGTTACTGGAGTGGTTCACCATTTCCTTCTCCAGCTCACTGTACAGAAGAGGAAACTGAGGCAAACAAAGTTAAGTGACTTGCCCAGAGTCACATAACGAGAAAGTGTCTGATGCTGGATTTGAACTCATGTCTCCATGAATGGCATTTTATTCACTGCCACAACCTAGCTGCCCCATGACAAAGGACATTAGAATGCAAAGCCTTACCAAAGATACATCTTATTTACTTGAAATCATGACCACCCCCAGAAAATGGAATTATGTGATTCCTATAAAGATATTAAGCATATTTTTTCTCTGACTTTGAATTTGCCAGTTATTTTTTCACCACCATATATATGATTCCTGAATCTACACAAGCAACCCAAATCTGCCAGAAATCTCCACCTAGAAATTCTATAATCATCTTAAATTCACCATATCCAAAAACAGAACTCATGGTAGTGCTTAATAAATGTTTACTGAGTTGAACTGAATTCCCTGCTAAATCCACTTTTCCTCCAAACTTTCCTATTTATCTCACTATTTATAATGGTATCACCACTATGTTCCTCCTGTCACCCAGTTTAATAACCTCAGAATCATCCTTGACTTTTCCCTCTCCCTGATTTCCTATATTCAATCAATTGCCAAGTCTTGCTGATTTAAATTCCACAGTATCTCATCTGTTCCTTTTCCTCCACGCACATCGCATGATCATCACCCTAGTTCAGGCTTCTCTCTCCCCTCAATTTGACAATTGTCACGACCTTTCAATTGGTCTCCCTTCTTCCAGTCTCTCCCGTCTCTAATACATCTTCCACACAGTAACAAACAGATGTTACTAAGATACAGATCTGCCCACATCACACTTTGGTCAACAGCTTTCAACATCTCTCTGTTATATCAAATACAAATTCTTCAGCCTGGCTCCAAACTACCTTCCCGGTTTTATTTCACATTACTCCCCATCACAAACTTTACATTATGGTAAAACTGAACTGTTTCTCGTTCCTTGAATCCAACATTCAATCCCTTCCTTTGCACAAATCATGTGTTGATCTTCCCTGTCTCTTCCTCCCAGCATCCTCACTTTCCTTCAAGGCTTAGCTCGGACATCACGTCCTCCATGAAATCTTACTCATCTTCCCAGTTGTTTGTGACGTTCTCTTCTGAAGTCACATTGTATTCGTTTATCTGGGCAGTGTGGTATCCCTTCAATAGAATGAATGAACAAAAACCAATTTATTAAGCATGTGTCACACACCGCTCTAGACGTTGAGACAAATGGAATAATCCAGAAGGACTTTGCCTTCAAGCACCTCACACTCTAGTTGGGAGAGTCAATACACAAAAGAGATGGAATGAGTCCTTAAAGGTGTGGCTATTTTTTGAGGGAAGAAGCGTTTTTCTTTTTGCCTTTGTATCTTCAATGCTTAGTATAATGCCTGGAACTCAGCGTTTTCTGAGTTGAATTTCAGATTGTGAAATTTGGGTTCATTTCTTCAATTCCTATTCCAATTATTTCAACCAACAAACTCTTAAGAAGCTGTGTTGAAGGCATTACTCCAGAGTCCCTCCACACATAAAAAAAGTCCACACAAACATTCCAGAAATGCTTGACCTACAGTCTCAGACCCGCAATGCCTCAACCCACTTTAAGACTCAATCTAATGCCTGTAACATCTGAGTCAACCTCTTCTAACAGGCAGTTTTCAACTCTACTGATGAATCCAGTGCTCATCTGTGTGACCTTGGAAGAGGTACCTGGGTACTTTGGATACTTGTTTGACCTTCTATAAAATGTTAGGAGAGTCTAATAGGTTTTGTGAGAATTAATTAGTGCTCATAAGAGTGATCTGACATTTGCAGATGAAAGGCCCAGGAAGTCCAGGATGTCACTACATTTATTACTCAGAACAATTATAATTATAGGGAACTATACTCCACCTAGCCAAAGCATGAGTGGGGGCAGTTCTGCATCTCTGAATTCCACCAGCCTACTGGGAAGAGAAGTTTGGTCCTGACACAAGGGTTTGCAAAATGAAACCCTGTGGAGTGTGTGTGCTTGTTTCAGTAGTTGGAGACAGTGATGTCCTCTCCTGAAATCAAGTTTATAGTTCCACTCTCTTATGGATGGAGATCTGGGGAAAGAGGCTAAGGAGAGGAAGAGAATACAGCACTAAAAGTTGTCACAAAATACAACACCAGGCAGGCCAGGAGCTGGTCTGTAATTTCCCACCTCAATTAAGTCCTCACAAATGATCATCATGTTCCATACAGGGGTTCTTGATTCACTGGCTTCCAACCTCAGTATGTTTGAAAGGAGCTGGAATTTTTAAGAAGTGATTATCATCACCACAAGTCATCATGACCCATCGCTACTGAGATTTCCTTCTGTCAGTTGTTATAATTTGTCTCAATTCTTTTTTTGACCTCCATTTTTGGGAACAAATTGTAATATTTTTTTTAATTACATGTAAAAACATTTTTTAACATTCATTTTAAAAAAATTTTAAAAAGTTCCAGATTCTTTCCCCTACCTTCCCTCCCCTCTCATTGAGAAGGCAAGCAATTTCATATAGGTTTTAAATGTGCAGTTTTGACTTCTATTTTTTCTTTTAAAAAAAGTATCAATAATTTTTACATTACCTTCATATAAAAATATATTTCTTTCTCTTCTTCTACCAAATAGACAATCTCTATAATAAGTAATTTTTTTTAGAGGGAGAGGAAACAAGCAGTTAGTAAGACTGTTACATTAACCAAATCTGAAAGAATGTGTGTTGTTCCCAATCTACACTCAACAAAGAAGGGAAGAAGGGCATTTTCTCATCTCTGCTTTTGGGGTCAAGCTTGATCATTATGATTACATAACAGTTGCGGGTGGGGGTTGTTGCAGTTTCCATCTCCATCGTATAGTCACTGTGCACATCATTTCCTAGCTCTCTTCATTTCATGCTACATCCATTCACATAAGTCTTTCTCGGGTCTCTGAATCTATCCCGATCATTGTTTTTTATAATACAATCATATTTCATTACATTCATAGACCATAATTTGTTCCCCAAGTGATGGAAAATTCCTTTAATTCCAGTTCTTTGCTACAACAAAACCTTTTGCTACCAATATTTTGGTGCATGTGGCCCTTTCTCTCTTTCTTTGGTCTCTTTGGGGTACATACAGTTTAGTGACTTTCATGGCATAGTCCCAAATTGCTTTCCAAAATGGTTCAACCACTTTACAGTGACACCAACAATGTAATAATGTATTTGTTTTCCCATAGTACTTCTATAATTGTCATTTTCCTCTTTTGTCATTTTTGACAATTTGATGGGTATGAGGTGGAACTCAGAGTTATTTTAATTTGCATTTTCCTATTATTAGTGCTTTAGGGAATTTTTCATATGGTTATTCATGGCTTGTATTTCTTCTTTCCCATTTTCTCTTACATTATTTCCCTTGATAGTCTTGACACTTTGTTCCTCCAGGTGAATTTTGTTATTATTTCTTTTACTACTATATAATTTATTTCTAGTCTCTCCCTCTCTATGATTCAGCCCCTTCTGCCTACAAATATATCCGTGTCTCCTAGCCTGAAAATTCTTTAGTTGATTCTTCCATCCTTGCTATTATATATCTCTTCTGCCCTTTGTAGTTATTCCTCAAAAACGTTATCTACAATAGGTGCTTCCACTTTCTTTTCTCATTACAAATCCAGCTTCTGAATTTATCAATCCACCAAAGTTATCAATGATCTGTTGGTTATCCAATCCAATGGCTTTATCTCAGTTCTTACTCTCCTTGACCTCTCTGCAGTCTTTGACACTGTTGATCACTCTCTCTCCCTTTCTAGGTTTTCAGGACACCAATCTCTCCTGCATCTCCTCTTACCTATCTGACCTCTCCTTTTCAGTTTCCTTTGTTGGATCCTTATCCAAATTGCCCTCTCTAACCCTAAGTGTCGCTCAGGGTTCTGGTTGCTCTTCATGTCCGAAACACTCTTTTTCCTCAACTCTACCTACTGACTTCCCTGACTTTCTTCAAATTCTAATTAAAATTCCTTGAAGAATCGCCCTTATGCCAGGATGAGGAATTGGAACACTGCTAATATAAATTCCATTTTTAATCTACTTATATCCACCCAAATATACAGTTTTCTCATTTTCTGAGATGTCCTAACAAGGGAAACCAACATGACAATTCACCTCGCAAACAGTTGAAATTTATCTGATCAAACACATTCTAGAGTGTCCTTTATATGCACAATAATCATATTTTCTGAAGTAAAATTTGGGCCGTATGGTCTGACAGAGGATATAATACCCTTTTCAAAACCTCAGTGGCTGTATTCATTTTCCACTATGCAAGGCTTTGGGTAGAACAGAAAGTATTAGACATGGTCCTCTATCTCAAGCAACTTACAACTTAATAGAATAGAAAAAAACTGTCCCAACACATCATCAAACATGTAAACTGATACAAAACAACAGTAACCATACAATATACAGAAAGAGCTGCCCTCTCCTCTGTTCCACTAGCTCCTCCCTTAGTTCCTGTTTTGGTTCTCCTATATCACTCTGACTGCTTCTCCTCAGTCTCCTTGGTTGGATCTGTGTCCCACCCATTAAACTCCTCAGCACAATATTTAAAACACTTCATAAAATGGATCTTTAATCATTTTTCTCTGTGACCCCATTTGGGGTTTTCTTGGTGAATATATTGCAGTTTCCTTCTCCAGCTCATTTGGTAGATGAGGAAACTGAGACAAACAGGGTTAAGTGACTTGCCCAGGGTCACACAGTTAGTAAGTGTCTGAGGTCAGAATTGAACCCAGATCTTCCTGGGTTATGTCTTCCTAATTCCTGGTCCTGCATTCCCTCCACTGCAACACCTAGCCACCACATTAGAATTCCTAGCTTCCTTCAAGGCACAGCTCAAATGCTGCCTTCTACATAAAGCTTCTTCTGATCCCATTAGATGCTAGTTCAGACATTCTAAAGTAAATGTATTTGGCCTACCTTCCTCTTTTCAAAAAAGAAAAAAATTACCCAGTATCTCCCTGGAAATCTACTTTCTTTAATCCTTTAATGGTTTTTTATTTTTAGAAATTTTCATCGTTTAAAAATATAAAATGTATTTTTTAAATGATGTATCTTAAACTTAATAATCTATTGTAAATTTATGGGGTTTTCTGCATTGAAATTTTGATGATGCACTATTGCATCATGTAACTGTAGTATCATATTGTAAACAAGTCATTACATGCACAAATGCCTGGTGATGCATGCTGGACATCCCAACGATGCATGACACACTTGCCCATCAACACTTGCTTCTTAAGACCTGCCGGCAAACTTGACCACTGATGGGTTAAAACTTGCATTTTGTGTATTTATTTGGAAAATAATGATCACTAGGACTTTAATTCTGTTACACAACAGATGAAACATGTACAAATGTTTTTTCAAAAATTTCTTCTCTTCTCTCCTTATGCTTCTGCAGCCCCTTATTTTTATTCAGCATCCCTCCCACCCAATCTCACCGAAGCTATTACTGCTCATCGCCCAACCCCCAATTATTCCAGTGCCTCCCAAGGGGCAACATTGCCAACTTTGGGGAAGACACTCCAGAATGTCTTTGACAGCTAAATTTCAAGTATGTGCGAGGTTAAGTGTCATATTGTTTTCCCTTATTAGGACCTCTCTGAAAAAAGAGATGTGCTAGTCCTTCCTGAGCCCTTCATTTGTTACAGTGCCCTTCTCTTAGGCACTCTAGTTAAAAATACAGAAATTCCCTTGTACTTATTTATTTGTGTACTTGCTGTATCCCAAGGAGAATGTAAATTTCTTGAGCATCTGTGTAATTCCAGTACATAGCATTGTGTCATATATAGCAATCAATAAATGCTTAATTTAGTTTGTTGAAATATTCTTGATTAAGAAGAATGAAGAGTGAAATCGTTGAACAACTGGACCCAGAAGGGAGACTATTTTGGGAAGATTTCATGAAGGAGGTGAGTGCTGAACAGAGGCTGGCAGCCCCAAAGTCTACTTCTTCCAAGAAGCTTTCTTAAAGTGATTCCATCCATCTGTGAACTGGGTCACCTATTCTGGAATGAAATTTGGAATTATGCTAAGAAAGTGATTTAAATGTTCCAAAGATAGATATAGGAAAGTCCTATATACACCAAAATATTCATTGTAGCACTTTTTGCAGTAACAAATAACTGGAAACAAAGTAGCCCATCGTTTGGGGGAATGGCTAAAAAAAGTTGTGGCACAGGAATGCAATAGAATATTATTATACCATAAGACATTGGATGTGAAGAATTAAGAGGGAATTTTTTATTTGAACTGATGCAAAGTGAAGGAAGCAGAATTAGAAAAATAATACATAAATATATTTAATATACACATATAAAAATATATGTTACATATAAATATATAATATTGCTATATAAATATAAGCAATAAAGCAAAATCAAACACCATATGATTATAATGCTCAAGGTTGGCCCCAGAAAAGATAGTCTTTTGATGAAGGACTGTGAGTGTGGAACATGGCATAGAACTACTGTCACTCAGTGAACATGTTAGTTTTGCTAAGCTGCTTATTTTCTCTTCCTTTTCTGTTCACTACTGGGCCAGTTCTTTTTACTTACATGCCATCTTTCAATTTGTTATTTTTATTTTATTCATTCAATTCCTTCCACAAACATTTATTAAATGCCTACTGTGTTCAATTCCAGGTACTGGGGATTAAAAAAAAATAAAACAGTTTCCTGTCCTCCAAGAGTTATATTGTATGGGGAGAATAAAAGGGCATGAATGAATGAATGAATGAATGAATGAATGAATGAATGAATGAATGAATGAAAATACATTTAATAAGTCTTGCTAGGGGCACTATGCCAGGTGCTAGGGATACAGATAGAAAAGCATGACCTATTTGCTCTCAAGGGTTGGACTGAGAGATGTATATAGGATGTTTCAGTTGTAGGTGTGACAGAAAGTCCCAGTGGTTCTCAGACAGCCATGATAAGGCTGATGATGATGTCATTAGTATCATTTCTGTTGTCATATCATTTCTGATTTTGAACCATTCGAGAGTGCCAAGGATTTTCTGGTCCACAGATAAATAAGCACAATAGTGACTTGAGGAAGCGGAGACCATTAGTAACTGAAAGTATCAGGAAGGGCTTACGAAATGGCACCTTGGCTAAACTTTTAATGAAGCTAAAGATTATGGGAAGTGGAGGCTAAGGTGGGAGTCCATTACAGGCATGGGGAAAGCACAAAGACAGAAGAGGAAATACCAAATTTGGGGATCAGGAAGTGGGCTAGTTTGACTGTGCTATAGGATTGTGTGTGAAGGGGAGTAATGGGAAATTAGTCTGGAAAGAAAGGAGAAGCTCAGATTGTAGAGGACTTTGATGAATATCCCTGGAGACTTACTGCTAGAAAATAATTTTCCAGGATATTTCTGGCTCCTTGACAACCCTTTCCTGTTTTGACAGCTAGAAATTAGCCTTTTAAGTAAATAAAAAAGCATGTGTGTGTGTGTGTGTGTGTGTGTATGTTTGTGTATGTATGTGTGTGTTTGTGTGTGTATGTGTGTGTTTGTGTGCGTGTATGTGTTTGTGTGTATGTGTGTATATGTGTTTGTGTGTGTGTTTGTGTGTGTCTGTGTGTCTGTATATGTGTGTCTCTGTGTGTGTGTGTGTGTGTGTCTCATAATGGCATGATGGTTATGGCTGGATCCACACACTTGAACTGATGGTCAGTCTAATCTATTTAGATGAGTTTCCTTTGTTCCACCATTTTTAGCTTAAGTTTAAGTAAAAGTGCTTTTACTCATGTTTCTACATTTTCCCCTTAAGAAATCACAGGCTCAATGAATGGAACCATCCATTGGGACAAGGCCTGCAAGAAGCTCTTTTTGCAATTTTGAATAATGAATTGCTGTACTACTCTATCTCATCTTAGAAAACAACCCATTAAGCTACTTTTAAGATCCCATTCTCTGCCCCCACTTTTTTTGAATTCACTTATAGAATTTTATTTTTTTCAGATGCCCCTACTCCCACCCCATTGTAGGGGACAGTCTCATAAAACCAGGCAAAGAGTAGCTTAGTAACTTACATGCTCACGCTAAAGTCATTTTCTAGACAGAAAAAAGTAAAAATGGAGGGTTGTTGACACCTTCAAATGGAGTGGCAAGTCTAACACACACAAAAATATAGTAATATTCATGTCAGTTGCAAAAGACCTGAGGACAGAAACCAAGACTTGTCTAGTACATTTTCTGCAACTATTTGAATGAAGAGGAAACCACCTCCACCATCATTTTTGGGACTGTTAGTTCTCAAAAATTACTGAGGAACATAGTTCCTCTACCGGCAAGAACCAGGGAATACTTTAAAAAATAGTAGATCAGTAGCTTATCAGGAGGTAGATGATGTATAATGTTTCTGACTTAGTTTTCTACACCTGACTGTAAGACTGTAAGAGGTAGTAGACAAATTCAAAAGGGGATTGTAGAGAGGCGAGAAGATCTCTTTCAAGGTTAAGGATTCCTTCTAAGTCACTTTTATGACCAATGGGCCCCCTGACTTTTTTTTTAACTTGATGTCAATCCCCAGGATTTAAGAGTACTGCCACATACAGGTATAAAGAGGCCGGCTACAGTACAGTCTCCTGAAGTGATGAACCTCTAAAACATGGAGTCACGTTTAGGACAGGCTCTCCAAAAATCCAGAAATGGTTGGTTTTAAGTCAACTACTCCAATCCTTGTCTTCAATTCTGTGAATTCCCAGGCTCTTAAAACGCAGCTCAGTTTTCCAGAATCTTGGGGATACTAGAAGACAGAAGTGTTTTCTTTGAACCAATACTAAGAATTAGAAAGAGATACTTTTCAACAGAAAGTGTAACTTCCTGTGTCATTCCAAAGGATTTCCCTACATCAAGGAATAACTTGCTTTAGAAATTTACTTTGGAACCTTACAGATGGGAGTCAATTTACCATTAATTGTGGGAAAGTCTCTTTGAAAAGAAAGAGTGATTATCTCTGTTCTTCGAAAGGTTAAGATTAATGTCAAATCTCTGAAAATTATATTTGGAACCAGCAGGCTTTCTTTTCTCCTTCCTCTCCCTGATTTATTCCCCCTATTAAAAGCCAGGTGTTTTTGGTCTGCCTGGATCGTGAGAATAATACAGGGCTGTCTGAGAAGTCTCAGTGCTTTTAGCTTAATGCTTCACTAAGACTTCTGGAACACCCCACAAATATGGGAACAAACAAATCGACAAAAACCCCTCAATTAAGAAAATTCGGGATTGGGTTAATAAAGCAGAATGGTCAACAAGATCATTTGGATGCTTTACCCAGGAATAACTGAGAACTATCTGTACCCACCTGAATTCACCTTCACAATCAAGCAGAAGCTTGTGATTAAACCGTTAGTAATTAATGCTGCCAGGCATTTCCAAGGAATGCCATGAAATGCTCAAAAAATCTAGAAAAAAATTAGTTGTATTTCAACTTAAATATTCATGTGATTTAAATGTAGGTGTGTCTATAATCTTGCACAAAAAGTCCTTTTGTGGGGGTGGGGTGGGAACTAAAGAGAAATCACTGACTTCCCTTCAAGGCTATTGTACATTACTTAGGAAAGTTGTGCTCAAATACTTGCATATTTGACAAGCAGTTGGTTGATGTCTCATATAATTTCTCCCCAGTGATATTGCTTTGAAAGAAATAAGTTTTATGAACATCTCCTTCAAATTACTTTATCTTTTTATTTCAAGTAAAATCAGCATTTCCATATACATAGTAGATTGTATTGTGGATCTCTATTACGTACAATTTCCTTTACGTTTTAAGCACATAATAAATTCAACACGTAGCTTTCCAAGTCATCCTGCCTGTCCAGGTTGCCTTCTGGTTTTCTTTCTACTCTCTTAAATATTAAAAAACAAACAAACAAAAAAAAGCCTTCAGTTACTTAAAAAAGATCAACCCTGTTGTTAACTCTCTTCTCTCTCTGAACCCTGTTACTGCCTCTCTACCTCTTGCCAGCCTTCGAAAAGTAAATAAATAAAAATAAACCTTTTAGAACACAAATGCAAGATCAAATGCATGGACATGTGCTATGTCCAAAACCCTGAGTCGTGCCCTGCATCTTGAGTCCATCGCCTCTCTGGGAGGAGGAGGGTACATGTTTCATCACTGGTTCTCTGGACTTGTGGTTGCTTATTGCATGATCAATGCGCCTAAGTCTTTCAAAGTCGTTTGTCTTTCCAATGTTGTCATTTTGTGAATGACGTTCTACTCATGTCATTCTATGTTAGTTTCTAGGCTCCTCCGAAACAACTCTTCGGTTATTTCTTACATACAAGAATATTCCATTACATTCATTTTCATAATTTGTTCATCGATTCTCCAGTTGATGGGGTCTCCCCTCAGCCTGCACTTCTTTGCCACTAAGAATAAGCTTCTATACTTTTATGGACCCTTTTCCTCCTGCTTTGATTTCTCTGAGGCACAGGCCTAGCAGTAGTATCACTAGGTCGAAAGGTAGAAACAGCATTTAATTTACCTTGAGAAATTATAGAATTTCCTTATTTTAAAAAGTCATTTTAAAATGCACTTGAACAAATGTTTCTTACAAAATATACTTTTGTATGCTTTTGAAAGTTAAAAAAATACAGTAAAATTAGTAAAGTAAAAATACAGTCCACAATTGATGCTAACCATTTGGTCCTATCATTCTGCTCAAATGACAGCTTAAGAGTTTACATTTATTACTACAGACAGTACCAACTGGACTGGAATCTCAGTGACCAATCACAATGAGTTCACACTCTTCCGAGCTTCTCCTAAGAAGTCATAGGCCTGCTCTGAAATGTCAAAAGGTTCATGAATACCTTCTGGTGACAGTAAGGCATGAAGAGCGCCAGAGTTTTCTTGGTTTTGCTTTAGGAAGTCATAAAAGACTTTCCAGCGAGTAGCTTCTGTTTCTTCTTCAGCCCATCTGAATGGCGGGAGGAGGGTGGAATGTAGGAGTGGGTATACACAATCATGGTAGACGAGGATGAACATGGACTTCAGAAACTCTCTGTCTCTCTGGGGAGACACATACACACAAACAAATAATCATTTAGGAAATTATTAAAAACATACAGACCTTGTTAAATACTTATGCTGCTGCTTGGCTGCCAAGAATTTTCCACTATGTCTGTCCTGTCCTTTCTGGCATTACTTACTTTAGACCAGATGTGTCAAACATGTGGCCCATGGGCACACAAGGCCCACAATACTCCCAAGTATGGCCCAAATCAGATTAAAATGTAATTGAGAAATATTTTACAAATTAAATAAAAATATAATAAGACAGACAATATTGCATTTTAAAACTAAGTATGAGACCCACAGGGACCCTTATGTACAGTTTAATGAGCCCTTGACTTTATGTGAGCTTGACTGCTTTAGACAATGGCTTTGAAGCTTAAGTTTTATATTTCAAGCTTAAGGAAGTTGTGCAAATATCTGTACAACTAAGTCAGAGGGGACTGTGAACTTGGTTTTAAAAATATTTTGATAACTACATTTCAATATAGTTTCCTTTACAAGCCTATAATCACTTTGTTTTGTATATTTAAAAACATTATTCTAAGAAGAGCTCTTCAAGCTTCACCAGACTACCAAGGTGGGGATCCATGATACATACAAAAACAAGTAACTCTTGGTTTACGTCTAAGTTTCTTTTTAAGAAGACTTGTTGACATAATTAACAAAAGCCCAGGGAGTTGAATAATATATCATGGGAGGCTGTGAGCTGAACCTTAAAGCAGAACTGAGATCTCTGCTTTTATCCTCTACCTGACAGCAAAAATTAGCCAAATTAATGTAAAATTATGTTAATGGATAAGAACAGTTTAATACATTATTCCTCCCAGATTATAAATTAACAGCCTTTAACAGGAACACTTAAGCTCTTCTTTCACTGACACCCAATTTCAATGCCTCATGTGGTGAAGATGTGACCCTTGGTTAGCAGAGATTATACTGGCAGAACACAAGCTATGGTAGGTCTTAGCATAGTCTTAGCAAACTTGAACAGCTTTATACCTGGGCTCACACCAGACCAGGCATCTGTCATCCAAAGGTGAGCCTCATTCAATTTGGTGAAGCTCATCACCAGAAGGATGGTAAAGTTGTAAGAGTCATTACAACTCATGAAGACAAACTATTAAAATACAAAGACCCAGACTGTTTCCATTCAAATAAAATCACAGTTTTTTAAGTACTGAAATATTCAGTATGTTTTGCCAAAGGAGTGACTCAGATGGGAATTTCTAGCTGATGGAAGATCTCTTGAGCATGGCAGTTTCATAACTAGACACTGTTACCCATACCTTTTGTGGACGGGCCTGGCTTGAGCACAGCACTATGACCAATGAAGAATTATAAATATATGAAACCTACCAATTCCAGCATAAGCCATATATAGGCTATGCATAATTAATATAGGCCAATCTGGTGTGGATATAATATTTGTATTTTTAAATTAAGGAAAAAAAATAATTTGGCCTCTCATTTTCTAAATTTTTTATAGTTCAGCCTTCTATTGAGAGGTTGTATAGACAGGCCTTTAGTCATTAAAAAATACTGTTTTTTTTCAACATGGCAATGATTTTACCACCCTGAGCCAAGCACTTTTCAATAAGTTCAGTTTAGCCGAGTTTCTGTTCTTTTCTTTCCCCCTCCTTATTGTTTTTGTACCCACAGTTGGGAAGGTTTTTTTTTTTTAAAGATAAGACTGAATCTGGCAGCCAATCAGAAGGTCTAGATAGGAAATTTCCTTTCGAGATAGTGAAGCAGATTTAAAATGAACATTTTTATTAAATGTTTCACTGGGAATAAAAGGAATTCCCACATTAAGAAAGAAAAGTCCACACCCTTATAAGATGTTTATTTGTTTGATTTGTAGTCATATGAAATACAGTTTTATTTTGTTGGGACATGCTAGGGCCACATCTATTTTAGCCTGATAATGCAAAAATAGCTAAGTTTTATTAGGGGAAGAAATTACCTTTTCAGATCTCTTAAAAGTACTTTCTTTTTCAGCCCACGCAGTCTAAAAATTAAATATAGAAGTTTATATTAGTCTGAATATTTAGACATATGCAAGTATAGTCCATGAACAGAAGTGTTGAGGTTCAAAATTGGTGCCCCATTGGTCTGGGGAGGAAGTCAGAAAATGTTACCCTTAGAAACTAAAGCTACGAAGCATCAACATAAAACAGTTAAGTAAATAATCCCCCTTAAGAGACAGCTGTTGATGAAAACGTCCCCAATCTCATCAAGGGAGGAGGGCAGCTCCCCAAACCAGTCAGCCAGTCAGTCAACAAGCATCTATTAAGTGCTTACTGTGTGCTGGGGATAATGCTGGGGCCTCAGGGTTACAGAGAGAGTCAAGAAACTCACAGTTTATTGGCTGAGATAACACATAAATAACTGCGCACATGAGATGTAGAGAGGTTGGCTGATATCAATGGGAGGGCCTTAAGAGTGTGGTGGAAGTGGTGCCATGTTGACTGGGAAAAGCTTCCTGCAGAAGGTGGGGTCTGAGCTGAGACAAGAGAGAAGTATGCCAGGCAGAGAGGACAGATGATGTGTGCCAAGGCAAAGAGATGAGAGATGGAGAGTTGTTGAAAAACAACAGCAAAAAGACCAGGAGATAGTAGAGAGAATAAAGTTTAACAGGACTGGGAAGGGAGGGATGGGCTGGCTTATGAAGGGCTTTGCACAAAGCCCTTTACATTTGATCCTGGAGGTAACAGGGAGCCACTGGGGTTTCCTGGGGGTGTGCGTGTGTAACATGATGAGATCTTTAGCAAGATAACTTTGATAGCTGAACAAAGGATTGATTGGAGTGGGTAGAGACTGGAGGCAAAAAATTAGAAGTAGACCAAAGTGTCCCCTAAATTCTCAAAGTTCCCAAATTCCACTAAGGTGAAGTAAAAATGAGATACAATCTAATTACTATAACATGTCTGTGTTATATGGTGGAAAATGAGGAGATAGGCAGCAATGTTTGAAACAAACCACAAACAAGATCTGGGGTCAGTCAGAATCCTATGAGTCAACCCATGCCTGTACGTGCTTGCCTCCTACATGACCTGGCCCCTGTGAGCTTTACAAATATGTCCCTCCCTTTACCTTTCTCTTTGCTAGGGCCAACCCTTCTACATGTAACTGATGCCATCCCTCCTGTTTTCTCAAAAAGATTCCTCCCCATGGGGCAGCCTGGTAGCACAGTGCATAGAGCACTGGCCCTCGAGTCAGGAGGACCTCAGACACTTGACATTTACTAGCTGTGTGACCTTGGGCAAGTCACTTAACCCCAGCTGCCCTGCCTTCCCCGTTCCAAAAAAAAAGAGTAAGAAGATTCCTCCCCAATAACTTCCTTATGGCCCTTTTGTGCTCCTCCCATCTTCACTTCCTTCCTCTCTATTGGTTCCTTCCGTATGTCTTACACAGATGCTCCAGTAAGTTTCCATTATCTTAAACACAAAACAAACCCAAACCCTCAGTCGATATCACCATCCCTGCTGGATATCAGCCTACATTTCTCCTCCCTTTCTTAGCCATTCCTTGATAAAACTATTATTCTTCCATTTTCTTTCCTCTCATTCTTCTAAACCTTCTGCAATCTGGCTTCCATTCTCACCATTCAACTGAAGCTCCTCTCTCCTCCAGTTACCAACAATCTCTTAATTGCCAAATCTAACAGCCTCTTCCCAATCCTCATCCATCCTGACCTTCCTGCAGCCTTTGACTTTGTCAACCACCCTTCCCTCTAGCTCTGAGCTGATGTGATTATCACCTTGAATGCAGGTGGGTCGTTTGGTTGGGAGACCATATGGTCTACTGGCAAGGAGTAGGTGTGGATGGCCAGATGCCCCATGCGTCACACTGAATGCTAATATACGTAAAGCATTTTGCAAACCTTAAAGCATGATATAAATGTTAGATGTTATTATTGCTACTATTATTTGAGTGTGTGTGGGGGCATTTCTGCTTTTTATAAATTACTTAGCAAAGAATATGATCTCTGAAATGGAAAAAAAAATATATTTTACTACAGGGGAGTGGCATTATATACTTTTAGCCCATAAAAATGGGCTTGAATTTTGGCTCCGACACTCATTACCTGTGTGAACAAGAATAAGTTGTGTAATCTCTCCATGCCTCAATATCATCATGTAAAATGAGGTGGTGCTATCTCCCAGGGCTGCTGCAGGGATCAGTGAAATAATGGGTCTAAAACAGTTTTACACATAAAATGGTACATGTTACAATTATTATGATTACAATATTTTTATTAACATGAATACTATACAGTTTGAACAATGTTCCATTGGCATACACATCATTTTAAGTTTTCCAGAAGAGGGATAATTAAAATTATTGTTAAAATTTTCAATCTTGAGCATGCAGGGCTCCCTGCTGAAATGCTTGCATATATTTTGTGTATCACATGTTTGTATGTATATATGTGTGTATACAAATGTATGTGTATGTATTTATATATACACACACAAAACAACCTGCATGGGCAGAAAGAATTCCTTATGTGTGTGTATGAATGTATACATACATGATATGTACATATGTTTATACGAAGTCTGTATCAATTGACTAAGTGCCCATGTTAACGAAATGACAGATCCTTAAGGTATTCAAGAAGTACAGAGTAGCTTCAGATAATAGGCTACTTCTTTCATCGAGTCATTTGAAAGTGAATGTGTTCATGCCTGCATAAGCCTATGTATTCATCAGGTCAAGTAGGGTTTGCAGTTGAAAGGGACCTTAGAGATTATCTGGTCCATCCCCTTTAATTTATAGATAAGAAAATTATACAGGAGAGCCCAGAGAGACCTCAGAGTAGCCAGAGGAAAACAATAATAGCATCCAGAAAAATCAGGGCAATATCTATAGAAGCCCTGACCCACTGTGTGTGAATGTAGGCACGTATGTGCATGTGTATGGCAGCATGAAACAGTGGAGGGAGAGAATGACTTGGAGCTAAGACAAACTGAGTTCAAATCCTGCCTTTGATATACACCAGCTGTGGGTTCCCAGCAAGGCATTTAACCTTGTGTCTAAGACTGTAAGTTGCAGAGAGGTTGCTGACCTGCACATACCGATGAAATCACAAGTCCAATGTCTGTCTCTCTATCTGCATGTATGTTTGTCTGCATGTCCATCTGTCTGTCTATCTACCTTCTAACTCTCCCCTCACACTTTGTCCAGTAGTCGCATTCTTCTTGTATTCACTTAAGTCTTATATCAGAATGACAATTTAATAAAAAGCAAAAAATCCCCAACTGCCCAATAAGAAAAAAAATATCAAGATTAAATGAGAAAATAAACCAAACATCTATTTAAAATAATTAACAACAGGTATAGCAATCATTATGCATATCACATACCCTAAGTATATCCATCAGGTCAGGTTGTTCCATGAGTTTAGGAAAGGTTGCTAGAATTGGACTACTAATTAAATCTAAAGTGGAAAAGAAAAGAAAATGATTTTGTGGAACTTTCATTCACTGAAATATATTTTGTTACAATGATTATTTTTTAAAAAGTATTACTATTTATATGTATTATACAAAAAGAGGTGGCTTACGTGTCAATCTGGATGAGTAAGATTTCCATATTAATATTACCAATTAAAGACCCTAAATTTTAGTGAGAAGGATTTGCAGGTACATAGCCAGCAATCTGAATGTCCTGCTACATTAACTACTTTTAAAAATAATATAAAAATGAGCTATTTTATGACAGAATTGAATGAAATGCATTATTATGGGCATATGCAAAGAATTCAATATGTAAGAATTCTATACAAACCAGAATAGCAAAATGTTCTATATCTCATTCATTCATTCACTCATTCATTCACTCGACAGACACTTGATAAAGTGTCTGCCCTGAACAGAGCATGGTGCTGGGGGAGCTACCCCTGTCTTACAGTTCAGTAGATCGAAAAGATACATACACATATTAACTATGCTAAACAATATTGCATGATAAGCGCACTCAAGAAGTACAAACCAAAGGGCTCTGGCTGTTACTGGTCAATCTCGGACCCCTGATGGATAGAATTATATTGGCCTGAACTGTGTGCAAGCTCAAACAACCTCTCCCTGCTCATGGGAAAATGTAACATCCTTTAATTTCCCTGAAGAGTCACTTCACCCATGAAGCTTTTCTTATCATTATAATACATCCCGAAGCATATGACTGAACAGCTTGCCTTCTCCCTACAGTTACTGCTTCCTTAAATATAGCTAGTTCTTTCCATGTGTGTCCTGTCTTCCTCCTATTTATTTAAGAGGCATTTCCACCAAGGGCACAGACCCTGAATACAGTTGACATTAAAAAAATGTTCCACTAACACTCAGACTGATCACAGAGATAGTGTTGCCCCACATCTTACACTTTAGATGCTTTAAATGACAATTGCTTTTTTTTAAAGCATCATGTATCATATGAAGTAGAAGATTCCATTCCCATTCAATAAGTTTAAATGTAAAACAAATAAAAACTCAAACAAAAGAAAGAGTGGTAGGTGATCTACAAGGGAAGGGCAGAGCTCTTCTGGTCCTGAAGTCTCGTGAGACAATTATACCATAAGCAAAGTCAAGATTAAATGGGAGCACAGGGGATGGTGTCAGAGAGCTGAGGCAGGCAGATTGTGCCATTACAGCCAGCAGTGAGCAACACCATCTGATGGGTCTTACAGTAACCCGCTGTCAGGTAAATGGCCAGGGGCCAAGCCACTAAGCTCTGCTGACAGGCGCTTTTCTGAGGCCCCACCTTTACCTAATGAAGGAGAGAGCCAGCCGACCATGACAGTTCTAAACTTACAGAAACAGAGAACACCTACTCCCAAGGAAGGTATCGGCCAATAGAGCTGAAATTGAGAGCACGGGAAAAATTCTCACCAGCATTCTGCATGCTTATCCTGTCTTTCAGGAGCACATCACCAAGAATTTCTCGATAGAATACCAACAGGTGAACGTAGCACATACTTCCTATTAATGTTTCTGGTAGTAAACTATTAAAGAAGAAGAAAAAATTCATTTAAAAAAGAATACAGTTCAGCCCAAAGTCTTTGTAATTAGCTTACTTTTACTGTAATGAACAGCTCTGGAGCACTGCTTCATTATGCAGCAATTACAGTAATGACTTAAAGGAATATCCCATCATACCACTGGCTAATCAGAGAGAGAAAACTTTCCAAATAATTTTATATTCTTCTAAATATGTGTTTAAGTGCCAACTACATGCCTCTGTGCCTGCTCTCATATTTGTTTCTTAATATACTCACAAGTCTCAAGTTAAATGTCAAATAAAAAGAATCATTGTAAAGTTCCGGCTCTTTAGGCATTTTACAGCTTGTCGGTCTGATGCGTTCCTAAATGTAAGAAAGAGCGAAAATCTAACTTTAGAAAGGCAACTGTGTACAGCTGTGCTGAGTATCTTGAAACGTACAGTACATGATGTACACATAATAACCATCACTGGGAGTGAGCAGGAGGAAGCCTCTGTGTCAAGGAAATTGTGAGGGGTTAAATAAAGGGTCCTAACTTTAATCAGTGCCCTTTCTTAGCTACAGGAAAGGGAGCACTGCCAAGAAGAATGCATTACAGATGTTAGGACCAGATGCTGTCGCTCTAATGAAAGAATGAAATACACTACAACCTTATCTTAGGGAGCCGATTCTCTAATTAGGGATCATCTGGTTTTCCCTATCCAGGGACCCCTAGGAAGCTCTGTACTCCTAAAGTTAAAGTAGAACTATAGCTAGAAGGACTGACCTCAGTCTCCAAAACTAGACTCACAACCCTACTCGTACAAATGTACCCTTAATGCAGTATACAATAGGCCTTAATAAAATTTACTTTTATTTTATTGGTAATTGGCATGTGGCATTCCCATGCTTTGCCCTGTAATTAGTGGAGTCTGTGCAACTGAAAACAGAAGTAAAAAGGAAACTGAAGTAACAAAAATCAAACAGAAGAACTTTTGATAACAATTTGAATATTTGGGAATATTTAAAATATGGGCTCCTGCCTAAAGTTTCAAAACAGTTCTCTGAGCCAGATAATAATCACATTTTAAAATTATTTCTCTTATTCATCAAAAAGTAATGTAAATATTCAATACTTTATATTTTTCCCTTAAAATGGAAGTACTGCTATTTCCCATCTTTTCTTTCTCAAAGGTCCTGAGATAGTAACAGTTAATTAAGAATAAGCATAAGATGAGGTCCAATGACCCACCATTTCTGTGTGAGGTTTCCCCCTTAATGGTAATAGATTTGCACTGGTTCATCCCTATGCACAGCTGAGCTCCTTTACAAGTCAGCATTTAGCACAGTGCCGAGCACATGGTAGGTGCTTAATAAACGTTTACTGACTGATACGTCCAAGGCTGCTGGTCAATGAGAGGGGACTGTGGTCGTGGAGCAGTGTGAAGATGACTTCTATGGGGAACTGAATCCATGTTTCGCCAGCACAAGGCCTTGGAAAAACAACTAAGTTTTTTACCAGCCACACCAAGCTGGGAAAGCTTTGGGTCTCGGCCCAGCAACATGTGCTGTTCAGTTGAAAGACTATGGACCTGTTGTCCAAGGACCAGCCTAGCTCAGTTCAGAGAGGCCTGTCACAAGAAGGCTGACTACTGGGGGACGATTTGCCCCAGCAACTCAAATGAGTCTACCAGACTCTTACTTCTTCTATACTGAAATAATTATATATATGACAAATAGAGAAGAGGAAAGTAAACTAAGGCACTGGCTTAGATAGATCTAGAATGGACACATTCTTAGGGGTGAAGTGCTAAGTTTCCACTGGGTCACCCATTCATAGTCTCAAGGTGACAGCAACCGCCTTCAGGTTAATCTGCAAAAAAATCAGAATTATTGGACGGGCAGGGAGAAAGGTGCACGAATAATGTGTTGTCAGTGGAGCTGTGAAGTGGTTTAACTATTGTGGAAAGACATTGGAGCCACATTCAGAAAGTCACTGCAGCGCATCACCAGTGCTGATCTAGGGCCAACGCTAGGGCTAGACAGTGCTGATCACTAGTCCAGCAGAAGAAAGCTTAGCGTCTTCATTGCTCAGGCCTCCTGAATGCCGAGCAAGCTCAATCACCTATTTCTCATTCATCTATTCCAATCATGATATTGTATCATATATCACTGTGCAGTTTTAAAGTTAGAAAGACATGCTAAAAGGAGTATTTGGTAGAATTTTTGTTTGGTATTATTTTTTGGCAATAGCAGTTAATATATGCAATGGAAAAAGTTCTACTATAAAATATCCAGCTCTCAATGGGAAATGAGGAAAATGACAAAATCATAGATAAATACTATAAATGATACCACAGATAATTTATACCAAATTTCAACCAAAGTTTCTACATCCTCCCTAGCCAATTATTAATAATTATAATATTATAAGAAGAAAACTAGACTGATTTGTATGTTACTGCCTCTTAAATTTCTCTAATAACCTTTTGTACAAGTAAGTGATAGTGAGTATTAAAACTGTCAGTAGGCAACAAGCAAGTGAAGCAAAGGCACAGATAATTCAGACTGATTAATCAACTTGTGAATAACTCAGCAGCGAGCACAGGTGGAAAAATCAACACCAACCTCAATATGCTTCTTGACCTTCTGTTTAGAGATCTCAGTTTGACCAAAAGTTGAGGCTGTCTCCTCATTGTCATCATCTGATGAAAAACACTGCTGGTTGCTTTAGAAAAAAATTAGAAATACATTTAAGAACTGATATTTTGGATAGCGTTATAGAGGAAAAGGACTTTAAACATATTTATCAATTAGAAAAGGCAAATTACACAAAATGTTAGTCATTTACATCACGAGTAAAGGAGTGGATGAGACAAGGTCTAGTGACGCTGGATATCATTCTTCCCCAACACATGGAGCCTATAGAATACAATGCCATGCCATTTGGTGAGATGAATGACAGCATTAGCCTCAACTAGAGTTTATAAGATGATCATAAGGAAGAGCAAATGTGGGGTCAACTCTAGGGAAATGTGCACTATAACACAAACTCCACGTTCTTCCACTAGGTTGGGCAAACCTTTCTGAATCAATGGAAAAATCCTAAATTAGAAGCAAACAGGAAGGAGGCACAACAAACTCGAGATATGGGAAAAGGACTAACTAAATAGGGGGATCATCTGCCTCTCTTCTTGGCTCCCACATGCATTCTCATATTCTCTCCCAGGACAATGGGCTCTCAGAGAAGGACAGCCTTTAACATTAAATCTGGTACTTTCTAAAGTTCAATTTAAGTGATAGCTTGTACAGGAAAGTATATCTAAGGTATACTATTTTATGCTTAGTAGAAAAGTGTTACTTTCTTTGATACATCCTATCTCTGTTAAATCCTTAAGAAAAAGAAAGTTTATATATAAAAGTATACCTCTTCTGGAAACTGAAGGATCCACTTCAATGCCTTTCTCATAAGGAGTACCACCATTCAAGTAAAGTTCATAGGTTCTGTAGAAAAAGAATAATTAATGCTCTCAGTATATTTTGAAAAATACAGGGAAAAAAATCAGGCAGTATCTAGTTCATTTTGTTGGTCTTGTGACATCTTTTTAACATAAAAAAGTATAATAACATCACCATAAAAAAATTTATCCAGGTGCCTGTTTTCCCACGGTAACTTGCTATCCATTATATAAGAGACATTCTCTGGAAGGAAACTGAAAATGACTTACTTGGGAGGAACAGGTATTCCACTGGCATCAAAAAGTTTCAGGAAGACCCAGCCACAACTTAATTCCCCTTTTTCACCAGTTGACTAGAAGAATGAAACAAACATAAAACTCGACATCTGAGTATCCCTGAACAAACAAAGATTTTTTTTTGATTGGAAACACAAATACACACACAAATTCTAAAATATTTTTCCAAAGAAAACAAGGTGACATAATCATTGGGTTTCTGGGTCAGCATGAGACCAAAGAGAAATACTATATAACTAATCAGGCTGATAAGAGAATATCATTTGATGTACATTATTGTCATGGTTCCTGTATCTAGCTGTTCAAGAGTTGTTATGATATAGTGGAAACAGTGAAGGAAGGAGGGACTCAAAAAGTATTATGGTATTTTAAACATTGGATAACCATTAGATGTAGTTGTTTATATTGATGTTTATTGGTAAGTATTCAATGACATATTTATTTTTATAGGTATTTTTGTATTTACTTTTGTAGGTACATGTACCTAAAATACCACTACTATTCAATTTCAAAAAAAAAACGTATACAGTTGCAGTCATCTTGGGTTTCTACATACTTCAGGGTTTCTAGAAACCACACAAATTCTGGTAAGCCCCATTTTGCTGGTCTTTTGAGAAACTATGACAACACTTGTCAGTAAATTCTTGTTCATTTCCAAAAGCAGGAACAACTTTATTGATACTGGGAAAAGCACAACTCTTTCCATGAACTTACGTTACGAACATAAGAGACTCCAACTTCAAATAATATTCCAAGTTCTGGTGATGAAGAATTGGATCTGATAAAACAATCCCCATCAAGCAAGCATGGCAAGATACCAGTTACCTTAAAAATAAATGACAAGAATACAGGATCATTAAAGATTTTCCATCCTATTCATTTTTTAAGTGGTTTGTATTCTATGATTTATGGTAAAAGAAAAAGGGGGAGTAAAGAGATGGTGGTGTAAAGATAATATTGAGGAGATTGTAAGGATCCAAATTCTAGGTTTCTTCTATGCCACAGTCTCTGAGCAAGTAATTTAATTTCTCTGTATTCCTATCAATAAAATGGGACTTTGCTCATGACCTGGTCAGAATACTAGACAGTGTGAAGAAAAAAAAAGCACCTGGAGGTGGTCAAGGGTACTGAAGAATAATCATGTTTGGTCTGGACTTGTGATTTCATCACTGTGGGACATCCTTTCACCGGTCCCTAAGACTAAGAGTCACTTGAGGCACTGAGCAGTTAAGGCACTTGCTCAGAGTCACACAACCAGCATGTGTCAAAGGTAGGACTTGAACCCAGGTCTTCCTGTCTTCCAGGTCAGCTCTCTTATCTACTCTCCCAGGCTGCCTTCCTATGGCATCTGTTACTGTTAAGTCCTTCTGACTCTTTGTAACTCTGTGGACCACAGCACATCAGGCCCTCGTATTCTCCACTACCTCCCAAAGTCCGTCCAAGCTCATGTTAGTTGTTTCCATGATGCTATCTGTCTTGTCCTCTGCCATCCCTTTTTCCTTTTGCCTTCAGTCTTTCCCAATGTCAGCGTCTCCTGTCTTCTCATTATGTGGTCAAAGTATTTAAGCTGCAGCTTCAGTATTTGACCCTCCAGTGAACAGTCTGAATTACTTTCTCTAAGTATTGACTACTTTGATCTCCTTGCTGTCCAAGGGACTCTCAAAAGTCTTCTCCAACGCCACAAAGCAAAAGCGTCAATTCCAAGGCAGCTTTTCCAACTCTCACAGCCAAACATTGCTACTGGAAAAACCACAGCTTTAATCATACTGACCTGTGTCAGCAGGGGTGTATCTACTTTTTAGTATGCTATCCAGATTTGCCAAAGCTTTCCTTCCAAAAAGTATCTTTTAATTTCATGGTTGAAGTCACCCCCTGTAGTGATCCTTGAGCCCAAAAATATAAGATCTGTCTGTCACAGCTTCCATTTCTTCTTCTCCCTCTACTTGCCAGAAGTGATGCAACTAGTTGCTATGACTTTAGTTTGACTTTTTTTTTTGATGTTAAGTTTCAAGCCAACTTTTATACTCTCTTCTTTCACCTCCATCAAGAGGTTTTTAAATTCTTCACTTTCTGCCAAGAGAGTGGTATCATCTTCATAACAGAGACTGTTGATATTTCTCCTGGCAACATTAATTCTGGCTTGTGATTTGTCTAATTTGGCATGATGTACATTTAATATGAATTAAATAAATAAGGAGATACTATACAGCCTTGTCATACTCCTTTCCCAATTTTATATTTGGTTCTGTCACTTCTTGGCCTACATACAGGGTCCTTAGGAGACAAATGAGATGATCTAATATTCCCATCTCTTTGAGGATTTGCCACCTTTTGTTGTGATCCACACAGTCAAAGACTTTAGTGTAGTCAGTGAAGCAGAAAAAGATGTTTTCCTGAAGCTCCCCCACTTTCTCCACAATCTAGTAATGTTGGCAATTTGGTCTCTAGCTCCTCTGCCTCTTGGAAAACCAGCCTGCTCTTCTAGCAATTCTTGGTTCACACATTGCTGAAACCTAGTTTATAGAATCTTAAGCAAAACCTTGCTGGAATGTGAAATAAGCACAAATGTTCAATAGTTTTAACATTCTTTGACGTATGGTATCTAGATAAAATGAAAAGTAGGATTGCGAGGCAGTGTCTCACCTATGGAAGTCCAGAATCTATTGTCTGGCCGCTATTTCATATTGACTCAGGAATTAATTAATTCATTTAATCAAAATCCTACCTGTTAGGATATCTTTTGGTGGGTTTTCCACCAAACTTTCGGAAATACAAATTTACCTAGCATGTTTTCCTGATAAGGTTTAGTTTACAAAAAACACTTTAACACTTTATTTTCTGAATTCTGCCTGTTTTGAAATCTATTTCCTCCAAGTCTCTATTCAACTCCCCTTCTACAGAATGTCTCTCTCTCTCTCTCTCTCTCTCTCTCTCTCTCTCTCTCTCTCTCTCTCTCTCTCTCTCTCTCTCTCTCAGGCTGTGAGGCAATTTCATCTCCATGTCAGAAGTAACATAAAAATATCATCTAGGACATTTATAAGGCATATATGGGTTGTCCATACTGATCAGAGTAAAGGAAGACAGAGAAATGCCCTCGGTATTTAATGAATAAGGGTATTCTTTACACTTATGTATTGGGGGGAGAAAAAAAGGTAAAAAAATTTACATGATAAATATAAGTTTAAAAGGAATAACAACTTGTACATTTGTATTTCATATGCAATCATTTTATTATTTAACTATGTTATGGAAATGCTAGTTCTATTTCATAAATTACAAATAAAAAATAAAATTTTTTAAAGGAATAAGTATAAAGTCTTCACTGACATTAGAGTTATCCTTCATGGGAGATTTACAGAAAGAGGCATACAGGATAGGGTGTGGAAGGATTGAAACTGGCACAGATGTGGGAGTACCCACGCTGATGAAACCATAGATTCTTTGAAGGACTAAAGCATGATGAATCATAGGAATCATCATTTCAGTGGCTCAGAAAAAGGAGTGATTTAAGTACTCGAAGCACTTTCTGGACTTAGGCAAAAATTTAGTCCCAACTGTAACATCAAGAACTAATTACATAAACGTAACATATTGCCCATTTCCCCTCTGTAATTTTACTACATGTTTTTAAAAGAACAGTACTGTAAGGAGTAAACAACGATAGCCACGTCTTGAAAATTTTATACATTATATTTAATAAGGAAAAAATGTTCATTTTTCACTCAGTTGGTTAAATTGCTCACTCACCCGAGGAGAAAAAGTCCAGGTTTTGGGCTTTTTAGGTTGCCATGTAGCTCTGACTGTATGAATATTGCTAAGAACCTGAAAAGAGATTTTGATATATGAAATTATCATGGAAAAAAAAAACCAGGAAATGTTTTACTTTTTTCAAGATTAAAGAGCTCAGCTAATACTGTTATTAAAGTGAGTAAATTAAGATTTCTCAAGATTACATGTGAATTCAGACTTTAACTCTTGTGCTTATAATTATTTGTGTTCAGTGAATTATTAAGCATGGTCTACAGAAAAAAAAATAGTTAATGTAATAAATAAAAATTACCTGGTTAAGGAAAGTTAGAGATCAACAGGACCTACAGGGCAATTACCTTAAAAGTTCTGATTCAATTAAATTTTAGAAAACATTTCAAATATCCAGAATGTGCACAGTACTAGACGGCCTCTGAGGTGCCTTCCAACTTCATTAGTCTTATAATATAAAAACAAAGATGAAAGAGTGCCTGTCCTCGGGGAGCTTATATTCTACTGAAAAGATATGTGTGTGTGTGTGTACAGTATGTATGTATATATACACATGTGTGTATAGTATGCATTATGCATGTATATGCACGTGTGTGAACATAAAGCAATAGAGGAGAAAACTTAAAACTGTGTGTGCAGGGTGTCAAGAAAGACTTTGCATAAAAGAGAGAAACTAAGCTGAACCTAGAAGTAAGTTAAGGAGCCAAAGAGGGAGAGGCTGAGGCATTGGGGGGGTGGGGGTGGGTTCCAGGCATGGGGGAATAACCTCCACAAGCATGGAGCTGGGAAATATCAAGCTCAAAAAACTGTTGATAGGTGAGTTTGGATGGAACACAGAGGGAATGGAGGGAGGCAAAATGAAAAAAATAAAGGCAGGAAGGATCCAGGTGAGGAGCTTTTAAGCCCCATACTGAGGAGTCTGTATTTTATCCTAGAAATAATGGCAGTATCATGGGCAGACGTGCTGTGGGGGAGTGTTCTGGAAGTTTAATGGAGGATAGCTTGAAAAGTAAAGAGAAGGGAAGCAGGGAAACACCTAGAAAACTACTGCAATAGTCCAGGATAAGAGGGCCAAGGTGCCTAAGTTAGGGTGATGCCTGTGTGAGTGGAAAGTAGGGCACAGATGAAAACGATGATGTGAGAGAAAACTGACAGGGACAAAGGTGAGGGGTGAATTCAGGATGGTGGTCCTTTAATAGAAACAAGAACATCTGGAGGGGTAGTTTTACGGGGAAAGTGAATAAGTTCTGTCCCATGAACATCTGAAATATTATTCTTCAGGATCTAGAGAATTAAAGACTACATGCTTCTTTAATCAACCAAAACACTTGTAGTCAGAAGGTTTATCCTATGACATATAAAGAAACTCAGGTTAAAAGCAAAGACTGTGTTGTGCAAACAGGATAAAATTGCAAAACAGGCAACGTTTGATACTTTTTCAAATGGGTCAGATGTTTTTTTCAGATAAAAAAGTATATTCACATATGAGTTTTAGTTCATTTCCCAAAGTACTTTAGATATGTATCTGACTTGGTGAATTCATGCCTGCTCTTATAGTAATGTGGATCAGCAGGCCATTACAGACGCAGAGGACTACCCACACTTTCTATAGTTATTGGTACCAAGGGTCTGTCCAGGTATTTCATGCAGGCCCCACAAAAGCCCCAAACTGGATCCTACCTATTGCCACCTGTTGGTCTTATCCAGCGTAGAAGTATGTAGTCTGAACTGTACCTGGAATGTGACTGTCTCATATGACCGCACTCCTTGAAGGACCCTACCCTGCAGCAATGCATAGGTTGTTCTAGCTTCCCTTGTTGAGAGTCTCAGAAGCTGCGTTCTACATCAGGGGCCACAATGTCACAGGGCATGGCTATTGTGCCTATGTTCACTGGTATCAGTGCAGATATTACTGCCATATTACACATAAGTAAGGCCTAGAGAGGCTATGTGGCTGGCAGATGGGAGGGCCAGGATTAGAACTTAGGTGTTCTGACTGCAAGCATTTTTTTTAATCCTGTCAAGTTGGAAAGAGCACTGTGCTGGTCATCAGACAGCCAGTGACTGGAGAGCTTGCCACTCAAGAGCTGTGTGACCTCGGGCAAGTTACTCACTATTGAAGAGCCTCAGTTTCCTGATCTATAAGACAGGAAAGACTTGTGCTCTACATTCCCAATTATTAAGACTGAGAAGCCAAAATTTAAAAAAACTGTGTTTACACAGTGTCTTAATAATTGTACAATTAGGTCAATTCAATGTTATTAAGTCATATTAATGTCTTAGGTAGATAAAACAACCTATAAGCCGAATTTGGAGGTGACTTTCTGACCCAAAGGCCTGGCAAAGAAAGGACAGAAAAAAATCACAAAAATATGGTAACACTTGGCAAAACACTCTGAAGATACAGTATGTTGTGCCACAGCGTACTGTGCATTTGGTATGGTGGAAGGAATGTTGGCTTTGGAGTCAGAGGACATGGGTTTAATTTAAATTGAATTAAATCTAAATTTCCCACTCTGCCCCTTACTACCGGTGACCCAAAATTTGATTTAATTTTAGACTTTTATCAAAACTATATTAGCTTTTAAGCAAATTTGCATTGTTATTGAGCCATTTTGGAAAGTCATTTCACATGCTCGAGGCCTCAGTTTCCTCATCTATGAAAGGAGGTGACTGGTCGGGGTGGCTGGCCTCTGAGGGGTACGGTGTAATGACTCTCTGCCCCAGCAGAGCTCACCTTGCTTCCATCAAACAGGCACAGACGTACGTGTCTGCTGAGAACCTGCAGGCTTACTCCTGGAAGAGGAATCATTCTGCAGCTCCACAAGGTTAGAATCAATGACACCCGGCTTGCTCTGGGCTTGATCTAAGGCAAACAAGTAAATAAAGAAATACACACATATATGTAAAACGTGACTTTTTTACACTTCATTATCTGAATTTTTACAATTCATACCATTCTCCATACATAGCATCCTATAATTACCACTGATAAGTTACACTGAATACATTAAACTCAGTTTGCTAAGAATACACAAAGAAGAAAAGAAACAACTGGAAATTTACAAGATGGGAAATACCACGGTCTGGCAACTATTTAAAAAGTTAATGTTAATTTTAATTAAATTAATTAAACATTAATGTTAATGTAAATTAATGTTAAACATTAATGGTAAATTTTTTTGTTAATATTTTGTTTATTTTACTACTAGTAAGTACAATAGTGTGGATTCATACTTCAGGTATTAGACTATGAGCTTCTTTAGGGAAGGGACTGTCTTTTGTCCTTCTTTATCTCCCCAGTGCCTAGCAGTGCCTGGAACATAATAGGTGCTTAATAAATGCTTACTGATCGAGTATCTGACTGATAGATGAAAGCTGGACATGTTTACCTCTAAGGTTCCTTCCAACCAGGGCTGTGCTGGAGCCAGCTCTTGATGTAAGCATTTACACCTCAGAAATCAGCAGATATTACCAAAGCACAGCTCGACATTGTTTTGTCGATGTTCTAGAGCAGGTTCCCCACCCCTGGTAGAGCCTAAACTTAAGAAAGTGATGGAAAAATATTGGCAATGCAGATTAAATTTTAAAGTGTCATATATACACATACACGTGTATTTATGATACATATATTATAGCCAGCTGTTAAACATTTACCAGCATTTCCTACTTCCAATTCAAAGATTCTGTTACTCTCTTTTAAAAGTTTTATTAGAGTTTAAATTTATATCAAAATTGAACTAGCTTTTAAGTAAAAATTTCATTGCTACTTAGATGCTTTGGAAATTACTATATTTTCTTATATCTCCAAAACAAAAGAAACTCAAATCTTAACTCTACTTTTAGGTATGGAACTGGAGTTAGAAAACCTCCAATTCAAGACATCACAAATATCTGATGAGTAGGCAGAAATTCATTATTTTTGTAATGAAGAAAAGAACACATTCATAGAATAAGTAGGTGAAAGAAAGGCACAGAAAAAGGGACTAAAGACAGCCATTTATATTTATTACCATGACTTAGAATGAAAATAGTAGGGAAAACACTACATTAGGACCTTCAGAATATTTAAGTTTTTATAGTACATGGGAGTCAAGGTTAAGTTCTTTCCGATCCCTTCTTTTAAGCAACACATTAACTCCAGAAAATTTGTATTGAATGTCCACCATGTGGAGCACTAAGGAACCCACCAGAGCACACTAACTAAAAACCTAGGTTCCAATGAAGTGGAGAAAATATGCACAAAAAACTATGAGCAAAATAGAAGACAAAACGGCAACGAGAAAGGTATGATGTGCTAGGATCAGGGGTGGGGAAGCTGTGGCCTCGAGGGTCCTCAAGTGCGGCCCTTTGACTGAATCCAAACTTCACAGAATAAATCCCCTTAATAACAGGATTTGTTCTGTAACACTTGGACTCAGTCCAAAGGCCATACTCAAGGTCCTAGAAGGCCACATGTGGCCTTGAGGCTACCGGTTCCCCATCCCTAGGCTAGGTTAATCTCATAGGAAGAAAAAAGGGGCGCAGGGAAAGTTCCATAATGTTTCTAAAATATCTGCCACTACTCCTTTCAACTTACAAACAGGTGGTTTACAGTCTGCATCTTGGTAATATTCTTAATCCTTTGCTCTCCCCAAAAAGCAAGATCATAAGTCATGCCTAACTTTCTCATTCCTATCAGTTTAATAAAACAGAAATACAAAATAAATTGCTTTTTCTCTCTGGCATGTAAATGGCAGACAATGAAAGAGGAATAAAGCCTTGGTAACCAAATCCCATTTAAAGTTCTGCATATTACAAATGAGTAATGGTTAAACTGTATTACCATATGGATACAGGCCCAAAGAAAGTGTTTATCCAGCAATGTATGATCCAATTTACATACCGGGAAATGTACTTTATTTGTGTACTTAGGAGTGTACCCAAATCTTGAAAATGCACAGTTTTTCTGATAGTAAATACTTACAGTGCCATTTTCAGGGTCCCATATCATATCTTTAAAAGCCAGTTGTGAAGGGGTAAGTTCAGGCTGTAAAAAGTAACCTGCTTGAAACTGACTCCCTGAAAAAAAAATCATTTTTCTTTAGTATTCTTACAGAAAAAGTGAAACACATGATCAAATAATGATCTTGTATTTTATTATCATCATCATTTATACGTCACCTCTTAGGTGCCTGGCATTGTGCCAGGAGATAAGGAAGGAGTCACAGAAAATTAATCAAAAACCAAAATATCACTAGGTTCCAATTAGCTTATTCTCTCATTTTTTGTTAATAGTGGGTTTTTTTTTTAAGATTACTTCCATTTCTAATACCATTCACTGCCCAAATAGTCATCCTTATGATAAAGAATCAAAAAGAGGGGGAAAAGGAAAAGCAAAACTAACCAGTAAATCCCCCCAAGTCTGACAGCATGTACACAGTTCTGCACTGACGCACACCCTGATTCTTGCAAAGAAGGGAAGGAAGTCTACTTTCTAATTTCTCTGTAGAGGCCAGACTCAGTCAGTATAAAGATGGAACCCTCAGTCTCAGATCTGTTTTTCTTTCCATTTATGTGGCTGTAGTCATTGACAATATACTTATCTTGGTTTTACTTATGAATTTTGCATCAGTTCATGTAAGTCTTCCTATGAGTCTTCCCTTCCATTGCTTCTTATGGCACAGTAATTTTCCAAGATATTCATGTACCATAAATTGTTTAGTCATTCTCCAACTGATGCCTATCCACTTTTTTTCCAGTTGTCTTATTACAACAAAAAGCATCTCTATGAACATTTTGGTGTTTGTGGGACCTTTCTGTCTTTGAACTCTCTAAGGACCAGCAGTGGAATCTTTAGGTCAGAGAACATACATTTAAGTCATATACTCGGTGTAATTGCAGATTGCTTTCCAGAATGGCTGGGTTAATTCACAGCTCCACCAACAGTGTATAAAGATTACAGAGCCAGAAGGAGCTTTAAAGTTCATCTAATATAAGCATCTTATTTTGTAGACAAGTAAACAAGGGGGATTACGCGAATTGACCTACATCACATAGGTGGTAAACATCTAAGGGAGAATTCGAACCCAAATCCTCTGCCTTCAGGACCAAGAGCCCTTTTTGCTGTATCATGTTTGGCTATCTTTCCACAGCTCTTCTACTGCTGTGATCTTTACCAGTATGTTTGGGTAAAGTGAAACTTCAGAATTGTTCACATTCCTTCTGTTATTTGGATTTAGGTCTTTAATAGTCTGCCATTTTTCTTTTGAGATCTGCTTGTTCTTAAGCTTTGACTGTTGTTGTTGTGTCCAACTATTTGTGAGACTGCGGACCATACTTGGACCATACTTTCCATGGTAAAGATATTGGAAAGGTTTGCCATTTCCTTCTCCAGTGGATGAAGGCAGACAGAGGTTAAGTGACTTGTGTAGGATCACACAGTTAGGGTCTCAGGCTACATTTGAACTCAGGTTTTCCTGAGTCCCAGCCTTGTGCTCTATCTACTGAGCCACCAGGATGTCTCCTATGCTTTGACTGCTTTTCCATTAATCAATGGCCCTTGGTCATCTGTTTGTGTTCATTTTTTATATATCTTGTCCTCGGGCCCCTTATCACCAATATTCTGTATGAAGAGTCCAGGGGTGAGGAACCCCTGTCTGCAGCAGCAGCTTCCTTTCTATTTTAGTAGGGTTCCTTTGGTTAATTCAAAAGCTTTTCAATGTCATGTAACCAAGATTACAGAGTTTCCTTTCCAAGACAGATCCTTCGTTGAGAAACTTAATGAGACAGAGGCATAATCAAAGTAATACGTTGTCAAATGTAGAAGACTATGTTTTATTCTTTCAAAGAAAAAATGCCATTATTATATTGATTAGTTTCCCTGAAAACTTTTTCATATTACCTATTGATGTTCAGGCTGTGTGGTGCTAGGGGAGAAGGACCAGCACTGGAGTCAGCAACACTTGAATTCAAGCTCTGTCTTGGACACATATTTGCTGTATGACCATGGGCAAGTCATTTGGTCTCTCAGGGCCTCAGGTAAGTCTCTAAGACTGTAAGTCACAGATGGGTCAGTCTGGATAAGAATGGGTAGCTAGGTGGTGCAGTGGATAGAGCACCAGGCCTGGAGTCCGGAAGACTCATCTTCCTGAGTTCAAAACCAGCCTCAGACATTTACTAGTGGTGTGACCCTGAGCAAGTCACTTAACCCTCTTTGCCTCAGTTTCCTCATCTATAAAATGAACTGGAGAAGGAAATGGCAAATCCCTCTAGTATCTTTCCCAAGAAAAGCCCAAATGAGGTCAGACAAGACTGAAATGACTCATCAACAACAATCCAGATCAGTGGAAAGAAGTTCCATACCGGGAGCTCCCTACACTGATAAAATCACAGACATCCCTTTCCATCTTCCTCAAGAGAAGAGAGACCATAAATGCATTCACAATTTGTAGCTCAATATCCTACACCGATTTTTATGGTAACATTGAAATGTGTTCATCATAAAAACAGCAGATGTGAGAAGCAGCAAAAAGACTGGAGTCAGAAAACCCAGGGCTGAACCCCGGCTCCTCCACACACGACCGGTGTGACCTTAGGCAATTCACTTACTGTGTTTTCTGGGGCCCTAAAATGAGGGAATGGACTACGTAACTGCGAAGGTCCCTTCCAGGTCTGAACCGTGATGGACGCAGCTTCATGGTTTAACACTTTACAAACACAATCTTCACAACCAAACCATGAGATATGTACTACTATTATTACCCGCACAAGGGCAAGTCCAATGGCCTCCATGCGGACACACATTTATTAATTGTGAGTGAGGGATCTGAACTCGGGTCTCCTTATTCCAAGTCCACAGCTAGTTGTACTGCATTATGCTGTCACTCAATTTATTCATTTGTAGAAACCTGGTGACAATTATTATTACAGTGTTTACATAAATTATCTGAGCTATTTGAACAAAGTTTTTACAAATATTTTTCCACATCTTGGCCTCCTTATAGCTTTTTGTTATTGAGTCCTTGCAGTTTTGTCCGACTCTGTGACCTCACTTGAGGTTTTCTTGGCAAAGATAATGGTTTCTTATATTCTTCTCCAGCTCATGTGACAGATGAGGCAAGGCGGCAAACCAGGCTAAGTGACTTGCCCAGATTTCCTAACTCTAAGCCCTGTGCTTTATTCACTGCGCCACCTAGTGGCTCTCCTTGTAATACGTCAGTAATATTGTAAGAAATCTGCCAGTATGAAAGACATGAAAAATAAATAATTCGCATATTTTACGCATAATGGCCTCTGGTCATTTTCTTCAGACTAGTTTTTAAATATATTGATTCACAGGTAAGAGAGAACTGCTTAATAAATCATCAGTCTATTTTATTTCATTTCATTTTCTAATACTTCATCACACTGTTATCTCTAAAACAATTATTAGAATCATATGAATTTACAATTACACAATAGAAATCTGAGAAAAAGAATGAGAAAACCACCCCTGACTAATAATTAGACAAATATTTTGCATGTCAAATCTCCTAAAATTAGAATTATTCACTGTAAAGCAAGGAATTAGAGACTTTTTCTAGAAATAAAAGCATTTTTTAGATTCCTTTTTTAAAAAAAATTTCTTTCCATATAAAAAACTAAGAATTGCCTTAGAATTTCGCGAATAATTTGTTTCTCTCAAAGAAGAGCAGGAAGCTCCCCTCTCTTCCAGGAAAGAAGTGTATGTTAGCATTAACCAAGTTGAGTTATCTGAGAAATCTGTCACTAATGTATCAGAGAAATTAGAATACAAGGCTGTTTGGCTTCCAGTCGAAGTAAATGATAATTCCAATCTCACCTTCTTCTAAGAGCTGGTGAAGAGTTGATGGTCGAAACCCTGCAGGAATGGCTCCCATTGCAGTCAGCACATCAATTGTGTTACTCTAGTTATTGAAGAAATGCAATAGTGATTTTCATGCCCCATTCTCCACACCTTCTGTCTTTCTTCACAAATATGCACATATATATACATATATACATATATATATACATATATATATACACACACACACACACATACAAACACATTCATTATGCAAGTAAAAATATACACATAAACGGGGGGCCAGAGCTCTGAACTGGAGAAAGCAAGGAATTTAATAACCAATTTTGTAAAGGGTTATCATAAGTGAATCACAACTACCCCCAGGAAACGAATGATCTGTCTTCCTTCCCATGCCCGCTTTCTTCTGTAGACACCTCCTTCTCAAGTATTCCATACACTGCAGGCCTATCCCTCTCTAGTTCCCCACTCCTACCCCCAACAAAATTTAAAATTCTGGTTTTCATCCCCTTGGAACACTGAAGTGATTAGTTAGCTTAATACTATAAATGAGACTCAGGTGAAGTGTTGATGACTCATAACGGCGTGGTGTTATCTTCTTAGGATAATACGTGCACTTTAACAGAGTTCTTAAACTGAGGAGGAAACCAAATGATAGGAATTTCAGGTAGAGGGCCAACCAAGAGAAAAGATACTTGGAGGTAGGGGCTTTACTCAGAAGCTGTCAAGTTATGCAATGTAAACAGCAGCCCACTCTGTCTCTAAGATCCTATTGAAAAATACTTCTTAGATCACAAGGCCATTAAACAACTTTCATCTAACTGGAGTACTTCATACTCCATTTTGTGCATCCTATCTTTTTTTTTTTGCAATCCTATGTCGTTTATTTTATGATTCTAAAAAAAATTCTAAAAAGAGTCTGTAGCCTTCATCAGCCTGCCAAAGAGGTTCATGACACACATACACACATGCACAAAAGGTTAAGAACCCCGTGGTCTGGATCTTCCCCATCCAAGGATCCTTTAAGTTTTAAATTCTAGGATCCTCTGTACAGAAATTTTAATCCTTTTCTTTCACCCATCTTGTTATGAGAATGGTAGCCAAAACTAGAATTAGAAAAAAACAAATCTAGGTTTAGTTTACATCCCAAGCTCCTACAGTCTTTTCTGATTATTTATAGTATTCAATTAAAAGTACATTTGTACATGGTATCTTATATCACCTACTAGGATAGCTGGATGCTAAAATGAGACATCATTAATATAGTAGAAAAGACACTAACCTCTGTAATAGCTTTTCTAATAGCATTCCAATGAGAATCAGTTCTGCGGACAGACAAAAACAAGAAAATCATATATATATATATGTACATATAAACAGTATGGAAGTTGTGTTGGCTGATATTTATTCAACACTCATTTAGCTAGTAGTAAACTGTCAATGGGCACAGCAAATCATTAGATGCCTTCAGGGTATAATCAAGAGAAGATACCTTTCACTGGGAAAATGTTCATAAAGCAAAATTGCTTTTGTGACTTTTAAGTGAACTAAAGCAGAAAATATATCTAAATTTTACAAAATTCTTCAACTTATTTTTGATGAAAAGAGTGGAATCAAGCCATTTTCCCTGTACCTCCTTTCATGCTTCCCCAAATATTCTTACCTCGGTTTAATCTCTGTTCCATCAGCTGTTTCATCTACCACCTCTACATCTTCTTCACTTTCCTCCTCACTGTATTCCTGGTTTTCTTTCTCTTTAATACAGGGCTAGAAATGATTGAAATAGGACATTTTTACCATCCAGAGAAATCAATTTACATTTAAAAAAATTTAGCAAAATCATTTTTTAAAAAAAGATTTAAATCCAAGTGCTCAGGGTCATTTTACGGATACGCTGTAAGAGATGTGGATAGAAATAAACAGATGGGTTTCTCATGCTTCTATCCCTTTTGGTTTGAAATAATCTTATAGATGAAAAAGTTCTGCAACTACACAGAAGGGAAACATGGGCAGAAAAGCTATAATAATGAAAAGAAAGCTAAAATGAAGTTGGAAATAAAAATGAAAATGAAAAATAAGTATAAATGCTAACCTCCAGGTAGGTTTTGGGAACAAGACCTTTATTCCCATGAATATTCTTAGCTATCCACCAGCCATCGGGTTTCTTTTTAAGTATAAGGAGAACTTCATCTTTCTTAAAAGAAAAACAAAACAAGAAGCCAGTGCTAATGAGTGCGTCATTGCTCACGCTTTGTATACATGCTAGAAATCTGGTGTTTCTCTTACTTTATATTAATCTATTCTGATCTTACCATGATTTTAAATCCTATTTTCAAATAGGGCTTGAAAATTGAGATTTGAAATAAAATTAATGAAGATATTGTGTAGGTTGATGTTGGAAAGTTGTGTAAAATTGTATAAACCAATTAATTTTTAATCAAATCTCAATATAATACAGATTATGAAGTTTAATAATTAATATCAGTCAAATTTCTTAAGATTATAATTATATTTTTGGTTCACCTTCAATGCTAGAAAGAAAGATTCTCAATCTCATTTAGAAAAATGTTATATACTTTTATTTTCCCTGTCACTTCTGTATGGTCTGATAGATACAGTTGCTAAGGAAGACTTTTTGTTTTATCCATGTCAGCATTAAGAATTATTAAATAAAAGTACCAAGTTCTTCTTTCTATCATGGGTCAATTATACTACCATAACTCAAAAAAACGTATTTTTTAATGTACATTTAAGAGATGTTGGACATCTAGGTGGCGTAGTTGATAAGCATGCCAGCTCTGGAGTCAGCAAATCTGGTCTCTGACACTTACTAGTTGTGTGTCCCTGGGCAAGTCACTTAACCCTGTTTGCCTCAGTTTCCTCATCTGTAAAATGAGATGGAGAATAAAATGGCAAACCACTCCAATAACTTTGCCAAGAAAACTCCAAATGGGCTCATAAAGAATAACGGAACTAAACCTAAGAGCTGGTAATTACCTTGTAGCCTTAGGAAAGTCACTCTTCCACTTTGCCTCATCTGTCAAATGAGGGGATTAGATAAATGAATGTCTAAGGTTCCTTCAGTTTTAGCATTCTATGTTCATCCTACGTCTCAAATTCATAACCTCCTATGTAAGAAACCTGAAGGAAAGTTTAAACTTGTTCAATATTAAACATATTTCAAGATTTTCATCATTACTCTTCAAATTCTACTTTGTTTCAAAGGAATGAGAGGATTTCGGAGTTGGAAGGCCATCTAATCCAACTGACACCTGCACGAGAATCCCCTCTAAAACCCCCAACAAAGGGTCACCTTTGCTTGAAGGCCTCTGATGAATCTATTTCCCTCTCCCCCCTCCCCCATCCCCTAAGCAGCCCACTCATTTTTTAGTGGAATTCGGCTCTTAATTATTAGGAAGTTTTCCCTTACACCTCAAGCCTAAATCTGCCTCTCTGCAACTTCCAATTATTCTTTCTGGTTTTTTCCTTTGGCAAGGCAATAGGGGTTAAGTGACTTGCTCAGGGTCACACAGTATGACTGAATAATAAGTGTCAAATATCCAAATTTGGATCCGAACTCAGGTCATCCTGACTCCGAGGCTGGTGCTCTTCTACTGAACCACCTAGCTGTGCCCCCCCTCACTATTATTTCTAATAATTCTTGGCCTTTGGGTCAAGCAAAAAAAAGTCCAAAGGAGATAGATTTTATTTCACCGACAGTTTCAAAAACTTTTATTTGTAAGCCTTGTCTCATATATTTTCCTTCTCTTAATGAAGAGTATTTGGCTCTGAGAAAAAGCTGAAGAACACCACTGCCATATACTTGGCCTCATGATACAGAGGAAAGAAAACTGCTTCCAAAGTCAGAGGCGCTAGATTCAGATGCATGCGCCGGGGACCTTGGGCAAGTCACATACATTCCCTTGCCTCTTCTTTTCACTTGTAAAACAAGGGAGTTGGACAAGACGGTCTTTGTGGCCTCTCTAACCCTAGAGCTCTGTTCTTATCTGGTACTTTATGCCAAGAATTCATGCCGCACTTACGTTCATCTTGATACGAGATGCCCAAGTAGCTTTACCTTAAACGTGAGATCTCCTGCTTGTTGAGCAACAAAATCACCCACAGCAATATATTCTTTACTACTTGGCTCTTCGTCGCTAGAGTCACCTTCGTCTTCTACTTCCTTATCCTCCTCATCACTTTCTTCATCTTCACTATCATCCTCCTCCTCATCATCCTCATCATCTTCCTCCTCCTGTTCCTCCAAGTCATCTTCCGTTTCCTCAGAGTCTTCTTCTACTTCTTCAGGCTGGGAAATATTTTGAACTTTCTCCTCTCTATATGAAAAACAATTATGACTAGGATCACTCAAAATGAGGTACAGATATAGTTCATGTATGATTCAACATGGCTCAATGGACAGTGGCTTTGGAGTTGGAGGGCCTGGGTTCAAATCCCACTTCTGTCACTTATTACACCTGTGTGACCTTGGACAAAGTCACTCAATTCCTCTAGGGCTCAGTTTCCACACCTGTAAAGCGAAAGGGTGGACTGGATGGCTTCTGAGGTTCCTACTACTACTAAGTCTGTGGTTGTACTATGCTGCCCTTGCTATGGCAGGGCAGCCAGCTCATATAAATGTGGAATGGATGCAGAGATCAAGGGAGAAGGGAAGTGAAGGAAATACAGACTGTTTCTGGCTTTTCCCATGTAAAGGAAAATCTATTTCTGGAAGGCAGTCAGCTCACATCTCCAAATGGGAAAAGTGGGGAAAAATCAAGGCAAGGAGAAGGAATCTGTTGTCTGGCACACAAGAGATAGCAGGTGACTGGTGATCAAATGGTGCTCATATCATACCAGATAGAAAGAGGAAGAAAAGACACCCTTGTACCAATGATATGTCACAATAAAACCATCACAGTGCTATCATCGCATTTCTAACACTAGCTATGGAACTAACTACCTCTTGTAACACTGTTGATACCATGGTATTGTGGAACCAGTTGCCACTGCACATGGAGTATGCCTATGTTGTAGTGAATGCTATTGTTTTGCACCTTGTTAGCCTACTTTTGGCTATTCTCCATATGCAGTGAAGGATATTTTAATGTTTTACTCAGAATATGTACCAGGCAGGTCTAAGCTCTGCCACCTGGACTATTATCTTGTCTCAGATCCAGGTGAAGGCAGACTAAGATCCCTGAGCCAAGGAGTCCCAGAAGTAGCAACAACCTATAGACCACTGGCCCTGTTAATTTTGCCCAGCCCCTGAAACAAATCATCCCAGGAAGCAAATTTTGTGGAGATGCCATCTGGAAACTACCTTTTCAGGTGCAATGTGCCCAATCTCCTCAACAACCATTGCTCCTGAAGCCTGAAAAAGGAAGACCTCATCACCAACGTCCTTTGCCTTCAAAGGCTTCAACATCAGGAATGGATGTGATTTTATCAAGAGAAGCGATAGTAAAGAATAGGCATTATTTCTGGATAAACCCCAAGTACCATAGGCCTTTCTATCCAACTCAGCTAAAACTCTGCAGTTAATTCCCCCATTAGAGTGTGAGTTCCTTGAGCCCAGCGACTGTCTCCACTTTCGTTTGTATTCCCAGCACTTAGTGTGGTGCACTGCACATACTAAGTACTTTTTTATTCATTCATTCAGTGTAGAAATATAACAATATAGCTATAAGCAGGAGAATGATTCTACAATCAACCAACAAATATTCAGATTTTATTTCAAGAATCTTTTCCCAAAATTACCAATCAAATCCTTAACTGTCTTCTAAATACTTCACTTATAACACTCAAGACAATCTCCTGAGGTTTTTATATTCTTAGTTCACTTTTCATGTGTTTGTATCTTTTCTTCCCAAACAGACTATAAGCTTCTGGAGAGCAGGAAACACCAGGGAGGGTACGGAGAGGTGTACCATCAATATCACTGATGACGCTGGCCCCCCCGCTGACACTCACACAGGACTCGTCATTTCGAGATTTGCACTGGCTGTGAGACACTCTCCCTTCTCATCTCTCCCTTCCCTCTGGTCTCAGTTAAAATCCCACTTTCTGCAAACAGCCTCTCCCAGGCCTCCTTCATCTTAGTGCCTTCCCTCTGAGATTTTATCTCACTATATGTAGTTGTCTGCATGTCATCTCCTCCATTAGACTTGAAAGCAGGGACTGGTTGGATTGGGTTCTTGTTGCTTGTATCCCCAATGCTTAGCAGAGTGCCTGGCACACAGGAGGCATTTTATAAATATGCTTGTTGACTGATAAATATTATAATTATTATAATGCTGCTTGCTTATATCAGTATTGTTATTTCTATGTTTAGGAATAAACAAAAAATTCCTTCAATCTGAACAGAGAATACCAAAAGGTAGTGATATAAGAACAACAACTCGGTCCTATAATCTGATTTTCTTTATGTAATCTACCATTATGAAAAAACTATGTTAGTGGAACCATCATGGGTGCAACGAGTTCCAAAGACATAATGCCATAAATGTAATGATACTGCAGGGTTTCACATTCTGGTGGGATGTGCCGTAACAGATTAATAATATGATTATGAAGCATTGTTATTTGGGGCAATGCTATAAGGATTATAGCTATTCAAACAAAAACATTTGAATCAACCTACGGAGCTCCATTTTCCTTAGTTATGGTCCCAGCAAGTTCTTGCAGCTGCTTTGTAAGCTTTTCCAAAATATTTTCTTCATCTTCTTTTCTCTGGTTGTAGCTACCCACTGGTGCTGGTTCATCACCCTATAAAAGAAAATTGTGTCATATAAAAATACGTATTAATTTTTTTAGACTTTTTTTATTAATTTGTTTTCAGTTTTCAACAACCACTTTCTTAAGTTTTAAAGTTTCTCTCCCTTCCTGCTCCTTCCCCAAGACAACATGCAATCTTATATGGGTTCTACACATATTCTTATTAAACACATTTTCACATCAGTCAAATACATATTAATTTTAATTCACAGTCAAATTTTATTTTTGTTTTTTAAATTAATTTTATTTTGTTTTTTGTTACAATTTAAGTGCCAAACTGCTGTTCTTCCTCCCTCCCCACCCCACACTACAGAAGGTCGCCATTCGACACAGATTTACAAATATGTGTAAAACCAAACTATGCATACTTCTTTTTGTCAGTTCTTTCTCTGGAGGGGGAAAATACCTTCCTTCATGGGTCCTCTGTAGTTGATCTGAGTATGTATAATATTCAGAAGAACTTGGCTATTCACAATTATTCTCTGAACAACATTGCTGTTACTTGTTCTTGTTTCTACTCATTTCACTTTTCCTTATTTCAGGCACATCTTCCCAGTTTTCCAAAATCAGCTCATCATTTCTTACAACAGAGTGGTATTCCATCACAATCCTTTCAATTTCCAGTTCTTTGCAACCTCAATATTTTAGAACATCTAGGTTCTTTTCCTTTTCTCTGTTCATCTTGGGAAACAGACATAATAGTGGTATTACTGGGTCAAAGTGTATATTCACTTATCTAACTCTCTGAGCATATTTCCAAATTACTTTCCAACATGGTTGGATCAGTTCACAATTCTACCAACACTGTATTAGTGTCTCAATTTTTCCATATCCTCACCAACATCTGTCATTTTCTCCTTCTTTCATTTTAACCAATTTTATAGATGTGAGAAATCTCAAAGTTATTTTAATTTATTTTTCTCTAAACAAAAATGATTTAGAGCATTTTTTCATATGACCATATGTAGTCATGATTTTTTTCCATAGAAGCTGCCTATTTTTATACTTTGACCATTTATCAATTGGAGAATGACTCACATTCTTAAAGATCAGATAAAATTTTCTACATTTTTGAGATATGAGACCTCTAAGAAACTGTCTATAAAAATCTCCCCCTGCCAATTTTCTGCTTTCCTTCTAATCTTGGCTACACTGGTTTTATTTGTAGAAAACCTTTTTAATGTAATCAAAATTATCCATCTTACATCTCACAATACTCTCTATGTCTTATTTATTCATAAATCCATCTCTCATCCATAAGTCTGATAGGTAATATGTTCCTCTAACTTATGTGATATCTCCCTTTATATCTTGTTCATGTATCCATTTTGACCGTATCTTGGTAAATGGTGTAATATTTTGGTAAACACCCAATTTCTGCAAGGCTTCTTTCCAGTTTTACCAACAATGTTTACCAAATAGTATATCTCAAAACATTAAATCTTCACATCTGTCAAATATATGGTTACTATAACCATTTATTACTGTGTATTATATGTCTATGATGTTCCACTGACCCACTTTTCTATCTCTTGGCCAGGACAAGATAGTTAGGATAATTATTTCCTTAAAATATAGTTTAAGATTTGAACTGCTCAACTTCCTTCCTCTACATTTTTTCCATCAGTTTCTTTGATAATCTTGACCTTTTGCTCTTCTAAATGAATTGCTATTACTTTTTCTAACTCAGTAAAATAATTTTTGGTCACTTAATTGGGATGACATTAATATTTTTAATTACTTAAATCTCACTTTATTTGTATAAAAAAGTTTTACAATTATGTTCATGTAGTTCTTGGGTTTGTCTTGGCAGATATACTTCCAGTTAGTTGATACAGTCCACAGTAATTTTAAATGGGGTATCTCTTACTGTTTCTTCCTGCAGGGCTCCATTGGTGATATACAGAAATGCTGATGAGTTATAAGTGTCTATTTTATGTCTTGGTGCTTTGCTAAAGTTATTGTTTCAACTAATTTTGTAGTTGAATATCTAAGATTTTCCAAGTATATCATTATATCACCTGCAAAAAGAGATGATTTGATTACTTTATTGCCCATTCTGATTCCTTCAATTTCATTTTCTTCTCTTATCGCTATTGCTAACATTTCTAATGTAATGTTGAATAACAGTGGTAAAAATGGGCATCCTTGTTTCATTCTTGATTCTACTGGGAAGGGTTCTAACTTATCTCCATTACAAATAATGCTTGGTGGTGGTTTTAGGTAGATGCTTCTTATCTTAAGGAAAAGTCCATTCATAACTATTCTTTCAAGGGTTTTTAACAAGAATGAGTGTTGTATTTTATCAAAAGCTTTTTTTTAATATAAATTTATTTATTTAACTTTTTACATTCATTTTCACAAAATTTTGGGTTCCAAATTTTCTCCCCTTTTGTCCCCTCCCCCCACCCCAATATACCAAGCATTCTAATTTTCCCTATCACCAATCTGCCCTCTCTTCTATCATCCCTCCCTTCTCTTGTCCCCATCTTCTCTTTTCTCCTGTAGGGCCAGGTGACTTTCTATTCCCATTAACTGTATTTCTTATTTCCTAGTAGCAACAACAATACTAAACAGTTGCTCCTAAGACTTTGAGTTCCAAATTCTCCCCATCCCTCCCTCCCCACCCATTCCCTTTGGGAAGGCAGGCAATTCAATATAGGCCCTATCTATGTAGTTTTGCAAATGACTTCGATAATAGTCATGTTGTGTAAGACTAACTGTATTTCCCTCCATCCTATCCTGCCCACCATTGTTCCTATTCTGTCTTTTGATCCTGTCCCTCCCCAAGAGTGTTGACTTCAAATTGCTCCCTCCTCCCATTGCCCTCCCTCCTAACATCCCCCCCACCCTGCTTATCTCCTTCTCCCCCACTTTCCTGTACTGTATGATAGGTTTTCATACCAAAATGAGTGTGCATTTTATTCCTTCCTTTAGTCGAATGTGATGAGGGTAAACTTCATGTTTTTTTCTCAACTCTCCTCTTTTTCCCTCCACTAAAAAGTCTCCTGCTTGCCTCTTGAATGAGAGATAATTTACCCCATTCCATTTAACCCTCTCTCCTCCCACTACATTTCTCTCTCACCATTTACCTTAATTTCTTTTAAAATATGGCCCCATCCTATTCAATTCACTCTGTGTTCTGTCTCTGTATGTCCATGCATGTGTGTATGTGTGTGCATGTGCACACGTGTACATGTGTGTGCATGTGTGTGCGTGCGTGTGTGTGTGTGTGTGTGTGGTCCCACCAACTACCCAGATACTGAAAAGTTTTAAGAGTTACAAATATTGTCTTTCCATGTAGGAATGTAGACAGTTCACCTTTGGTAAGTCCCTTATGACATCTCTTTGCTGTTTACTTTTTCATGCTTCTTCTCATTCTTGTGTTTGAAAGTCAAATTTTCTTTTCAGCTCTGGTCTCTTCATCAAGAATGCTTGAATGTCCTCTGTGTCATTGAGAGACCATATTTTCCCCTGAAGTATTATACTCAGTTTTGCTGGGTAGGTGATTCTTGGTTTGAGTCCTAGTTCCTTTGACTTCTGGAATATCCTATTCCATGCCCTTCAATCCCTTAATGTAGAAGCTGCTAGATCTTGTGTTATCCTGATTGTATTTCCACAATACTGGAATTGATTCTTTCTAGCTGCTTGCAATATTTTCTCCTTGACCTGGGAATTCTGGAATTTGGCCACAATGTTCCTAGGAGTTTCTCTTTTTGGATCTCTTTCAGGTAGTGATTGATGGATTCCTTCAATACTTATGTTGCCCTCTGGTTCTAGAATCTCAGGGCAGTTTTCCTTGATAATTTCATGGAAGATGATTTCTAGGCTCTTTTTTTGATCATGGCTTTCAGGTAGTCCCATAATTTCTAAATTGTCTCTCCTGGATCTATTTTCCAGGTCAGTTGTTTTTCCCATGAGATATTTTACATTCTCTTCCATTTTTTCATTCTTTTGGTTTTGTTTTGTGATTTCTTGGTTTCTCAGGAAGTCATTAGCCTCCATCTGGTCCATTCTAATTTTGAGAGAACTATTTTCTTCAGTGAGCTTTTGAACCTCTTTTTCCATTTGGCTAATTCTGCTTTTGAAAGCATTCTTCTGCTCATTGGCTTTTTGAACCTCTTTTGCCAATTGAGTTAGCCTATTTTTCAAGGTATTATTTTCTTCAGCATTTTTTTGGATCTCCTTTAGCAGGGTATTGACCCTTTTTTCATGCTTTTCTTGCATCTCTCTCATTTCTCTTCCCAGTTTTTCCTCCACCTGTCTAACTTGATTTTCAAAATCCTTTTTGAGCTCTTCCATGGCCTGAACCCAATGGATATCTATTTCAGATGTTTGGGGTACAGAGGCCTTGGCTTTTATGTCTTTCCCTGATGGTAAGCATTGTGCTTCCTCATCAGAAATGAAAGGAGGAAGAAACATCTGTTCCCCAAGAAAGTAGCCTTCTATGGTCTTATTTTTCTTCCCTTTTCTGGGCATTTTCCCAGCCAGTTACTTGACTTCTGAGATTCCTCTCCACCCCCGCCTAGATCCACCCAGCTAGTGCTTGGGGTCTGAGATTCAAATGCTGCTCCCCAGCCTCAGGACTTTCAGTGGCAGGCATGGATGCTATTTAATGTGAGCTTAAGTTCTGGTGCTCAGGTGGGGGCAGGGCCACCTCCCAGGCTCAGTTCCCTCAGGGGGTTTATGCAGAGACCTTCAGTAATGGAGCGGAGCTCCTACCTGCTCTGGGAGTCCCGGGCTGCCGCTGCCTCTGCCACTGCCTCCCGAGGCCCGAGTCACGGAGACACCCCTGCTCCCCTCTTGGCCAGTCCAGAAGTCTGTCTCACTGACCTGTAGTGCCTGTGGGTGGAGGGACCTTTGCGGCCTCCGGAGGTTCCATCCCTGAAGTCTGCTTGGATCTGCTCCTCTAGGGCCACACGGCCAGGGCAGGGCAGAGTTGGGCTCCGCTGTCTGGTGTGCGATGGACCTTTGGGGCTGGTTTTTTCAGGGCTTTCTGGAACGGAAATCTCCTCCACTGCATTGCTGTGCTGCTTGCACTGCTCCAGAATTTGTGGGGAGTTCTTTTTACAGAAAATTTATGGGCTGTGGATTTGGAGCTAGCATACATGAGTCTTTCTACTCCGCCATCTTGGCTCCTCCCCCGACAAAAATGGCAAATTAACTCTTAACAAGTGTTTTGATTTCATCTTCACTGGTAGTAAATTTACTCTTTTCACTTTTGATACTAGTAATTTGGTTTTCTTCTCTTTTTCTTAATCATATTAACCAATGGTTTATCTATTTTATCTATTTTATTGTTTTTTTTATCAAACCAGTTTCTAGCTTTATTTATTAATTCAATGTGTTCCTTAAATTCCATTTTATCAATATCATCTTTCATTTTTAGGACTTCCAATCTGGCATTTAATTGGGGTGTTTTTTTCTAGTTTTTTTAACTGCATACCCAATTCATTGATCTGCTCTCTTTTATGGATGTCAGCATTTAGAGCTAAAAAATTTATGTATAGGCTACTCCTTCTTAAACTCAGTTCTGATGACAATAAGTTTCTAGTAGTACCAGCACTCTACCCTGTCCCCCATCCCCCAACACTATTGTAATAGTTCTTCCATTCATGCCTCATTTGCATGAGATAATTGCTCCATTTTGCCTCTCTCTACCCAGTCTTATTTTTCATGCTCATCCCATCATACTCAACTCAACCCCAAGCCTTCTATCTATGTATGCTCTTTCAAATTTCCCAAGTAATAATATTCTTAAGAGTTACAGATTATATGCTCCCATATAAAAAGTAAACATTTTGACTTTATTAAATTCTTTATAAGTGATCTTTAATGTTTACCTTCTTCTGTTTTTCCTGAATCTAGTAAGTCAAATTTCCCATTCAGTTGCTTTTTATTTTTTTGTCAAAATACCTGACAGTTCTTTGATAAATCAGTGCTTCTTAAACTCAATGGTGTTAAGAAACACAATTTAAGAAGCACTGCAGGGGTTGTGAATGAATAAAGTTTCAGAATTCTTGCTTTAGTTCATTAAAGGGTTTTGGGGTTTGGTTTTTTTTACCATTCAAGATTATACTCAGCTTTCCTAGATAAGGTATACTTGGTTACAAATCCAGCTTCTTATTTATCTGGAATATAATGTTCCATATCCTTTGGTCTTTTAATGTAGAAGCTGCTAAAACTGTAGCTCCACACTATTTAAATTGCTTTCCCCCTCAATTGCTTATAGTAGCTTGTCCTTGACTTGGAAGCTTCAAAACTTAGCATGATGTTCCTTTGAGTTTTCAGTTTGGGATCTTTTTCAGGTAGTGATCTGTTGATTTTTTTTTCAATTTCTACTTTACCTTCTTGTTCGAAAATGATAAGGCCATTTTTCTTAGTAATTTCTTGGATATAGTGCACATTTGTTTCAATACCAAAAAAAAGAAGGAAAGAAAGGAAGGAGAGTAGAAGGAAAGGAAGGAAGGAAAGAAGGAAGGGAAAGGAAAAAAGAAAAAGTGAAGAAATCACCAGAAAAAGAAGACAAAGGTAATCTCTACCATGAGCAAATAAATCATATGATTCTTTTAACAATACTTCTGATGCTTCACATATTCTTCAGTTAGTAATTAAAAATACATAATTTAAATTAAATTCAATACATAGATAGATATAAATATATTTGCATAAGTAACAAGAGCAGACCTGGGATTGCCAGGCATTGCTTATGAAGGGAAAATCAGGATGGTGCAATTACTTCATGGAAGCTTTTCCCACTGATGTCAACTCAGGAATTAAAGACTGACACTTCCAAAGTTTCACTCAGCTTGCTCAAAAGAATAATGAAATACTCGTTACCATGTCATTGAATGAAACACTTACTTTGTTTAAATTTTTAAGAGCCTTTCTGTTTTCATCTATTTCTCTTTTCAACTGGACACATCTAAAACGAAAGCAAAAACAAAGAACGGACTTTATGTTGTCAAGAACACACCAAGAAAAGGTTTTCAAGCTCTGAAACATTTATAGAAAGGTAGATTTCTTTTTCTAGGGGTGGGGGAGAAAATGATATGGAACTGTAGTTCAATGGTACAGGAAAAACTGTTCATCTATAATCATCAACTCTTCGTTTTCTTTAACTTTCAATCATATCTTATATATTTGTTTGTTGTACTGACAGCTTATGTTGCTGGCACATGATTATAAGGTTAAGATAGTGGAACCAAGATGTGAACCCTAATCTTCCTAACTTCATGCCTAATTCTCTTTTCACTATACCAGGCTGCATCTCTTAGAAAATTTTAACAACTAACATTGTGGTAAAATTTTGGATTTCTATATATGTAATGTAAAGTTAAATCACTTATCAGATAATTCACTAAACTGAAAAAATAAAGAGAAAAAAGATAATTTGTATCAAAATAGCCATACTCAAAAACATTATGTAAAATGTAGCCTTTTTAGTCCAAAAAGGTTTGGTTCTTTCTTTGCTAAAATGGGTAAATAAAAAGAAAGGAGCAGGAAAAGGAAAGAAAACTGAGAAAAACAACTAAGTTAGGAGAGTGGGAATTTAAGGATAGAAAAGGGTAAAGACTCTAGAACTTTGACCCTACTGACCTAACATTGCTCCCCACCTCTGAGACATTTTATTTCTATAAAGGATAACATCCCAACATAACCATCAAGGATAACTTCTAGCACATTAATCTATATTTTGACCAATGACTTATACTTCAGACTGGAAGTTGAACTAGTTAACATCTGGGCTAACTTCTAACTTTCAGATTTGAGAATTCAAAACATAATAACAAAAATATCTGATAAAAGCTAGTGTATGAAATCTTATTTTAACTAAAAAATACTCAGTAACACCAAATGGCACTTTCCTTGTTTCCCTCAAATCTCCAAAATTATGAAAACATTAATATTTTAATGTCTTCTTGAATGCCAGGGCCTTTATTTTCTATTATCTGTAGGCACCATCTTCCCTACATTTGGATTTGCTGACAGGCCAGATATAGTAGAATGTAACTTCTGTGTGGAATATGATTATTAATTCTGAAAATTTTTAGTCTATTGTTTTTCACTAATTTCCAATTATCTTTTTAAAAAATGCTATGAAGGACAAAAGAAAGACATTTCTCAAGCAATCTATATTTCATATAACAAACGTGGCACTGCTGCCACAAAGTTTATGCTATTTTATTAGTATGTTACCTTTGATAAATATCCCGCCTTTTATTGGCATCTAGGGCTCCTTTCAGTTGACTCTCAGAAAGCAAGTGTTCAACCTAAAATAATTATGAAGTATACAACAGAATTTTATGTTTGGCATTTTGAATTTTGGTGTTACATGAACTTAAAAAGTTTTCATTAATATGCCTTAAAATTCTTATGATATACAATCATACAACTTTGCTAATATTCCCACAAGAGCAAGAGTAAGGGAGTGGAGCCAAGATTGTGGAGTAACAGCACAGACGTTTTAGAAAGCTACTCCCAAGACCAGCCAAATACCTGTAAAAAATGCCTCTAAACAAATTCTGGAGCTCCAGAACCCACAGAATGACAGAGTGAAGCAAATCTCCAGCCCAAGACAGCCTGGAAGGTCACCGGGAAGTGTCTATTGAGCCATGGTGGGGGCAGACTGCAGTCCAGCATGGGTCATGCAGGCACAGACAGGCCCTGAGCAGGCCTTGGGCAAACTGAATCTCTCACACCTGTGGTGGTTTCCAGGCTTCATGACCCAAAAACTATGAGGATAAATTGGAAGGTCAGTGGAAAAGGTCCATGGGTCCAGTATCGGAGAGTGGAGTGGTCTGGCCCCAGCCCCAGGGTAGCTGAGGGGGGAGGGGGCAGAGGAACCCCCAGCAGCCACAGCAGCAGCAGGGCAGCTACAGCCACTGTTTTTGGAACTCTAGGCCCACAGATTGTGGGGGGATTGAATGGCTGACAGTGCAACCTCCACCCCCACTGAAAACAAAGAACTACCTTGACAAAGAGCTCAGAAGTAAAGTAAACGGCTGGGGAAATGAACAAAAACAGGCAAAAGAATCAGATTATAGAATCTTACTTTGGTGACAAGGAAGACCAAAACATGCAAACAGAAGAAAACAAAGTCAAAGCTCCTCCATTCAAAGCCTGCAAGAAAAACATGAATTAGTCTCAGGCTATGGAAGAGCTCAAACAGGATTTTGAAAGTCAAGAAAGAGAAGTAGAGCAAAAATTGAGAAGAGAAATGAGAGTGATGCAAGAAAATCATGAAAAATGAGTCAACTACTTGTTAAAGGAGAGACCAAAAAAATGCTGAAGAAAATAACCCTTTAAAAAATAGACTAACCCAAATGGCAAAAGAGATCCAAAAAGCCAATGAGGAGAAGAATGTCCTAAAAATCAAAACTGGCCAGATGGAAAAAGAGATCCAAAAGCTCAATGAAAAAAATAATTCCTTAAAAATTAGAATTGAGCAGATAGAAGCTAATGATTTTATGAAAATCAAGAAATTACAAAACAAAACCAAACAAATGAAAAGATAGCAGACAATATGAAATATTTAATTGGAAAAACAATTGACCTGGAAAATAGATCCAAGAGAGACAATTTAAAAATTATGGGGCTACCTGAAAGTCATGATCAAAAAAAGAACCTAGACATCATATTCATGAAATTATCAAGGAAAATTGCCCTGATATTCTAGAACCAGAGAGTAAAATAAATATTGAAAGAATCCACCAATCACCTCCTGAAAGAGATCTGAAAAGAAAAACTCCTAGGAATATTGTAGCCAAATTCCAGAGTTCCCAGGTCAAAGAGAAAATATTGCAGCAGCCAGAAAGAAACAATTTGTGTATTATGGAAATACAATCAGGGTAACACAAGCTTTAGCAGCTTCTACATTAAGGGATAGAAGGGCTTGGAATATGATAGGTCAATATGGAATATGAAGTCAAAGGAACTAGGATTAAAACCAAGAATCACCTACCCAGCAAAACTGAGTATAATACTTTAGGGGAAAAATGATCATTCAATGAAATACAGGACTTTCAAGAATTCTTGATGAAAAGACCAGAGCTGAATAGAAAATCTGACTTTCAAACACAAGAATCAAGAGAAGCATGAAAAGGTAAACAGGAAAGAAAAATCAAAAGGGACTTACTAAAGTTTAACTTTTTACTTTCCTATAATACTTGTACCTCTTGAGACTTTTCTCAGTATTTGGGTAGTTGGAGGGATTATACACATACACATACACACACACACACACACACACACACATAGCAGAGGGCACAGGGTGAGCTGAATAGAAAGAGATGATATCTAAAAAAAATAAAATTAAGGGGTAAGAGAGGAATATATTGAAAGGAGAAAGGGAGAAATGAAATGGGGCAAATTATTTCTCTTAAAAGAGACAAGAAAAAGCTTTTTCAATGGAGGGGAAAAGGGGGAGGTGAGAGGGAAAAAGTGAAGCTTACTTTCATCACATTTGCCTTACAGAGGGAATAACATGCACACTCAATTTGCTATGAAAATCTATCTTACACTACAGGAAAGTATGGGAGAAGGGGATAAATGGGGTACAGGGGAGATGATAGAAGGGAGGGTGAATGGGAGGAGGGAGTAATTAGAAATAAACACTTTTGGGAAGGGACAAGGTCAAAAGAGAGAATAGAATAAATGGGGGCTAGCATAGTATGGAGGGAAATATAGTTAGTCTTTCACAACATGACTTTTATGGAAGTGTTATGCATAACTATACATGTATAACCTATATTGAATTCCTTGTCTTCATGGTGGGGATGGGCGGGGAGGGAGGAAGGGAGAGAAGTTGGAACTCAAAGTTTTAAAAACATGTTAAAAATTGCTTTTACATGCAACTGGGAAATAGGAAGTACAGGTAATGGGTTAAAGAAATCTATCTTGCCCTACAAGAAAATAGAGGAGATGGGGATAAGGGAAGGGAGGGATGTGATAGAAGGGAGAGCAGATTGGGGGAAGAGGTAATCAGAATGCATGGCATTTTGGAGTGGGGAGAGGAGAGAGATGGGAAGAAAATATGGAACTCAAAAAGATGGGGAAATAAATGTTGAAAACTAAAAATAAAAATAAATAAATTTTTAAAAAGAATAAGAAAAAAAGAGTAAGAGTAAGTAGGCTTACATGCACATATACTTCTTATATCTGTGCCTCCACTGCATTGATTAGCAGTGCCCAGGGTAGAGTCCCAGGCCTGGAGTCAGGAAAACTCATCTTCCTGAGTCGAAATCTGACCTCAGACACTTACTAGTCTGTGACCCTAAGCAAGTCATTTAATCCTGTTTGCCTCAGTTTCCTCATCTGTAAAAGAAACTAGAAGGAAATGGCAAAGCGCTCCAGTATTTTTGCCAAGAAAACCCCAAACGGGGTCACGAAGAGTCAGACTGAAACAAGTGAACAACACCACTACATCAATTATCTGGAGCAGACAGATTGAAGAGAAAAGGACAGAAATCTTAGAAACTGTGGGCTAAAGAATGGCAATTTAACATTCAGAGTCAACAAGTCAGCCACCCTAATTCCAGCAATTCTGGGGTGATCAATCATCACGAACAAAATGTAGTAAGTTCTTGGGCTATTTGCACTAAGGGAAATAGTCTGGAATTTGCCTCATATCCTCTAAACTGGTCTTCTGTGGAAAATAAAGTTAGCCTGAAAAATGGTCTAAAATCTCTCTATATACTCTACCTTCAAGCCATTAATTGGCTTAATAGACTTCTCATGTCTATGCTGAATAATCTGAATTTTTCTAACCTTTCCTTACAGGCTTCATTTTATAATTATATTTTGCTATTTCATTAAGCAAATCATACCTCCTAACTGTGCATGTGCATGTATGTTAATCCTGTGTTCCAACTCTTCTCACTTAGCAACTTCATCACTCCAGGGTGTGCTGGAGTCAGCTCAAATTGGCTCAGGGCCCACTGTTAAATTTTCAGTGTGAGCATTTACACTTCAGAAATAAATCAGCAAGTGCTACAAATCAGGGCTTTATTTCTTGTTTTGTTGACTGTCTAGACTTAAATAATGGAGAAATTTGAATATTTCAAACTGGTGTCCCAAAGGTATCTTTAACTCAAACACAACAAGACCAAAGCTGAGTTCATTACCTTTCTTACCCAAAGTTCACTTCTGGATACTTTTGTTGAGGGCAGACTGGCAGTCACCTAGGTTCACAATCCTAGAGCTGCCCTCGATACCTCACTCTCCCTGACTTCACATATCGAGTCAATTGCCAAATCTTGTCATTTCTTCTGTCACACTCTCCCTCACATCTAGCCCTTCTTTCTATTCATATAGCCACTACTCCAGTTTAAGATCTTATCTCCTCTCACCTGGACTATTGCAATAGCCTCTGGATTGGTCTCTTTGCCTCTAGTCTCCCATCTCTAGTCCTTTCTTCATATAATTGCCAAGGTGACTTTCCTAAAGCGCAGGCCTGACCATATCACTCCTCAGCTCTAATAAAGGTCAATGGCTCCCTACTGCCACTAGGACCAAATGTAAGCTCCTCTGTTGAGCTTTTAAAAAATTCTTTCTAACCTGACCTTGACCTAACTAATAATTTGTAGACTCTGTGATACAGCCCTGATATTCCATCTCCAGCTAGGCTGTTTCCATGTTAGTGTGAATTTCCACTTCATATCTGCCTCTGAGAATACCTTGTCTCCTTCAAAGCTCTGTACAAGTGCCACCTTCTATATGAAGCCCTTTTTTATTTACCTAGATCAGGGGTGAGGAACCTGCAGCCTCAACACCACTTGTGTCCCTCTAGGTCCTCAAGGGCAGCTTGACTGAATGTCAAGGGCTGCATGTGGCCTTGAGGTGACAGGTTCCTCACCCCTGCTTAGACAATAGTGCCCTTCCCACCAAATTTACCTCCTGTTTACTTTGTACATTCTTACTTAGGTACAACACCTGGCATACAGTAAGCACTTGACAAATTCTCTGTGTGTATGTATGTATAGATTATGTACACGTGTTTGTCCATCCATTTGTCAATCAGTGTTATCTACCCTGGTGTAATGTAAGCTCCTTGAGATCAGGGACTGTTTCATTTGCTGCAGCTATTGGCATACTGGCCCTGGAGTCAGGATGATAAGAGTTCAAATCTGACCTCAGATACTTAAGTTGTGTGACTATGGACAAGTCAATTAGCCTCTGTTTGCCTCAGTTTCCTCAACTATATAAGAGGGATAATAGTAGCACCCACTTCAAAGACTTGTTATAAGGATCAAATAAGATAATATTTGTAAAAATTCTTAGCACATGTAAGAAATGACAAGCAGGATGATTTCAGAAAAAATCTGGGAAGACTTACATGAACTGATATAAAGTAAAGTGAGAAGAACCAGAAGACTGTACACAGTAACAGTAATATTGTACAATGAACAACTGTAAATGACTTAGCTATTCTCAGCCATACAATGACCCAAGACAATCACAAGGCTCAGGAAGAAAAATTATATCTACCTCCAGAGAAAAAACTGATCTCATCTGAATAGAGACCAAAGCATACTTCCTTCCTACTTTCTTCCTTCCATTTTTGAGTTTTCTTGCACAAAATAACTAATGTGATTGAATCTATATAGATGTGAAGCTCTAAGACAGCTCTTACCCTTTTGGTGTGCTGTGTGCCACTCTGACAGTGTACTGAAACCTATGCAATCTGCTCAGAATATGATTTTTAAAGGTATAAAATAAAATATGTAAGATTCCAAAGAACTCTAACAATTTTTGAAAAAAAAAATGCTTATCACAGTGCCTGACACATAATGCTTGCTCACTGATTGATTTATTTTCATGATCCTTCAGATTCCTCATATATCTAAAGTTTAAGAATGAGGTACTTTTTTTGTATGACTAATGCCTAGTACACAGCATTCTTTACCCCCTCAAATTACTTTGCATTTTTTTTGTCCATAGAAAAGCTGTATCTCCCAGTAGAATGCATGCTCCTTTATTTTGCCTTTTATCCCCAGTGCCTAGCATGTTTCCCTGTGAATATTAGGTGCCTAAAAAGATTCTTATTGAATTGATTGGACCCCGCTGATTCACCTAATTCTAAACAGTGCTCTTACTTCTGCTCCTGAAGGGCTTAATTTTTACTATAGCACTGTAGGTCTGATTCACTGTGAAACACTGTGCCTCCAAGAGTTTTTCCTGTTTTTAAAAGAGAACAACAGAACTGGATATAACACAGACACCTTAATAAAGTTCTCACCTGTGATTGATCACAAAAGGATGTGTCAGTAGCAATAGAATTTAATAACTGACCGGATGAAAAACCAGACAAGCCTTCCACTGTAATGGGAGTTTAGCTGAAGAAAGATTTCAGAGTGTTGATGGGTGGTACAGTTGACCTCTTCTGTTCAGTGCAGTGTAGTGGGAAGAGCTGAGGAGAGAGAATCTGGAGACCTGATTTTCATTCCCGGTTCTATTACAAACTAGATAAAAGGAATTGGCCCAGTCTTTGTCACTCTCTGAACCTTCTCAGAAAGGCATAAAATGAGCCACAGAGGATCATAAATTCAGAGCTGGAGATGTTAGAGGTCACTTAGCGGACCCTTTCATTTTACAGATAATGAAACTGAGGCCAAGAGAGGTAAAGTGACTTGGGCAAGGTCACACAGGAAGTAATTGCCAAAGCCAGTATTCAAACCCAGACCCTTCCTCCAAAATCAGCACTCATCCTACTGTACCAAGGTTCACTGGTATCCTGCAGTTCTAAAGGTGCATGGTTCTTTGATTGCAACCCTGACTGCCTCAGGGATGCGTGGAAATCTCAGAGACACCAGTCTCCATCCTCTCTGTTCCTATTGCCACCTTCATTACCATCTTCATTAGAATGTCCTATCTTCAGTGGAATATTTTTATTACCAACTTGGTAGATTACTGCAATAGTTCCTCACAAAAGATATTCTATCTCAAGGAAGATGTTGTTTTCCTGGAGAGTAAAAGTGGGGAGGTTGGGGGAAAGATGATGAGTTCAGTTTTGGATATGAGACTAGTAGGCAGTTGAAGATGGGAGACTGGAGATTAGGAAATACTAATTGCATGCAGATGATCTGAATCTATGAAAGAAAATTAGATCATCAAGTAAAATAGAACAGAGGGAGAAGAGAAGAGAAGAGAAAAGAGGAGAGGAGAGGAGGGGAGGGGAGGGGAGGGGAAGGGGAGGGGGAGGAGAGGAGAGGAGAGGAGAGGAGAGGAGAGGAGAGGAGAGGAGAGGAGAGGAGAGGAGAGGAGAGGAGAGGAGAGGAGAGGAGAGGAGAGGAGAGGAAAAGGAGAGGAGAGGAGAGGAGAGGAGAGGAGAGGAGAGAGCCTTGGGGGATGATGACAATTAGTAGACTCTATCTGGATGAACATTCAGCAAAATGTCTAACAAGCAGGAGGAGACTCAGGAGAAAGCAGTGTCACAGAAACTTTTCATAGAAAAGGAAAATCCTTCTACCAACACAGGTCTGCATCTTATCTGTGTTATATGGTATCAGAGAATTGCCTAGAAAGGTTAAACGACTTGCCCAGAGTTAAGAAGCTACTAAGGCAACACTTGAACTAGATCTTCTTGACTCTAAGGCTACTTTTCCACCTAGCTTAACAAATGCTTGTTGAGTGGAATCCACCTTTCCTATAACTACCAAATTGTTTTTATCCACAAATTTCATCATATCAGTCCTCTAAAAAAAACCCCAAATTTCCAAGGCTTCCTATTATCTATGTCGAGTAGCATTCAAAGCCCTCCAAAGTCTGGTTCATTCACCCTTTTTACTACTCTCTGCCTTCTCACTAGATGTAGTGCTGCCTTTGCCTCAGACTCTGTTCACACCTACCCTTTTGGTTTAATTCCTACCAATCCTTTCCATGTCCAACTTAAATACCACCTCTTCCATGAAATCTTCCAGGAAACTGCCACTCTACTTTTCAAACAACAAGTATTTATTGATTATCAACTATGTACTAAGACTGTGCTAGGCAATGATAGAAGCCCAATGAACAAAACAATCCCTATTTGCAATCAGCTTACATTCTAATGGGGAAGACATTAGAATATATATATATATATATATATATATATATATATACATATATATATATATACATATATATATACATATATATATATGCACACACATATATACATACAGTATATAATATAGTTATATATAGGGAATATATATACAGTTTGTATACAAATATTTACAATATATATTTAAGTAAAATAAAAACAACCATATACTACAACCTCCATTTCACGAAGGGATCATGCTCACTTTCAACTCCACTCTGCCCCTGCACCTCCACATTACTTCTCTGCCTTGCCCTCCTGCTCCTTCCAGCTCCCTTTTTGTATCTTCTCCCATTAGAATGTAACCTCTTTGAGGTCAGGAACTGTAATTTTGTATCGCCAGCCTTAGCACACCTAGCATGGCAGGTAGTATGATCTTAACAAACGCTTTATCTACCTACAGGATAGTCGGGGAGGAAGGAATCGGGAAATGTCTTTTGCAGAAGTCATCTGAAAAGAATAAAGGGACGTGGTGGGGCAGAAGGTGGGAGTACATTCCAAACCAGTGCAAACACCGGGAGACAGGAGAAGGAGCATTATGTGTGCGGACGAGAGAGAAGGCCGATTTGGGGGAACGTAGACTGCAGCGGGCATTCCAGCCCAGCCCTTGAGCTCCAGCTCGCCCGGCCCCGGCATCACGATGGAGTCCCCAGGGCAAAGGCAAGGGGAGACCACACTCCAGGGGCTGGAAGCCTCAGAGCGAGGGAGTGAGGAATGAAGAGCAGGGAGGGGAGGGCGGACCCGGGGCCCCGGGCCTGTCCATGGGCCCTGCAGGCTCCCCCGACCGCCCCAGGCACCGGGTCGGCGGGGCAGGGGAGGACGAGGCGGGAGCCCGGGTCCCGGGAGCCTCGCTACCTGCTGTCGGAGGTCCTGGCTGCGGCGCTGCACCGCCTGCAGGGGCCCGCGGGCCCTCCCGCTCCGCATCCCCGCCGAGGCTGCGCCCCGGGGGCTCCCAGAGGCTCGGTGCCCGTAGTCAAGGAGACCGACGTGGCGGCGGCGGCCGGTGGTGACACATCACAACGCGCGTGCGCAGAGTCCCGGCCCCAAGAAAAGATCCCGAAGGACAAAGAGTAAAGTCAAACGCCGGTCCGAGGCCGCCGCCCCCCCCGAAAGCCTCCCCACACCAATCTCAGAGTCTACCCGGCTCAGACGCGGTGCTTCCTGTGAATGAGCACGTGCCAATAACCCGCCGAACTACACGTCCCAGAATGCGATGGCAAAGTACAGCTTCCCAGGGACTTTTACAAGGTGTCCCGCCTCCCGTAGTCCTAGGAAGAGGCGGGACCAGGGAGATTCTCCGGGATCAGCGTGCGTTGTTTCCTTAGCGGCTCTCAGAACGGCTTACTTAAGCGCATACCCCTAGGGGGCAGTGAGGAGATGCCCCGGCCAGCCCGTTTGGACTTCGGAGCTAACTGCGCTTAGTAAAAGCAGCGAGAGCTGCTGGGCTTGGGGGCAGAGTAAGTGATCCTTCGTGGCACGTCCGTGAGACCGGGGTTTTCGAGTTAGCTCCGGCATTATCAGAAAGGGTATTTGTACTGCCTTTGCCCCTACCCACGTGCTGCCCAGTGAAGTTAGAGAAAGTTAGGAAACGGTGCTGATGGGTGTACTGCCCATGCGTCCTCCTGGCTAGAGGCTCCCTGCCCCGAGGCAGTCCTTCCCTAATTAACGCACCGTACCCCGCTCACCGCCGCAGCCGCGGCTTTCCCAGACTTTTTAATCCTTCCTCAAACCTCGTAGCATGGCCTCTCCCTCAGAACCTTACTTCTTATTTTACTGGAAGAACTGGAAGACATTCCCAGAGCCCCCCGCTCCTCTCCTCCCATCCAGGTGCCTTCTCCCACCTTTATTCCTATCTCATATGAGGCAGCCCTTCTTGCCAAAGTAAACCCCTTTACATGCATTAGTGATCCCATCCCATTTGTTTCAACTGATTGCCCCCTTCTATCATCCCAACTGTCTCACCGATCTTCAGTCGTTTCCTATTGTCTCCCACATGCCAATGTCTCCCGCATCCTCAAAAAAACCTTCACTTGACTCATCCGTCCCTGCTAGCTATCATCCTGTCTCTCTCCTCTTTTTGGTGCCAAACTCCTTGAGAAGACTTAATAGGTGCCTCCCCTTCCTTTCTTCTCACACTTTTCTTAACTCCCTATAATCTGCCTTTTGACGTCATCCAACGGAAATTGCTTTTTCCAAAGTTAATGATCTCTTAATCATCAAATCTAATAGATTTTTTTCGGTCCTTGTCTTTTTTTGACCTGAGTCCTTTGACACTGCCAATCCCCCTCTTCTCCTTTACACTCTCTTCTCCCTAGGTTTCCCTAACTCCTGGTTTCCCCTCCTACCTGACTTCTCCATCTCCTTTGCTGGACCTTCATCTAAGTCACTGGGGCTAACGGTGGATGTCCCATAGGGCTCTAGCCAGAAGTCTCTCCTCTTCATCCTCTATACTATTTCACTTGGTGATCATCTCAGCTCCCAAGGATTCAATGATCATGTGCAGGGAAACAACCGTCTTCTCAGTCACGCAGGCTCACAATCTGGGTGTTATCCTCATCCCCTTTCTCTTTCACTTCCTATATAGTCTGTTCCCAAGGCCTGTATGTTTTACCCTCCTAAGATCTTTCCTTTACTGTACTCATCCAAAAATCTGGTGAGGTCCGAACTGTAGTACAATGTCCATGTTAATCCATCTGCATGTTTATTTTCCATGTGTACTACTGCCCAATTTTGCTACCTGATCAATAACACCTTGCATTTCCTTTCACCAACATTGAATTCCGGCTCCCTTCTACACTAACCACTTTAAAGAAGGTTGACAGTGATCTATACATATCTATATGGACATGGGTGTTTGCTGAGGGTCTGTCTAGAACTCCCTTCTCCATCATCTGGCTTGGTGACCTCATCAACTCCCATGGTTCCAACCATTATTCCTATGCAGATGATTCCCAGAACTATGTATGCAGCTCCAACCTCCTTTCTAAGTTCTAGTCTGGAGTCACTAACTGCCTATTGGATATTCTGAACTAGATGTTCCAGACAGCTCAAACTCAACATGTACAACACAGAACTCATCTCTTCTACCTCCTCTTCCCAATTTCCCTATTACTACCATCAGTGCCTGAAATAAAGGTTCACCCTCCTCACCTTTGACATTAAAGTTTCCCTGACTTCTTTCAAGCTTCAATTCAAATCCCATCTTCTGCAGGTGACCTTTCTTAAACTCTTCATACCTCTCCCATCAGTGCCTCCTGAGATTACCTTTCTACTGTTGTTCACGTGTCTGAGTCTTCATGACTCCAAGAATTACTTTGTCCATGGGGAAAACCCCATGTAAGATACTGCAGTAGTTTGCCCTTTTCTTCTCCAGTGGATTTTGTGTGTGAGAGAGCTCTCCACTATGACCCAGGTAACTGTATGGAAGCCCCTGTCAAGACAAGGTAGTGATCTAGGACAGGTTCTTTTAGGAAAATGGATTGAGTGACTAGTCAAGGGACATACAGCTTGTAATATCTGAGACTGGATTTGAACTCTGGTCTTTCTGGATCAGCACTCTATTCTCTTTGTTCTCTCTTTAAATACTATCCATATCTTAGTAATTTGCATGTTGTCTCCATTAGAACATGAGCTCAGGCAGAACAGAAACATTTTGTGACTTAGGCCATCTGGAGTTGCTATGGCCAAATTATTTGGCCTTGAAGACAGGGATGAACTTCTTAATAAATCTTAGGTTGTTCATTGGACTATGACAATCAAGTCCATCACCAGGCCTGTAACTGAAGGCTTTTCAGTTTGGTAGGACCTTAGGGGGAGGAAAGGTAAAGAAGTAGAATGATATAGAATGCTATAATTAGTGGAGCAGGGGGAATTAAAGAGGAAAAGAGATTTACTAAGGGTAGAAGTTCATAAGAACAGACATAAAGAGGCAGCTCAGAACAGAATTTAGAGTTCCAAAGAGTATTACTACGGTGGTATGAGTCTAGCACATCTCAATTTCACGGGGTGAAGAAATAAGCTAATTGTCTTTACAGGACAAAGGGTGTAGAGGACAAGGAAGGAAGAGGTCCTGGATAGAGATAAAGATTCAAACTCTTTTTCTGGTTGATGCAAAAGTATAAGATTTCAACAATAAAATACTTCACTCAAAATATAAGTTGAAAGCAAGAAAGATGATTATATGAAAACAAGGAAGAAAAAACTGTACATAAAAACTTCCATTCCCCTATTCTATAGTTAAAAGCTATACTGAAGCAACCTTTGCAAATTTGCAGATGGCAAAACTGACAAGTCAGTAATAGAGGGCCTATTGGAAGATAGGAATATTAATAAAGTGTTGTTAGACCACTGAACTGGTCTAACCATTATGGAAAACAATTTGAAAGTATGCGACAAAAAGTGATTAAAATGTCTTTAACCACAGATACCACTGCTGGGTACCTCGGGCAAGGAGGTCAGACAGAAATACCATAAATATCAAAATATTTGTTGCTACTACAAAAAGTGGGCTAAGAACTACAAACAAGGTGGATGCTCATCAACTGGAAAATTGCTAAATGACTATTGAATATAAATGTAATGAAATATTTTTGCATTTAAGTAAAAAAACCAAACTAAAAGAATGAACAATTCTGAGAAACACAGGAAGATATATAGGTGCTGATGCACTGTGAAGTGAAACCAAGAAAACAATACACACAACCACAATGTAAACTAAAAGAACAAAGCAAAACATTGCATGTAATTACATGTACGTAATTCCAATGAACAAGAGTCGCCCTGAAGAAAAGATGAGGAAATGCTCTTTCCTGAGTGTTAAACATTTGTGTGTTTCTGCTGAACTTTTTGTCAAAAGAGAAACTGGGGGAGAAGAAGTATATTTGGATATGACTGTAATATAAAAATAAAAGATATCAATTAAACTTTTATAATATATATTCAAATAGACAAATAATTTGCATATATATCATGAAGGGAAAGATTCCTTAAAACAGCACAGATAACCTTGTTCAATAACCTTCTGATTAGCTCAATTATATTCTGTGGAGGTAGAGTGGTATTACTTACTATGTTAGTACAATCAAGGGCACTTTTTTCCCTTTAAAAAAACTGTAGTACCTTGGAACTGGCAAATTAAATCAAGAACAGATTACAAAACTCATACTCAACATTGAATTAGTTTAACTCACAGCTTTACAAATTTTTTCACAAACAAGATTCTTGCCAATAACAATACTGTTATAGGTACATTTTGTACTTCTTTGGAATCTTCTCAGAAATTGAAACACACATCTTACACACATCATCTCACTTATTTTCAGAAAGTCCTTGTGAGCAGGTAAAACCATCATCACCAGATGAAATAACCTGATTCTTCTGATCTTCGGTCCTACAAAACTATTCCGTGAATAAGGATATTCAACATTATTTTCTCCTTTTAAAAAAGGAGATTCAAAAGGTATCCAACTTTTTTAATTGTAAAGATTAAAAATCCATCGATAAGCTGCAGGAAGAAATAGTTTCTGTCCAATTCTTTATGTCCATCTTCAAGAAGCTGTTAAAAACAGAAATAAACAATTAGTTACATATTAACTATTAAATTAATACTTTCCATTACAACACTTTACAATATTCTTGTGAGACTGTGCTACAATTTACCAAATGTATGTAAATGCAAATATTAGGGTCCTAACTGGAAGTATTTTCTCTCCGGACCTTAAATTTATCTTTAAGACAGAGGAACTGAGAAGGAGGGAAAGGAATAAGCACTATGCTAATTGATCTTACAAAGATCTCTTTTGATCCTGAAGATCAACTGGATTTGGAAGCAGATTTTCTCAACTCCAGAACCTCTCATTGCACCAACAGTGGCCTCCGTGGTACAATGTACAAGATTAAGATCAAGCCTTAAACCCAATTCACTCTGGAGCTCCTAGATTGGACAAGTCCCCACCCACCTAGCACAGAGTGATTTACTTGCTAAATAGTAACAGTTTCACTTTTACTCAGGAACCCTGAGGGTCTTCCTCTCCCAGTTTGAGGTTTTTTTTGTTTTTTTTTTTTATTAAAGTGGCCACCCTGAGAGTAACTACTTACAGAAGCCTATTCATGTAATGAGTGTATCTCGCTCAAAGGGAGAATCTGATACGCCCTTAGCCTGAAAGGGCCTGAAGTCTCCCATTGCATCCTGGGCCATCTCCAGCCTTCCTGATAAATATCAGGCCACTGGACCCAGGTTGACTCAGGAGAATAAAGTGAGTCTGGCAACCTTGCAAAGCCCTCCCTCATTCAAATCAAAGTCAACTGCAAGTCATGTCATTACCTTGATGTCATGGTCCTCTTCGAGAAGGAAGGCCAAACACAACTACCAACTAAAGATTATCTGGTCCAAATCCTTTCTTTTACAGATTAGAAAAGCAAGGCCTGAATAAGTTAAATGATTTTTTTTTGCAAAGTGACAGTAGTAGTGGCAAAGTTGGCATCAAAACCAGTTTTCTCAATCATAAGATATGATTTTAAAGTTGGAAGGGATGTTTGGGATTGGCTAGTCTAATCTCCTTCATTTTCCAGATGAGAAAACTTAGGTCCATGGAAGGGAAGTGACTGGGGCAGGGTAACAAATACTGCTGCAAAAATCTTGACATCCAATATTTGCATAGGGTATGTGAAAAGCTCCTCTTAGATGGAAAAGACTAATAAACGATTACTGAGAGTGTATCTGCTGAGACTCATAAAGGATTATAATGAGCAGGAACCTTAGATTATATCCCCATCCCTTTATTTATTAATTAGGAATCATGGCTCAAATTGGGGAAGTAATTTGCTTGCTAACAGAGCAAAATAGTAATGTTTTCCATACCTACTCAAAGTTTTTATTAGACTTTCAAGAGAGGCGAAGTCTATAAAATGCTCACCTGAAAGACCTAAGTTCAAGTCCTTCCTGATACATGCTGGCTTGCTCTGGCAAGAATTTCCACACAAACGTTACAGATCCACAGCAAAAGCAAAACCAGAAAAATCTTTACTTCAAAGGAACTACAAGTCCTAATGCTTCTTAAGAACAAATGAGGCTTTGAAATAAAATATTTCAGAGCATCCAAAATCCCATGAGTTTGAAAAATAGAAAGGCTTAGATTAAGTACTGTATAATTATAATGAAAAAATTTGGCCCAGAGTCCCTTTCCTTCTTTGCAGAAGTGGGAAATTATGAGAGTAGGACATTGCATATAAATAGTATTGGACCCAATTGAAGTGTGTGACTTTATTGAACTATTTCTTCTTACCCTTGAAAAAAATGTCACAAGAGATGGGCTGTTAGTGGTAGGGGGAAGACAGGATATATATTCCCAATCAAGTCAATGTAAACATGTCAATAAAGATAAAATGATTTCCGTATGGTGCCACCAAGAGGGAAAATATCTAAAACTACCTGACTGTCCTCTTTGTGCTTCCTGCGCTGTAGTTTCTCAACAACTATGTTAACTAAATGAAAGAATAAATAATTCCAAAGAAATGGTGAGTCCTGTCCTTTGATAGTCTGACTATGGAGTTGTCATTCTAGAAGTCTTCTTATGTACTTGGTTCTCAGGTACTTACTAATGTTCATACAGTAAGAAAATTACAATGAAAAACCAATTAATTTTGAAACCTTAAATTTTTTTTTAAAAAAAAGATCAAAACAATTTGAGAAGTTTACTAATCAATGCAAAAAGTCATACACATGCCACCAAAATCCTTTTTCACATCAAAGTACAATAGAGAATAATCGTTCTCTTTTAACTGACGAATAAAACTTCTTCAAATCTGCCACAGTCCTGTGACGGAAGAGGGGTTTCAGGTCCCTACAATAGTCTCCCCTTTTCAATGAAATCCTTGTTTATCATCGCGTTATTACTAAATTGCCCTGAAACATCCTTCCATCCGTAACCCGGATAAGATTTCCTTTCCAACTTGCAGGGCGGGAAGTGATTTTTGAGTGGAGGTGAAGGAAAGGCAGTCACGGAGGGAGCATTATGAGTGCATACACGTGCACACGCAGGAGCGTGGCAGTGCAGAAGAAACCCGCACGTGAGCGTACAATGCCGGGCCCCTGCCCCCAAAAGGGCTCTCCTGGCCAGGAAAGTCACCCACCGTTCGACTCGTTTCTTAGGTGTCCAGCATGGCCTCTACTTCCCCTTAGGGCCCCCGCCAGCTCGAACCCGGGTCCCCCCAGCAAAGGCGGCGCGGCCCAGACTGAAGGCCAGGCCCCCAAGGTCCCCCGAGGGGGCGGGGCTGTGACCTTCAGGGCCCGGCGGTCCGGGTGTCCGAGGCCCCGGCGGTCCGGGTGTCCGGGGCCCCCGCGGTCCGGGTGTCCGGGGCCCCCGGCGGGCCGGGTGTCCGAGGGCCCCGGCGGGCCGGGTGTCCGAGGCCCCGCGGTCCGGGTGTCCGAGGCCCCGCGGTCCGGGTGTCCGAGGCCCCGGCGGCGCGTACTCACCGGGAGGCTCCGGGCCGAGGGAGGCGAAGCGGGCCGGGCCGGGCCGGGGTCCAGGCCCGCGGGGAGGGTCGGGTCGGGTCAGGCCGGCTCAGTACAGGTCCAGCCGCCTCTGCGTTTCTTGCAGCTGTTCCTGCAGCCGCCGTTTCTTCCAGCTCAGGAAGCGCCTCCACATGCGGCACGCCTGCCAGCCCAGGAAGAAGCCTGAGGCGAACGACACCACCACGGCCATGCGCAGCTTCCGATCCGCTATGTCTTTCATGGCGAGGGCAGTCCCGGCACCAGGCACCGGACACCGGGCGCTCCCTACGGCAGCCCGGCAGGGCCAAAAATGCTTGCGCTCGGACGGCCCCCGAGGAAGTAGGGGCAGGGTGAGGAGGAGCGGAGAGGAAAGCCAGGGTGATGGGTGTGCCGAGTGCGCCTGCGCATCCTTGCCCCGCCTCGCCCTGGTTTGTGCGCAGTGCGCCTGCGCGGCTCTCCGCGGGCCTCCCTTCGGCTTTCGGAGATCGGAAAGGTCGGGTAGTGAAACTGATCAGCAAGGTGCCTGTACTGTCTGTGCTGGGCATTGGGCTAAGAGCTGCGGGTACCGCTGGCAAAACGTTTCTAACTTCAAGGAATTCCTGATGGGGAGACCACACACACAGTACTGTTGACCTGAAAAGTTTGTTAAAGAAAAGACAACAGGCTGAATGCATACATTTTATGATTTCATTAATTAATTCCCTTTAAAGAAAACAGTAACATAATGCATTATGGAGTCAGAAAAATATTCTGACTCCCCAATACAGACATCTTCTGGCTTAGATACATTTTACAGTAGGAAAGGAACGCTCTTAGTTGAACAAATTGTAAATTTAGTAAGATAATTAATGAAGTAGTGTCAGTTGGTTTTATAATCCCAAGCTGTGTGAATTTCCTTTCTGTAGCATGTCTCTGTGACATAAGGAGAAAATCCCATCACTCTGATGGCAGGTACCCTGCTGACACAGGAAAAGGTACCTTTGACAAGTTTCAATTGAAATTACAACCCAGAACATCTGTGTTTTTCCTTATCACTGAGATGCCAGGAAATGGGTCTCCTAAGGAAATTACTAAATCAACCCCTTTGCTTCCCTGACACCAAAAGTCATTTTCTGAGCGTACTTAAGATGACAAGGAGACTATTAGGTCCAGACTCTTCTTAATTCAAGCTTTGGCCCTTATTAAAGTCCAAAATTTATATTAAATATTATCTATATATATATGTTATAATATGTATATACAGTGTGACTTAGGGGGCATAGAGAGGAGATTGGTTTGTTCTCCTTCATTCTCCAAGAGAACCAAAATGACATCACCCTGCTAGAGTCAGACCACAATGCTCTACCATAGGTCAGACACAAAATAGTCTCTGCGAACATTTGGGGTGCATACTCTAAATTTGTGTGTACTGCATTTTCCTTTGAGCTATCTCAATTCTGCTTTGTTCATAGAGCACAGCACCTTTTCTGATGTGGGCATGACATGCTGAGTGGTCCTTTGCCACTGTCTCCTCCCGTGTCACACAATCAATTCCAAAGTTCTTAAGGGAGACCCTGAGAGTGTCCTTGTATTACTTCTTCCGACCACCATGTGAAAGCTTGCCCTGGGTGAGTTCTCCATAAAATAATCTTTTTTCACAAGCAAACATTTTACATCTGAGCAATGTGGACAGCCCATTGGAGTTGTGCTCTCTGAAGTAGAGTTTGAATGCCTAGCTGTTTAGTTCTAGAAAGGAACTCAGTGTATGGTACCTTGTCCTGCCAGGTGATCTTCAGAATCTTCCTACAGCAATTCACATGGAAGCAATTCAGTTTACTGGCATGGTGCTGGTAGACTGTCCAGGTTTCATAGGCATACAACAATGAGCTCAGTACAACTGCTCTGTAGATCTTCAGGTTGGTAGTCAGTCTAATACCTCTTCTCTCTCACTTTTCCTTCAGAGACTCCTAAAAACTGAGCTAGCCCTGGCATTGCATTGGTCAAAATCATTATCAAGGTGTACATCCCTGGAAAGTACACTATCAAGGTAAGTGAACTTATTAACAGCATTGAAAACTCCATTTGCTGTAACTGGTGGTTTCAGGTATGGATGGTGTTGTGGTGGCTAATGGAGCACCTGTGTTTTCTTGGTGTTAATTGTGAGGCCAAAATTAGCACAAGCAGCAGAAAACAGATCCATACTTTGTTGCATCTCAGCTTCAGAGGCTGCATTGAGTGCACAATCATCAGCAAACAGAAAATCATGCACCAACACTCCCTCCACTTTGGTTTTGGCTTGTAGCCTTTTCAAGTTGAAGAACTTACCATCAGTACGGTAGCTGACCTGGATGCAATGTTTGTCCTTATTGAAGGCATTTGACACCATGGCTGAAAACATCATGTCTAAAAAGCATGGGAGCAAGCATACAGCCTTATTTCACTCCACTGATGACTGGAAAAGCACAAGAGCATCGTCCATTATCCAGAACCTGAGCAGGCGTGCCATCATGAAATTGATGTGCAATCCTAATGAACTTCTCTGGGCAACCGAATCTTGACATAATTTTCCATAAACCCTCAGGACTGACAGTATCAAAGACCTTAATCAGATCTACAAATATGCTAACAGATGTGTAGGATGTGTACAGGGAAGAGTAGTACCTCTGGTGTGAAGGCTGCTGAGTCCTTTTTAGGGCTGCTTTTCACCCTTGGTGTACACCTGTTCCACCTAACTCTCACCTGTGGCTCCAAGAAGCTGTAGTATGAACAGCTGCCACACCCTGGTAAACTGTTTCGGCAGACAGCCTAAACCAGATTGAGGGCAACTGAGAGGTCTTAAATCCATTGGTGAATTAGAGGAGATAGGAGATAACGTCAGAAGGTAGGCATTAGCAATAGAAACTCTGGAAAAGCCTCCTGCACAAAGGGAGACTTGAGCCTTGTATAAGGATAAGAGTGAGACAGTTTTCTTTCTAGGCTTGGAAATGTCTACAAGGAAGAAAAAGAGGATAAAAATAAAGTGGATGTGTGTGTGTGTGTGTGTGTGTGTGTGTGTGTGTGTGTGTGTGTGTGAAAGGAGAAAAGGTAAGACCTCAGATCTGATATCTTGATCTTATCAATCAAGTAGAAGGCAAGGCCCATCTGTTGAAAGTGAGAGTGGATGCCCATCACTTGAGGAAGTTATGGTATATGAATATGTTAGAATATTAGGCTATAAGAAATGATGAAGGGCATGACTTAAGAAAGACATGGGAACACTTATATGATCATCATGCAAAGTGAAATGAGCAGAATGAGAACAATTTATATAGTAACAACAATATCATGAAATTAATCAGCTGTGAAAGACTTAGTAACTGATCAATACAATGACCTGCCACAGTTCCAAAGGATTTATGATGGAAAATAAAAATCACTTTTCCAGATAGAAAAGTAATAGACTCAGGGGAGATAGCCAACACTGTCCTAAAGAACTAACAAAAGATAAATGTCAAGAAGCAATGAATTTAGTGTCTGGGTCTCAGTCTCCCTCTTTACCCCAGCCCTTTCCCTCATATTGGAGGATTCTGTGCTCCCTCAAATACCTTAACTTCATAGTTCCTCAATCTATCCAACTAGTATGATCTATTTCTCTACTTCCCCCATTCACAAGGATGATTGTACCATTAATCCTCTCATCGCCTGCTAGTGCCCCACTTCTTTGTTCAAGAACTCTGAATTTGCTTTATCTGATATCTTTCTCTTGGTTCCTATTCCTTACTCCTCCTACACCTACTCTCTTTTCACCATGATCACCAGTCTTCCATTCCTCTATACTATCCTAGGCCATCAACCCTGCTCTAACTACACTTGCCTCCCTTCCCAATCTTGAGCCAGTTCAATGATACAATATCCTTTACTCTTCAATTCCTTGTTCCCTTGTCCTTTAAGTCCACTAAACTAAACTTTGCCAAATTCCAAGCCTAGATTATTCTCACAATCTGCCTTCTTCCCTCCAATTCACATGCTGCTAAAAACACAAAATGGTCCTGATTGGATCCACTACAAATTTATATTAGTCAATCTAAGTTGGACTTTTACTGCACTAGGGAAACTGTACTCTTTCCACTTGATTCTGTATCTTTCTCTCCAGTGTTCTATTTTTTTCTTCTCTTCTCAAGACTCCCATGCCCCTCTTTCCTCCCTCTTGAGTCATAATTTTTTTTACTGAAAAAATTGAGGCCTGTTTATCAAGAGCTCCATCTTCTTCCCTGTTCTGCATCTCAGATCTTCCTGACAATTGTTCTCCATTTCCTCCATCCCCTCCCCTCCCATTTTATCCAGCAGACGGCTACCACCACCATCCTCAAGCTCTTTCTTCACTCTCTCTGTATCCATGGGTTCCTTCTCCATTGGCTGCAAACATGCCTGCCTCTCCCATTATTAAACAAACAAAAAAGCCTTTCACCAGATCTTATGATGTCCTTCAGCCATCATCTCATCTCTCCCCACTTCATAGATAAACTTCTTGAAAAGGCCATCTACAATCCGTAGCCTCCACTTCTTTGCCTTTCTGTCTCTTCTAAACTCTTCATTCTGGCTTCTGATTTCGTCATTCAACTGATGTCCAAAGTTACCAGTGTCAAATCTCATGGCCTCTTCTTGATTCTCATCCTTCTGAACTTCCCAGCAGCATTTGAATCTGATCCCTTTTTCCTCCTGTATGCTCTCTCTTCTCTGGGCTTTTGTGACTCTCCCCTTTTCTCTCTTCCCTCCCCCAGGACTAATTGCACTTTTACCCCAAACCTACCTCTCTTATGAACATCCCAATTAGTTTTGAGAATACTGTCACACTTTCAGGATTATAACTTTACTGTCATCTTCCACTCTTCTCTTTTACTTATCCCACAAATCCAATCAATTACAAAATTGTTGTTTCTATCTTCTCAATATTTCTTGTACATATGTCCATCTTTCTACTCACAGAGCTTCCATCACCTGTGGCTATTGCGGTAGCCTTCTACTTGGTTTCCTTGCCTCAGAACTCTTCTCTACTACAAACTATCCACCCTCTACTCAGCTACCCTAAGCTTTGGCCATGGAATGTTCTACCCCTAAACTTCCAATTGAAGAAGAGGTTTTGAGGGCAATTAGGCTTCTTTCATGTGGCAAAGCACCTGGTGCTGATTCTATTCCAGCTTAGATTTACAAGGGAGGGGGACCGTTGCTCAAGCAAAAGCTGACTGAAATGTTCCAGGTTGTATTGCAAGAGGAGGTTATCCCCAAGGAGTTCAAGAATGCCTCCATTGTCCACCTCTATAAAGATAAAGGAAGAGAATAGGTTGTCCTGTGACAATCACAGAGGGGATCTCTCTCTTAGTCATTGCTGGCAAGATTCATGCTAGAGTCCTCCTTAATAGTCTGATCCTTCACTTGGAAGATGGTCATATACCTGAGAGCCAGCGTGGCTTCAGAAAGGGTCGAGGAACAGTTGATGTGGTGTTTGCTGCCTGACAACTTCAGGAGAAATGCCAGGAGCAGAACAGAGGTCTGTACACAATGTTTGTAGATCTGACCAAAGCCTTTGACACGTTAGTCATGAGGGCTTATGGAAAATTATGTCAAAACTTGGTTGTCCAGAGAAGTTCATCAGTATTGTGTGTCAATTTCATGAGGGCATGTTAACCCAGGTTCTAGGTAGTGGACAATGCTCTTGTGCCTTCCCAGTCACCAGTGGAGTGAAACAGGGCTGTGTGCTTGCTCCCATGCTTTTTAGCGTGATGTTTTCAGTCATGTTGACATATGTTTTCAATGAGGATGAACACGGCATCAAGGCCAAAACTACCATACTGATGGCAAGTTCTTCAATTTGAAGAGATTACAAGCTAGACCAAAGTGAAGGGAGTGTTAGTGTGTGATTTTCTGTTTGCAGATGATTGTGCACTCAGTGCAGCCTCTGAAGCTGAGATGCAACAAAGTATGGATCAGTTCTCTGCTGCCTGTGCTAATTTGGCTTAATAGTTAATACCAAGAGAACACAGGTACTCCGTCAGCCACCACCACACCATCCATATGTGGAACCATCAGTTACAATAAATGGAGAAGTTATAAATGCTGTGGATAAGTTCACTTACCTGGTAGCGTACTTTCTAGGGATGTACACATTGACAATGAGGTTGACACAGGCATTGCCAGAGCTAGCTCAGTGTTTGGGAGGCTCTGAAGAAAAGTTTGGGAGAGAAGAGGTAGAATGACTACCAAACTGAAGGTCTACAGACACTGAGCTCATTTCTAGAACTAAACTGCCAAGCATTCAAACTAAGCTTCAGAGAGCACAACTCCAATGTTGTCAGAATGCGAAATATATGCTTGCCAAAAAGACTCTTTCATGAAAAACTCTCATGGAGCAGGCACTTGGTGGTCAGAAGAAGTGATACAAGGACACTCTCAAGGTCTCTCTCAAGAACTTTGGATTTGATTGTGCAACATGGGAGACACTGGCACAGGACCACTCAGCATTGGCGTGCCCACATCAGAAAGAGTACTGTGGTCTATGAGCAAAACAGAATTGGAACAGCTCAAAGGAAACACAGGATGCACAAATTTGGAATATCCACTCCAAATGTCCCCTCTACCTTTGTGGTTTTCTGAAAAAAATGCATTATTATGTGTTCCTGAGTATTTTTGCAGATTTATATCAGGTCAGGAAGATTTGTCTCAGATACTTACTAGCTGTGTGACCAGGAGAAAGTCTGCCTCAATTTTCCTAATCTGTAAAATGGGGATAATAGTAATACCTACCTCTCAGAGTTGTTTTGAGGATAAAAAGATATAAAATGTATAAGGTCCTGTGCAAAGGCTAAAACACTATAAAAATGCAATTTATTATTTAAAATGCATTATTATGTGTTCCTGAGTATTTTTGCAGATTTATATCATTATTTGTATCTGCGGCCTCCATTTTTAAAAGTCCTTTTAAGTAAACTAAGCCAGATAAAATATTCTTCCCTATATTAGGAACCTTTCACATTTTGGAGGTCAGTTGCTTAGGAGACACCACCAAAAGAATCTCATATTATTCTAAATGATGTTAGCTACGTGTTGGTGCTTTGGGCATATGTCCCAGGATAGCTGACCATTAATTTTTAGGAAATGGTCTTAATTCAAGCAAGGGAACATAAGGGCTGACTTATTCTGGAAAAGTATAAATTCTTCAAGGGCAGAGATATGTGTTTGTTATCTTTGTACCCCTAGTACTTAATGAATGCTGAATTGTTGGAGTATTAGATCAATATTTCATTTTGTTAACAAGTTATACAGGCAGGAAATGATTATTTAACCATCAGAAGGGCTGCTAAGAAAGCACATGACCCTACTTAGTGATGAGGACTTAATGCTGTCAATCACAGGCTCATTCCAGTGATTAAGTACTCCACCTGGCACCAGTGATCAATCAGGAGGTCGTGCAGAGCTCTTTGTGATTTTCAGAGAGCTGCCTATGTCTATCCCCTAGCTCCACTCTCTTTTGGGTAGAAGTATTGCTCTCAAACTAGGCCCATATTATGTAGATTTATCTAAAAAGCTACCTAGAGAGGCTTGCTGTTGTTTTACCTTTCTTTATATTTCCAATGCTTAGTCCAGTGCCTGGTACCTAGAAGGCACTTAATAGATGCTTGCTGACTTGACTTGGTTTGTAGTACCTGTACAGTCAGGGAAAGAAAACACCCCCCTCTTCCCTTTGTTGTTCTATTTCAGTGAAATTTACTTAAACAGAAAGGTAGCATGGCTTAGTTGGCCTAAAAGCTAGAAGAACCTAGTTCCAAGTCCAGTCTCTGAGACACATTTGATTAGAGGACCCTGAACAAATCATCTCCCTTCTCAAGCCTCTAGGCTGGAAGTATCAAACCCACAGCTTACAACACTTTCCAGTGCAATCTGAACTAAATTAAAATGGAATTGGGAAATATTTAGCAAAATAAATAAAAATACAATAAAACAGATAATATTACATTTTAAAACTAAGTCAAAATGTGACCCACAGTTTAACTTACAGGTCTTGAGTTTGTTGTTGTGTTCATACTTTGTTTTTGAAGAAGACCATAACATCAAAGAAATGATGGCATGACTTGCACTTGAATAGACTTCTTCAAGAAGTAGTAGTCAGGGAATGGTCCCTTTAATGAGCAAAAGAAGAAATAACTAAATCAAGCTGGGAGAGAAAGAGAAACAGTTACTATTGATAATAATCACTGTAAGCCAGGACAGTGGGTTTAAGGTTTTGGGAAAAAGGAAGGAAGGAAGGAAGGAAGGAAGGAAGGAAGGAAGGAAGGAAGGAAGGAAGGAAGGAAGGAAGGAAGGAAGGAAGGAAGGAAGGAAGGAAGGAAGGAAGGAAGGAAGGAAGGAAGGAAGGAAGGAAGGAAGGAAGGAAGGAAGGAAGGAAGGAAACCCTAAGTTAACTGGGTATCCTCTGGCCATCCAAATTTACCTTCCTTTGGAGAAGAGAAGGAATGGGAGAGAGAGAAAGAAGGGAGAGGATGAGCTGAGTTACCCAGCTAGCTGGTTTCCCATTCAGGCAGCTCTGTCTACTCACAGGTTCTTGAGTTTGACACCACTTAACTCTAGTTATGCTCCAAGAATATAAATTATGAAGAAGGTGGTGACCTGCATTTGTAGAGTTTCTTCACCTGGGGATTCCATATACCAATGAAATCACAGGTCCTTCCCTATTCTTATCAATAACACAAGTATGTCCTAACTTATGCCATGTTTGTGCCCCTAAGCAGTCTGATGAAACTTATGGACCCCTTCTCAGAATAATATTTTTAAGTCTATATAAGAAAATGCGTAGTATTGCAAAGCAAAGTAATTATATTGAAATGCACTTAGCAAAACATTAAAAAGTTGACAGACCCTAGATTAAGAACCCCTGTTTTGTGCTACTCATAACAAGGGATGAAAAAGAATTAAAACCAAATACTTTAAAACAATTATTATGTGGAACAGACCATGGTTCCTTCCAGTCTAGGCAGCCCAAACTCTTAGTCAGTAGGCAGGGCACCAACCCCAAAAGTTTAAACTATAATCTCAGTACTTAGATTCAAACCTCTCACTCAGCTGCTGCCACCATTTTACCACAGAGAACTAGCAGACAACCCTTAAGTAGCCCCCAGGCGAACCTCAGAGTGAGCCAATATGTAGTCAAATGGGGAAACTCAGGACTAAATGTCTTGGCTGTTCTAAATCTCAGGAAGGCAGCGGATGGCAATCTGGATCAGATACTGAATTCTCTTCCTGCTGATCCTATCCGCTGGCTGCTTCCTTCTGGCCATGCCTCTGACTTCTGACAGTTAGGAGCAGTGAGGTGCCATAGCTGATAGAGGGGTGGGCCTGAAGTCAATATAGACTTGAGTTCCAGTTTAGGCTCAGATACTTACTAGCTGTGTGACCCTAGGTGAAGGTTAGCCTCTCTCTCCCTCAGTCTCCTTATCTATATGATGTTGATAGTAATAGCATCTACCTCTCAGGGTTGCTGTGTGACTCAAATGAGATACTAATTATAAAGTGCTTAACACAGTGCCTGGCACATAAGTTAGTGTTCTATAAATGTTAACATTCATATAATGGGTACATCAGTATTGCTGTTCAGTCATGCCTGACTCTCCGTGGCAAAGAAACTGGAGTGGTTTGCCATTTCCTTCTCCAACTCATTTAACACATGAGGAAAGTGAGGCAAACAGGATTAAGTGACTTGCCCAGGGTCACACAATTAGTAAGTGTCCGAGACCAGATCTGAACTCAGGAAGATGAATCTTCAGGACTTCAGGCTTAGTGTTCTATCCACTGCACCACTTAGCTGCCCGCTGAATGGGCCTTACCTCATTCAAACTGAGATCCGTTAAAGACCTTAGCTAAAAAAGGCCAAGTTCTCCCACAGCATGCAGGGCCATCTCCAGTTGTCCTGATCTTATCTTACCACTGGCTCTGGAGGAGAAAGTGAGGCTGGTGACTTTGCACAGCCTTCCCTCATTTAAATCCAGTTCACCTGCATGGCATGACATCACCTCCCTGACGTTATGGTTGTCTTCAAGAACAAAGGACAAACAACAGCCACTGCTATTTGGTATTACTATTCTGTTTTACTGCTTAACTCATAAACCTATTCCTGCCCAAGGGCACAGTCTCATTATGAAAAATCAACTTCAAGAAAAGAACCTGGTTTCTTCCCTTCAGGTCACTGCCTTGTCTGTCTCTGTGTGCTGGTCACATCTTAGATCACTTCTTCCTTCTGCAGTAGAAGTAGAAGATTTATTTTGTCTCATCTCAGCAGACAAAGTTTTGCAGGCAAACCCACCTCAGCCCTCTCTGAAGCTTTATTTTGGAGACGGAGGTGGGAAAAACACCTTGAGAAATAGGCAGAGCCCCACCCCCTACCACAATTACAAATCTTGATAAATACAGACCTGCACAAACTAGGTGCTTGATAAATGTTTATTGTATTGTATGCCCTTAATGCCAAATTCTTATCTGAGATATTTGATCAAGATTCTTTTTTCTCATGTATGACTCACTTAATGTTAATAAAACTTCAAGATTTCCCGAGAATAAAGTTATCTCTATAGATGTATCTGCTAAGGCATCTTGTATGATCTTGACATTTGCATTAGATTCGCCTTACTGCAAGAGAGCCTTTAAAGCTCCATTTTATTGTACGGAAGAAAAACAAGATTGGAATAATTCTGTCTTTTCCACTGACTGTTATCCATAATCCATCCAATCCAAATTGTGGTCCTAGGCCTTCCTGGCTTTCTGCTTATTCCCAATATAGCTAAAAAAAAAAATCCTTTCTCTAGTCTTTTGGATATTATTCTTACAGAACCTTGCCACTCATTCTCCACTCCTGCATCCATCTTCTACACACTATAATCTTCTCCTTACTCTTAGGAGAAGTCTAATTTGGTTGACAGGAAAACAATACACAATGGCTACAATGATGTAAACAGAAGGAAAAATGAGACTGCATACTGCATAATTATATGACCAAGCTTGGCTTGAGGAAGAAATGAGAAAATATGCTTTCATTCCTTCTTTGCAAGAGTTGAGGGTAGGAGTGGGCTGGAGACTACGGGAGTGGAACATTGGATATAATTTCAGTATTGGTGGATGTGTTGGGGTAGTTTGGCTGAATTGCTTCTCCCCTTAATGCCTACCTCTTTCTTTTTCATTTGTTGTTGCAGAGGTTGGCTCTGTGGCTAGGGGAGAGGGGAGGGATGCATCCAGGAAAGAATGAAAAAAATATGGAGATCAGTGGTCTAGAGGACATATTCTCCCAGCACTTCGAAGTTAACTTGTCTAAAACTAAACTCATTCTCTTCTCCCCTAAACTTGCTCCAACTTCTCTATGTCAATAGAGAGATTATCTTCCCAATCACCTAGGCTCACAACCTTGAAGTCATCTTGGATTAAAAAGAAGAAAAAAAAATTAACAGAATTTTAAAATTAATAAAAACAAAAATGCAATCCTCTTAAAGGAACTAATTTGGTTGAATTCTTTGTACATACACATTGGTCACTTAAAGCAGTTCTCCCTTTTCTTCTTCATAGGGATAATTTGTGTTTGTGTAATCAGAATTTTGTTCTTGAAAAGCATCTGCCTGAGTAAATTCTCCCTGGTTTTTTTTTTTTTTTGGCTGTGGGATTCTACTTCTTTCTCTGATCTCTTTGTAGTCTATACAATTGGAGGAGAACCCACACAAGGAAGCTCACAAATCCATTCAAGTTTACAAAAAATCTGGAATCAGTGAATCAACCAGGCAGCAAGCATTTGTTTAATTACCTACTCACTACGTACTAGGCACTGTGCTCAGCACTGGGGACACAGTACAATGAATTAAACAATTTCTGCTTGAATGGAACTTACATTCCATAGATGGAAACCTGAATTAAGATAGTTGTAATAGCAGTACAGGGGAAGGATCAATGAGACAGCTGTTACTGATCTGATGTGAAAGTGAGAGAAGAGAGAGAAGAGTCCAAGATGACTTCAAGCTTATGAGCCAATTGAGTGGGAAGATGATCTTTCTATTATCATAGAGAAGTTGGGACAAGTTTAGGGAGATGTCGGTGAGCTTAGTTTTAGACAAGTTGGCTTTGAAGTGCTGGGAGGATATGTCTTTTAGACTAGTGCTTCTTAAACTTTTTCTCCTCAAGACTCCTTTTTGGATTTGGTCCCATTCATTGGCATTGAGAGCACACTCAGTGCAAAGTGTGTACGTTTTTTGTTCAGAACCAAGGTTGCAATGAAGTTACACAATGCAGCATAGGCAAGTGCTGCCTGAAACACCTCACATTCATTATGTGTTTGACTTTGAATTAATTTTTGGTTATTTTGTGTTCAGAAACCTTTTACTGTTGTCAGATTTTTCACAACCCCACATGGGGTCTCAACCCACAGTTTAAGAAACACTGCCCTAGACCAGTGGTCTTCATACTTCTTTGACTTTTTGCCCCATTAGTCAGAAAAGTTTTGAACAAACTTCTCTAGTATGTGAATATTTACTTGTACTTGTACTTATTTATACATGTACTACTATACTAATAATCCTGTACATTAAAGAATTTAGAAAACAGAAATAGTAAAATGAGATAAAGATCAAGTAGGATTTCTTCTTATAGTCAATAAGGAACCAGTATAATTTTTTGAATAGGGGAGTGACATGGTCAGATTCATGCTTTAGGGAAATCACTTTGGCATCTGTGTGGAGGATGGGTTGGAATGGGGAGAGGCTTGAGGCACAGAGAGCAATCAGGAAGCTATTTCAGTTGTTCATGCAAAAAGTTATGAGGAACTGAACTGAATTGGTGGCCATGAAAGCAGAGGGAAGGAGATGCTGTGGAGACAGAAATGACAATATTTAGCAACAGATTGGCTATGTGGGGTAAGGGAAAGTGTTGCATTAAGGATTGGACAAAAGTTACACAGTTGGGCGACTATAAGAATGGTAGTATCCTTAGCAGAATTAGGGAAATTTGGAAAGGCTATGGGCTTTTGGTAGTTTTGGGTACATTTTTGAGAGAATGTAATTGCATGATCAAAATCCATCCATGCATGCCCATCAAAACAAGAATTATGTCATATATGGGGGTTTGGGCTAACTTATTGGCCATTTCTTTGGAGGATATGCTCCGTCATTGAGGGATACTTGCTACAGGTAGGATGTGGGAATGCTCAGGGATTAGGGTGGGAGATTGTGGGAGATCTTGTGTGCTATAGCTACTAAGAGTGTTTAGGTCAGGGGCAGGTTATAACTGACTTAAGGGGACTCTACCCTATGTAGCCCTGGGAGGCCAGCAGTGGAAGAGAATGGAGGATGGAATATTTAAGGGGATAGTGTAGTTATGTTTGAGAGAAACCTATGATTGGTTATGGGAGGAGAAAAATGTGGAATCTATCTTTCTACCTTCTCACCAGTTAATCATTAATTCCTTAGAGGTTAACACATGGCCCTTGGATGGAGGAAAAAATGGAAGCAGATAGCAAAGTAGATTAAAAAACAGAATTCTACAATATGTTGTTTACAAGAAAAACATTTGAAACAGAGAGACACACAGTAAAGGTAAGGGGTTGGAGCAAAATCCATTATATTTCAGCTGAAGTAAAAAAAAATGCAGGAGTAGCAAATATGATTTTAGATAAAGCAAAACCAAAAATAGATCTAATTAAAAGAGATGAGGAAGGAAACTACATCTTGCTAAAAAAGGTACCATAGACAATGAAGTAATATCAATACTAAATGTATATGCAATGTGTTATAGGAGGAAATAGACAGTAAAACTATACTAGTGGGGGACCTCAACCTTCCCCCCTCAGAACTAGATAAATCTAACAAAAAAATAAAGAAGAAGTTGAGGGAATGAATAGAATTTTAGAAAAGTTAGATATGATAGATTACTGGAGGAAATTGAATGGGGATAGATAGAAACATATCTCTTCCTCAGCAGTGAAACCTACATAAAAATCAACTATAAATTGGGACATAAAAACCTCACAATCAACTACAGAAAGGCAGAAATATTAAATACATCCTTTTCGGGTCATAATGCAATAAAAATTGCATTCAATAAAGGACCATAGAAAGAAAGATGAGAAACTAATTAGAAACTAAATAATCTGATCCTAAGGAATGAGTGGGTCAAAGAACAAATCATGGAAACAATCAAAAATTTCATTGAAGAGAATGACAACAATGAGACAACATACCAAAATTTATGGCATGCAGCCAGAGTAGTACTTATGGGAAATTTTATATCTCTATACACTTACATCAATAAAATAAAGAAAGAGCAGATCAATGAATTGGGCACAGAACAAAAGAACTAGAAAAAGAACAAATTAAAAAAATCCAATTAAGCACCAAACTGGAAATCTTAAAAATCAAAAGAGAGATTGACAAAATTGAAGGTAAGGAAATCGTTGAACTAATAAATAAAACTAGGAGCCGTTTTGATGAAAAAAAAATAGATAAACCATAGGTTAATTTGGTTTAAAAAAAAAGAAAGAAGAAAACCAAATATCCAGTGTCAAAAAAGAAAGGGGTGAATTCATCACCAATGAAGAAGAAATTAAAGCAACTATTAGGAGTTATTTTGCCCAATTATATGCCAATAAATCTGACAATCTAAGTGAAATGAACAAATATTTACAAAACTACAATTGCTTAGATTAACAGAAGAGGAAATAGAATACTTAAATAACCCTATCTTAGAAAAAGAATTTGAACAAGCCATCAATGAACTCCCTAAGAAAAATCCTCAGGGTCAGGTGAATTCTACCAAACTTTTAAAAAACAACTAATTCCAGTGTTTTATAAACTATTTGGAAAAATAGGTTGAGGAGTTTTACCAAGTTCCTTTTATGAAACAAATATGGTATTGATACTTAAACCAGGAAGAGTGACAACAAAATTGTAGATCAATTCCCCTAATGAATATTGATGCAAAAATTTTAAATAAAGCATCAGTAAGAAGATTACAGCATACTATGACCAGGTGGAATTTAACTTAGGAGTGCAGGGTTCATTCAATATTAAGAAAATTATCAGCATAATTGACCATATCAATGACAAAACCAACAGAAACCATATGATTATCTCACTAGTTGCAGAAAAAGCTTTTGACAAAATACAATGCCCATTTCTATTAAAAAAACACATTAGAGAAAATAGGAATAAGTGGAGCTTTCCTTTAAATAATAAGTGGTATCTAATAGTGATAAGCTAGAAACCTTTCTAGTAGGATCAGGAGTGAACCTAGGATGTCCATTATCCCCAATATTATTCAATATTATGCTAGAAATGTTAGCTGCAGCAATAAGAGAAGAAAAAGAAATCGAAAGAATTAGAGGAAATAAAATTATTATTCATTGCAGATGATATGATGGTAGACTTACAAAATCAACTCAAAAATTAATTGAAATAATTAACAACTTTAGTAAAGTTGTAGGATATAAAATAAACCCACATAAATCGCCAGCATTTCTACATATTGCCAAAAAGGCCAGCAGCAAGAGATAGAAAGAGAAATTCTAATTTAAATAACGGTAAACAACATAAAATACCTGCCAAAACAAATCCAGGAATTATATGAACACAATCACAAAACACTTTTCACAGAAATAAAGTCAGCTCCAAATGGCTGGAAAAACATCAGTTATTAAAGGATAGGCCAACCCAATGTAATAAAAATGGGATGGAGGTAGGACTTGTTTGGAAAATAAAAGAGATATAAAAGCAAAAAAGCAATTAAAAAAATGAAAAGTAAAATTGAGAAATACATGGGCCCTAGGTGGTTGTGTCTCGCCATTGCTTCCGCATTTCTAGGGTAGATGTGGGGAAGGTGGACTGCTTGGAACCCTATTCTTGTCACCGAATCATTAGAGGGGAAGGAGTTATTTTATTGGTTGGCTCTATGCTGGTTGACAACTCGCTAGCCAGGGACACTGGCTTTTACTGAGGCCCCATATCTAGTGAAATTCCTGGAAACAGTTCTGACAAAGACAGCCAAAAAAACCACATTCAAGCCTGACTCACTCTCAAAATACTAAATAACCTGAGTTTGGGTTTTCTATTCATAGCTCCTCCTTCTTTGCTTTGATGTTTAACGAATGTGTGCCTTGCAAATAGTAGTTCTTTTAAAAAGTATAGTGAATTGGTGCAATTTGTAATCCCATACTGTTACCCACCTTCTCCCCTCTTCCATTTGTGCAAAAGAAAAACACAACAATAGAGCCCCAAAGATTCAGAAACATACTAGATTCTAGTTGTGCTGCTACAGAAAAAATATAGACCAGCAAGTATACTTTTTGTGGATGGAACTCCAAATAACTCCATATCACAGACTGTGAAGTCTACTCCATTGTACTAGACAGCCTTTTCAACTTGCACATTGGATGATGCTGTAAATTTAATCAAGAGTGGGGTTTGTAACCATAAGTATAATAAGCAAGTTTAACTTCTGGAGCAAGAATAAGCAACAAGGGTACTCAAATTAATTTTTATAGAAAAATTCAGTGGAGCCAGGGAGCTGGTCCTGTGGTGGGGAGACAAAGGCCTTAGGTTGCTAAGAGGTTGGTGATGAGAAAGTTGATAATTTGGTTGGTGCTAACTCTTTCTTTTTTTTTTTCTGCCTGTTGAAGGAGTACAAGTGATGTTAGTGCCCTTTAAATTTCAGTTTCCTGGATAAAGCCTCAGTTGCCTCACCCTAGTAAGGTTAAAAATCAGAGGAATGAAAGGGGGAATTATTTTGAGAAAACAGCCTTTTTTTTATTTCCAAACTAAAAAAAAAAAAACAAAAACATAAAAAATCTTAAACTAAATTGAACCCAAATCTGTTTGATAATTTAAATACATTTGAATTCCTCCTTCAGATTCTGTGCTCCAGTGTTGTATCTGAATACTTCATTCTTATTTATAAAGCGAAGAACTGCAGACAGCTGCATTCCTTTGCTGGAACGCCATATGATTTAATCCAAGCCATATGCAATAAGGCAAAAGTAAAGTGTCGGCAGCCATCCTTCTTCTGAGTAGAGGAAAAAACAAGTTGTGATCTACTCTGTCAGCATACAGGATTCTATACTGCACTCCTGATTTCCCACTGGGGAAATGAGGAGTACATTATATGAGAATATTGGAATGTGCTGCATAAGGCAATCTTCCTTCCTCCTTTCCATGGCTGGCAATAGGTAACAGGAAATACTGAAAAGCACTTCTAGCACTTCATATGGAACAATATGAACACCCTGCTGATTTTTTCTTTTTAAATCTCATAATCCTTTGTATCTTCTCAGAGGTCTTACTCTGACATCTCATTATGGTGTAAAGGAGTACTAGGCCAGCAGAGCAGAAGCAATGGTAGATTCTAATAAACTGGAAAAGCTTCAAATATATTATTTCATTCAAATTATAACCACTGTGGTTATAAAAACTGTATGTTGTCTGAGGAGTGACCAGTCTATCTACTTAAGGAGGGAACTCTTGCCAGAACTTTGGCCCCGATGTGATCATTTTTTTTTGACTGCAGAGACCCACCTATGAAGGAGTAATGGAAAGATATAATTAAGAATAACATAAAATGAGAAAGTGTGGCAGGGATGTGATCTGGATAAGCTGAAGAAGAATCCACGCCCAGTGAGGTCACAGATTCATCAAACTCTTAAAATATACTTTGATACTGTAATTTGAAATTAAACTAGCCAAGCCAAGCCCTTTGTAATGAAATAAGACAATGTTTAAAAATCAAACTTCAATTGTGAATGCACTTTATCCAAGGTAGGACTATTTACCTAAGGTAAGGAAAGCAGCTCTCTATGTAGAGGAGAAGGCTAAAAGCCTTGGCTGCTACCAGGAATCTCTCTTCAAACACCTCTTGGGTCCCTATTTGGTACTTTCACCTTCCTCCTACAGCTCTGCCTGCCCTTCCTGTAGGCTGACGTTCTTTGCCGTTCCTTCCTCCCTGTACCATCACCCTTTCCCTCTTCTTGTTGCCCATTTGACTCTAGTGCTCACCTAGACAGATTTCCTTTTTCCATTTTTGGAACTGGCCTTGTAAATTCACTTTAAATCAACAAGTACTTTTTTTTTTTAATCAACAAGTACTTAGTATCTATTATGTCAAGCATATCCTAGATCTCTAAGAAAGGAAAACATTGATTCTGGTTTATATTAGAATTTTTTTCTTCTTTTTCTGAATACCAGAACAGGCTTCAGACTTCTAGAACACACTATATAGCAAGGGCTTTTTAGACCAGGTTTTGCAGAAACATAGGTTCCTTCATGGAAACTTGCTTGATTCTATTAGGTATCTTAGGTATCTATTAGGTATTAGGTATCTTGCATACACATATATATTTGGTCTAACCCTCTGATTTCATTGGTGCGGCAATCTCCCATTGTGGAAAACTCCCAGTATGAAACCTCCTTTCACTTCTATTACTCTGTAACTCATAATCTTAGAAGGTTGCCTGGAATACTGAGAAGCTGCCTGGGATCACTAGGTGTATATCAGAAGCAGGTCTCCTCTATTCCAAGACAGGCCATTACATTCTGATGCTTTTCTTACATATATTATTATTATTAATAATTTAATATAAGCAAAGTCTAATTTCATGTAATGGAGCTTAAAATATGCTTGGGCAAAGCAGCACAAATCCCACTCTCAAGCCAAGTTTTGATGACAATTGTATTAAATAGGCAGCTAGGTGGTACAGTGGATAGAGCACTGGGCTTGGAATCAGGAAGACTTGTCTTCCTAGTTCAAATCTGACTTAAACACTTATTAACTGGGTAAATCTCAACCTTTTTGCCTCAGTTTCCTCAACTGCAAAATGAATTGGAGAAGAAAATGGCAAACCACTCCAGCATCTTTGCCAAGAAGAATCCAAATGAGGTAAGGAAGAGTTGGATGTGACTGAACCACAAATGAAATTTTAAGCATTTTGCAAACTCTCTACGCTACTATGGTTGTTCTGCTGCCTTCAATACTTGGAAAAACCTGCATTTTCATAGCTTCGAAGCTTCCCTACATTGACAGCCATCTCCAACCTTTCTGATCGTTGGCAGAGTATTGATGGGGCCAAACAATCCATCACTTGAGAGCTGACTTGATCTGGGAGAACCCCATGTCACCTCCGGGACACTCAGGGGCCTATGACTGGAGGTGGTACAACTTGGGGGGAGGAATGGTTCCAAGTCTTACCTAACCTGGACCACTGATCATAAAGCTGGTTTTTATCTGAAAGTTCCTTGTCTTTAAAAAGTTCCCAGAGCCCTGGGCACGGAAGAGGTGTCCACAGTGCCAGTATCAAACAGGTGTGCCATGCCACTGGACCAAGCCCTGCCCTTTCCCATTTCCAGATGCCATATAGAAAACTCTCAACTCCTTTCCATTGTCCATTCCTCATGCCCCAGAGAGCTCCAAAGAGAACGAACTTTGCCGGGGACAGGCTGAGGGCAACCACCCGCCTCTGGGACCCCATCCTCCTATAGTGTCTTTGAGTCTCTTTAGGCTTAGGGACGATTTCTCCAGGCTGTTTAGGTTAAAGCCAAAGCAAGCCGCCGTTTGGAAGACGTTTCCGAAGGATCGCTGCCCGCGGTGGCTCTCAGAATAGGTCAGATTCGTCAGCCTCCAGCCACTAGTTCCCAGAACCCCTTGTTGGGTGGACTCCCTCCCTACTCAGGCTGAATGCGACCCCTCCCTCTTCAAACCGTCTTAGACTCTAGTCCAGCCCGGGTCAGGACTAGGGAAGGAAAGAGGCCAGAGCTGGGAGAGCCGAGCGAGCGCGGGGGCCCGTTTTAGGGGAGGGTCAGTCTGTAGGTCTGTCCACGCATCTGGCGCTGCTGGAATTTCCACTCCCTTTCGGGGATCTCTGCTGAATTATTCTCGCTGCCTCTCGAGTCACGTGAAACGGCGATTAAATCTCCAGTTCTCAGCGGCCCTAGCCGCCCCTCAGTTTTCCAGCGTTCCGGGCTGCAACGGGGGATGCGCCCTCTTCGCCGAACCCCGTCCATGAGCCCGGGAGCACCCTCCTACAGCCTCCGTTAGCTGCAAGCCTTGGGCAGCTGTCCGGTTTCCCGCACTTTCCTTAACTCCCCAGACCCAAAGGCAAGCTCTCCCTCAGTGGCCGGAGGTGTCTATCTGGGTCTGGCTGAAGCACGAAGTTTCTTGAGATGCCTGGCGCCACGGAAGAGTCGGAAGGGAGTAACGAAGCCCCCCGAGCCGGGGAGGGGAGCTCAATGAAGACTAGCCCGGAGCTGGAGCAGCCCACGGAAGAGGTAACGGGTGGGGAGGCAGTGGTGGGAGGGCGCGCCCCTGTTTATACTAGCCTTCGGCCTGGAGCGCCCTTGCGCCCTCCGGTACCCCTCCCCATCCTGCTCCATCCCACCTAAGCAGAGAAACAGAACTTGTTCAGGGGTTGTTTTACAGTTCTGATAATCTTATACCCTTCTCCCTTTAGGAAGTTCTTGCTGAAGAAGCAAAGGGGCTTAGAACCCCGAGCCGACCCCTCCTTGTTGACAAGCTTGACTCATCCCTTCCTCCGCAATCCTTTCCCGAGATAAATTTCATATTCAGAGCGCAAACATGTTTCTGAAGGTTTATGTAGGGCAGCTAGAGTCACTCTTCCAAAGGTTTAGTATAAATTCTCAACAGTGATCAGAGGCATCTAAGGCTTGGCGTTAGTTGGGGCAGTCTTTGGGAGCGGTTGAAAGGAGGGAGAGACAAACTTCCAAGCTAACGCTGTGAACCTAAGTCGGTATTATTCATCACCACCACCCTAGGAAGGCGCGCGACATTCAGCACGAGTTAATACAACTTGGCTCATCTCTCCTCCTTGCTACCTGCGGTACGTCAGACAAATGTCTTTTTCTTTTATGGGACCGTTTCCCCACAAGTAACATCAGGCATTAGACAAATTGTTTTTTGCAAGTTCCATTCAGCTTCAAATCCTCTGAACTCAGGGAAAAGTTCTTTTGACAAAGTTAAATGTTTCCTCTGTCTCTGTGCCGTTTCTGATTTTCTTCCAATCATCTCACCTACCTTGTAAGCATGCTTCGATTAGTTGCAGGGGGAGCCCTGCTCTTTGGAATGAGCGAGAGTGACTTAGAAGCCCATACTGTAAATTGGGAACCCAACCTACATGGGGATTGTTGTGGGAATGTTTAACCTCTTCTAAGTTTTGAGTTGTCACCCCTGCTCATTTTCTATTAGCCTAGGTCACTGCAGGGAATCCACATCACTGCTGCCTGGACTCCTTATCCTGTGATTATCAAAACCAGTCATGGAAACACCAGGGCAACATGGCTAGGACAGCAGCTAAATCCAGGAGTAGTTTATAGATTATGATTGCAAAGAAAATTCTCTCTCTCTCTCTCTCTCTCTCTCTCTCTCTCTCTCTCTCTCTCTCTCTCTCTCTCTCTCTCTCTCTCTCTCTCTCTCTCTCTCTCTCTCCCTCTCTCCCTCCCTCTCTCCCTCTTTCCCTCTTTCTCCCTCCCTCTCTCTCCTTCTCTTTCTCCGTGTGTATGTGTGTGTGTGTGTGTGTGTGTGTGTGTGTGTGTGTGTTTTGATCACCTTCTAGAGAAGGGATCTTAGTTTACACTTGTAGCCTTATATTGCCTTGACCAACCAAACCCAACATGTTTCTCTCCTATTTCAGGGAAAACTGGGGGAGGTGGGGGAAGAGGGGACTTCCTCCGATGTGGCCTCTAGTTTGGGCCATTTCCTGTTCTTTTTGGATGTTTCTCTGCCGTCCCTCCCCCATACTCCCAAGATTCACAAACAGCTATTTCATTTGTTCTTTGTTCAGTTGTGCTCAACTCTTTGTGACCCTGCAAACTATATTGTCCATAAAGTTTTCTTGGCATTTTTTTTTTCTGGAATAGTTTGTCATTTGCTTCTCCAGCGGATTAAGGCAAACAGAGGTCAAGTGACTTGCCCAGGGTCATACAACTAGTTAAGTATCTGAGGCTGAATTTGAACTCAGGTCTTCCTGACTCTAGGCCCAGCCCTTGGAGAGAAGTAAAACAGAATTATAGATTTGGAACTGAAAGGGACCTTTTACAGATGAGGAATTAGAGATAGAAACATGAATTAGCTTGTTGAAGGTCACTAAGTTGGTAAATAAGGCGATATGAATGGGGGGGCAGGGTTAGGCTGACATCCAAGCTGGTGTTTTGTCCACCATATCACACTGCTTCTACTTTCTTAGCTTCCACTCTTCCAAGCTCCGACAGCTGAAAAGTCTATCAGTCATTTCAAAATCTAGACATCCCTGATACATTTGGCTTCTAGGTGATTCTGAAGCCAGTGAAAAAGGATAGTTATCTGGATAGTTCACACCTGTGCCATGTTGCTCTACCATGGTCTTTGGTTAGCTTGGAGGGACAGGTCTTGGATGGGGAGGAGGGGGAAATAAAATAGTTATTTCCAGAAGAAGTATGGGGGAAAGTTAGTAAATATTAGTAGTGTGATCTAGTAGCAAGAATGCTTGGTAGGACGTGAGGAGTCCTGGTTTCTTGTCTGAGGTATGCTATATTCTAGGTATGATTTTATGTAAGGGATTTTACCTCTCTGAACTGCAATTTCTTCCTCTGTAAAATAAGAGGGGTTAGACTAAATGATCTTCAAGGATCTAAAGTACCATGATATTTAAAATTGTTTTAAAGTATTTTTAACCAAGATTTAAAAAATTCTCTGACTGAAAGTCATAGGGTGTAGCTTTTATGACATGTAATAAGTAAGGGAAGTGTTTCAGAACCTTCAGAGACAGAAATGCTGAGACAAGTCACAGATTTCAGTAACTTTCATATCCATTCTGACCTTTGTTTCCTTCTCTCCCTATCCTCCCGATGTTTTTCTTTGCCATTGGTGGAAAACAGTCATCTACACCTGAACATCAGCTGATTCTATCTTACGGAGGTTCCTTTTTTTTTTTAACTAGATAACAGATGAACAAGTGAACTTGAATCTAGAAGGTTACTAATTAAGTCATTAAAGGAGCTGGTGTAGGGGCAATAGATAGACAAGTACCTTCTGCACAGACTCTGACCTAGAGCAGCTGTAATCTGTTCACTTTAATGTTCGATTTGCATAATTTACAAGCAGTAGGAAAAAAACTTTGATTCAAAGTAACAAGTGCTTGTTGAACACCAAGTATTTTAGTAGTTAAGTAGTACAGGCAATAGAGTACTGGGCTGACACTCAGAAGGACTTGAATTCAAATTCTGCCTCAGACACTTAATTACCTGTGTGATCTGGGGTAACTCACTTGACTTCAGCCTGCCTCAATTTTCTCATCTGTAAATGATGATAGTAGCACCTGCCTCCCAGGGTTGTTAAGAGGATCAAATGAAATAATGCACATTGCAAACCTAAAAGTGCTATATAAATGCTAGCTATATTTATTATTTGTATAACCTCCAGTAAATCAATTGATTTTTCTGGGCTTTGCTTTCCATACCAAGCTCAGAAACTTCAAATTTATTTTTATTTTCAGATTTTTATGTCTATGTAGAGACTGTATAATTAGCACCTTGTATACTTTCCTAGTCTCTAATTCCATATATATGTACTGTATCACTTTCTTTTATTCTCCACACTGTTATAGCCAAATTGGAGTATAAACTATTCCTCACCCATGCTCAGTGTTCTTCTACCTTTGTCAGGGTACTGCTATGTTCTGCCTTCCCATCCTCCATCTTTTTATGTTAACATTGCAGCCGCTAAAAAAAAAAATCATAGCAAAAGACAGTATGGCTTAGTGGATGAAGTACTAAACTTGAAATAAAGGAAAGACTATACTAAAATCCTACCCTCCAACACTCATTAGCTGTGTAGCCATGGGGAGGCCATTTAATTCTCTCAGTCTCATTCTATATCTGTAAAATGCAGACAGTAATATCTATAATACCTGATTGGCAAGGGTATTGTGAGGCTCAAATGGTATAAAGGATGCCAATTATTATTATTAGCCTACATTCACCAGGTCTCTGGTCTGATGATTATTTCATTTCTTGAGCTTTCTGCACTCCTACTGAGCTCAAGCAGTGTTTATAGAGCAATACAGGGTTGTATTGGTCAATGTTAAACAGCTGTGCTCTCCTAGGGGGAAGAAACCCAAAATGAAACATATGCATATACACTTTTATGTTCAATCTGCATTATTAACAGTTTTTATAGTCTTGACAATTAACAAAACAATAAGCCAAGTCCTGATTTGTAGTGGTTTTGTATTTCTGAGTGTAAATTTCACATTCTTGTAGCACCTAAGAGCCAGCTCTATCTCTAGCACAGCCCCTTCCTTGCCATATTGCTGTGGCTTCTCAATCCACCTTGAGCCTTCATGGCTTTAATGTTGTGTGAGTGGCATCATTATTGCTTTCTGAACACTTAGAGAATACTTTTGGATTCAAAGGCTAGTCACAGAATTACATAATTTGAGAGTTGAAAGGAACCTTGGCAACCATCTAGTGCAACTCATGTGGGGAAAGACTCCACAGTAACATGCTCACACAAGTACTTATCCAGCCTTTCCTTGAAAACCTTCATTAAGAAGGAACTCACCATCTCTGGAGTCAGCCAAAGCATTTTGGGAGAGCTCTAATTATTGGCAAGTTTTTCCTGTCATCAACCTAAAATTTGCTTTTTTGTCATTACTATCAATTGTTCCTAGCTCTGTTCTCTGGAGCCAAACAAAAAAGTCTAATTATTCTTCCACATGAGACCCTTCATATTGAAGATAGATATCATGTGCTTCCTGGATCAAGTTCCTTCAACTGCTCTTCATGTGATGTGAAATCAAGGCCAGTCACCATCATAGCTGCCTTCCTGTGGACACTTTTCAGCTCATTAACATCCTTAAATCTTGGGGTTCAGAAAGGAATGATTTTCCTTATGAAGTCTGATATAGGTAGAATATTGATGGACTATATTGAGGAAGCTACGCTTCTCCACCCAATTCAGGATCACATGAGCTTTTTGCAAAGTTGTCACATTGTATTGCTGAATCATGTTGAGTTTGCTGTCCATTGAAACCCCCAGATTTTTGTTAGATCACAGAGATCTGACCATGCCTCTTCTATCCTGTACATATAATTTAAAAAACTGAAATATAAGAATTTACATTTTCTTTAGTAAATATTATCTTATTAGATTCATCCTAGATTAGATTCATCTCTGTTAAGATGTTTTGGGATTCTCATTCTGCTATCCTCTTTTTTAGCTCTGCCTCCCAAATTTGTGTCATCTGCAGATGTGATGAGTGTGTGATCTATGCCTTTGTCCAAGTAACGGATAAAAAAAAGCATAGTGCACTTTACTGTAGGCCAGACCTTGTCAAGTTGATATTGAACCATTAACTCTTTCAGTCTAGACAGTAAATTAATTTTGAACACATCTAATTATATTATCATCCAATTCCCATCCTCATTTTCTCCACAAGTCAGTCAGTCAATAAGCATTTACCAAGCACCTATTAGGTGCATTGTGTTAATTTGCTGGGAATAATGAAGAAAGACAAAATGCAGCCCCTGCTCTCAAGGAGCTCAATAGAGGGAAAATAAAATGGAGGGAAATATATAATAACCATAACTATGATGTGAACAGGATGATCTCAAGAAGTCTAATGGGGGACCCAATGTGCAAACAAACATGTGCAAAAATGATATGTACAGAATAAATTAGAGATAATCAACAAAGGGAAGGGACTAGCATTAAGGAAGATCAAGCAAGGCTTCCCGTGGAAGGAGGGGTTTTAGCTGAGACTTGAAGGAAACCAGAAGGTAGAGATGAAGAGGGAGAGAATTCCAGGCAAGGAGAACAGCCGCTGAAAAATGGATGGAGCCAGAAGATAGAGTGTCTTGTTCAAGGAACAGCAAGAGAAATTTGAGAAACTTTAGCATCAACTGCTTTGCTAAAATCCATGTAAATCATATCTACTGAATTTTTCTAGCCTGCCAGTTTAGTAAGCCTGTCAAAAAAGGAGTTAAGATTTGCCTGGGGTAAAACTCTGTTGTAATCATCACTTCCATTTTCTAAATATTCCCTAACCATCTCTTTAATGATCCATTCTAGAATCTTCTAATCATTCTAAGTGAAGCTCTCTAGCCTATAGTTGATAATCTCTGTTCTTTCTCCTTTTTTTAAAAGGGAAAATCAAGACATTATCTCTTCTCCAGTCATATACCTCTTCAATTCTCTATGATCTTTCCAATACTGAAGTCTTTGGCTCAGCAGGCACATCTGTCAGTCCTTTCAGTACTTGGGCATGAATTAATTACCTGTGGCCAGATTACTTGAATTCATCACGGGCTTCTTGGTGCTCTTATTTACTTCTTACTTATCATGAGCATCAAGTCTCTGTTAATTATTTTTCTTCTGTCATTTCCAGTGCAAAGTTCATTCTTCTTGGCAGAGAGAACATAAGAAAAATAACAATGACTGCCCAGATTTCTTTCTTTTGACGGTATCATCTTTGCACCCACCCCAAGCAGAGGACCTCTCTCTAATGTTCCTTTTTTGGGTTCCATTATGGTTTTAAAGAATTCTTTTGTGTTGTCCTTAACTTTCTTTGCCAGTCATAGCATCCTCTGACAAAGTTTTTTACAGGGTTGTGTCATCATGCCCTTGTGTTCATTCTTTGTTACCTTAATTTGTCAGCATCTATATATTCCTTTAGAAAAATCTGTTGATTGCTATTTACGATATGAAAGCCATTGTGACATAGTGGATGAGAGTTGGTCATAAATCAGGAAGGCCTAGGTTCATGTCTTTCCTTTAATATAGACTAGTTGAGTGGCCATGGGCAATCTAATCCCTCAGTGTCTAGGAAACTCTCTAAGACTGTAAATCATAGGCAGATTGCCCGTCTGCATCAGCGGAGGGAGTTAACCTAATTGGAGTTCTCCATATTGATGACATGACAGGTATGGAAACAAACAAACCAAAAAACTAAAAATCAAATCAATATAGAATTTTAACAAAAACAAATTAAATGTTTCTGAGGATTATTGGTATTTGCTTTTAGGCTAAAATTGTCGCATTTTTTTTTTAGAACTGAGATTTCTGATTTTTGAGACTGCTATTTAATCATTATTGTGGATTTCTTCAACTTTGATAGATTACTATGGTAAATAGTTGAAACTGTGGGGTTTTTTTTTCATTTCTGAGGAAGATTAGAAGGAGGCAAAGCAACTTATAAAAATAGTTGGCTCTTTTATCTTAGGTTGCCAGTCAGCCAACATTTATTAGCACCTACTAGGTACCAGCCACTGTCCTAAGTACTGAGGATACAAAGAAAGGTGTCATGGGGAGCCAGATCTAATGGGGAACATAGCATGAATCAACCAGGAACAAACAAGACACATACACATATGTATTTTATATATATATGATAAATTGGGGGTACTCTTAGAGGGAAGACACTAAAATTAAGGAATGGGAAAGGTTTCTTGCACACTGGAATTTAGCAGAGACTTTGAAGGAAACCAGGGGAGCCAGGAGGTAAAGATAAGCAAAGAGAATTCCAGGCATGGAGAACTTACAGCAAGTATGAATGCTTAATCAGGAGATGGTGTGCCTTGTTCGAGAAGAGAAACAGTAAGAAGGCCATGTTACTGGGTCACAGACTGGGGGTTGGCGCGTAAGGAGCATGAAGACGCCAAGGGACCAGGTTATGAAGGTCTTTGAATATCAAACAGAGGATTTCATATTTTAATCTGGAGCTAATAGGGAGCCACTAGAGTTTATTGAATAGGTGTGTGGTGGGGGGGTGATATGATGAAACATATCATTTTGACAGCTGACTAGAGGATAGACTAGAGTAGGGAAAGATAGGAGGCAGAGAAACCAACCAGGAAGCTGTTGTGATAGTCCAGATGAGGAGGGCCTGCAGCAACGTTATGGCAGTGTCAGGGGAAAGGGATGTGTACAAGAGATAGTATTAAGGTAGAAACAATGAATCTTGGCAACTGATTGGATATGAGGAGTGAGAGAGGGAGGAGTCTAGGAGGACACCTAGGTTGAGTGCCTGGGTGATTGGGAGGATAATGGTATGTCAACAATAAGAGGGAAGTTAGGAAGAGGGGAAGGTTTGAGAGTGGAGGGAAAATAATTCAGTTATGGACATGTTGAGTTTTCTGGTCATGTTTGAGATGTCCAGTAAGCAGTTGCAAATATAAGACCAGAGCTCAGGAGAGAAGTTAGAACTCAACAAATAATCTGAGAATCATCTGCATGAATACGATGATTATGTCCATGGAGCTGATGAGATTACCAAGTAAAATGGTTCAGAAGGAGAAAAGAAGAAGGTCCAGGCCAGAACCTTGCAGGACACCCATTGTCAGCAGGGGTGACCTGGATAAAGATCCAGTAAAGGAGACAGAGAATAAGTAGACACGAGGAGAACCAGGCTAGAACAGTTTCATGAAAGCCTAGAGGGAAGAAAGCATCAAGAGTGCGATCAATAGTGTCAAGGATTGCAGAGCAGTCAAGGAGGATGGAGACTGAAAAAGACTATGACTTTTGTCCATTGAGTTTATTAGTAGCTTTGGAGAGAACAGTTTCAGTTGAATGATGATGTTAGAAGCCAGACTACAGAATTTTATGAAAAGCATGAGAGAAAAGGAATTGAAGGCACTGACTGTGGATGGCTCTTTCAAGTTTAGTCACAGAAGATAGGAGAGACTTAGGATGGTAGCTATAGGATGGATGGCTCAAAGGAGGTTTTTTTGGGGGATGAGGGAGTCATAGCCATGTTTGTAGGCAGCAGAGAAGTAGACAGTAGATAGAGACTCAAGACTAGCGAAACAGTAGGAATGATAGCGGGAGTAATGTGTTGGAGAAGATTGGATGAAGTGGGATCACATGTGCATGCTTTGGCAAGGAGAAGGGCCATCTCTTCATGTGAAATAGGTGAAAGAGAAGATAGGCAGAAGGTGTGTGAGTGATATAAGGTGAAGAAGAGGGAAAAAGGAATTCTTAGTGAGGTGAGTGATCTTATTTTTTTCAGTGACATATAAGGCAAGATTCTCAGCTCAAAGAGTGGACAGCTAGGAGAGGGATGAAAAGATTTGGAAAACCCACTGTGGTGAGTTAGGATAGCAAATTAATTAGAGAAGTATTGCTTGCTATAATAAAGGCTCAGTTGAGATATAACATAAAATTAGTAGATCCAGTCAGTATGCTTTTATGATTTTCTCTAGCTTCATTCAACAGCATATGAGCAGGAGCAAAGGTAATAGATGGTAGGAAGTAATTCAGGGTTGGAGTTTGATGGGACAAGATCTTTAATACGATAAAAGGGTAAGGGACATGAGAGAATTGTGGAGAACTGAACTGGTTCACCAAGGAGTCAGAATGAGGAAGGGAAGAAAGTGTAGACAGTGCAGAGATGATAGTGTAAAAAGAACTCACAGGTCAAGGAGATTAGAAGTTGGGATGAGGACCAAGGACTTGCAAAGCAGGGAGAGGTGGGATTATAAGAGATTATGATTGAACAAAGGAATTTCAGAGTTCATGAACATAGGATGGGGAGAAGTTATGAATGATGACAAAATTAAGGATCTTTACTATCTCTGTGTGTAGCTGTGGGCTTTGGAAATTAGTAAGTTGAAGAACTGGGAATTTAGAGTGTTTGAGGAGAATCAATATGAGTGTTGAAATCTTTTAATAGGAGGGCAGGTGTTAAGGAGGAAAGACTGAGCCAGGCACTGAGCTCACCGAGGAAGAAAGAAGAGCATCCTGGAGACAACAACCACCAGAATCTTGATTTGATAATTAAGTGTGGATTTAATGAACCTCAAAGGAAAAGGAGTTACTGAGGGTGGTAGAGGAAGAGCCCAGAAATGGCAGTGGGGAACAAGGAGTATTCTCCTAGTGAGTCAGCGTAACCGGTGCTGGAACAAGTAGCTAGGGAATACATTCTGTGTTTTCAATGTTAAGACTATCGCATTTGTATTCCTTTGAAATCTTTAGGACCTCTTGCTGGCTGCTGCCTACGTGTATGATGCTCAGTACAATAGAAACATTCCATTTGAAACCTCACCTCAAGCTATCAGGTAATGAATGGTGTGTATTTTTACATGTATGTTATCTCTGAATCTATATGTGCCCACATAATATTGAAAAAACTCCTTTTCATAGTTTTCTTGAATTTTCATTAATTTCATTTCAACAAACATTTATTAATAGTTTATTATTTAGGCATCTGGGGAATACAAAAAGAAAAGTGAAGCATTTCCTGTTCTGAGGGTACTTAGAGTATACTTGGGAGATAGATGTGTACAGATAAATAAATACAAGATAATTTGAAGAGGGAGAGAGAGGTACCAATTTTCAACTGGGAGAGTCATGACAAGTAGGACTGGACCCAAACCTGGAAAGGAACTAGGGATTCTAAGAGACGGAGATAAACATTCATGGCATTAGGGATAGCTTGTACAAAGACACGAAGGTGAAAGATGGAATATTGAGCCTGAGGAATAATTTCTGTTTGACAGGAATGTTGAATGGAAAGTAATGTGAAATAACTCTGAAGAGATGTATCAGAATCAGCTCATGAAGGGCTTTATCCTTTTTTCTAGTTTTACTACATTGCACCAGAACCTTATTAGCACAGAATGATGTTTAATAAATTACAGTAGAGAAAAATCTTTTTTTAAATAAAAATTATTTCTATCTACCAATTTAGTCATAACTTAAAATATGGTTTAAAAGTATTTTCAGAAGATACTATATATGTCATTTTATACCTTACTCCCTACCATATAGTCTTTGATCCAGTAACACTGGCCTTATAGCTGTTCCTTAAACAAGACACTCAGTTCCAGGTTTCTGGTTCTCCCCTATGCCTGGAATGCTCTTCCTCTCCCACTCCAACTAATGACCTCCCTGACTTCCTTTAAGTCCCAACTAAGATCTTACCTCCTACAGGAAGCCTTCCCCAACTCTTCTTAATTCCAGTGCCTCTCCTCTGTTAATTATTTTCTATTTATCTTGCCTATAACTTGCTTCATATGTATTTGTTTACATGTTGTCTCCCCTATTAGATTGTGAACTCCATGAGGTCAGGGACTGACTTTTGCTTCTTTTTGTATCCCTGGCACTTAGCACAGTGCTTGGTACATAGTAGGTGTTTAATAAATGCTTATGGATTGATTCATTAACCAGACTTTCTTTAAAAAGCCCAGATCATAATATCTATTTACATATATATACATACATGTAATATGTAATGTACATATAACCATAAATTAGAAGGGTACACAATTAGAATAATTTTTAGTAGTTAGCCTTCAGCCACCCAAATTTAGATCATGTCCTTAACAAACCTTCTTTTCCTTAGACACCAAATTAGATGTGGAGAAATAAATAGCAGGGATGGTCAGCTGAAGAAAGATGTGCAAATTGGAAAAACCTTGAGGTCTTGTATGGTTCTATCTTTTATAAAAATGCAGATAATATTAGAAGAGAAACATAACTTCCTGTTCATATCTTTTGACCACTCTTCAATTGGGAAATGACTCTTATTTTTATAAATTTAAATCAATTTCTCATATGTGTATATACATATATGTATGTGTGTGTGTGTGTATATATATATATATAAAACTTTATTAGAGAAACTTGCTGCAAAGATTTTTTTATATAGTTATGTTTCTCTTCTAAACTTATCTGCATTTGGATTTATTTTTTACAAAACTTTTTTTTTATTTTATGTAATCAAGTTGTCATTGTAAAAAAATTTAATCAAATGAATCTATCACCTGTTGAATATGAACTCCACCCCATCCATAGATTTGTTCGTCAGATTTGCTTATGATGCAACCTTTATGTCTAGGTCATATATCCATTTGCAATTTTTCTTGGTATGTGGTATGAGATGGTGGTCTAAAGTTGAATTCTGTTGCACTTCTTTTCAGTTTTCCCAGCAGTTTTTGTCAAATAAGAGGTCCTTATCCCTGTAGTTGGGGTCTTCCTATTTATCAAACATTGGGCCCCTACATTCATTTACCTCAGTATGTTGTTTACCCAGTCTGTCCACTGATAGACACCTCTATTTTTAACCAGTACTTAATCAGACTTTGCTGATTATTATTTTGTAGTATAGTTTGAGATCAGGTTCTACTAGACCCCCTTCATACTCACTTGTTTCATTATTTCCAGCCAGTCAATCAATAAGCACTTATTAAATGTTTACCATGAGCCAGGTGGTATATGAAGTGCTGGGAATAGAAGCAGAAAGACAACCCCGTGCCCTCCATGAGACTGCATTTTAACAGGAAAAGGCAACACATAAAAGAAAGCTGAAAAGGAGTTTGGGGGGAACGAAGGTCCAGGGGGCAGCGAGGTGGTGGGGTGAATAGAACACCGGCTCTGAAGTCTGGAGGACTTGATTTCAAATCTAGTTTCAGAGACTTACTAGCTGTGTGACCATGGGCAAATCGGTTAACCCCTCCCCCGCCAAAAAAAGTTCAGCGTAAGGTCTAGAGAGGAATGAGAACATGACTGCTGGGTGCCCTCTTTCAATGGAGCTGCTTAAGAGAGAGAGAAAAGGGAGAGAGAGAGGGAGGGAGGGAGGGAGAGAGAGAGAGAGAGAGAGAGAGAGAGAGAGAGAGAGAGAGAGAAAGTACTTCTGAAGAATGAATTCCCCGACTGGAGCGAGCTTACAGGATAAAAAGGTTTCTGGGACATGTTAGACAAAGTCTAGAGTGACATGTAAATAGGAATCTCAATTTCCCTTGAGATTCATGACCTTTTTGTTTCCTCCATATCAATTAGTATATCACTGAATAAGTAAATTAATTTAGGTAGTATTTTCACTTTTATTATATTGGCTCAGCCTATTGTGGAGGGTTTTATCCTAAAGGCAATAGCTAACCACAGAAGAGTTTTGAGTGTGGGAGTAACACAGTAAGAGATGTGTCTTAGAAATATTGTTTTTGGCATTTGTGTGGAGGATGGATTGGAGAAAGTGTAGGCTAGAAAAACAGGGAGACAAATTAGGAGGCTGCTGCAATAATCTATGTGAAAGGAGAGTGAGGTCCTGAGCTAGGTTGGTGTCTGTGTGAATGGACAATGGAGAAAAGACCAGAGCGATGTTGGTAATATCCACAAAATTTGGCAATTGATTGGATTTTGGGAGATGGAAGAAGAGGAGGAATCAAAGAGTTGCAAACTTGAGTACCACCATTCTTCTAGCCACTCGACAGAAACAGGGAAGTTTGAAGGAATGATGAGTTTTATTTAGGTGATATATGAGTTCCCTTTTAGACTTGGTGAATTTGATATACCTAAGATGAATCAAAACTTCAGATGACCTCCGTGAAGGTTTATATTTGGGAAGTACATTAGTACATTACATGTTGAAATTCACAAAATCCATAGCTGTAGTTTTAAAGTTTTCTGTGAAAAGTATTGCCTAAAACATAGTTAGATGCACAATAAATGTTGAATGAATGGATAGAAAATACTATAGGAAAAGGAGAGGGCATCTAATTTTGAAGGATTATATAACTTTCTTCTTGATACTTTTCCTAGTTAAAGAAACTACAGAGGGGAAATCTATTTTTATTAGATTTTGTTGTAAGCAAATACATTTTTTCTTAGTTTTTATTTCAAGGAGTTCTAGTCAATATGTTTTTATTCGATCTCAGGTGGGTCCTTCACTGCACCATAGTAGTCCTTTTATTCCTCCCTGCTGATTATTTCTGTTTATTCCTCTCAGTAACTATTTTGAACCTGTCATTCTTTTCTCAGACCTCCTCCACCTTCTCCACTGAAAATTCTCTTACATTTTCCTAAGAAAATTATTTGTACACTCTGTCTCTCCCTCGTTGCACCTTGGCCCTTAATATTATCCCATGTTCTCTTCTGCATTACTCCAGTCTCTGCTAAAGTAGTCATGATTCTTGATAAATCCACTTGTTTTTCATTCTTTTTTAAAAATTTAATTTAAATTAAATTTGTTTTTAATAGAATTTTACTTTTCCTCAATTATATGTAAAGACAATTTTTAGCATTCATTTTTACAAGATTTTGAATTTCAAATTTTTTCCCTTCCTGTCCCTCTTCCTAAAATGGTAAGGAATTTGATATAGGTTATATATGTGCAATTATGTAGAACATTTCATATTGGTTACAGTTGTGAAAAAAGAAGCTGACCAAAAGGAAAAATAATGAAAAAATAAGTTGATAACAAGAATGGAAAAGTAAGTGAAAAAAGTATGCATTGATCTACATTCAATATCCATCAGTTCTTTATCTGGAGAAGGAAGGATAGCATTTTCCATCATGAGTCCTTTGTATAATTCTCTTGGTTCATTGTGTTGCTGAGAAGAACTAAGTCATTCATTGTTGATTGTCACATAATGTTACTGATACTGTGTATTGTATTTTCCTGGTTCTGTTCATTTCATTTTGCATCAGTTTGTACAAGTCTTTCCAGGTTTTTCTGAGATCTGCCTGTTCATCATTTCTTGTTGCACAATATTGTTTCATTACATTCATATATCACAACTTAATCACTTGTTCCCCAATTGATGGGCATCCCCTCAATTTCCAATATTTTGCCACCATGGAAAGGGCTGCAATAAGTATTTTTACACATGTGGGTCCTTTTCCCTTTTTTATGATCTTTTTGGGATGCAGACCTAGCAGTGGTATTGCTGGATCAAAGGGTATGCACAGTTTGGCTGCCCTTTGGCATAATTACAAATTGGTCTCCAGAATGGTTAGATCAGTTCACAATTCCACCAACAGTGCATTAGTGTCCTGATTTTCCCACAGCTTCTCCAACATTTATCATTTTCCTTTTTTGTCAAAACCATTCTGATTGGTGTGAGGTGGTACCTCAGAGTTGTTTTAATTTGTGTGTCTTTAATCAAAAGTATTTTAGAGCACTTCTTCATATACCTATAGATAGTTTTGATTTCTTTGTCTGAAAACTGCCTTTCACATCCTTTGACCATTTATCAATTGGAGAATGACTTGTATTCTTATAAATGCCAAATCTACTTGTGCCCTCTATCCTCATCCTGTCCCATCTTCTACAGCAGATCGCCTCCATAATCTTTTCTCTCCTTCTTTCCCTCGCCTGCCCTCCTTCCTTGCCTTTCTCACTAGTCTTTATGCTCTCCCTAGCCACTGATTCCTTCCCTGTTACCTACAAATATGTGTATGATCTCCCCGTCCCTAAAACTCCCTCACTTGCTCCTACAATTTCTTCAAGTTATCATCCTGTGTGTCTCTTCCTTCTCTCAGTCAAGTTCCTAGAAAAGCTGTTTGTACTTATTTTCTCCACTTTCTCTACTCTTCCTAACTTCTCGACACTTTGTGGTATGGCTTCTGATCTCATTGTTCATATGATCATAGAGTCAGAACCAGAAAGAACCTTAGAGGTCTCTGAGTCCAATTCCCTCATTTACATTTAATCGATGAAGAAACTGAAACAGTGAAAAGTTAACTTGTCTGAGGTCACACATACATTAGCAGGCATTCAGCACAGCGCCTGACTCGTAGTTTATGCTTAGTAAATGTTTATTGCCAGACTTACTTGAACCCGTATCTTTCAGACTACAAGTCACTCTCCCCTATATCACACTGCTCTCACTAAAGTGCCAAATGGTCTCTTAATTTCTAAATCTGATGGCATTTTCTCAGTCTTTATCCTTTGTGACCTCTCTGCAGCATCTTATCTTGTCTATCACACTCCCTTAGGTACTCTCTCTTCACTGGATTTTTGGGACGCTGCTCTCTTTTAATTCTGACCTCTCTTCAGTCATCACAACCCCTAACAATGCGTAAATCTCAGGCCTCTTTCATAGTCCTCCTTACCTCTCCCTCTGTTCCTCTCGTGGTGATCTCTACAACGTGACTAGCTTCAATGATCATCTTTAGGTAACTCACTTCTAAGTCTTCATATTCAACCCTTATCTTTCTTCTGGTCTCTGATTCTGCATTAATTGCCTCCCTGACATCTCCACCTGGATGTCTCATAAGCAACTCAAATTAGTATGTCCAGAATAGAACTCATTATCTTTCCCTTTAACCTACCTTTCCTCTTAATTTCCCTGTTTCTGTTAAGAGCAGTACCATTCTCCCAGTCATGCAGGATCACAACCCAGGGATCATCTTTGACTCTTCACATTCACCTGACTCTTCAGTAGACATTATTTACCAAACCTTGTTGATTCTGACTCCTCAATATCTCTCATTTCAGCCCCCTTGTCTCTGTTCACACAATAATATAGCTAGGCAATTGGCAGCCTTGTCCAGGCTATTGCAGTAGCCTTTTTAATTGGTCTCCCAACGTCCAGGCTCTTTTTCTCTCCATTGTGTCCTACACACAGCTGTCAAACTTAAAATATAATATACTTAAATCACTTCTGGCCATGGAACTCTACTGAATAAGCTTCAGTGGCTTCTGAATGACTTCAAGTTAAAACACAAACAACTCAGTTTGGTATTAAGTCTTTTGTAATCTGTTTCCAACCTATCTTGTAAAAAAATAAAATTAATTATTTTTCAAGAAACAAGCACTTCTTTTCTTTCCCTGCCACCTCCCCTCTTTCCCCATTGAGCAACAAGAAAAAAAAGAAAAAAATATATAGAAAGTCCTTGTAATAGAGATGTATAGTCAAGTAAAGCCATGCCATTGGCCATGTTCAAAAATGTCTGTTTCATTCTGCATCTTGAATCCTTCACTTTCTGGTCAGGAGGTAGGGAATTGTGATTTATCATTGCATTGATGAGAGTTCTCAAGTCTTTCAATGTTGCTTTTGTTTACAATGTTGTCATTGTATAATTGTTCTTCTGGTTCTGACTACTTCACATAGATCTTCTCAGTTTCTTTAACACCATCCATTTTATCATTGTTTATGGTGCAACAATATCTCATTACATTTATAAACCATAATTTATTTATCTATTTCTTAATGGATCCTCCTTAATCCTCCTTAGTTTCCAGTTTGTTTCCCAGCCTTTCTTTCCAGGCTGATTACACATTTCTTCTCATACATTCTATGTCTGTCATTTCTTACATACTACATTCCACTTCCTGCCTCCAAATGTGGAATGCTTTTCCTCATCACCTGTGCCTCTTGGAACCCTTAGCTTAGTTCAAGAACCACATTCTTCAGTAGATCTGTCCTGATTCCTCTAGCTGTTAGTATTTATTCCCCTCCCTCCAATCACTGTGGCTTTTCTCATGGGGATCATATATCCTATGTTGACTTAACTGTGGACACATCACATCCCTCTAATAGATTATAAGCTTCTAGAGGGTAGACACTGTTTTACTTTTGTATTCCCAACACTTAGCCTAGTTCTTAGAACATAGTAGATATTTAATAAATTGATTAATTGTAGGTATTTTTAATTTTTGCTTTAGTCTCTGATGATTACTTGTTGCTATATTCCTTTTAGCTTTAATTTAATAAAAATTGAGTTAAGCACTATGCTCAGGGCATTGTACCAGCGTGAGGGAAACAGAAAGTTTAGATAAGACATTTTCCATGTTCTATTAGGGGAAGGAGACACAAACAGAGAGGCCTGTAAGATGAACATTGAAAGGTTAAGACTTGCATTAGAGATGAACAGAATAAAGCATTAGGGGAATTCTGAAAGAAAAGATTCTTCCCTTAGGGAGCTCAGGCCTTTCTCATGGTGCAGTTAGTGTTGGAATTGGTTTTAAAGGATGGATAGGAACTCAAAAGGTGAAGACTGTTGACTTAGACTTTTATTTAAAGTTCCAACATCCACAGAATTCTGTGGTTAATATGTGTTAATAGGGCAAATAAATCCAACAAATCTTTATTAAGTCTTTATTAAATATATCCAACAAATCTTTATTACTATGTACAAGTCACTGGGGGAAATAATGACAGAAAGATTTCTTTTCATACAAAAATGAAAAACAACAGTCTATCAATTTCTTTAAGGAATTTATGTTCTAATTCAACAATGGATTATAATGAAAAATAACTTTATTTATCTTCTCTTTGCTCAGCTTTTATGGATAGCTATTAACAAGGCACATTGGGTTTTGAAGTGACTCCTGAATAAACACAAGCAAAACTAGTTAAGTAGCATGGTGAAGAGATCCTTGGACTTAGAGTCTGAAAGACCTGGGTCTTACTTAACCTTTCTCAATGTCAATTTCCTTATCTGTAAAGTGGTTGTTTGATTATCAAGTGAGATCATTCTGGGCAATCCTTAATTGTTATGTAAATATAATTTTATTGTTAATACAAATATAATGCTTTTATGTGAAAAGCAAACTAAACTCAAGAGTAAGAAAAATACTATATGACATATTTTTTAAAATCTACTTGTGAGAAGATATGGGGTGATTTGATTCATTAAAGGGTAATATTGATTCATTTTGACTATAAAAAAGGCAAACTTAATTTTACTTTTTAACTCTTGTGCAAAGGAAGTGGTGGCTTTTTCTCCCTCCAATTCTACAGAAAAGAAAGGGCAAAGAGGGTCAGTTATAAGGGTTGTATTTTGTCAAAAATTCAAGCCTTCTATTAAGGAAAGAAATGAATGTTTTGGTAACAACTTGATTTTCCCATTTACTTATAATATTCTTTATTTTCTTTTCCTTCCAGATTTTACTATCTTTACAACCACTGGGCTATGCAAGTTGCCACCTACTTCTTTATTTTTCTAGATCTTTCTCTTGCTCTGTTTGAGGAGCCTGCTGTATATCCACTCCCTTTCCTGGTAAGTCCCAGAGATGAAAAACTAAGTAATTCTTTGGTTTACATGAGTTATCAGAATAATAAAATTTCTTTTGTTTTTCTCAGAAATCTTAATTATTGATTTTATTTTTTTGTCTTTCTGTTTATGGGAAAGATATCTTAGACTGTGAAACTATATTCTACAGGAATAAATTCCATTCTTTTATACATATATCATTCCCTTATTTTTCTTCCTCTTCCCTTTGAAATAGAGTATTTCCCTTTGAAAAGAGAGTATAAGATCTATTAGCATGTTACTGAAATGGATGGGCTGAGAAAAACACAGGCAAGAGTCAATTGGAATTTTGAGAGTGTCTTTATTAGCCGGGCCGGCAGCTGTCTCATGGGAAAACCCAGAGGAGGCAGCCCCGAACTAAGGTGTGTGTGTGCCTTTTAAGCATCTCGGCTCTTCCTGGTACAGCTTTGTGGTTTTAATAGCAAACATATCTCACAGAACAGTTTTGACAAGGGCCCAAGTTGCTGCTAGGCAAGGGGGCCCAACAGAAAGTTATTGCTAGGCAAGGTTGCCCAACCCTGCCTAGAAACTCAACAGACATTTCTCACCCCAGGGGCCCCAGGGGGCGGGGGGAACAACGTCCACTTCAGTTACCAGTACATTGGGTAGAACTCCCTTTAATGGGTTTACAGGAGAACATGGACAAGTCTATGAGACTCCCCTAGGAGGAGCAGGCATGAATGGTTTAGTAATTCAAATTATAAGTGGGAGTATCCAAATAAATGAGATCAAGTGCATCAGATTGACATTCCTTTGGGGCTTTTGGAAGTTAGAGGAGAAATGATGTTTTAAAGAACATTTACCTTGTTGCAAACTAACAAGCATGTTATGATGTTATAATAATGAATATCTTTAGATCCTCTATTTTAATCACCATATTCATCTTAAAATATACAAATATTAACTGTCTACTAGTATGATATGTTGTGTTTACCTCTGCATAAAACGTGGTAAAAAGAGATTCTGAAGGGATCTGAATGAACAATGTGCTCAGCATCCCTCTGTGCCTTGCCTAGTAGATGATAGATGTGGTTTTTCATGATCCATCCATCCTCAACCTCTCTGCAACCTTGACAATGTTGATCAATCATCCTTTCCTGCCTGATACTGTTTTTCTCTCTAGGTTTTCAGAATATCACTTTCTCTTGGTTCTCCTCTTACCTATCTGATAGCTTCTTCTCAGTCTCTTGTGCTGGTTCCTTTTCTAGATCATGCCTTCTAACCAGAGGTGTCCCACAGGGTTCTGCCCTGGGTCCTCTTCTCCCTCCGTGTATTTCAGTTGGTGATTTCATCAGGTTTCATGGATTTAATTACCATCTCTATGCTGATGATTCTCAAATCTACCTTTCCTTCCCCAACCTCTCTGCTAACCTCCAATTTTGTATCACCAACTGCCTTTCAGAAATCTCATACTGGGTATCCAGTAGACATCTCAAACTCAACATGTTCAGAACTGAACTAATTATCTTTTCCCTTAACTCTCCTCCAGCTCCTACGTTCCTAATACTGTAGAGGACAATATTATCCTCTGAGTCCCTCAGGCTCACAACCTGGGAGTCATTCTTTACTATCTCTCACCCCCCCGGCACCCCTATATCCAATCTGTTGGAAAATTTGTAGATTTCACCTTTGCAACATCTCTCCAATATGTCCCCTTCTCTCCTCTGACACTGCTACCACTCTGGTGCAGACCCTCATCACTTCATGCCTTGATTATTGCAGTAACCTGTTGGTGGGTCAGCCTGCCTCAAGTCTCTCTACACTCCAATCCATCCTTCATTCAGCTACTATAGTGATTTTCCTAAAATGCAGATCTCATCATGTCACTTAGTAAACTCCAGCGGCTCCCTATCACCTTCAGAGTCAAATACAAAATCCTCTGGCATTCAAAGTCCTTCATAACCTAGCCCCCTTCTACCTTTCCAGTCTTCTTATACAATACTCTCTGCTTTCTACTCTTCAGTCCAGTGATGCTGGCCGTCTTGCTCTTCCATGGAGAAGACATTCTGTTCCTGGACTCTGGGAGCTTTCTCGGGCTGTCCCCCAGTGACTGGAATGCTCTCCCTCCTTATCTCTGTTAACTAACATCCCTGGCTTCCTTTAAATCCCAGCTAAAGTCTCACCTTAAACAGGAATGCTTACCCAGTCCCTCATATCTAGTACCTTCTGCCTCTGAATTATTTCCTATTTATTCTGACTGTAACTTGTTGGTACATTTGTGTTTGCTTTTTATCTCCCTCATTAAATTGTGAGCTCCTTGAGGGCAGGGACATTTTCTTGTATCCTCAGCTCTTAGCACAGTGTCTGGCACATAGTAGGTGACTGATAAATGTTTATTGACTGACTGATCCTGCCAGTGACTCTGCCTTCAACCTTACAAATCTAAAATGACATTCTTCAGACTGTAACCTGGGGGACATCCTATGGAAATGCAATTTCTTTATAGTGATGGTTTTAAGTGATGGATTGTTTTTAAGATCTCTTTATACTCTTAAAAATTATTGAGGACCCCAAATAACAAACCCATTGTATTACTATACCTAACAGATTTAATGAGAAGTCACTATAGTTTCCAAAACAAAAAAAAGTCTTGAAAAGAGTAGTATTGTTTTACATATTTTTGAAAATCTCTTTTTTTGCCTGGCTTAATCACATAGTGAGATTCTCACATGTGCCTCTACATTCAACCTGTTGTGATGTGTTTTTTTTTTTTTGTTTGAAGTGTGTGAAGAAGTGATTTCATGTAAATAAGTAGTTTGAAAGGGGAGGAGTACTTTACAAGGCTAATAATGTCTTGATATTATTATGAAAATAATTCTGACTTTGCAAACACACTGGAAGGGTTCCAAGACTACACTTTGAGAACCACTATTTTATAGAATAGTCATTGTGCTTTAAAAGAAAAAAATACTACTTTCTCCAAGTTACACAAGACAGAGCAGTATGTCATCATAGCTAACTGTATGTAAAAGAAGATACCTCTCAGCCTGGCTTCTGTTTGTCCTTATTCTTTTAAAGGTAAACTAGGGAAGGACCCCAGACAAACATGTATACTTTCTCAAGTTTGCCTCCTGACTCTTATTTTCTTCCTCCTGTTTCCAGTGACTTCTCCCACTTCCACTTCCCCATCTCTGCACCCTCATTCATCTCCCAGTGACATCTCACTCTTCTAACTCCATCTTGCCTATCAAAACAGCAGGAAAGGAGGTGGTCACTCAGTCACTCAGCTGTCTTTGTAGGGCTCTGGTGCCTGACATAGCTTTTCTTTGTTTGCTTCCCAAAATGATTTAGTAAACCCTTTCCTGTTTTGAGGAGGAAAAATGGGCAGAAAGAGCTACCTCAGAACATCAACATCCTGGAAAAACAGCTGTATAAACTGTCTTTGGTATGAATGAGTTTGTCATGGCTTAATAATACTGAAACTTTTTTTCAATGTGCAGGAATTTCGTTTTATTCAGAATGAGCCTGAGTGCCATAACATACAAAATCATCTGTTATTTCTCTTATAAAAATCATTAATACCATACAGTTAGTGGTAATTCCATTCTAGGAAATAGGGAAATGGCAGCCAGACTCACAGGTAGCATACAATACTCTAGTCCACTCTCAATAGGTGATCTCCATTTAGTCTTTATTCCATTTACTTCTCTCATACTAAGGTTGAATGTAGAAGTAGGGGCTACACAGTTTTAAGTTTCTCTGATTTTCCCAAATAGCTCTACTATCTTAGCTGCAGATAATATAAAGAACAGGTTCTTTGAATCCCTTGCCCAGAATACTTGGTGCTTGGAAGAACTTTTTATGAAGTTAAGTGGGAAATAAATTTAATGGCCAGAGAGAAAGGACTTAAGGGCAAGAGCTGGAATCAGGAACTCCATTGAGAATTCCACAAATAATAACCTTCGACATAGGGAAGAGGAGAAGGAGAAAAAAAGGGAAAGGAAAAGATCGAGTGGAAGACAAAAGAAGAGAAGGAAAAATAAAGACAAGAAAAGAGGCTTAAATGGCAGAAGGCCAGCAATAGCTGCCTCAGGTGGCCCTGGACTCTCTGTGTACTAATGCCCCAAGTTTCTTCTCCCTAAGCTAGAGGGAGAGGTTTTGAATACAGGGAATGGTGTTCCTTCTCTCTGGCCCCTTTCATTAGTGCAAGTAACAGAGCTTACTTACCTTTAAGGAGAGTCTGGAGTTAATCATTTTAGAAAATCACCAGTATTTAAGAATCTGAATGATTCTCCTAAGAGCTCCCATGCAGTTGATTACTTTGAACTCTTTTAATGTGAACATCTCCTTTTTGTTTGGAGGGGCATCTAAGACTTAGGTTGTTTAGTTATACCTTAATTACTTTTGTTCTTCATCTGGTAAAACCCAGTGTGAATCTCCTTAAGGCTCGGAAAAACTGAACCTGGTCGTACCATCATATTCTTCACCCAGCTGTAACAGTAAATGAGAAAGATGTGGTTGATCAACTGAATCTGGCTACTTCTGGACATCAAAACAGAAACCTGAATTTTGGGTGTTCCCAGCACTCCACTTTCCTTCATCATTCCACCCAGGAAATTGCCTGTGTAAAGTGGGGCCCCAGGTTGGGTTGTGTCTATTTTGAGTGCCTGTTTGGTGGGGAGAAGATAGAGCCTTTCATGGCAATACTTTTCTTCTTAATCCTTCAGACAGAGATTGTGGTCAGAACCACTGATTGGAACCCTTCTGCGTGGACTTTTTAAGTTCCATGGACTTCCTTAGGCTGAATGCAGTCCCCCACATAGAGTGTATTTCTGGGAGGGATCAGGACATTATCCACAAGCAAAAAAATGCTTAAGCATCTATAAAATGCATGATTTTATATATTTGAAGACCTCAAATTGAAATATGAATGGCTGGTCAAATGGATGGGCATGGTTTTTCTCATTTGGGCTTTTGCCCTCCTCATCCCAAAAAGGCTATATGAGAGAGGCAAAGTTGAGGGACAAAAGGTCATTCACTCATGGAAAGGTGGGCATTTCCCCTAAACGTTGGTTTACTGGGATCAAATGCATGACTGCTACCGTGAGGAGAATTCTCTCAATATCCTATTATTATTGTTGAATGCAATGCCACTTGGTTGTTGAATAATTCAATCTTTGGTTTCTCATGGTAGGATGAAAATATTTGTCCTTGATAAAGGAATTTCAGGAATTAGTGAGTAGGAGACCCCTGAAATTAGACCAGACCTCCTTCTTGTGGCTTTGAAGGGAAACGTGAGTTAGATTCTGTTAGGGTTAGAAGGGAGGAAAGATAAGGAGAAAAGAGTTAGGGGAGAGAATGGCAGTTGCCTGTTTCTTGGAGCTGTATCACTGATTTCTACTAAGACCTAGAGCCTGCCCTGTCCCAGCATAGGCCTAATGACATTTTAATTCTAGGGCCTGCCTTCTTTGGATTAGATCCCATTTATCCTGTATATAGCTTGTTTCTATGTAGTTGTTTGCATTTTGTCTCTCTCATTAGACTGCGAGCTATTCAAGGGTAGGAATTATGTTTTGCCTTTAATTTGTATCCCCAGCATTTACTACACTGCCTGACACATAATAAGCTTAATAAATATTTATTGACTGAATGAGAACAAGTTAGGTTCCTCTCATCTCCCCACCTTTTCTTACCTTACTCAAACTCCTTCCCTCCCCCTTTCCCTTTCCTAAGAGTGTCTGATATTTATCTTATGTTTCCTGTCACATTTGGTTATTGAGTTAAGTATAGTGCTGTAATCCATTTTGTGTCCCTCATCTTGACTTTCTAGAATGTCTCTTAATACTTACAGTGTTATTTTTATCCCAATAAGGAAGTTGCTAATATAGAAAAGTACCACCAAAATACACCCTCTTTATTCATAGCACTGTTGCTGTATGATTGAAATCTACTTAGCTACTTGGATTGGCTTCATGGAAACTGGGCTTGACTGTCACTAGCAACTCCCCTTTCTCAGCCCTAGGAGATCCATGCTCAATAGGGCTTCTGACTGTGGTGCAATTGTCACTCTTGCATGCAAAATCAGCCTCAAGGAGAGAACCCTGATATGATTCTGGTGCCCAAGAGGGCTTCATTCTCATACATAGCCAGCCAAGCATGGCAGAGTCATAGAACCTTTGATGTCTCCACATTGTCATTTGATACTTGGAAATCTACCTGGCATGACAAACCCAGGAACCATAGGAACACAATTACAAAACCCTTTTCACACAAATAAAGTCAGATCTAAACAATAGGAAAATTACCACTTGCTCATAGGTAGGCCAAACCAATATAGTAAAAATGACAATTCTACCTAAATTAATTTACTTATTTAGTGCCACACCAATCAAACTACCAAAAATTATTGTATGGAACTAGAAAAAATAATAACAAAACTCATCTGGAAAACTGAAAGGTCAAGAATATCAAGGGAATTAATGAAATATTGTCATTTGAGGGTTTTCCCTACTATTGGGTAAACCGCTCTTAGATACTCAAGATATAGCATGTCTCTACATAGCCTAATAATTTATGGCAAAGAATCAGGCTTTTTATGAGCTGTATCCCAGCAGTTACAAGGGAAATGATAATAGCTAGCATTTTTATGGTGTTTTATAAGGTTTGCTTAGAGCTTTACATATATTATCTCTCATGTGATCCTTACAGTAACTCTGTGAATTGGGTGCTATTATTAATCCTGTTTTAAAGATGAGAAAACTGAGAAAGATTAGGTAACTTTCCTAGGGTCACACAGCTTGTGTCTAAGGCAGGATTTGAACTCAGGTCTTCATGACTCTAGTTGCAGCTCTTCATCCACCATGTTGCCCCTGGCTGCAAGGGAAAGATTACTTTACTACCCTGGGTAGGTCCTTTAACCTTTTTCAGCCTCTTTTTCCTTATTTGTACAGTGAGGGGGTTGGATTCAGTTTCTAAGTTTCCTTCCAGCTCTAAATCTATGCTTCTATAAGCACTGGATTTAAAATCAAAGGTCTTGGGTTCAAATCCTGGTTGTGCTGCATCCTCTCTGTGTAAATTTAGATTAAAAACTTAGCCTTTCCGAGACTCAGTTTCCTTATCTTTAAAATGGGGAAAGTGGGGTTGGAGTGTCCAATTTGTAAGGTCCTTTCCAGTTCTAAATCTGAACCTATGATGCTATGATGTAGCTATTTGTCAAATAAAAGCCTGCTAACAGGAAGAGTAAATTATCCTAAATGAAGCACTGTGAGTTAATAACATGCATGTGCCTTCTTTCATGGGACATATTGTTCAACTGAAGACTATAGCAATTTTCTTTTTTTTGATGTTTTATTAATATATTTTACTTTTTTTTACATCACCATAGTTTCCCCCAGTATTCCTTCTCTTCCCACTTTAAACACTTTTTTTGTGGGGGTGGATGCAATCAGGATTAAGTGACTTGCCCAGGGTCCCACAACTAGTAAGTGTCTAAAGCTTAATTTGAACTCAGGTCCTCCTGACCCTAGGGTTGGTACTTTATCTACTTCAGTACCTTGCTGCCCCTTTAGAACAATTTTCATTTTCTGATCTTCTGAGTAAGAAGAGGAATGCTGGCAACAGAGGTAAAAGAAAATTAAAGCTTAGTCTAGAAATACTAAGTCAAATGATGAGAAATTTGGTTTTGTTTTTTCAATGTGTAGGCTACCTCTCTGGTTGAAGTTCTTTGCCTTTGTGCATTCTTTGGACGGCTTGTACAGTTTGCGAAAGTCACTCCACGTGTGGTTTTTTGGAAGGATACCAAAAACATCTGTATCATGCTAACCATATTGGTGAGTCTTATGCGTTAGGTCTTAAAAGATTTGGCAGAGGAAAATGACAGACTTGGCTGCTTGGTCTAGTCTTTATAAATTTTCTTCATGCACAAGGATGCAAAACCGATCCTTCCTTATTACTCCTCATTTGCCTTTCAGCTTCTCTCCTGCTGAGGTTGCTGCTTGTGTCTAGGAAGTTGTGGTTTGGTTTAAACTCTGGGGAGAGGGATAATCACAAATCAGGTCAAAATTGTGAAACTTGGCCACTGTTCGTCTCTCTTTAAAAAAAAAATCTGAATATTCACTGTGTCATGTACAGAAGCCAAACTTAATACTTGCCTTCATGGCCCCTGTGTTCAATGACAAATGTTACAGGTGAAGGAAAATTGGAATGGGAAAGAGAAAGGGAAGATAGTGTAGAGTTTGTGGAAATATTTCGCAAAGTATCATATCATCAAAGATCGTGCAATTGACCTTTGGGAAAAAAATAGATTTTAATTGATATCTTTTGCTTTTTCATCACCTACATTTTCCTTTGCATTCCTACTTCCCTTTTCCTGGATCAGTTCCACCTTTTATTAAAAAGTTTTGTTTTTGTTTTTAAGGAAGAAGAGGAAAAAGTCAGCAAAGTCATTCAATTCACTGAAAAAAAAATCTGATATTATATGTACCATTTCATACCGATGGCCTTGTAGAACCTTTGTAGAAATTGATCATTTAAAAAAAAAATTATCCTCTTATATGACTTTTCTCATACCCTGTGCTTATGCTTATATACACTATATTTTTGGAAGAAAATCTGCTCTCTTTCCTTTGAATCTTTGTAACTCCAATATTCTTTTAAAGTAATCTTATTTGGCATTTCTTTTTCTTTCTTTTTAACTATTTTACATTTTACTTTTTTTAAAAAAATGCTTTACCATTGAATAGTTTACTTTTTTTTTTAAACATCACTCTTAGTCCTCAGTGACTGCCCCCCCCCCCCCCCCCCCCCAGCCGGTTGAACCTTCCCTTGTAACAAATAAGTAGAGTCAGGCAAAATGTCAATGAATTGGCCATGTCTGAAACACGTGCTTCAATTTGTCTTTAAAGCTACTCAGCTGAGAGACAGACTACTCTATGCTTCCTTGTTGTAAAGTCATGATTTATTTCTGATTCTTCCAATTCTAAAATGAAGTGGAAATGGCTTTTTTTTTTTTAAAGAAAGGGGTGCTTAGAAACAGGGTTAGGAGTTGGAGAAAGATTTCTCTGTCACTTTCATTCTTGAGAGACATGAAACTTTAATCCATCCAAAGTAAAATATGCAGTGCTAGGCATGTGTCTCATCTCATCAAGTGGATTTTAATCCCCTTGAGAGCAAAGACTGAGGCTTTAATACTTGTTTTTCTCTTTCCCCTTTGTTTTGTATTTATGCATTTATTTTGTACTTATCTTGTATATGCTTATATATGTGCATGCAACTTATGCACATATTTCTTTTGTATTTCCTTTATTTGTACACGTTGAATTAAATACCTTGAGGGCAGGGAGTTTTATTTTTATCTTTTTATCTCTGGCATTTGTAACATTGTTTTGTATTCCTAGTATCTTGGACATAGTAGACACTCAATAAAGGATTTATTTATTTTTTCTCCCCCCTCTCCGTTTTTCTCCCTCCGTTTATTTCCCTCCTCTCCTTTTCTTTTTTCCTTTTCCTTTCCTGGGATTGGGTCTCCCTATCTCATCTGGGCTAAAAGTACTGAAGCTACTCATGTTTAATCCCAACATTTGGTTGTTCAGTCATTTTCAGTCGTGTTTGGCACTGTGATTCTGTTGGGGTTTTCTTGTAGAAGATTCTAGAGAGGATTGCTATTCACATCTCCAGCTCATTTATGGATAAGGAACTGAGGCAGATAAGGTGAAGTGACTTGTCCAAGGTCACATAGCTATCAAGTGTCTAAGGCCAGATTTGAACTCATGAAGATAAGTTTTCCTGTTTCCAATCCAGTGCTCTATCCACTGAGCCACCTAGCTGCCCTATGAAAGCTTTCTCCTGCTCCATTTTCCAACCTGTGTTGTACTTCTCCTCAGGCAGCCTGGTGGTCCTCTGTTCCCATACTCACCATAGTAATGCTGGACTTTGTAAGGACACCTGATGGATGTTAGCCCTCCCAAAGTTCAGAATTCCCTAACTCAGGTAATCTGTCAGCCTTAGCTTCTCCTAGTAGCAGGGTTTGCAGGCATAGGCCCCCGTGCCCTGATGCTTTTTGATTTTCAACAAAGATTTGAGCACCAATTACTCACTAGGACAATATGTATTCATTGCATTATTTAGTTGGTTAACTAATCCTCTTATCTCTGGGATAAAGTAAACCAGAGCCTAAGCTCATCCAAAAGTGACAAATCGGAATTAGAAAGTCTAAATTAAAGAGATTTCATTGTATTTTAGTGTTTTGTCCCTAAAACCATTTATTGTTAGCCTTTTTTTCCCTCCATTAGCCCTCTCTTAACTTCCTGCTTTATTTCTTTTATAGCTGACCTTATTAGATCTGATTATTTATGGATCCCTTAGAGTCTTTAACATCCACAGTGTTCGATGGTCAAGATTCCTGAGGCCTCTCTTCTTAATCAACTTTCCTGAAAGTCGTCAGGTAAGAGGGTTGGCTTGATATGTTACAGGTTTGTTTGTTTTCCTGAAATAGAAAGCTAATTTCTCTCAAGGAGAAGCCATATTGATAGTTTTGGTTGCAACCAGAGTAAAATGAAATATTTGTCTTGGCAGATTCGAAGAGCCTTCCGAAGCATCCGGAACACTTTGCCAGAGGTTCTCTATGTATTTCTCTTGCTCATGTTCAACGTGTTGATGTTCTCCCTTATGGCCTTGAAATTGTTTGGTGATAGGTAAGGACGCTACAGGAATCTTCTCTTCTGGGCCCTCCTACATTTGCATTATCCCTTATCCAAGAAGGATTCTTAACTCAGAAGGTGACTTTATCATTGGACAGCTACAATCATATTCCTGTAAGGTCAAAAAGTACAATTGCAGGTCTACTGGTCATCTTTCTTATTCTTGTGTGTATGTTTTTTCTCCTGTCTCTCTCTCTTTAGGAATCTTAAAACAGTGGAAGGATCATCCTATTTTACAAATATCCTAGATATAATGTTTGATCTCTATGTGCTGGTAACCACCGCTAACAGCCCTGATGTCATGTATGTATTTTAATATTTATCCTTCATTGTGTTAATGTCAATGCTTGGATTTAGTCACCTGAGCACAACTATATGTTAGCAGAATAGAGGTAGTTTTTAATGCGGGACTCTTCTGACACAAGGCACATCATGAGAAAGATGTATGTCTTTTGTATTCTTTCTAAATGGGTGATGGAGAATATCCATGAAATAGGGAGGATACTATGATATTTATTTATTTTGGGAGAGAGTAGTACCAGATAACATGTGAATAGTGTTGGAAAAATATTTTTTAAATTAAATCTGTTCAGTTAATTTGTAGATATGCAATATCTATACTTACCATTGGAATTTGAATTCTCTCAGAGACTCATGCCGTAGAGATATTGATTCTTTTTTTTTCGGAAAAGTTTCCTTCTGCCACCAATATGCTGCGTTCATGAGTTCATGAGCTGAGGAATGAAGGGTTGACTCTATAAATCCCCCCTAGGGGGATAAGCCATGACAAATTCTGTAGATTTGAACTGAAAAGAAAGGAAGCTCATCTATTCAGTATTTATCAAGCACCTACTATGTTCAGGGTCCTCAGCACAACTGTGAATACAGTGATGACTAAGACGTCTGTTCTCAAGGAAGTTATATTTTCATAAGAAAGATAAGACATGGATGCAAATAAAACTAGTGCAAGGGAGATTCATGATAATAGTAATAATGTGATAAGATGTTGTGGGAGGGTCAAAGAAGGAAAAACCCCTTCTGGTTGGTGAGATTAGGGTAGGTTTTGTGGAAGAGATAGCATTTGAGCTGAAGTTTAGAGATTGAATTAGCTTTTATCAGTTAATCAGTAAACATTTATTAAACATTTTCCATGTGCTGGGCACTTTACTGTGGTCTGAGGATGTGAGAAAAAAATGAAGTTCCTTGCCCTCAAGATACAGTTTGTAAGTGAAGACTAAATATGTACATAAAAATATATGCAAAATAAAAATTTGTATATTAAAGACATAATTCTATAAAGCAAGGGGCAGATTTTGAGGTGTTAAACTAAGTACAACTAGATGCCTATACTCTGTATTATTTTACAATGTGGGAAAAAGTTTGATTAAATTGGAAGAGGCATTGAGTGCATCTCTCAATTTGACACAGGTCACAGAGAAACAGTCTCCAGGTAGACCCAAAGAGATAGCCTTCCAAGCAGGAAGCAGCTTCAAAGAATGAGAATATCTTCTGGCTGCAGAGAAGAAAACTGACTGTGGATTGCAGAGATAATGAGCCTTGGAATTTGAAAGCTGTAGGAAGGAGTAGACCAGGAAACCTTGTGAAATAGTTTACTCAGTAGAGACACTGTGCCCAGAGGACATGACTATATAAGGAAAAAATTACTGGCGTCTTGTAGTACCAAAGGCATGAGTTACTTTGACCATTTATGTTCCCTACCTGAGTGCTTGACTGACATTGTATTCTCAGTTTGTGTCCATTCTTCCTATGGACATAGGGGAGTGGTCTTAGGCTAATGGCGAAGGGAGGGAAGAGAGAACTATGTTTTGTAACTTCTTTTCTTACTGTGCTATCTTAGTAAACACCTTTGCTTTGAGCCAATTGGTTAAATGTTAAAAGAAAGCATAGTGGTGGGGATTGATCATTTACTTTGCTAGGAATGCAGAATCCCACATATCCTTGAACCTGAGGGTAATAATTGCTTTATGGGGAGGTAGTCTAGAAGGGGATGCTATAAATACAAGGTGACATTTTTGGAGGGGAAAGTTATTAGCAGCTGATGAGAATCAGGAAAGACTTCATGTAGAAGTTTGTACTGGGGATGTGTTTAGAAGGAAAAGTGATTATAAGAGGCAGAGTTTGTGGGGAAGATATGGATCTGTCATGGGTGATGTAGTAGGGAGTTCATACTTTGATAATTTGATGAATTCATGTTCTTGTTATCATGAGTTCTTCCTTTACCAGTACAGATTAAAACTCCTTCATGTCCCATTCTGTGTGATTCTTTACCTATAACTTTTAATAAATCCTCTGGAGAGGATCCATCCACTATCCTGGCACTCACTTCTGATTCTCTTAATATTTTGCAGATAATAAGGCAGCAACCAGGATGGCATTCTACTTTCCTTCCTTCTCCCAGCCCATCTCCTTTTTTTAATCTTATATATCCTTGATGATGAAAATAAAACCTGATTTCCAAGTTTTAATTATAATCCAACTTATGGTAAATAATATGAACTCACAGTTGACTCAATCATTGTCTTCCTGACTTTTTCCAAAGCTGCTTGGCAGCTGGGAGCAGAGGATGATGTCTACCCCGTGGTATAAATGATAAGGAAGATACAGTGAGAGGTCAAGTAGCCAAGAAATACTAAGACACTAACAAGAACCTTGTCATAGTGAAACCAGAAGAATATTTAGATTAGGAAGATAGCAAGGTCACTAAGAGAAGTGACCGGCATGAAGATCGTGTTCAGCAGGACTGAAGAAGTGGAATGTGTAGAGGGAAAGGAGGTTTTGAATGACAAGGTTCAAGGTACAATTCTACTGATGAGTAGCTACAGTGGAGCTGAAGGACTTTGGTGTTCAAGTCAAGGTATTATAGAGTCAAGATGTTGGAGGGCTCATTCACATGAATGCTGATATTTGAAGCTCAATGACAGGGGAATGTAGAAGTTTATTTAACTTTATAAAATCAGAGTGTTGGTTGGACTAAATGATCTCTAAAGAGAGCTTCTGGCTCTGAAGTTCTGGGAATCCTGAGAGAAGAGGTCAGTGAGCCAGGCAAATTTTCAAAGTAGAGGGAAATACTTGGCAAACTGCTTTTATCTCTGTGAAGTGCCCTCACTTCATAGCTTGATTACAGGTGAAATAATCACAGGAATGTTTTCTGAGCCTACATTCCTGTTAGAAAATGTGAGGTGTGGGAAATGGAGACATTCTTGTGGAAATTCAAAAATTTGATCCTATTGTCTTTAATAGGAGGCAGGAATCTCTTATTGACATGGAGCATTTATTTGTCTTAAAGAAATTCTTGTTCCTATTGTGTCCTCAGTAATGAATTAATTTGCCAGTTTTTCTTCCCCTACTGTGTATGTTATGCAGGATTAGGTTGCTATCTAAGGCACATGCTCCATGTACTATTTCAACTTGAGGTAAGAAGGTATAAAAGTCCTGCTTGAAGTAGAGGCTGATTCAGCATCTTCTTTCTTGCCCTTTCTCCACTTGCATTTCTACCTGGTAAAATCTGACCATTTCTCAAAGCCCAGGTCAAATGTTAACTCCTCTTCCTTAAACTCTCTGACATCACGGACTCCCCCAATAGTCTCTTCCTTGGAGTTTTGTGTCAGTACTCTCTCTTGGTTCTTCTCCTACTTGTCTGATCATATCTTCTCATTAGGATCATCATCCATATCCTGCTGGAACTGCTTTTTCTTTTCTCATTAAACTTTTTGTTAGTGACCTCATCAGTTCCCTTGTCTATGTGGATGATGCTCAGCTCTATATATATCAAGCCCTTTTCTCTTCCCTAAACTCCAGTAACATATTACCAAATCTCTGGATGTTTCAGAAGCATCTCCGACGCAGCATGCCCAGTCTTAAACTCATTGTTTTCTGCTAAACCTGCCGGTGCTCCAAATATCCCTTTTCCTGTTGAAAGCACCACCATCCTTCCAGTTATTCAGTTATTCAGGTTCCAAAATTTTGAGTCACCCTTGATTCTTCCCTTTCCAATCTCCCATCAGTTCTCAAAGTGTTTATAGATTCTCCCTCACAACATGTTTCTTGTTTGCTCCCACAGACACCACCCTGGTTGGACCTTCAGTCCCTTTCACTTGTACTTTTGCTGTAGACTCCTAATTGTCCTTACTACCTCCAGCCTCTCTCTCTAATTTAGTCTCTAAATAACTGACAAAGTAATTTTCTTAAACTACACATTGGATCATGTCACTTCTCCACTCAAGAAGGTTCAATCACTCCTTATTGGCTCTGGGATAAAATGCAAATTTGTATTTGACATTTAAAACCCAATACAAACTGGCTCCAGTCTACTTTCCCAGGCTTGTTGTATGTGTTCCCCCTTCATGCATTCTGTATTCTAACCAAATTGAACTACTTTCTTTTCCATAATTCCATAAATTCAACATTTCACCTCTCACCTACATGCCTTTGCCTACGGCTAGGTTATGCAGTGTTCCTAGAATATAGGAACTCCTTCCCTATCTAAGCTCCTGTGCTCCTTTAAAGACTTAGCTTAAGGATTACCTGTTATGAAAACCTTTCCTATCCCTTCAGTTATCATTGCCTTCTCTCTCTTCCTTAAATGATCATGATACCTGATCTGTTTCTATGTTGTATCTCTGTAGAAGAATGGAAGTTCTCTGTGGGCAGGGACTGTTTTTACTTTGGGTCTTCAGCTTGTTTTGTCCTTGGATCCTTAATACCTAGAATTATGCCTTAGGCAGGATGGGCACTAAATAAATGCTGCATTGGATTGAACTAGATGAAACCTTCACTGGTTAAACAAAATTGCTTCCCCTTTCCCACCTTATCATTCTTTTCTATTTGAATAGTATTTTGCTAAGCATCTTTGTTATGGTATGAAATATTATAAGCCCACAGTTATATATGTCATATAGTCCCTACTGGACTTGACTAAGCTCCTAGGGGACAAGAGAATATGTTTAATTTATCTTAAATCATGATAATATCCAACACTATACCTTGCACGTGCTAAGTTCTTAATAAACATTTTATTGAATTGAATTTTGAACACTAAGTAATACCAAGTTCTTAAATTAAGGAAGTAGAACCAAACTGAATTCTTTAAAAATCAGAAAAGGCATGAGAAGAAAAAAAAATGCAGATATTCTGAAACATTTAAAGTCCACTTTCTATTCTAAATTTTTTTTCTAAGTCTTTCTTGCCCCTAAATAGCAGCTTAATATGCCAATGGGAGTTCTTATTCCAGGACCATTTTAGTATTGAAAGGATCTCCCTAGAAAGGTAACAGTTAACCCAAAGGAATAAATTGGAGATGATGTAACAAAAGACCACCTCTTCCACCAAGGGACCCTGACTGTGGGCTCATGCTAAGACCCCCATCACTCCTGGGAGAGCCTGCCCTCTAAAGGGGAGTACAAAGGCTCTTTCTCCCTAGATTTCTATGCCCCTCAGCCAAGCAAGAGTCTCAGAGAAAATCATTTAAGACTTAGGTTTAGCTTATATTTCAGGATCCCTCCCAAAGGAAGTTAATAAGATATTCAAAATGCAATGTATATCAGGCATAGGACAGCTATTTGCTTCTTCCACACACAAAAAAATGGTCAGAATATTCATAAATGTACAAAGACAAAGACTTAAAACATACCATAACGTACAAGTGCTGTTCTACTCTCCTGGGAAGACAGTCCTCAAAACACTGAAAATCTCCAACATTTTACTGGATGCTAATTAAGCAGTATTTTGTCTTCGCCTCAGCTCTGCGCTATCAAAACCATTGCCTGAATGTTCCTGTGTTTGGGCAAGCCAGTTTTGGCTTGGGGTCATCCTCTTGATAGTGGCCATGTTCTGTGAAAAGGGTATAGCTGCAGAAAACTCCTCCTGCTACTTGTCAGTTCTGACTGAGGGATCTAGGAACTCCTGATCTCATGAACTCATGAGCTTGTCTCTGAGGCTGCTTCCATCCCAGGATTGCTGTTTTGTTACCTGTGCTGAGGGGAAGAAACACAAACAGAAGAAACATCTAGGGATTTGAGATCTAGCGTTAACCTCCCCTGAGCATTACATGCTCCTCCTTTTATCTGAAAGTGAGCTAGCACATGTCCCCAGAAGTGATCAGGGCAGTTCAGTTCAGTTCAGCCCCATACATTCTCTTCCACTGTGACAGTGGCGTCTTTGACAATGATCTACCTTCAGGTGGACAGATCAATGAATCAATTTATTAATTACCTACTGTGTTTAGCAGTGTGCTAGGCATTGGCTATGAGGTGTATGGAGGGACGTTTTCCTTGTGACCCTCATAGAAATCAAGGAAACAGATGCTGAAAAGGGTCTTGGGGATAACCTTGTGTAATCCCTTCATTTTTCAAATGAGGAAACTGACCTCCAGAGAAGTGATTTATATCTAAGGTCAATAGAAGAGCCTGGACTAAGATTCTGGTCTCCTGCCACCCCATCCAAGGCTCTTCCCTTTACAATGGACTGCCTCAAATCCTAATTCCCCACATATAGTATGAGGAGTCATTTGCCTCAGAGAAGCACAGAAAGCAGGTAAAGAGGGTGATTAAGATTAAAATCCAAAATCTATTGCCATAAACAACTAAATGTTGCTCTGTTTTGTTCCTTTCCAGGATGCCTGCTTACAACTTAGATTGGCGATATTCTCTCTTTTTCATAACCTACATTATCATCAATACCTACATCTTCATGTCTGTCTTTCTAGCTGTTGTGTACAACAACTACAGAAAGCATATAAAGGTAATATATAGAAATATATAGAAAAGGGCAGGAAACATTGGCCAGTGTGTACTGGTGCAAAGAAATGATGACCAGTATATTTGTAGGATTTTTTTTTCACTGTCATGAAAAACATGCCTCAAAATTCTAGGGACTTTCCCCCTTTTTTTGCTGCTGATTCCACCTGTTGCTTATTACCCAACAGCAGCCTGTGGGAAGGAGGCAGGCTTCCCTTTCTTAGGCTAATGTTCTCCCACTCAAACTTGAGTTATTTCTATGCAGTGGAGACATGATTATTCAATGAAGCTCTAAGAAACGTTAAAATTTAATGGTGCCTTGAAATATCTGTTCCTCCTCCACTATCTAGTTTGGTGGCAGCTGAAGATATTTAAAATACTGCTTCTTTTATAGCGTAGCATAGCAGGTAGAATGTTGAGTTTGGAGTCAGGAAGATTAAAGTTCAAATTGTGCTTCTGATACTAGCTAAGTGACCTTAACAAGTCACTTAAGCTGTCAAAAAATCTCAAGCAACTTCATAAGATTTATTTTCTAAGTTATTGATGGCTTTCTAGTTTGTGTTAATAAAGAGAATTCCCGCACCCAGAAGTTCTCCACGGATACTGAAGTCATAGATCCTTCATAACACTTTCTGCTTAATAGGACACTTTTCATCATCATTAGTGGTCACTGCTGGACTTGGAAAAGGAAGACCTGCCATCAAGTCCTTCTCAGTCTCTTAGCTATATGACCCTGAGCAAAAACACTTAACCTCTCTTTGATTCTGTTTCTTCAACTACAAAATAGAGATAATAATAGCTCCTACTTCATAGGATTGTTGCATAAATCAATTGAGATGATACATATAAAGTACTTGCTTTGTAAATCTTAAAGTGCTATGCAAATGTTAGCTACTATTATTTTTTATTATCTTTAGAAATGTGAAAAAGATGCATGGTGTGTGTGTGGGTGTGGGTGGTAGAGGTAAGGGAGGAGGAGGAGACTGGACCTATGATTTCATTGTTATAGGCACCTTCCTGTGAGGAAATTCCCAGTTACCAATGCAGATTAGTACTTACTCTGCAACTTAGAGTCTTAGTTGGCTAGGGTTATAACCAAGAGGTTATGATTTACCCCAGGATCACACGGCCTGCATGTGTTACAGGGAACACTTGAATATAGGTCTTTCTGACCCCAAGGCTGGCTCCCTATCTACTATGATACTTAAAAAAAAAAGGATACACACACACACACACATACAGAAATTTTACTTGAAGTACATGTGATTTATCAGTGTGGATACTTCTTCTGTTAGTGGAGATTCTCACCATGCCCTAGGAAGCTGACTTCATGGGTTGGCTTGCCCAAAAATATGCATCCTGCAGTGGATGACCCTCTCAAACTTTACTGGGCTAGTTCTCATCAACCAAAACAGTGTCTATTATAGGTTCACATCTGAAGCTTTTCTAAGTTTGGTAAGATCTGCCTGCTAGAGTTTACTTCCTTTGAGAATTTAATTCAATTTATCAAGCATATATTAAAGACTTACCATGTGGTAGACTCTGGGGGTATAAAGACAAAAAATGCACATCTGTGCACTTAAGAAGCCGACTGAGAGGACCCAGATCCACCTTTAAAGGAGAATGAGGAATTAGAAGTATATGAAACATAAAAAAAGAAGATCATTTTGGACTGACTATAGGTTGCATCCCTAAAATGAGATCCTTTTGAAAGAAAAAACAATCTATAGGAACACATTGCAATAAAATACTAATTTTAGAGGCTCAGTTCAGGTTTTCTATGGGAAGAACACAGTCATATGGCCTAAGGCATATTCAGAGCAATACAGTAACACAAAGTTATCTAACTGGTTTTGTTTTTTCCAAAATGTTCTTGTTCATTGTTCATTTCAGGGTTTTCTTGTTTATCATGTAGAACACATTTATATACATATATATATATATATGATATTTATATATCATTGGTATATATAAATATCATATATATATATATATAATTTAGGTACTTTGGAGATTTCTTAGGCTTGTAGATTTAGAATTGGAAGGAACTTCAGAGGTGATATAATCCAATCAGATCATTTTATAGATGAAAAAAAACTGAGGCCCTGGGAGGTTAACTTATCTCAAAGAGGGAGCACATCAGCGGTGAGTCCTACATGCCTCCAGAGTTGTCAGAGGAGTTCTGGCATGCACCAGACCCTTACACGTTCACCCTAATGGGCTCCAAGGCATTAGGCCCATAGGGGAGGGAGATTATACCCCACCAGTACCTCTATAATATTAAGATTCAAAGACTACAAACTATGTAGGTTAAAAGATGATAGATACAGTAGATACAGATAGATACAGATCTTCTTGCCTGGTTCCACAGGAAATTTGGTTTCCCTTTCTTCTGTCTGTTTCTTCACTGCCACTCTGAAGTTGTTTCCTCTGGTCTCTCAAGTCCTGGAGGAAACAATGTCTTTTTCTTCGTTCTCTAAGCATAACTTCAGATTTCCTACTGAATGTTGTTTAAATGATTCCTGACACATTAAGTTTGCTGTTCTTTATGAATTAGTGAGTACTTATTGTGCCTACCAATGTGTACTAGAAGCTGAGGATGCAAATATCCTGTCCTCCAGGAGCTTACGTCCATAGCCAGTATTCCTGAACTTTACCGTTATCTAGCCTAGCCTCACCTCCCAAGCTGCCTTCATCCTTTGCCTCCTGATTTGACTTAATTCTAGGGCTTTCTTGTAGAAACATCTCTGACTTTCCTTTATTTATATTTTTTCTCTCTTGCTGGATAGACAAGGCCCAAGCTATCTGTCTTCTACTACTCTGTTTCAGTCCTTCTTTAAAGTGTCAGGATTTACCAGAGCTTGCATGTATACTTAGCACAGGTAAGTCGGCTTCTGTTTATGCTACAGAGGACAGAGTCAGTATGTCCAGAGTACAAAGGAAGTTGTTATTCATCATGCATGGATATAGGACCCGTTTCTGTTTTGCCTTTGCTTCTATGTCAATATCAATCCATCAGGTATTTTATTAAATACCTACAATATGCTAGGCACTCAGGCTGCAAGTATAAAGAATGAAACAAATTGTAAGTGATAAGGAACTTACATTCTAATGGGAGAAACAAGGATATATAAAATATATAAATATATGTTCAATAGCATAAATACAAGGTGAATAAAACACAAATGTATACAAAGTAGTTATATCCAAGATAGTTTGAAAGGGAGGGGACTAGCAGTCGGAGGCATCAGGAAAGGGTCGTTGGAGAAGTGAGGTCATCTTAATGGAAGATGGAGGCCCTCTGGGACATAAGGGCACGCTTTCATGCGTCTGGTATCGCCAGTAAAAAACACAGAGAAGAGGGATGGAGCCACAAAGTGAGGAATAGAGAGAAGACCAGGTGGGCTGGACTACAGAGTTAAGGTTAATTAAATATGAACCTGTCTTTCACTAAAAAAAAATAAAATCTCCATGTTTTTTAGAATGAGATTCGCAAACTGGCTTACATGAAACGTCACAAAATGATAAAGGCTTTCAACATCCTGAAGGCCAGGAACGGCACCGAGTTTGTTGTGAAGGAAACCCAGTGGAAGCAGTTAGTTAAGATAGTGGCACCTGACATCAGCAATTCCCACCGAGAGCTCCTTTTGAGGATATCTGATGAGGAACAGAAGGGATATGTGGGTGAGTATCATAAATTCATAAACTGGCCCACTTGCCTTACACCTACCCCTTATAAAAGGGATGAGGAGAGGTAAGGGACAATGCTGAACATTCAGGTCTGCTCTGGCAGGCTGCCTGGGGGACAAGCTAGAGCCTGAGAATAAAGGATTGTGAGGGCAATAGCTCTAGAGCAAGAAAGGCCTTCAGAGGCCTCCTGATTTTACAGATGAGTAAACTGAGGCCTAGGGTAGTTGTAACAGGCCCAAGGAATGGGATTTGAATCTAGGTCCTCTGACTCTACAGTCTTCATGTTTTTCACTGTACCATGCTGTCTCCCACCAGTTGAAGAAACTAGGAAGGAAAGAAGGAAGGAAAGAAACATGTATTAAATGTTTACTGTATGCTAGGCAGCATGCCAACCACTGAGGAAACAAGCAAGACAGATAGCAGCTTTCATTTTAAGGGGGAAAGACAACACACAAAAGGGAGCTGATTTGGAAGGTGGGAGTTTGGGGGATGGCAGTGGGAAGGGTGGATTGAGGGGAAGGTAAGTCCAGAAAGTAAGAAGTAAAGTTGGAAAGAATAAAGGCAGGCCAGCCTTGGCCCTTACACAGAATGGCGACTCCAGGAGAAACTTAGCAATAGAAGAAGGGGGCAGGCTTTGTGGAGGACTATTCCAAGTGAGTAGACCACAGAGAGGGTGGGCTGTTACTGGGCAAGGAGGCCTCAAGTGCCAAGGCAAGTTCTAGGCATAGAGAAGCATGGTTTAGAAATCTAGAAATCAGCACCAAGACTGGGAGAAGAATGGAAGAGAATGAATTGAGAGTATCTCCATAGTTGAAGAGAAATCTCAGGAGACACATGATAACTGCTTTCAAATATTTTATAAGCTGCCATGTGGAAGAGGGAGTGGATTTGCTTTGCTTGGTCCCACAGGTCACGACCAGTTCTAATGAGAAGTTACAGTGTCTTTAATTTTTGTCTCATTCTAAGGAAAAATATCCTAAGCTTAGAGCTGACCCAAATAGGAAGGAGTTACCTTGGTAGGTAGTAAGTTACCTATTTCTGAAGCCCTTGAAGAGGACCTGGCTGATTTCTTGTAACTTGTGAAGAGTTTCATGTGTAGATCAGATTAGATGACTTGAGCTCTTCCCTTCTAACTCTGAGGTTCTGGGATTGTGTAGATTGTAGACAAGAATTGGAAAGTGGGGGAGGGCACAAGAATATAGATGTGGGAATGACGTGTAAAAGCATGAAGACACAAGTTCTAGCTGGACAAATAAAGAGCTAGGGAGGAGAATCGTGGGATTCAGAATTGCAAAGGTAGGTTGGAGCCTGATCACTCAGGTCCTTCGCTGGTAGACCTAGGACCAATCCTGTAAGCAACAGAGAGTCAGGAATGGTTTCTGAGCAGAAGTGTAACATGATGAAAGTATTTTAGGATTAATCTGGCCGAAGCATGCAATCATTCATCTAAATCACACTCCAAGTCACTTGGCCAATGTGAGCGCTTTCTCTGCCACTGGTAAATCTGGCACTTGTTCCTTAGCACAGTGCCTGGATCATAGGGAGCTACGGAATAAATGCTAGATGACTGAATAATTGTAGAAGGAATGATAGAGGATAGGTAACATTGTACTGGAAATAGCAAGTCCTGGGTTCTAATTCTAATTCTGTCATGAATTAGGTAAATGACCTTGGCCAGGTCACATCTATGGGCCTCAGCTTTTTCACATATAAAATGAAGGGATTAAATGAGATGCTCTCTAAAGATCATCAACTTCTACCCATTAGAAATGCTCCTGACAGCTCTAAAAACTTATGTTAGCAAAGTTAGGGAAGTCTAATGAGCCTCCCTCCCTCTCCTTCCTCTCTGTGAGATTTAGACTTTACCAGTTGACCTTGGTGTGGATGCTTCTATGAATATTTGGGATCATTTTTGTATTGCAGACAAAAAGTGCTTTTTGAGATTAGCTGATCTATTGAACATTCAAGTGATTACTATAAAATTTAAAAGACATCCCCTGGAGATCTGGATGCCCCACATGTATAAGTCTTCAGGAAGTCTTTTTGTACAAAAGATAGTTCAACATAGGTAAGTTAGTTTGTGCTTTGGGGGGGAACTGGTGCTGCTGATGAGAGGTGGTTTCTTATGATTAACATTAGTATTAAAATTTACGTTTCTGACCCTTACTCCTTTGCCCTTTTTCATCTTATGGAGTATCCCTCTCTCCCCTCTCTGTACCCACCTCTGTCCCCCTCCTCCTCCTCCTCTTTCTCCTCCTTCTTCTCTCTCTTCTCTGTCTCTGTCTCAGATCACCACTGGACTGAATGGAAGGCCCTTTGTGTTGTAAGTGCCAGAGTTTACAAGTAAGTTACCTCTTCAAACGGAGGCTTCTTATGACTCCCAAACTCATGAGTTGGGTGATCTTGGTCAAATGACTTTACCTCACTCACCATCAGTTTCCTCATTTGTACAACAGGAATCATAGCCCCAGCAGTACCTATCTGTACTGTGAAGATCAGGCGAGGTGTGTATAGAGCACTTTGTAAATTATTAAGACACTGTATAAATGACAGCTGTTGTTACTGCTCAGTAAATTAGCTTTGTCTGAGGAGGAAGAGTTTAGGACCAGATAAGATACACAAGCTAAAAATAGTAGACAGATATAGGGGCATGCATATGAATTTTAAATTTAGTATATTATCTTTTATTACTACAATTTATGTACTTACTCAGAAAGAACGTTCAGAAATAAATCATTATGTTGTTGTAATACCTATATATTTGTACATTTTAAAACATTAATTGAATAAAGGAAAAATATCTGGCATTTCCCTAGATATAGGGTTTCTGCTTATATAATTGTTGTAATAACGGGATAGAAGTTCATTCTAATCCAATAAAATTGTGAAATTGATTTGTCTTCTTACTGACAACATTGTGTTTAACATTGGATGAAAGGGTGTGGTGCAGGATAAAACATTTTGAGTTCTCAGAAACTGGAAGAATTGAGGTATTTAGTCGAAGGGAGAAACCACACCCATTCAATGGATTGGATGTTTAGGTTTAAAAAGGCATGTAGAATCTGGGAATCTGTTACGGGGCAGGGCACTTTGATAGTTTCTAGCCAGTGAGAGCTATTCAGCATTAACAAGCCTGGATGATGTTCTCTCTTTGCTTTCCATTTTTCCAAGTGTGTTAAAGCAACTAGAGATATTTATTTTTAATATATTTCCCACTATCTCCTTCCCCAACTTGCACTGGTGGAGTTTCCTTACTTGTGAGTTCCCTATCTTAGTGAAAACATAGGTCCAGTCCCTCCAACCTTTCCCAGAAAACTGTCCCTTATATTAAAGTATAAAATAAAGAAACCATGAAGAAGTGTTTTCTTATATCTCTCCTTTGGGACCAACAATAGTTGTTTATAATTTAAGGTCATTCAGTGTTCATTGTTTTTTGGTTATTCTTCCATTTACATGTTGTAGTCACTGTGTTTGTAGCTTTCCTGGCTCTGTTTCCATGCCCCCCTATAGTCACCATATTCTTTCTTACAACTCAGTATTATTTTGTCACATTCAATACAATAATTCATTTATTAACCATTCCCCAATAACTGAACATCTATTTTGTTTCAAGAACTGAGGATTTTAACTGAGAGTAGAAAAGACACATGGGAAGGCATGGATGGCATCTCCAAGTATTTGAGAAGTTGTCACGTAAAAAAAAAATTAATTTGTTATGATTACTTAGGCTTAGGGAGCAGAACTAGGAACAATGGATAGAAATCACACAGGCAGATTTAGGCTTAATGTAAGAGGGAAACTTTCTAAGAATTAGAGAACTGGACAAATGTGCAATAGTTAGCTTTAGGAAGCTGTGAGTTCCCTATTCCCAGATTTCCTCCAGCTTGGGCTGGAGACCATATGTCCAGAATGTTGTCGAGATTTTTGTAGATTTGTAGGCTAAACTAGATGATTTTGAGCTCATGAATTCAGACCAATGAGAAGTAAGACCAATCTATCCTGTAATTCAAACTTACTGACAATTTAAAAAATTACAATTTTATTACTTCCAAGTTCACAGAACAGGCAACTCTTTGTTACCCTAATTTGAGCTTCTGTTCTGTATGATTTTAAATTAATATTCCTTCCCACCTCTTTCTTGCTCCTTGCTATGGAGACTTTGCATATATTACAATTATCTCTTTGGCTATAAAGGAAGGCTTCAGAAGTAGTGAAAATAGCTTATTCCCTTAAGTAAATAAATGTTCCTTTTACTTTTATACTTGTCAAATTCCTTCTATCATAAAAAGTAGCCATAAAAATAAATAAAATAGTTTATTATATATAATTTATATGTATTATATATTTTATTGTATTATTATAGCTTGTATTTATTATATGTAATAGCTTTTTATATTTAATAGTTCATAAAATAGTTTCACCCCAGTCTGCATTGATTCAAGGCTGCATTCAGTAATGTTGAGTTTTGGCCTTCATTTTGCGAAAAAGAACAGTACACTTACTGCTAGTGAGAAGAGGATGGAGAGAGGCAGGCAGGTAGGTGAAAAGAGCCCTAGATTCCAAATCAGAGGCCCTGCGTTTGAATGCTGGCTGCGTTATTTGCCCTTGGCAAAACCACTGGGGTTGTTGGGGGTGGGCAGAAAGTTCTAGGAGGAAGAGAAAGAGGTCTTCTCAAAGCAATCCAAAGATATCGTATATATTGAGACTGGTTCATGTTCAATAACTATATCTTTTTTTCTCCTCCCCAACCCCATCCCTTACCAACTTTCACGACAGGGTGTTTGTCTGGATTTATGATGTAATTATCATAATAAATGCTGTGTTCATTGCTTTGGATGAGAAAAATCCATTCATTTCCTATGCAGAATGGGTTTTCCTTTCTCTATATATTATTGAGATACTCCTGAAGTTGTATACCTATGAACCCAAGACATTTTTTGCAAGGAATCAATTCTGGAACTGGTAAGTGGTGATTGATGTCTCTTCCTTTGGGGAAAGTGTGTGTGTGTGTGTGTGTGTGTGTGTGTGTGTATGTATGTATGTGTGTGTGTATGTGTGAGAAAGAGAGACAGAGACAGACAGACAAGGGAGAAGACAGACAAAAAGATAGAAAGCAGGGAAAAGAGATTTGTTTACCTTCCTGGTTTTAACTATTCTTAAAATTTATCATCTGTTTCATTAGACTTGGAAAGCTTTGTGATTTAAATCTCAGCAATAAAACCTTCTAGTCCAGTAAAAATCTTATGAACTGATTCCAGATAATAGGATTAGACGTTGATAATCCAACTAAATTTTAACACCACTGTAGGGAGTAGAATTCATAGATTCTTAGAGTTGAAAAGAAACTTTGGGATTCTCTAGTTCAGAGGTTCCCAACCTTGGGTTTGTAAACATATTTAAAAAACATTTTTGGTAACCATATTTCAAAATAATTGATTTCATTTATCATCTTAAGTATTTTTTATGCATTTAAAATGTTACTCTGAGAAAGAGTCCACAGGCTTCACTAGACTGCCAGAAGGAGACCATGCCCAAGATGAGGCTAAGAACTCCTCTAGTTCAGCCACTTCCCCAGGGAGGGAAACTTCTACAATATTCTTCACATATGGTTATTCAGTTTGTGCTCTGAATACTTCCAGGGGTAGGAAACTCATTATTTCATGGGCAATTCTCTTCATCTAGACGGTTTTAGAACAACTTTTAAAGCTTAGAATGATTGAAATCTTTCTCTGCTGCCACTTCTATTGACTGGTTTGTACCCTCTGGAGCAATAGAGAATGTCTGTTACCTTTGCCAAATCACAGCCATAAAAACATATGAAGACAGCACTAAGTTTCATTTTTCTGGACAAAATTTCTAGTTTGGCGAAGCAAGGCTACTGGAACCCTTGGTATCCCAGTCACCCTCCTTAGGTCCTCCTAATTGATCAGCAGTCCTCCTGACCTGAACACAATATTCTAGGTGTGGTCCCATATCACAGGGTATATACAGTGGGACTATTTCCACCGTTGTAGAACATTGTGCTTCCATTGTACAGTCTGTTGAGCTTCTGTTAATTCTTCCTATGACTATAAACTTTTATAGCAGCTATCTTTCTCAGTCTGTCACTTACGGGATTTAATTTTTTTTCACCTAAATATAGGACTTTACTTCAAGATATTTTACTAAGTTTTACCTTGCTTTTTTATCTTATTCCAGCCAACCACTTTCCCTGTAGAATTTTGGATTCTAGTTTTCTTATTTATTGTGCTAACTACCCCCACCATGTTTTCTTCATGTGAGTTTGACAAACATGCTTCTGACTTCATCTAAGTTGCTGATAAAAGTGTTGGCTAACTAGGACAGAGCTAAAGATAGAATCCTGCGGGGAATTGCTAGAGTTCCTTTCAGGCTGACATAAGTTCATTTATCAATACTGGGTAATAGTTATTCCGTGTGCTCTGGATGCGTCCTAATTACTTTTGTCTAGCCCACATTTTTGACCTTGAATGCAACTGTATCCTGAAGAAACTTTGTCAGATACCTTGCTGAAATCAAGATCCATCATATCTACAACATTTCCTTGGTCTAGTGATCCTATGACAATGTTATTTTAACACTTCATAATGTAAGCATAGAATACTGCTTATTGTGTTGTTTCCATCTTTTCTAGCTAGCCAGACCACTGTTAGATTCCATTGAATTTTCAGCCTCTTGATTCTCTGTTTGTAGTCCTCTGGGATCCTGTTTATTGATTCCCCAACTAAGCATCTTTCTCTATGACAAACTGATCCTAATCTGTCTGTTACCCTTGACTTTCTACAGAGTCCCTTGTTTGTCCTATGCTCCTACAGTTTTGAATATTATTGTTTTCCATTGCATGCTGAGTGATTGCCAGCTTCAGCTCTTCATAATTTTGTTGTAGAGTTGAAGGTTTTTGTTTCAGTCTTTATGGGCACCTCCTTATGGATCAACATTCATAGAATCATAGAACCAAGAGTCGATAGGGATCTTAGAGCTCATCTAATCCCATTTTCTCATTTTGCCGATGAGGAAACTGGGTCCCGGAGAAGAGACGCGACTAGCCCAACGTCACATACACAGAGCTGTGTTGGAGTTGAACCTAATGGATATGGCTCTCTTCATGCTATTTTCTTGACACTGTCTCTTATTGCTACATTTTCTCTACATAGCATGCTTTGAGTAAGATACTCATTTTATATCCACTTTGTTTTTTACTAGGGTTTATCTCTAATCCAGTCATTTTAGACCAGATTTAGTGCTTAGCACAGTGCCTAGACAATAGTGTTGTTGAGTTGTTTCAGTTGTGTCCAATTCTCTGTGACCTCATTTGGGTTTTCCTGGCAAAGATACTGGAATGGTTTGCTGTTTCCTTCTCTAGTTCTTTTTACAGATGAAGAAACAGAGGCAAACAGGTTCACATAGCTACTAAGTATCTGAGGCCAAATTTGAACTTGGGTCCTCCCGACTCCAGGGCTGGCACTTTATCAATGTGCCACCTAGCTGCTCTTGGACAATAGAAGGCACTAAATACATGTTTATTGACTGAATGAATAGAGAGCCTCTGCGGATGTTGCAATTTTTCTTGGAGCTCAAGGGGAGCAATTATCTGTCATAAAATAGTCTAGCTATTTGTTTTTCTCAGCAGACATTGTTTGATGACCAAGGTAAACAGGCAGTTTGTCTACAGTTGGCTACACATTTATAGCCATTTCTGTAGATCCTAAATTAGTTCATCTTTCTTACTGGAAGAACTACTCATGATATATGTCAAATGACCCAGTCCATTGTAGAGAATTAGTTATAAGTGCTAGCCACGAATATGATCATTTATTCATTCTTTGTATACATTTTAGTTTTTCTTGAAATCAGAAAATTAGATTGTTTTTGGCATTATTGTAGTTAGGATTTTCTTTTGGTTTGGTTTTAAGTGAGTGCCTCTTAACATAGGTAATGAATCTTGGACTTTTGTATTGAATGTTTTTCCTTATATTCTAACATAATGACATTCCATTAATTTCTTTTCTCTTCCCTTAGGTTTGATACTTTAATTATCATTGCAGCCTTGGTGGCCACAATAGCCAATGCTGCAATTAAGTCAGGTAAGTACCACATCACTTCTATGTTACTGATGCCTGACTCATGATTGTAAGAAAGTTATTAAGCAAATGTTAGCCTTAGACTCTCAAAAATAGTCTTAAACCAAGGCATAGCATCCTGATGAATATCTGGTCACTGGACCCAGATGACTCAGGAGGAGAAAGTGAGGTTGGTGACCTTGAATAGCCCTCCCTCACTCAAAACAAAGTCAAGTGCAAGTCATGTCATCATTTCTCTGATGTCATGGTTTTCTTCAGCAACGAAGGATGAGCACAGACAGACAGCCTCTGCTCTTAAGGCATAATTCATCTCTTCCAATCTGTGGCTGATTATGTTTTTATGGGTTCACTTTTATTTAACTTCTGTGTTAAAATTTCCTCCTCTGGTAGGACAAAACTGGTCATTGGGCTATAAGTTTCAACTTTCTCTATTTAGGGTCAAGTAGGATCAGGATTGTAAAAAAATAATTGCAAGGCATGGGAATCACAAACATACTCTTAGAGATATGTGTCAGAAATCTAGCATAACTGCCTTTGTAGAATGTAGCCTGGGTTATACTAAATGGCCAAATCCTCACAGATGTGCCATATTGGTAAATAGATCATTACAACAGGGAGGGTACCAGGTCCAGCCATAGTACATGGAATGCCTGAGGGAGGGAATTGGGGTGCCACAGTTGTTCCCCTCTATCTTCTTCATAAGTTGGTAAAGAATTTAGAAATGCCTGCAGGTTCATAGGATCATAGAAATAGAGCTGGAAGTGTCTCAAAAGTTAGAACTGAGCTGGACTGGTTCTCAAATAAAGTACTTAGAATCTCCCTGGTTCCATAGTGAAGCCTTTCCAACTCAGTTGCACTTGCTAAAGCTTATGCTCCACTGACAGCCCTTGAGAACCCAGGGTCGCTTCCATGGTGAAAGGAAGGATCTAATCTAGTCATGTTCTAAAGCAAGAGGCACTTATGTGGAGTAGCTGATAAGAACACTGGACTTAGTGCAGAAAGACCTAAATTTCAATCCTGCTTTAGATATTTACTTGCTGTGTAACCCATGGCAAGTCATATAACCTCTTGGAGCCTCACTTTCCTTATCTGTAAAATAAGGAGATTGGATTAAATGGCTTCTAGATTCCCTTCCAGCCCTAAACTTATGACCCTATGAATTATTCTCTAATATCAATAAAAGTCTGGATTTTGTTAATAAAAGGAAATAACAGAATAATGGCAAATCAACAGATGTGTGGTTGTTTTCTAGCCATTGAATATAACAGCCTACAGATTCTGGATATTGTCTTTATATTGAGACTTCTGCGGCTCATAAGGATTGTTGACAGCATTCAGAGGTAAAAACTAAAATTATATAAGTAAGTTAAAAAAAAAAACCTCAAAAGAGTGATATATGGTGACTGTATCATAGAAAGTCAGAACTGGAAGAGACCCTAGAGATCATCTAGTTTAAACCCCTGATTTTGTAGATCAAGGAACTCAGGACTGGAAAGGGGGAGTGGTTTGTCCAAAAGAAGTTTAGTGATGAGGTTGGTGCTTGATCCTGGGTCTTTTAGAAAATTGTTCAAGCTAAGCCTGGTACATAATATCTGTTTTCAGCAATAAGAAATAGAACATCCTAGGCCAACAATATTTTTGCGTTAGAAGTGGAAATATACTCAGTTTAATGAATCAGAATAGTGAAGGGGGGAGTAGGGGGTGGGGAGAATGAGTGAGGGAACAGGTGGAGGTGAGTTTGTTTAGGGAACAAACTGATGTGGCATTTTTGAAAAAGAGAGAGATTGATGCTACCAGTCTGGTTTTGTGATATAGAAAGATATAATCAGTAGCTTGCTACCTTTTGAGTAAGGAATGAAGAAGCTGTGATCTCTCTAGACACAAACATCCAGGGAGCTTGGGCAGATCTGTGTCAGTGAGATGCTTCTGCCAGAGATGGGTGACCATGCTCTGATCCAGCAATGCACTAGCTGGAAGTTTTGTCTCATCTCCAGGACCCCTCAGGATTGTTCTTCACCAAAATGAGCGGGGAGTAAAGTTAGCTGAGGCAGGAAAGTAAGGTGTCCCAAATCCTGGGTATTTTCCTGGCTGCTGGTGCCTTGAATTTACTCTCCAGCCTACCTCAGTCTTGAGTGCCTGCCCTTTTGTTTGACACTTCGATAGTCCATCATGCTGACATCAAATTCTGCGTGTTTCTTAGCTGCTGTTTGCATTTACTTTTGACCCCATTGCTTAATCTACCCCCTCAAGCAGCTGTATCTTTTTGCTTTCTCTTTGTATACCTGGATACCTATTGCTACCTTGACCTCCTTCTCTACTACATTTTTTTTTTGTAAATATTGAAGCTTTTTAACCCAGCAAGATTAGCTATTAGACCTCACTCTTGGGGTCCTTGTCCACTATCTTTCTTGGATGCTGTTAACCACAGCCTAGATGCTCACACCTTTCCAGTTAAGTCTGCTGTCCTTACCTTCCCTGATAGACTGAGAAACTTTAAGGGAGACGCTAAGAGGATGGGGAGAAAATTATAAGACTGAGACATCTATGTCCATTTGCAAAGATTTTGATGAGATTTAAAAATTCAAATCTTGGTAAAGTGTGATCTTTTTTCACATAAAGAAAGAAGAGTTACAGGGCATTTTTTTTTTTTTTAACATTTGAAGGGTCAGGCTAAGATATGCTCATTGATGGGCCATGTTTCCTGTGCATCTGAACCTTTGCTATAGATTTGAAACTTTTGTTTGACCTTAGATTCCGGGTCATAATGACAACCTTAATTAATATCATCCCTACGATGCTGACATTTGGTGGACTTGTTTTGGTAAGTTTGCTTGGTAATATTTAATTTGAATGTAAGTGTCGCATACATGTCTGTTCCTGAGAGCTATACTTCTGAGAGACTTTTGGAGAACTTTTAGAGAAAGAAAAGAAAGGCAGAGTTACTTACTTAAACTGATAATTGAATAGTATATATATATTATCAATATCAGTTATACATATATATATACATATAATATGTAAAAATAGTTTATTTTTACAGAAGAATAAATCCTGGACTGAATTTCTATATCAACTGGCTACTTAGCAGTATCACAGTATAATGGATAGATGAGCTTGGAATCAGAAGTACTTGGGTTTGAGTCCTGTCTCAGACACTCACTAGTTAAGTTACCTTTGCTAGGTCACTTAGCGTCATTTTTCTCATCTATAAAAAGGGCGTACTCATAACTATATCACCTCAAAGGATGATTGAGGATAAATAGGAAGTAATTAGCAAAGAGAAAGCAACTAGAATTAAGAGGGGATGAGGAAAGCTTCTAGAGAAAGGTGGAATTTTAGCTGGGCCTTAAAGGAAGCTATAAAGGTCAATAGGTAGAGTAGAGAAGGAGAACAATCCAGGCCTGAGGAACAGCCAGAAAAAGTGCCCAGAGCTAGCAGATGGAATGTCTTGTTCATGAAATGGCAAGAAGGCCATGGCACTGGATGGAAGAGTGTGGTGTAGAAGCCTAGAAAAGTAGGAGAGGACAAGTTATGTTGTTACAGTCATTATTAGTGGTGTTAGCATCATCACTGTGATGCCATTATTAGCTGCTAAATGATTATTGGGCTTTTCTTTTTAAAAATAAATTCAAGTTGAAGCCACTACTACTTTCCCATGTGTTCCCTTTGGTTTACTGTAAAATAGGCCACCTTGTTACCTAGCTTGTAACATAATTCTTCCAACGTCTACCATCCTCTTGGATATGAATAACTCAAGTGACTCACTTTCCAGGTGGTGTACTATATGTTTGCTATCTTTGGGATGGAATTATTCCAAGACAAAATCAAGTTCTTCTCTGAGAGTTCCACAGATCCTCATGCTCTGGACTGTGGGAACCCAGCCTTGAAAGATTCAACATTTGCCCGAAGCAGATACTGTAAGAATAATTTCAATGACCTCGCCTCTTCATTCATCACACTGACAGAGCTCACCGTGGTAAATCAGTGGCATGATATCCTTTCTAGGAAATTGGGGGAGGGCACCATCAGAAGGTATAAACTTGAGAGGGTTATACCAAAAGACTGCCAGTTTGTCCATTGGCAGAATTACTTTCTAAATTTTTAACTTGGATTCATACCTGAAGCCAATAGGAAGATTAAATATTTGATTTACTATGACATATAAAAAGACTGTGTATTGAATTAAGTCCTTGTAGTTTCATAAACATATGAGATCATAGAATTACAAACTTAGACCTGGAAGGGACCTTAGAAATCAGTTATTCCACTTCTCATTTTGCAAGAAAGCTGAGACCCAGAAGAAGTTAAATGTCTCGCCTTAAGTTAATCAACAAGCGCTTGTGAAGTGCCTACTATGTGTCATATACCGTACTTAGAGCTAGGGATACAAAGAAAGGCAAAAAACCAGTCTGAAGGAGTTCACAGTCTAATGGGGGAGACAACCTGCAGACAACTACATACAAACAGAGTGTGTGTGTATGCTGACTGCAAAGCACCAGGATTAAAAAGGATTAGGAAAAGCTTCCTGTGGAAGGTGGGATTTTAGCTGAGGAAGTCTGGAGGAGATGAGGAGGGAAAGAATTCCAGGCATGAGGGGACAGCCATCAAAAATGCTCCAAGGCCAGGGATGGAGTGTCGCCAGTGGCATGGTGTATGTGGACTGGAGCAAGGGGTAAAAAGACTGGAAAGGTCTTAGGGGGCAGGTTGTGGAAGACTGTAATAGCCAAGTAGAGAATTTCATATTTGTTCCTGGGGGTGACAGGGAGTTACCCGAGTTTATTGAATTGGAGGGTGATATTTGACAATTGAATGGAGGATGGACTGGAATGGGGACTGGTTCAAGGCAGGAAGACTAATTAGTAGACTATTGCTTAATTCTAGGAGACATATAAGGAGTTGTTACAAAGACTGAAATGACAGGACTTGTCAACGATTGGATATGGGGAGGGGTGAGAGAGAGTAGGAGTGATATCTAGGCTGTGAGCTGGGTGACTAGGAAGATGGTGGTACCTTAGACAGTAACCGGGAATTTAGAGAGGAAGGTTTGGCTGTGGGAGTCGGATGGGAGAGGGGAAGTTAATGAGTTCAATTTTGGACTTGTGAAGTTTAAGGTGTCTATGGGACATCCAATTCAAGACGTCAGCAGGTAGTTGCAGATATGAAACTGGAGGTCAGGAAAGAAGTTAGGGCTGGAAAAGTAGATCTGAGAGTTATCTGCATAGAGATTGCAGTCGAATCCTTGGGAGATGATAAGATCATCTAGTGAAATTTTATAGAGGAGGAACAGAAGAGGATCCAGGTCAGAACCCCTTGAGAAACCCAAGATTAGTAGGAACAACATGGATGAGGATCCAGCAAAAGAGACTGAGAAGGAGAGATTGGATATAAAGGAAGAGTAAATAATGACAATGAAAACCTAGGGAGAAAAGAGTATCAAGGAGAAGAGGGTGATCAACTGTATCAAAAGCTGCAGAGCAATCAAGAAGGATGAGCACTGAGAAGTCCATTAGATCTGGCAGCTACCAGATCATTGGTAGTTTTGGAGAGAATCATTTAGGTTGAATCAAGGGAAGATTTTTTGAAGTCTGGGGAGACATGGGTATATTTGTAGTCAGTAGGGAAGCAGCCAGTAGATAGTGAGAGATTGAAGGTTAATGACAGAGTAGAGATGACAGAGGAGAAAATCTGTGGGAAAATATGGGATTGAATGGGATCCCTCATGACTGAGAATCAGGGTTTGCCTTAGCAAGGCCCCTCTTCTCATGAGATAAAGGAAGTAGAGAGTGGCAGAAGACATTTGAGGAATGTGAGGTGAGAGGAAGAGAGGAGAGCGAGCTTTCAGTGAATGACCTCAATTTTTTCAGTGAAATAGGAGGCAGAGAGGGAACTGCGGGAAATTTGAAGAAGGATGAAAAGGTTGGGAAAAGCCACTGGGGTGAGTGGAATAATGAGCCAATTAGGGAGATATAAAAGGATTGCCTTACTGCTTTGAGGGTCCTGATCACACAGACATAAATGGTAGTCATGGGTTGCCAACTCTGGTCTTCTGACTCTAAATCCTGTGCTTTTTCTAATATAGCAATAAAGCTTGGGAATGGAATTTCATTAAATCAAGGAGACTTCTAGTGTCTACATATATTGAGTTTGAATTTCGTTGATTATGGATTCATAAACTGATTCATAGACCTTAGATGTCATCCAGACTACTCCCTCACTTTTTTTTTAATAAGTCAGAAAACTGATCTTTTCTGGTATCTTTTTTCTCTTCTACCTTAACTTCATACTGATTGCTGGTGGTTTTGCTCTTGTAACTCATCAGGCTACAAAGCTATTCTTCATTGCTTTCCATATTGTGGTCGTCATCCTCATTGTTAAGTAAGTTCATGAGTTCTCTCCTACCTGTGCTTGGAAAGAGTTTGTATTCCTTCCTATCTCTGAGCCTTATCCTACTTTGTTTATAACTCTCAAATGTCACTTATCACATCCTATCTTTGTACTATTGTTCTTTCTGGATATGACCTATCCTTTCCTATTAGACTGGACGTTCCTTGATGATAGAGACTGTCTTATCCATCTTTATGTCTTCCATAACGAATGGTATGTCTTACACATGATAAGTGTTTCAGTGTTTGAATGAGTAGAATGGAACATGTTCCTCAGACTCTCTGGGTAAATTTGTCAATTAGAGAGGAAGATCTGGAAATGAAATTAGGAAGAAAAGAAACATTGTAGGTAATCCTAGTTCAACACCTTTGTTGTCTTCTATAGGCTGAATGGAATGAGAACTGAGAAAAAGTCATTAGATTTCACAAGTTTAGACATCACTGACAACTTTGGAGAGAATCATTTAGATTGAATGAGGAGTTGGGAAACTCAACTGTAGAGAGTTCAGAAGAGATTGCAAGGAAAGGAAGTTGAAGTACTTACCATACATAGACAGGTTTCTAAAAAATCATAATCACAAAAGAGAAGAAAGAGATAGCACAAGAGCCAGTGAGAATGGAAAGGTCAAGTGAGGGTTTTTTGAAGTCAAGGGAAACATGAATATATTTATGGAAGTTGTAGAAGAAGTGAATAATTCCTGCCAACATGTAGTTATAGAAGTAGTAAGAAAGAAGGAAGTAAGCCAACAAAAAAGTTTTGATCATCTATACATTCTGTCCTTTTCTGTAAAACTGCATCAATGTTATTATTTTACTAAAGATCTAGTTATAAATAATTTCAAATGAGGGCTAAGCTTCCAGAATCAGAGTTGGAAAGGTTGTTAGGGGTGATTTAATTGGACCTGTTCTTCTACAACATTTCCAGACAGTGTAAGTTTTCCGGTCTCTGCTTGGGAACTCTCTTCTTATTAAACCATATCCCATTTTTCTTTGTGAATTAAATACTCACCTTGTGGATTGGATGGAGAAGAGTAACTAGTCTTAAAAAAAAACATCCAAGCCCTAAGGAAACATGTACACTTTGTTGAGCCTTCTTATGACTTGGCATCTTTTTGTGAAACCACAACTGATAATAATTTATATTAATACCTTTTGGTTTTCTCTCCATCACAGTATTTTTGTAGCATTCATTTTGGAGGCCTTCTTCGTGGAGTATTCATTAGAAAAAAGCGAAATAGAAACTACTATTGAGAAGAAAATTCAAGAGCTGGGTATGGGCATTCAAGAGTGAGTAACCTGTTCAGTTAAGTTTCTCTGACTGAATCCTGAAGGTAGAAGGTACTTCTAATATATTAACCTATCTATGTCTAAAATTTGTGTTTCTCCCAGGGCACCTCTCACGGTGTTATGCACTTAGGAAGTACTTGATAAATACTTGGATGGATACATATATGTATAGATTTATATAAATAATAGGACTTCAATAAATAATATGAATTGGACTTTAATGGAATGAGTCTATGGCTGTTGATATAAATACCTGACATTTCACATAGTTTTTGTTTCTATATAACAGGGAAAATGTCCCTGATGGGCAACTGATAGACAACATGGAAACAAATGAAAATGATCTCAGTAGTGGAGAAGAAATGCAAAAGCAACGCTCAGGAGGATTGTTCTTCAGAATAGCCTCAAAAAGTAAGTACTAACCTCACCGAGAATTGGGAGACTTGATCAGTGAAGAGCTGCATGCCTCATGTGTAAAATGAAGGGTTTGGATTAAGTTACCTCTAAGACTCCGTCAGCTCTAAATATCTGATTCTGTGTGACTTTTGTTCATGGTCCCCCATAACTCATCCCTTGGGGATCTGTCCAATTCAATAGAGAGCTTCCTTTGACCTTTTTAACAGCTTTAAGCTACTGAAGGAACCATTTGGGTTGTCTATCTGTTTCTCCTTTTTGTTATTATGGTCAATCAGATGCTGTCTTTTTCAGTCATCAGCTTCCTTGACTAATGTCTTTTTTTTCTATATCTTATGTGTAAGTAGTAAGTGGTAGCTTACTGCAGCCTGCTTATTTATGTTCACCAGGAGTACCTATTACTTTGTGAGTTGTCATTTTTAGTTCTCCCTAGATTGTTATTTCTGTGATTTGTAGCTATATAGCATCTGTGGGAGAATTTTGATCTTAAAGAGAAAGGTCTTTGTGGAAGCCACCAATTTGAGATCATTGAAAGCCCTATGCAATTTCCCAAATAAAATTTTCAATTCAACCAACTTTCCTTAGGGAACTGCTGGGTATAAGATACTTTGCTAGACTCTGGGGATAAAGAGATCAAATTGACATAGTTACTAACCTCAAGAAGAACACATTCCATAGAGGGGGAGGGTGCAACATGTCCAGAGAATGATACAGACAAAAGGATAAGTATAGGAAGTGATGAGAGAAAAGAAAATACACAAAGAAATGCTTTGGCTTGATTTTCTTCTATTGTAGGTATCCTTAACCAGAGAGTCATAAACTTGTTTTTTCAAAAGTATATTTTGATAATTATTTCAACATTATTAGTTTTCTTTGTAATCCTACACATTTTATTTTGCATATTTAAGAACATTATTCTGGAAAGACTTCATCAGATTGCCAAAGAAGTCCATGACAGAAAAAAGATTAAGAATTCTTGTCCTGTTGAATTCTGGGTCTAGTTTTTTGTCCCTTTGCTGTATCAATTACAAATGATGACAGACTTATTTGAGCTGCCTACCTATCTGTATATGATAATCTGAAAAACGTTTTTTATCCACTTTTTTTTTTCAGTGTGAGGATATGGAGAACCTACATGGGATTGGGAGAATAAAGAATAGGACTGGAAAATTCTGTGTTCTAGTCAGGCTGGTATATCGAGTACGTGGAGCGTACTGCTTCTCAGTGTGACGTAAGGCTGGAAAGTTAAGTGTGAGACAAATTGTGGAGGGCCTTAAATGCAAGCCTAAGGAAAACAAACTCCTTATGTACTTATTTTTAAAATGTAAAATTTTGTCCTATAGGCAATATTTTTTTTTGAGACAGCATAGCAAGATCATACCTGTCCTTAGGAAGATGATTTTAGTAGGTGCAAAGGACGAATTGGGGTGGTAAATTCTGGAGTTAGTGAGACTAGTCAGGAGGCTGTTAACAGTTGTCTTATGGAGAAGTGATGGCTGTGAGGATATAGAGTGGTTGGATATGAGAGATTCTGGAAGTGAAACTGATGAAATTGGCAGCTGATTGGAAATGAAAACATAAGGACTAGGAAAAATCAAAGATATTTCTTTAGTGACTAGGAGGAGGGTGATATCATTAGTAGAAACAGGCAAAATGGAAGGAGAATAGACAAATAGGGAAAATTAGTAGGTTATGTGTGGTGAAAGTACTGAGTTTTTTTCATTTTAACTATATTGCTTTAGAGGAACCCAGGAGACCCTGGCACATAGTAGATACTTGAATGTTTGTTGAATTGATAAACATCTGTTGTGTTGACCAACACAGTTGGTGGAACAAACCTGAAAGAAGGTCCTACATGATGGTGATGGTGATTGGTAATGAGGCTGATGACTCCTTCGTCCTCAGTCTTTTTGTGTGTGTGATCGATTCATGTTCTTAAGTACGAATTCATTCTGGCAGGTTTTGTCTCATGGAGTAAGACGCACCATGTGCTATTTATATTCATTCTCTTGTTTTAGTTTTGATTAAGTAGATTCGGAGCATTTTTATTTGGCTTAGTTCAGCAAATGCTATTTTATTGAGGAGCCTCCAAGTTATGTTGATCGCAGCAACTGTAATAATTAAAAAATCTCTCTTTGTAAATACTCATTTCTCTTCCTCTCAGGGTACAGGACAGTTGATGCATTATTACAACGGATGTTTGAATCTGAAATCTCTCCTGAAGATGAGGGACCTTCCTTGGATGAGATTTTGAACCTTTCACCCAGTGATATGTATCCAAAGAATCCAACCTTTGAAAATTCTGCATAGTCCAAGCTTGCAAAGAGAACACAACTGGAAATATGATGAGTGGCATTATATTTTTGTATATGTTATTTGGGGGGTTTTTATTTCTTCTTTGTGTTCTCATGAAGTTTGCTTAAAGGCCCTTTGTCCAGCTGAGAAAGTTGGGAAGTAACTTCTCTCAGAGATCTGGGGAAATTTCATTTTTTTTTTTTGTCATGGGACTAAGATAACCTTTTAGCTCAGAGTCTACCAAAGATCTTTTACTTTGTATTACTGTTTTGCCTGAAATTGAAATGAAACTTGGAAAACAAATAGGAAATATTTTATGCAGGGATTATTAATAGCACTTACTGTGCATATGTATGTACATATGGAATTTCTATTTCAATATATATAAAATCCAAGTCATTTATTTTTACATAATATTCTGCCACCCTACTAACTAGATGTGACAGGACTGTCATGTTCCAAGACTTTAAAGTATTTAAATTAGCAGAATATTTGCTAATATAGTAGCTCCTATAGGGAGTGTTGCTTTATACATCAATGTGGGAATAAAATTTGTAGAGATTTCATTATGGGTTGAGTTTTGAAATACTTTGTTCCTTTTTGGCTTCTCAAAATCTGACCAATTTTTTACCCTTGGCAGTTCTTATATTAATGTTAGTACCTATAAGCTGGGAGGTTTTCTCCAATAATTATATAATAATAGTAAATCTTTATATGGCACTTTAAGGTTTATAAAGCACTTTAGACTATTATCTTATCTTCACAACAGCCCTGAGAGGTGGGTGCCATTATTGTTCCCATTTTACAGATGGAGATACTGAGGCAGATAGGTTAAGTGACTTGCCCAGGGTCCTGCTGCTAGTAATTGTCTAAGGGATGGATTTGAACTTAAGTCTTCTTGACTCCAGGAAAACGATTTAATGAAAACCATTTTCTGTTTGATTCTTTTAAAAGAATCAATTTCCTACCAATGAGGACAAATTGCCGGTGATGGCAATATGGGTTATCAAGATCCCCTTTTACTTCTGTGCAAGGGACTGGGATTAAATGTGACTTGGAAGAGTCAGGCAGTGAGGAACATACTTGGTGCCCAGGAGGTAGGGACCAAAACCGTGTTGGCAAACCCTGTGAAATTTATTCTCACCTCATTTTTGGTGTGTGACAGTGCCCTCAAGGGATCCGTTAATTCCTGCTGCACTCATTCTAGATGAACACCACACATCTATGGGTATATATCATAGCTTTCTTCCTTCTCCTTCCCCTGCCCCGATGCAGCTCCTACCCCCATTAGACTCCTTGAAGGCAGTAGCCTTGTTTTCTGTCCCCATGGCCCAGCACAGTACTGTGCATACAGTAGGTGCTTGATAAATGTTTGTTGAATGATATAGACTCTTTCTACTCCACCACAGCCTTATAGGATTCAATTCCATTCATCAAGCACTAAGTGCCTGCTGTGTATAAGACATTGTGCTAGGCTCCAGGATTGCAAAAGAAAAAACAAATAACAGCTAATATTTCTACAGTCATCAATAAGCGTTTAGAACAAAGGACTTCATCATATCATCTGACTGTCATAACAATCCTGAGAGACAGATGCAATTATTATTTCCATTTTAAAGATAAGGGAACTGAAGCCCAGAGAAGCGAATGACTTGCCCGGGATCACAGAGCTAGTGTCTGAGACAGGATTTGAATTCAGATCTTCAGACCCTAAGTCCAGCATACACTTGCCTCAAAAAAGATACAGTGGCCAAATTCAAGGAACTTACATTCTTCTGGGGAGGAGGGTGAGGTGGCAATATGACATACACATAGATAAGGAATAAAAAACATATACAACGTAGAAGAGGGGGGAATGGGGAGGGTATTAGGGAGTTAGCATGGCATGAAGGATGAAGACCTGCCTCAAAGTGGAGGAGACTTGGTTTCACTGCCCATGTGACCCTGGGCAAGTCAAAGGCATCTCATAGCCCCAGACAACTGTCTAAGACCATATGTTGCAGAGAAAGTATGATCTGCACTGATACAGGAAATTCTAGCCTAGGACCTCCCCGTAAGGATGAAATCATAGGAACACTTTTTTTTTTAAAGAGCCCTGATACCTAAGAGGACCAAGTGGGAGATTGTAATTGAGCTGAGCTTTGAAGAGAGCAGGAGATATCATGAGGCAGAAGTGAGGGGAAAGAACATTCTAGGCTGGGGAGACTTTCTATGCAAAGTTTGAAGATGGGAGATGAAGATGTATATAGAAAATGGCAGGTAAATTGGTTTGTCTGGAATGTAAGATGCAGGATGTGAAAATAGTGTGAAATAATTGTGGAAAGGTAGTGTTGCCAGATTGTGAAGGGATTTAAATGCTATATTCTTCTCAGATTTGAATAAAAAAATTTATGAAGTACCTAAGATGTTTAATGTACTGTTCTAGATGCTGTCAGTACAAAGATAGAGAGGACAGATCTCCATTTAAGGAAAATATATTAATCATTTGTATATTTGTCTCCTTTAGAAAATGGGTTGGAATTTTGAACTCTGTTCAAAGCAACAATCAACCCTGATCCCAAAAGATGAAGTGTGTTCCCCAGCCCCTAACCCCTACAAAGTCATGATGGGCTAAGGGTGAAGAACGAGACGTGCTTTTAGGACATGGACAACATGGAACATTGTTTTTGTTTGAGCACATATTTGTTATGTAGTTTGTTGAAAGGGATCTGCTTTTTTTTCAAGGAAGTGGAAGGAAGAGAAACCTTTCCTGTTAAATCAAATTAAATAGGCTGGACTACATAACCTTTAACTCTGATGTCTAAGATTTGTTGCTAGAATGGTAATAAGGTGGTCTTTCTAACTTCTTTAGAGAGCTGTAGAACAGGGTAGAGAATAAATTAGAATGATGCGTGTAACTGTGCCCAGAAACAGGAGACTGAACCACAGGACCCATTAGAACCTCCTCTAGTCCTGCATCTCGAGGTGCACTTCCCGTGATGTGCAATCAGCCTAGCCACCATTAGGGGGCCTCCCCACTCCATCATTCACATTCCAAAGCATGGTTTACTCCTGTCTTTAGAGGAGTCAGCCCAAGGAGCCATCAGGGGCATTTCCAGCACCGGTACTCACGTTTTCCACTTCTGAAACAAAAAGTGGGATGGGGGAACAGTTTAAATGGAGACCCTCCCTTGTCTAAAAATCTATCCAACAGCAGTTACTAAAAGCTCGTAAGTTCTGCTCTTACATGTGAGAGGCAAGGGGAGAAAAGAACACTACGTCTGTGTAACTAGGTGCATACCCGTAATGTGGACTGATTGCTCAAACTAGCTACCAGTAAATCCCTCAGAAATATTGATCACTTGGATATTTGCATGGAAAGTAAGCTGGAGAGTTGGGGACGTCTCAAAGTTGTAGAAATTTGGGAAAGGGCTGTTTGGTTGTCTTGAGGGCAAATACAGTTATCTCAAGGAAATTAGAATGGACGAAAAAGCTGGTTGGAATGAAGCCCAGTGGTGGGTGCTATGAGGAATTTGGGTTGGTTTTTTTTGGTGTTTTGGTTTGTTTTTTTAAGTAAGAGGAGCTAATCTTGGTTATCCTAGAATTTATGATTCCTAGCGGGCAGGAGGGGAACTGGTCACAGACCAACTGATTTCTTCCTTCTGTTCCTGGCCACTTGATGTAATCATAGAAAGCAGTGTGTGTGTGTGTGTGTGTGTGTGTGTATGTGTGTATGTGTTTGTGTGTGTATGTGTGAATGTGTATGTGTGTGTGTTTGTGTGTATGTGTGTGAGTGTGTGTGTGTGCATCTGTGTGTATGTGTGTGTATGTGTGTGTCTGTGTGTGTGTCTGTGTGTGTTTGTGTGTGTCTGTGTGTGTATATGTGTCTGTGTATGTCTGCGTGTGTATGTGTGTGTCTGTGTGTGTATGTGTCTGTGTGTGCATGCGTGTGTGTCTCTGTGTGTATATGTGTGTGTATGTGTGTATGTCTGTGTGTGTCTGCGTGTGTGTGTGTCTGTGTATATCTGCGTGTGTGTGTCTGCATGTCTGTCTGTGTGTGTCTGCGTGTGTCTGTGTCTGCGTGTCTATGTGTCTTTGTATGTCTGTGTGTCTGTGTGTGTGTCCGTGTGTCTGCGTGTCTGTGTATGTGTGTGTCTGTGTGTGTGTGTGTAGATAACAGAGGCAATGAGGTGTTAACATGTTAACAAAGTGAAAAGACAATACTACTCTCTTTTCCCTTCATTGTGGTTTGTTCCATTCAGTTGTGTTTGACTAATTGTGACCCCACTTAGGATTTTCTTGGCAAAGATACTAGAATAATTTTCCATTTCCCTCTCCAGCTCATTTTATATATGAAGAAACTGAGGCAAATAGTTAAGTGACCTGTCCAGGGTCACATTTCATAAATCTGAGGCCAGATTTGAACTCAAGAAGATGGGTCTTCCTGACTCCAGACCTGGCACTCCATCCCCTGTGCCACCTCACTGCCCCTTCTTCCTTTACAGGATGAAAAAAAGTTCTCCTTGGTAGGATTAGAAGGAAAACTGGCTTGCTTGTGCTTGGACATCCCTTTTTGACATGAGGAGAAAATCTCTCTCCTTCCTGCTACCGCTGATAGGTACAGAAACCCAGCTCCTCAGGAGACACTTAATCCAGCAGGGAACAGAGGCACACTCTCCAGAAAGATGCAGACCCATTAGAAAGTCAGTGATTGGAGAGAGGAAGCAGCTTCCAGAAGGGCCACCCTTGGTCGCAGAGAAAAGGACTCATAGATCCAAGAAAGATCCAGGCCTGACAAATGAAAGATGAGCTATTGGTAGGAGGAGACCCAGGATCCTAGCCCAGCAATCTTTGCCCTCTGCAAGCTGTGTCCTCCCTACTTAAAAAAAACAACAACCCTATAAATATATATACACATATATATATGTGTATATATAACATGTATGTTATATATATTCTTGAAAAAAGAAAAGCAAATAAATATATGTGTGTACACATGTGAATTAGAGGTAGCTTGTATGTGTATATATACACACATAGGTATGCATATACATATATACATACACACATAGATACACATGCATACATATTTCCATTTAATTGGTTTCTTTTGTAATCTTATATATTTTGCTTTTTGAATTTAAAAATATTATGAGAAGGGGTTTTCACCAGACTGCCAGAGAGGTCCATGATTCAAAACAGGTTAAGAACCCCACTAGTATCTACACTGTGAGCTCTGTGAAGACAGAAACTACATCTCATCTAAGTTTAATTTCTTTAAAGTGTCAGGACAGCATTTTGCCCTGTCCAAGAGATGCTGAATAATATAGCTAAGGGATCTCAGTTAAATTTGATACTTGCTAGACAAGATGGAGGTGATATCTATATATGTACATCTACATCTATATTTACATCTATATACACATTAATATTTGTGTATGTGTGTACATATAAGTGTATGTGTATGTGCACATATATGTATTAGAGGCAATATATTTATATCCATGTATGTAAATGTATGAGCATACACATATGTATTAGAGGTAATATGTATGTGTATATATTTACACACATGCATATACATACACACACACATATACACACAGAGACAGAGGGAGAAAGCGAACTAGACAGAGACACAGGAGAGAGTCATGCACATGATCTCCATCCACTGTCTTTTTTAGCTCTTTCTCTATCTACAGGGAAGGCAGAGTGGTATGGTGGATTATGGGGATTTGCAGCCTCACTGGTGCAGACATCTTCTCCACTGATACACAACACAAACCCTCTATAACTGAGTAGCTGGTCTTTAAGAATTGCTAGGGTTGAGACCGTCAGCCTGCGGCTGAACTGGTGGGCAGAATTTGCTCACTTAAGTGAGAAGCTTGAGGTTATGAGATGTAAGTAACTTAGCTAGGCTTCTTGTAGATGACAGAGCTGGTCACCGGGTCTGAACCTGAAATCTTCATGGTTCTGTAATAAAAATAGTTTGAATTTATGTAACACTTTAAGATTTACAAGATTGTTTCCAGGGTCATGATGGAAGTCCCACAGAGTCCAAATGGAAGATGAGTGAGGAAGAAAGGAAGTGAACAATATTTATTAGCATCTACTATGTGCCAGGATGGGGAGCTGAGTGTCATGGTGGAGTCAAGAGGCCCAGAGTTCAAATGCAGCCTCAGATACTTACTAGCTCTGGGACTCTGAGCAAATTGCTTAACCCTGTTTGAGTCCGTGATCCCATTTCCTCCTGTCTCCTTCTAGACTTTGTTTCAGTGGTCCTTCTCTCTTTTTTATCCATCTTCAGTCTCTCCTCCACTCCTCAATTTTCCCATCTGTCTACATAAGTACTCAGATCTTCCATACTTCTCAGCTTAAAAAAGCTTTCCCTTGATCCGAATGCCCCATCGAGCTACCATCTCATCTGTCTTCCCTTCTTATGCAACCTTGAAAACTATTATTGGTTACAAAGAAGGACTTCTTACGGTAGAGAGGGTTGTTAGGTGGTGACAGTGCTGCTGAAAAAAAGAAAAGAAAACAGCATCAATGAAACATTTAAAAAAATACACAAAAGAGAGCAGAAAGAAGTCCAGAAGGTGACCCAGACACACAGGCGATCGTTGGTGCTATCCTTTTAAATTTAACACACACTTTAAAAATTTATGTAACAAGTTCACAGTTTCATATACAATACTATTTTCTGTTTGTATTTTGAGATGTTTGTATTTGTTGACGTTTCAGTTCCTAATAAAGAGGACTTTTCTTTTAAAAGTTGTCTCCACTTCGTGTTCCCTTTCCTCACCTTCCCTCTTTTCTGTCTTTTTGTAACCTAGTTTCTGTCACCTCTACTCTAAGGAAATTTCCTCCTCAGACATCACTGATGAATTCCTCGTTGCCAAATCCAATGACTTTTTTTCCCTTTTAAAGCTTCTCTCTTCTGTGACTGCTCAGATGAGAGACAACCTTAATTTAGAAAGGTCAATGTCATCCACCATATCCTGGGTCATTGTTGTTCTTGACTTTTGTCTCACCACTGGACTTTGATGACTCTGGAGGAGAGGGTGAGGCTGATGACTTGGCACAGCTCTGTCTTACTTAAGTCTGATTCAATGGCATGTCAAGGACGTCCCCTCATGGTGTCTTTGGTCCTCCTCGAAAATGAAGGACAGACAACAACAGTCACAACCACAAGACCCTGTTGGCCATCCCCTTCTACTGAACACGCTATCCTATCTCAGTCTCAGAAATACCACATTGTGCTGGTTTTCAACTGCCCTTCAGTCTCTTCTGTTTGCACTTTGGCCATTTCCTGAATGATTACTCAGTCAGAAAGCATTATTAGCATATGTTAAGCTACTTTGGGCTAAGCACTGGGGCATAAAGGCAAGAGTAGGACAGGCCATCCTGAGATAGAACATACATAGGCATATATAGAGGAGATGGAATAGGAACTGAACCTGCAATTTCATTAATATAGATAGGATATACCTAGATGAGGGAAGTCCCTCTATCACTGTAGATTAGCAAGTTTTCTGCAATTTATAGTACTGGAGAGTTGCCTAGAGAACTGAGAGATTAAATGATTTGCCCAGGGTAACATAGCCATCATGTGTCAGAAGTGGGATTTGACTTCAGGTCTTCCTGGCTATTAGGCCAAAATAAATACAAATGAAATACAAATTTATTGTTCAATCGTTTCAGTTGTGTCTGACTCTTCATGACCCAATTTAGGGTTTTCTTGGCAAAGATACTGGAGTAGTTTGGCATTTCCTTCTTCAGCTCATTTGACAGAGGAGGAAACTGAGGCAGAGTTAAGTGACTTGCCCAGGATCACACAGCTAGTAAATGTCTGAGACTGGATTTGAATTCAAGTCCTTCTGACTCCAGGCCAGAAACTTTATCTTCTGTGGCACCTAACTACCTCAAAGTAGGTACAGAGTGCAGAGACAAGCCATGGGTCCTTAAGGGACTGTCCTTTCTCATCCCTCTACTGTTAGTCTTTCTTACTTCCATGTTTCAACTGCCATCTCTGTGCATCTGATTCAGTTTTGTATCTCCAGTCATGGTCCTTCTTGACTTTGAAAGCCATATCCCCAATCCCTACAGGGCACTTTGACTTAGAAAGCCTAAAAGTGCCTCAAACCTTGTGTCCAGAAGCGAGCTTATTTTTGTTACCATTCAGTGCCTTTCAATCTCCAAGTTCCATAACCTTTGAGTTATGATTTCTCTCCCATTATATACTATACCCTCCATTAAGATTGTTCTAAATATCCTGGGGGGAAGCCAGGCTAGAACACTGGTCCCAGAGTCAGGAAGCTCTAAGTTCAAATATGACCTCAGGCACTTACTCGCTGTGTAACCCTAGGCAAATCACTTAAGCCCTGTTTGCCTCAGTTGCTCATCCGTAAAATGGGGATAAACTGGAGCAGGCAATGGCAAACTACCATTTCTTCCTCAAACATCACTAATGAATTCCTGGTTGCCAAATCCAATGACTTTTTTTCCCTTTTAAAGCTTCTCTCTTCTGTGACTGCTCAGATGAGAAACAATCTTTGGTGCAGAGATGGCTTTGCCAAGACAACTCCAAACAGGATCATGAAGAGTTGGACTTGACTGAACAGCAACAAAGTATTATTGCAAACTTCTTATAAAAAAAATAGCAAAAAAAAAACCCCACAAAAAAACCCCAACAAACTAAAACGCAAGATGGTGTACTTCAAATTCCAACTCCAGAACTTAATGATAGAATAATAATGCCGATAATGATGATGATGAAGATGATGATGATGATGGAGGAAAGAGCCATTTAAAGGTGAAATGATCCTTCTTTACCATTATTAATACCAAACAAGTTTCTCCTTGAATTATCTTTTCCCTCCCAGAACATTTGGCATCTTAAATGTGGATACCATAGCTATGTATGAGCACAAGTCTGGAGGTCTAATTTCTCACTTAAGATAGTCTTTAAATAACTCCTCAAACAAAATACCCCCAAACCATTTTGGTCTTTTTTGGAGAGATCAAGGAAGGGTAAAGAGCAAGAACTTGCAATTACATAATACTGAAACTAATAATACATAAATTGGTGACTTTTTCCCTTTCCTTCCATATCATAGATGAAAAGTGGAAAAGGAGTATAAAGTTCTTATAGTCCAATGCTCTCATGTTACAAATGAAAGCACTGAGGCCCAGAACAGTCAAAGTCCAAGGTCACACAGGTAAGCAAATGACAGGTATAGGATCTGACTCTATCTTTTTACTCCCATCATACAGATAAAGGAGCAGGGAAGTGGCCATTGCAAAGAGGTAAACATGGTGTCAGGAAAAAACTACCTAGCAGAACTGCCCCCAAATGGAATAATAGCCCCCAGAGACATCATGGCGTCCCCTTCATTGGAGATTTTTGAACAACAGCTGGATCATCGAGCATCAGCCATATTGTAGTGGGGATTTGTTCTCAGATTAGACTATGTTGTCACTGACATGGCTTCCAACTCTAGAATTCTGTGATTCTCATGCCAAATCCAACACTCTCTCTACTCTACTGTACATAGGGCGATTGTCTTCAGTACTGGAACCCCATCCCAAACTCCATAAGTCAATGTATCTGGAAACTGTTTTACACCAAGCAGAGGAGAAAGGGTTGCTGCTTGAAGCCCTGACTTTGAGGTTACCTTGTACCTTCCTTTATGAAAACAGGCATAGGTCTTGGGGGAACTATTCTGTTGCTAGGAAACCTGATTTTGAAGTTTTTATTTAAATGGAAGATCTGGCATAAATGGGTGAGCAGATGGGAAGCAGCAACACTGAGACAACACTAATGTGGAAGCAATGTTTCTAATTGGGCTGGAGTTTAAAGTCCTGTAACTGGTTGTCTGGCAAGTGGGCTGTGGTGGCAGGGACAGAGGGTGTGTTGAAAAGGACTCTGACACAAGGCATCAGTGTTGTTGGGGTGCTGCACACACCAGACTGAAGTAGACAAACACAAATTTAATTTATTCTTAACTTGATATATCAGCACCTTATCTTTTCCATAGGATTATTCAGTTCCATCTATAAACAGACAATCTGTCTCTAAAGACTGATCATATTTGGGTCCAAGAGAACTGAAATAGGTTTTAATATCAGAGATAGCATTAAGTATTTTGCTCTCATAATCTGGCAAGCATTGACCAAGTTAGATGTCTCAACAAGGCCTGACTTTTACATATATAGTAGCAATGGAAAAAAAAAGATTTATTTGAATCTGTTTAATTTTCAAAAGGAAATGCAAAATAAACTCCTGTGCAGAATATAAGCTCCTTGACTGTAGGGATTGTTTCATTCTTATTTTTATCTCCAAGACGTAGCACAATGCCTGGAAACTAGTAGGTACCCAAGAAATGGGTGTGAATTCATTGATTGAGAGACTCTTAGTCAATAATTATTTATTAAGTATGTTTGAGGCATTATACTAACTGTCAAGAATACAAAGAAAGGCAAAAAACATGGTTCCTGCCTTCAAGAAACTCTTATTCTGTGTTTATCCTTTGTTCTCGAAGAGGACCATGACATCAAGATGATGACATGACTTGCAGTTGACTTTGATTTGGCTGAGGGAATGCTGTGCAAGGTCACACTTTCTTCTCCTGAGTCATCTGGGTCCAGTGGCCTGAAATTCATCAGTATGACTGGAGATGACCCAGGATGCAATGTGAGACCCTGGCTCTTTTAGGCTAAGGTCTTATCATATTCTCACTTTAAGTGAGATACACCTATTCAATGAATAGGCTTCTTTAAGCAGTTACTCAAGAAACTCACATTCTAATGAATTATGGGAATCATTAGTTGCTATTCCACTTATTTTTGTTCAGTTGTTTTTCAGTCATATCTGATACTTTGTGACCCCATTTGGTGTTTTCTTGGCAAAAGATACTTAAAACTGAGGCAAACAGGGTTAAGTGACTTGCCCAGGATCACACAGCTAGATTTGAACTCACAAAGATGAGGCTTCTTGACTTGGAACTCTATGCACTGCACTACCTCGCTGCCCGCTTATTTATTTGCATACATTTATTTTTATTTTTTTAACTTAACATTTCAAGTGATTTTTTTAAATACCACATTCATTTCCAAATATACTCTTGTCTCCTACCTAGAGAGCCCTTATAACAGAGAAAAAAGGAAGAAGAAATTCAGCAAAACTAACCAACCTATCCAATGAATGTGACAGTATTGACAATGTTCCACACTCACAGAGTTCCCATCTTTCCAAAGAAGGGAGGGAAGTACATTTTCTCATCTTTTCAGCGTTAAGCTTTGTCATTATAATCACAGTTAGTTGTACCATTTAAAAGGGGGTAAGGATTGGGCTAGACAGTAGAATTGCCACTGGAAAAGATCAACTCTAAAATTTTAATAATTCATAATTTTGCCTGGTGTCTTAAAAAAACAAACTGTACGCTGTCTTTATTCCCCCTTGAGGGACTATTAATTCTAAGAGGATTTCATCATTGGAAGGTATGAAGAATATTTCTAGAGTATATTCTCTTTCAACCAAGGTCCACAGGTCAATTAGAAATATTATTAGGTTAATCTTCCTTTCTAGTTGTTGGTTCAACCTACAGGAGAAGCACAATTACACAGTTTCACAGGACTTCAGTGACTGTCTTGTGTAACCCATACTTGAAAGGAATCACCCAAGAAAGCTCCAGGGTGGTTGGAAACCCACAGCATAGATGTTGGAAGTAACTAGGAATGGTAACAAGCAGTGGCAAGTCCAGCACTCAGATCAGGATACTCAGGCCCTGAGGCTCCCAGGTCCCTACTACTCTGCCCTGAGATGCTACAGAGTGTCCTAAAGATCCAGGTTTCTGAAACTCCAAGATCTAGTAGGGCTTAACCCTGAGAGGTGGAAGCAAAAACCTCATTGAATAAGTAAATAAAACTATGAATTCTTTTTTTTGGGGGGGGTAGGGGAACTATTAGCTAATCTGATTAAAAAGAAGAGAAAACTCCCCACTGACACCTGGCAGACTTTAAGCCTGACTGAATGCAAGTTGACAATCTACTCCTGCCTAGAATTGCCATGAAGTTGGGGAGATATTGTTTTCCTGCAATGTCCCTACTCTTAGTGGCAATTTCCTATAGTCCAAAGGTTTGTAAGCTTTATACCAGATCTATTAAATTATAGATTGTTGGTAGAGGAACATCCAAGATTAAGTCTAAAATTAAGCTATTAGGCTGAGGACTTTAGACCAACAACAATAAGTTAGGGTCCTTTAATTCTTAGTAATAGTGTGGAGACAATTAGGTCAAGGGCTTGTGAAGTTAGCATACATAGTTATTATTTGTGTCTCAGTTGGTTAACGTTAAAAAAAAAATTCATTCGTGGTCTATATTGTAAATGCTTTAAAAAAGAAGTATCACCTGACCAGAAGTTGAAATTGTTTTATGTGATATGAACTGTGTTAAAAATGAAAAATACAACCCTCTCAAAAAAGAAGAGAAATAAAATTAGCAATATCAAAAAGGTGAATTCTCAATTAATGAAAAAATAAAACATTATGAAACAATTTTATTCAACTATATGACAATAAAATTGACAAATGGATGCATGAATATTTTATAAAAATATACCCAGATTAGGAAAAAATAGAATTTAAATAATCTAATTTTAGAAGAAATTAAACAAGCTCCATAACTCCCAAAAGAAAAAAAAACCCATAACCAGATAAACTTACAAGCAAATTTTTTTCAAATATTCAAAGAAAAAGTAATTCAAATATCATACAAACTTTAAAAATAGCAAAATACAGATAAATCAAAAAGGATATGAAATGTTATCGAGGGATGAAATCCAAGCTATCTCAAACCACATGAAAAAATGTACCAAATCACTCATAATCAGAGAAATGCATATTGAAGTAACTCTGAGGGACTACCTTGTACCCATTAGATTGGAAAAATTGATAGAAAAGGAAAATGGCAAACATTGGAGGAGCCATAGGAAAACAAGCACATTGATATATATTAGGTAGAGCTATGAATTGAATTTGAAGCAGTTTGGAACTATATTCCCCAAATTATCAAAAAAGTACAAATCCTTTGATCCAGTGGCATCACAACTAGACCTATACACCAGAGATATTTAAAAAAAAAAAAAGGAAAAGACCTTATATGTACATCAATATTTATACCTTTTTGTAGTGTCAGAGACCTAGAAACTAAATGGGTGCCCATTATTTTGAGAATGACTAAGCGAATTATGGTATATGAATCTATGGAATAATATTCTACTGTAAGAGTTGGGAAGGGAGATGGTTTCATGGAAACCTGGGAGACAATGTATGAACTGATGCAAAGTGAAGTGAAGAAAATTCACCTAAGGCAACAACTTATACACAGAATAAGACACATTTTGGATGTAACTGATCTGGGAGCTTGTTTTACTTGACTATACTCATTTGTTAAAAGGGTTTTATTTTTCTTTTTTATTCCCCAGATTTTAGGGGCTGGGGGAAGACATTAGGGAGAAAAAATTAAAAAGTTATCTGATAATTTTTAAAAATTGATTTAAAAAGATAGAACCACACAGGAACCCAAAAGTTTTCCTACTTTGTACAGCTTTCTCAAGCTGGCTATATTATTTCTTCACATCCAATACTGTGATGTGAGCTTTTTGAAATTTATTTTCCCAAAATGAAATGTCCATCAGATGATTCTCCTTTACCACAAACAATAGGAGAGATCTCTTCTTTTTAAACTTCCCCTCATTTCTATCTCAGCAACCAGTTATTCTTATGATTAGTAAGGATCAGATCCAGAATAAAATTTCCCGATAGTTTTTCTGTTTTTTGGAGGATGAAATTGTCATTCAGGAAAATCAGGAAGTTATTTTTGGGGGAGGGGGAGAGAAAGAGAGAGAGGGATGGAGGGAGGGAGGGAGAGAGAGAGAGAGAGAGAGAGAGAGAGAGAGAGAGAGAGAGAGAGAGAGAGAGAGAGAGAGAGATCCAGCAGGTGTCTGGATAACTGAAGTTGCCCATCATTACTATGCCATGCCTCTGCTAGGCTTATGATTTCTTTTCCAGATCATTCATTCCTATTTTCTGCTACATGTTTACAGAGAACAATTACAGGGATCTTGAATTACCACAGCGTAAATGAAACAAACAAGGGTTTCATGTACAAATCAATGCTGTGTCCTCCCTTTGTCCCTAACTACAGACAACCTCTTAGTTGTTGCTCTGTGTTGAATTGAGATCTTAAAGAAAGGTTTCTGCAAGAGTTTATATTCTATCAAAGCAAACTTAATTATTTAATTCAATCATCCATGCAGGTCTATCTATTCTCCCTGGTGTAACACCAGTGCGATACCCAAAGCAGCCACCATGACTATGCAGGCGTATTTCCAGGGTGAATTCTCAAAACAGAACAAACTCTCTTCCTCAAAGATGAAACCAAGATATTTATTCAGATGCCAGAAAACCAATTCTACCATGGTAACAAGGAAGTTTGTACACATCACCAATCCAAGGAGTACCCATATCCCCAAGCCTTTCCTCTGTTAGGCCTCCCCACAGACAAGCTCCCTTAGGCAAAATTCCTCCATCTCTCACTCAAGCTAATTGCTGTGCCTCACTTTCTCCCACCTCTGCCTCACTCTCACTTCCTATGGCACTGTTCCTGCTCCACCAGTTTGGCAAGCTTCTCCCACCATGCCACATGACTCAGGCCCCATAGGACTCAGGCTCTATTATAGTGGTCAGTTGGGCCCAAGTTCAAAGTAGGTGACATAGGCCTATTTAATGGGCAGGAAAGATCTTCCCACTCCATTAACATTCCACCTGGCTCTTACTACATGAAGTCCACCTACTTTTTGCTTGTTTCCTGGTTGGTTGTCTTGCACAACCATTTACTGAATAAAAAGTGGAAAAGGCAATTATTAACAGTCAGCTCAGTCAATAAGCACTTATTATCTTTTATATGCCAACCTATCTCAAATCATATAAAAATGTTCCAAATCACTTATAATCAAAGAAATGCATATTCAAGTAATTCTGAGATTCCACCTCACACCCATCAGATTGACAAAGTTAACAGAAAAAGAAACTGGCAAATGTTGGAGGGACTGTGGGAAAACAGGCACATCAATGTAGGTACTGTTAACTGAGCTGTGAATTGAATAATCTGGAAAGCAATTTGGAACTATGATCCTGAAGAAACCAACCAATCACCATTTATGAAGCATCTACTATGAACCAGGCACTGTGGTAAGCCTTGGGGATACAAAAAGAGGAAAAAAGACAGTCTCTGCCCTCAAAAAGCTCACAATCTAAGGGGTAGACAACATGCAAATGACTGTGTACACAGAGGCCATATACAGCATAAAGCATTTAATTCATGCCAAGTGTTGTGCTGAACACAAAAGATAGCAATGAAAACATGGAGATTGTTTTCAAAGAATTTTTTTTTTTTTAAGAAAAAACACAGGGTGTGGAGCCAAGATGGCGGAGTAGAAAGACTCACGTATGCTAGCTCTGAACCCACAGCCCATATATTTCCTGCAAGAAGAACTCCCACAAATTCTGGATCACTGCAAGGTGCGCAGAAACACAGTGGAAAAGATCTCCGTTCCAGAGAGCCCTAGAGAGCTGTCCCCAGGGGTCTGTTGCGCCCCGGAAAGCGGAGTCCACCCCTGAGCTGCCCTGGCCACGGCCCCAGAGGAGCAGATCTGAGCAGGCTTCAGGGACGGAATCTCCAGTGGCCGGGAAGGTCCCTCCGCCCACAGGCGCTACAGGTCAGTGAGAGAAACATCTGGGCTGGCCAAAAGGGGAGCGGGGTGTCTCCGTGGAACGGGCCCCCTTAGGAGGCAGCGGCAGCAGCCCAGGACTCCTAAGCAGGCAGAAGTTCAGAGCCATTAGGGAAGGTCTCTGTATAAACCGCCTGAGGGAACTGAGCCTGGGAGACGGCCCTGCCCCCACCCGCCCCATTACTGAAGGTCTCTGCATAAAGCCCCTGAGGGAACTGAGCCTGGGAGGTGGCCCTGCCCCCACCCAAGCACCAGAACTTAAGCTCACATTGAATAGCAGCCGCGCCTGTCGCAGAGAGCCCATTTGAATCTCAGACCCCAAGCACTAGCTGGATGCATCTAGGCGGGGGTGGACAGGAATCTCAGAAGTCAAGTAACTGGCTGGGAAAATGCCCAGAAAAGGGAAGAAAAATAAGACTACAAAGAGCTACTTTGAGGGGGTACAGATGTTCCCACCTTTCAATTCTGATGATGAGGAACTATTCTTACCATCAGGGAAAGATGTGGAGGTCGGGGCCTCTGTATCCCAGACATCCCAGGTGGATGTCCGGTGGGCTCAGGCCATGGAAGAGCTCAAAAAGGATTTTGAAAATCAAGTTAGACAGGTGAAGGAAAAACTGGGAAGAGAAATGAGATGCAAGAAAAGCATGAAAAAAGGGTCAATACCTTGGTAAAGGAGACCCAAAAAAATCCTGAAGAAAATAACACCTTGAAAAATAGGCTCACTCAATTCGCAAAAAAGGTTCAAAAAGCCAATGAGGAGAAGAATGCTTTCAAAAGCAGAATTAGCCACATGGAAAAAGAGGTTCAAAAGCTCACTGAAGAGAATAGTTCTCTCAAAATTAGAATGGAAGAGATGGAGTCTCATGACTTTATGAGAAACCAAGAAATTACCAAACAAAACCAAAAGAATGAAAAAATGGAAGAGAATGTGAAATATCTCACTGGAAAAACAATTGACCTGGAAAATAGATCCAGGACAGACAATTTAAAAATTATGGGACTACCTGAAAGTCATGATCAAAAAGAGCCTAGACATCATCTTCCATGAAATTATCAAGGAAAACTGCCCTGAGATTCTACAACCAGAGGGCAAAATAAGTATTGAAGGAATCCATCGATCACCACCTGAAAGAGATCCAAAAAGAGAAACTCCTAGGAACATTGTGGCCAAATTCCAGAATTCCCAGGTCAAGGAGAAAATATTGCAAGCAGATAGAAAGAAACAATTCCAGTATTGTGGAAATACAATCAGGATAACTCAAGATCTAGCAGCTTCTATATTAAGGGACTGAAGGGCGTGGAATAGGATATTCCAGAAGTCAAAGGAACTAGGACTCAAACCAAGAATCACCTACCCAGCAAAACTGAGTATAATACTTCAGGGGAAAATATTGTCTTTTAATGAAACAGAGGACTTTCAAGCATTCTTGATGAAAAGACCAGAGCTGAAAAGAAAATTTGACTTTCAAACACAGGAATGAGAAGAAGCATGAAAAAGTAAACAGCAAAGAGAAGTCATAAGGGACTTACCAAAAGTGAACTGTTTACATTCCTACATGGAAAGACAATATTTGTAACTCTTAAAATTTTTCAGTATCTGGGTAGTTGGTGGACCACACACACACATACACACACACACATGTACACGTGTGCACGCACATACAGAGACAGAGAACACAGAGTGAATTGAATAGGATGGGACCGTATCTTAAAAGAAATTAAGGTAAATGGTGAGAGAGAAATGTAGTGGGAGGAGAGAGGAGAGAAATGGAATGGGGTAAATTATCTCTCATTCAAGAGGCAAGCAGGAGACTTTTTAGTGGAAGGAAAAAGAGGAGAGCTGAGAAAAAAAAAAGTTTACCCTCATCGCATTTGACTGAAGGAATAAAATGCACACTCACTTTGGTATGAAAACCTATCTTACAATACAGGAAAGTGGGGGAGAAGGAGATAAGTAAGGGGGGGGGATGATGGAAGGGAGGACAATGGGAGGAGGGAGCAATTTGAAGTTAACACTTGGGGAGGGACAGGATCAAAAGACAGAATAGAAACAATGGTGGGCAGGATAGGATAGAGGGAAATACAGTTAGTCTTACACAACACGACTTTTATTGAAGTCATTTGCAAAATTACACAGATATGGCCTATATTGAATTGCCTGCCTTCCCAAAGGGAATGGGGTGGGGAGGAAGGGATGAGGAGAATTTAGAACTCAAAGTTTTAGGAACAACTGTTTAGTATTGTTGTTGCTACTAGGAAATAAGAGATACAGTTAATGGGGAATAGAAAGTCATCTGGCCCTACAGGACAAAAGAGAAGATGGGGACAAGAGAAGGGAGGGATGATAGAAGAGAGGGCAGATTGGTGATAGGGAAAATTAGATTGCTTGGTGTATTGGAGCGTGGGGAGGAGATTAAAGGGGAGAAAATTTGGAACCCAACCCAAAATTTTGTCAAAAATGAATGTAAAAAGTTAAATAAATTTTTATTAAAAAAAAAAGAAAAAACACAGAGTGGATTGTGGTGGCCAAGGATTAATATTTTGGTTTGAAAATTAGAGAAATGGTAAGAGGAGTCAAAGGTGAATATAATGAAATACACTTTAGGGTAACAATGGCAGAATTGATTTGCTGGTTTTAGAAATGAAAGTTGGCAGGGGAGGGAAGGAGCTCAGTCTCAGAGTAATTGTCCAAGTGTACAGTAAAAATAGGTTCCATTATTATCTCCATTTTATAGATGAGGAGGCAATGTGATTTGCCCAGGGTCACACTGCTCATAAGTGTCTGAGGCTAGCTTTGAACTCAGATCTTCCTGATGCCAGGCTCAGTGCTCTATCACTGTGTCCCATAAAATGAGAATAATAGTAGCACCTACCTCTCAGGATTGTTGCGAGGTTTGAGACAATATTTGTAAAACCTTTAGCATAGTACCTGGTGCATAGGTACTATGCTAAATAGTATCAATGCTTATTTCCTTCCCTTTCCTTCTGGAGTTGCTTAGACTACCAAGTCTACATGTCTTGGTCCCACAGTCAATATGGGTCAGAAGTGAGACTTGAATCCAGGTTTTCCTAGCTTAGAGATTAGTTCTCTATTATGTCATGTTGTTATGCTTATGTTTGGCATATTCTTTTTGATATTTTTGTTGATAATTTAGTCATTATGATCAATTATAATATTGTGTTTCAGTGCCATGATGCACTCCGGAGTACATTTGCTTCTGTCAAATTTAACAAACATGTATATACAACGGTGAGACAGAGGGTTTTCAAAATCTCTCATTTTATTACATTTGTTTTTTCTTTTGAGAAACAGTGCACGCCACAGACATTACAATTGTTCTTAAAGATACTAAAATTTGAGTTGAAAGCTTTAAAGCCCTGTCCCTAGAAAACAGCAAAATAGGGGCTTGACAGCCTTAACTCCTGTCCCTGAAAACAGTTAAGTAGCACTAGTTCACAGACAAACACACCATCCCTCAGAACAAAGTAAAGAATGAGATTTATGAAACAGAAGAGGTTAAAAAAACAACAGCCAGAAAATTTAACTTGTCTGGTGTCCTTGTTAATTACCTACTTTTGCATGTGTCCCAGTTCATTCCAACCTTATAGACTTGGGATGCTCCAGATACTCATTAGATATTTTGAATGCTTCTGGCAAGTTGGCTAGTATGTTTTTAGTGCTGACATAAAATATCTTTCAGTCACAAGGATGTCTTTCAATAGTTAACAATGACAACAGTTGTCATTAAAGAGAGTTTTAAGGTTAATTATATACATAATCTCACTAATCCTCCCAACAGTCCAGTAAGGTAATACAAATATCTCTCCCATTTTGTAGATAAGGAAACTGGTTAAGGGACTCGTCTGTGGTCACACAGCTAGCAAAGTGTTAGACATACATCCTGAGCTCAGGTCTTTCCCGATTCCACATCTAGTGTCCTTTCCCCTACACCAGGCTTTCTGTCTTTCAGAACATTTAGAAGATGAAACAGACTGACAGGTTCTAATCAATGTACTTAGGGAGTGATAGAATGAACCAATTTATACAACAGGCAGAAAGAGATCCAAATTTATTTTCGTGAACGTTTGTATTCCAAAAGTAATACAATTAGCCGGCTGCGGAAGGCTTTTATTTTGCTTGCATAGGATTGTTGAAATACTGCTTGCACTTTTTCCCGTAAGGATTTCAGAGATGGAAGATGGTGACAGTCTGGTATATTCAACATGGTATGAAAAAAGTCATTCCACATCTCAGAATTTGGAATCCTAAAAGTATGACAGAATTAAAAAAAATGTTAAGTGTTTTTAAAATGATAAGACTTTTAATAGCCTCAAAAAGATTGGATTTAATTTATTTCCCACCTTTGTTTAAATCCACATGTAGCAAGTAATGAGAATGGGAAATGTGACTATCATAACACAAAAGAACTTTAACGATTTACAGAAATTATTTTACTTTTGACTAATGGTAGATGGATTATGGCCAAAATCAGATATCCTTCCATTTGGCCCATACCATTAACTGCAAGATGAGGGATTCAGATTGTGTTTATTTGGGATTCTTATGGTTGAAGCCCAAAATTTTGTTGCTATTATAGCAAGAAAAATAGGTAACAGCTGACGCCAAAGACCATTCAAATGAGGGATTCTTACTCTTTGTGTGGTTAATTGGTGTGGCTGTTGTTTGTTTTCTAAGAGGACCAAAGCGACTTGACTATGCTGGGTTCAAGGAACAGCATGTGATAATGTGACTGATCAGACCAATATGAGTTCGGAAGGCTCTAACACAGGTTGGGCACAAACAGTCTATGAGATCATTTGGAGTGAAGATGTCTCTAAATTTGCACATCTCATGTTTCATAGATTTAATTAGCAGAATGGTGGAGGCTATGGATCCCTTCTTAGAATGTTTGTTGCCTGATCTGAAACGCTAAATTTCATTTAGAGGTTAGCAAAAATAAAGACGTCAGTTTTCCCCACTCAAATTCATGGACCTCAAGTTAAAAACCCATAATCTATATCAAAGGTACTAGAGCAAAGTAGATGTAATGCAGAAAATGTGATAAAAAAAAAATTGTTTGGGCTTGGCAGAGGAGGTTTGTCAGCTATGATCTGACTTATTCAAGACTCAAACAAGTTAAGATTTTTTTGGGGGGTTTGTATCCGGGCCAACCACATTTGTTAAACTAAAAATATTTAGGCCTAACATGTATGACACCAACAATGTGCTATGATTCAAGAAAGTTACTATAGAAAAAATATTTACTGCATTAAATTATTCAATGCAGAGAATTTTTCAAAGTCATTCATCAAAATACTTTTATGGGCCTTCCTCCAGGACACGACAATAACTGATACATAGAACCTATTATTGTAATGAGATTTAAAAATCTACTTATATGTTCCTGGTAGATGCTTTAATAATGTGTACATAAATGTATAAACACATAGCAATATACATCTAAATGCACATATACACACATTTTTTTGAGAGGGGACTCCTTCTTTTGCTCAGGCTGCAAGTGCAGCGATTCCTCACTAGTCTGATTTCACTGTTTATGAACACCAACTCCTCCTTGGGCAGCCTGGTGGTCTCTCACTCCTAGGGCTCACCATATTGGTGTGGACACCCAACCTTAACCCTGCCGTCTCTCAGAGCTGTTCATCAGCCTCGTCTTCCCCAGCAGCGAGACTAGGCATGTACCACTAATATGTTTTTGAAAGCCAAGAAATCGAAAGGCTAATATTTTTAAAAATCTTATTTGTACACTTGTTTATTCACTCAGTTTTGGATCACTTGATCAAGATGCATAAATCGCATTTTAAGTTTGCATTAGAAATGCAGAGATACTAGAGCTCACCAGTTAATGACTACTTACTTCTAAAACCTTCCTAAAAGTGATTATTCAACATTATAGCTGGTTCCTCATTTGCTCAAAAATACTTACTAAGCACAAGGCAATTCTTTGTAGACATAAGGGAAATACATTAACTTTATATAGAATATATAAAAACTAGAGAATATAAACAAAAATGTAAAGCAGCACATAAGTAATGATGAATGTAAAGCAAAAGAAAATGGAATGGTAAAGGAAGCAGCCTGGCTTAGTGTGAGAAGAGTGAGATGGGAGAGAAGATAAAACTGGGGAGATAGTTTGGTTTCCACAATTAATAGTCTCATAGGATGGTACACAATAAATCTGGGGATGCCATATTTTTTCTAGGGAGAATTTTTGTGAGTAAATAGTGAGACATGCTTTTTGCACTTTACATTCAAATATAAAACCATTCCTTTTTTTGTTCTTTATATAAATCCAACGGTCACCCTTGTCTCTTTACAAATGCAGGCACAACATCAACAACTACAACCACAACAGTGTCAGTTATCAGGACACTGCACTTGAAGGCTTGCAGTGCGCTTAGCCCTGGGAGGTGGGCACTCTAGCACCCATTCTATATATAAGGAAACAGGGTTAGAGAGGAGAAATCATTTGCTCCACATAGTCAAATGGCTCGTGTCTGAGGCGGTATTCAAACCCAGGCCTTCTTGACTCCAAGTTCAGGGCTCCATTCACCAAGCATATAGCGAATGCTTTTCAGAATGCAAATACTTAATTTTAACAAAACATTTTAAGTTCTTTAATAATGAAGCCCTCTTTGATGAGATCCAGGAGCTGGGTAGCACAACGGATAGAGTGCTGGGTGTGGATTCAGGAAGACCTCAGTTCAAATCCTACCTCCTCACATTTACTAGTTGCGTAGTCTTGGGCAAGTCACTTAATGTCTCTGTGTCTCAATTTCCTCATCTACAAAATGGAAGGTTGGATTTGATGGCTTCTAAGGTCTATTCCCATTCTAAATCTATGTTCTTGTAATTCCTTTCCCAAAATTAAACTAACATTTATACTCAGAGGATTCAGAGTAGAGTGTTTTACTAGCCATTGAAATATACTGGTCTGTACCTTGGGCAAATCCCCCACTCTTTTTTTTGTCAGTTTCTAGTTTTTCTTTAAGGCCAAGAAATGATAAATTTCCTTCAACGCACTGACTTCTTATGAATGGACTTGTGATCGTTTCTATCCAGATGGATCCATTTCTATCCACCTGTTAGTCTTTTCATGTTAGGATACATATTTTATAACCATATGATCTACCTTCTGAAAACTCCTTCGGGCTTCCAGACTCCCTGGTCATTTTTCACCTTCATATATGTGCCAAACAGCATGCAGTAAGCTGTTGCAGCAATTCCAAAGTAATCAGTCTATGAACAAAACATATATAGAACATTATTTGTAACTTACATAGCTACTCAAAAATCAATTCATTAGAATTTCTGACTCCTGGGAAAATGCCTTAAATAATGACCAATAGGAGAAAGGGGAGAAACAAAGAATTCAAGTAGCTTTTCCCATGGCCTTAATACTCATTTTTGCTGATTCTCAACTGATGATCAGAAAGAATTTATGTAAAATGTTTTTTATTTTTAAAAGTTCAAATTGATCAGAGTCCCCAAATCATTCTGAAGGTCTGAGAAATGTTAAGCCAAAATTCTCAAACTGAATAATTCCATACCTGATAGTTCCAAGGTTTTTGGCTGAGCATTTCAATACACTGAAAACCAGAGGTTTCACACTTTGCTGTAAATGCAGTTCCTTTTGGGAAAAGGGTCATATCTATACTTTGACCCAAGTCAATTAAAGCTAATCCATGAGATAAATCATCTATTCCATTGTCCTGTTCCAGGAACCTGAATTTGGTTAAAAAAAAAAATGTTAGTTGTCATGGACTAAAGACGTGATAAACAAAGGATTTCTGACAAGAAGGAACGCTACTTGCCTTTCTCCAACTATGAAATTGTCAGGTTTAATGTCCCCATGTATGATTTCACAGTCATGAAGTTGCTCTATCATGTAGAGAATTTTTATTGTAAAGTAGAGGACTAACGCTTGTGGCATCACTTTTTCAGGAGTCTTTTTGTAAAGGTTAATGGCATTCTGTAAGCAGAGATGAAATTCTTTATTAGTAGCAACATGACTACAACAAAGATTTAAAATCAGCTAGCAAAGACCCCAGTCCCTCCAACCCAGCCTCCAACACTGAAAAGAATGATACAAGCCACAAAAAAATCTATAATTCAAATAGAATTAAACATACAGTCGAATCACAAAATATAAAGCGCTTACTAGTAATGTTCCATAACTATATAGGTCGCCAACCAACACGCTGCCATTATGGAAGAAATGAGCGGCATCAAACTTGATGAACAGGTGGTGCATGCTGGGATTGAGTCTCTCCATCAACTGAGTTCCTATATAGAATTCCCAGGGGTTTGCAGGCTTCTGGACCTGTAAGTTAGGTACACAGCAACATTTACTGAAAAAATCCGTTGTACACTCTGGAAAATATCAGAAAAAATAATTTATCACAAGGAAGTGATGCAATTTCAACCAGATGAAAGACAACTCTAAACATGAGAGCTCATCACCCCTTCCATGGGAACCAGGTGAAGTGTGGCTGAAGCAAGGCACACCATGTCTGCTGTATCCAAGAAAAACTATACATACTTGTGCTTAATACATTCTCTTCTGGGTTGATTATAGGCCTATTTCTTCTTTTGGTGGGAGTGGGAGAGGAGAAGTTCCAAAATCATGATTTCATCAGTCTAGGAAACTTTTGAAGACCCTGCCCCAAACTTTACTGAGAAAGAGAAGCTTTTCATGCTGAGCTCTCCCTTTTCCCCTTCTCTACATCTTGGAACTCCTTGGCATCACGACCCCCACCCTGCCCCAATCTCTGTTCCTTAACTCAGTCCCCAATAGAGATGACTCTTCTCATCAAGGCCAACCTCTCTTCATATACTCTTGACCCATTTCCTCTGGCTTCTCTTGTAGACCCACCCTTGCCTCTTCATCTCCCACCCCCAATCTCTCTCCTCTCTCAATCTGCTGGCTTCCTCCAAGCTGCCTGAAAATATATCTAAGACTCATTTATCTTCAAAAAAACCCTCACAGGAACATTCTATTCCTTCAAAACCTAAGCCCAACTCCCAGAAAAATCTATTGATACCCATCACCTCCACCTCCTCTCCTCTCACTCACATCTCAAACCTTCGTAAACTGGCTTCTGACCTCAGCACTCAATGGAAATTGCTCTCTTGGGAGTTAGCAATGATTTCTTAACTGCTACATCTGATGGCTTTTTCTCAATCTTCATCCTTCTTGCTATTTATGTGACACTTGACACTACTGACCACCCTCTTCTCCTAGATATTTTCTCTCATCTCTACTTTCTCTCTTTGGGTTCTCCTCCTCAGTGACTGCTTCTTCTCAAATGCCTTTGCTGGTTTATTACTGGTATTTCATCCCCTAACTGTGAACACACCCTGAGGCTCTGTCATGGGTCTTCTTATCTTTACGTATATTTTTTAATGTAGTGATCTTGTCTGCTTTCATGGGTTTAATTAATTAGCTCTATACATTTGACCCCCAAATCTATATATCTATTCTAGCCCTAATTTCTCTCACATGCGTGTCCAACTGCCTGCTGGATATTTCAAACTCAGTACATCCAAAACACAACTTACTATTTTCCCATTTCTCCTTCCCCCAACTCCTCCCTCTATTTCTATCAAAGGCACTATTATCCTTCCAGACACTCAAGTTCACAACCACAGAGATATCTTTGCGTCCTCACTCTCTCTTACTTTACATAGCAAATTTGTTGCCAGAATTTTGTTGTTTCTACTTCCCTATCATCTCTAACATCCATTTCCCCTTGCTACTCACAGTTAGTTGTTTTTCAGTCATGTCCAACTCTTTGTAACCCCTTTTGGGGTTTTCTTGGCAAAGATACTAGAATGGTTTGCCATTTCCTTCTCCAGCTCATTTTACAGATGAGGAAACCGAGGCAAATAGGGTGACATGGCTTGCCCAGGGTCATACAGCTAGTGTCTGAGGCTGGATTGAACTTAGGTCTTTCTGACTCCAGGTCCAATGCTCTATCCACTGCACCACCTAGATCAGGCTCTAATCCTCTCTCACTTGTACTATGAGTCTCCCTGCCTCAGTTCTCTCCTTGCTCTAATCCGTCTTCCAAATACCTGCTAAAATGATTTTCCTAAATCACAGTCTGAACATGTCACTTCTCTAGTCAACAAATTTCAGTGGCTTCTTACTGGCTTTTAAAGCCCTTTAATAACTTGGCCCAACCTGCCTTTTCAATCGTATTATAGATATTTTATTATTATTGTTACTACTACAGAAATAGTATATTATACAGATATTATATAATAGCAGGCTTGAATCTCTTTCACACTGGTAAGGTCTAGCCAATTTCACTCTATGGCTCTTGGTCACAAACTGCTCCCATCTCTGTGTTTGCACTGGCCGTCTCCCCAGCCTGAGACGCATTCCTTACTTTACCTCCACCCCTTAGAGAATCTCTTATTTTTGTAAGACTCAGCTCAGGTGCCACCTTGTACATGAAACCTTTTCTGATCCTCCATCTGCTAAACAGTCTCTTTTCACTGCATTGTTTGTATTTATTCTGTAGACACGCACATGTGCATGCACACACACACACACACACACACACACACACACACACACACACACACACACACGTCCTTGAGGGCAGGGGCTATTAAATATTTGTCTCAGTAGTAAGCACAATATCTAGGATATTGAAACTTAATAAGTGTTTACTGACTGAAACTCTTTTTCCTCAAGCATAATAATTATTCCACAATTAAGAGTTTTAAAGAGTGGCACAGAGCAGTGAGAAGGTAACTGACTTGTTCAGTCAGGCAGCTGGTATGGGACTGAGACAGGACTGAACTGGGCTCTTCCTGACCCCAAGGTCAGTTTTCCATCCACATCACATGACCAGATAACAGAAAAATAGATGCAAAATATGAAACTATACCAAGCCAGTCTGAAAGCAAAGGTGACAAAGGTATTTTGAAACTGACCTCATCCCCCAAACTTACCTTTAACGTTACTTTCTGCTTGTTTTTGGTGTCACTCATTTTCCACTGAGTAGCTTCATAAACATGGGCAAAAGCTCCCTCACCAAGAAAGGAATCGACATAGGTCAACCAAGGCCCTTTGGAAGAGGGATACAAGTTGAAATGACAAAAGAGCTTGTGATACATGCAAAAGTTCTGCAGAGGTACTTCCATGTTCTCAAAGTGTTTTTTAGACTCTTGGGTGAAATTTATAGAAACAGGTCATCATAGCAGCACTATTCACAAGGGATCTAGAAACTGCTAAAGGCTAAGTTTCATAAATGCACCTTTAGGAAAAGCAAGTATTTGATATTGACTGATATTTTTTAACATAAGCAAATTTCTCTCTAATTTTTAATAATAAAGGGCTATAAGCCTTATATTTCAGATTGTGCTCTCTTTTATTATAAAGTGCAATAAGTATCTATAGGTTGTGAGGCAATAGGATATACTATATGAATGAAGAATAAAATTGCAGAGCAAGTCAAGAAACATAACCAAGACTAGACTGACTGGAACTTCAAATGTGTTTCCTGTTCTAAACACTCCACCACACCATACGACCAACTATGTGGTTATATCCTATACTATTACAAAGGTAAAAGGAGAATATGTCATATGGATTCTTCATCAATCCCAGAAATTTTATATCCTACAGGCTTGTCCAGTATACCTTTTTTAGAGAAAGGAAAAAGAAAAGTAAGCAGGATAATAATGATCAGTGGTTGGGGATTAGGAAATGCCAAGAATTTAAAAAATGACAGATATGTCAAAATGCATAATGAACATGGAAAAGTCCACACTAAACAATGTAAAGCAAATAAAGCAAAAGATCAATATGAGAACTCCTTCCACTAAGACAGACAGTAACACATCTTTTCAACCTTCACAGACTGTGTCCATATTCTTGTCTAAAACTTTTAAAGAAGATCTGACCTGTATACTAGCAACCTTGCCCTGGGTCTTTCATAACACTCTGGGTGTCAGTGTGTTCTCCCTTGCTTTTACTAAATGGTCAACTCAGTTTTTCTCATAGAAATCAGACTGAATGAGTATATAACAATTCTTACCCAACCGGATTTCCGATTTTGGCTTGATAGTTGGAAGTTTAAAATCCCATTCAAAAGTGTTAGGATAAGAACTTATTGGTGTAGATAGTTTTGATAAAAATTTCTGAATCAAGTCACTATCCCATGGGTTCTCAACAATGAAGTCTGGAAAGAGAAAGAAAAAAAGGGCAATTTTCTATAAAGCAAAATATGTCAGAAACCAAATACAGCGGAGCACATTCCCATCATAATATGGAACTTAGTGAAGCAAAACCCTGATCATTGGATTATGGCTTTAGAGCTGGAAGAGACCTCAGTGGTCTTCTAGTCCAAATCCTGTATTTTGTGGATAAGAAAAATGAGTATCAGAAGGGTTAATAATCTGCCCAAAGTCACAAATGTAGGTCTGGGACTCTAACCAGCGTTTTTATTTTTTTCTCATTTAATACTATTTTATTTTTTTCCAATTACATATAAAGATAGTTTTCAACATTCACTTTTAGAAGTTTGAATTCCAATGTTTTCCTTCCTCCTCTCCCCTGTCTCCAAGACAGCATGCCATCTGAAAAAGGCTATACATGTTGCTGTTGTGTTTGTCCTTTGTTCTCGAAGTACATTCATATTAAACATATTTCCATGTTAGTCATGTTGGGTAGGAAGAATCAGAACAAGAGGGAAAAGCCATGAGAAAGAAAACACACACAAAAAAGGGAAAACAGTGTGCTTCGATCTTCATTCAGACTCCAGATTCAGACTTTCTCTGGATATGGACAGCATTTTCCATGAGTCTTTTGGAACGGTGTTAGATCACTCTTTGGCTGTAACTGTGTACAGTGTTCTCCTAGCTCTGCTCACTTCACTCAGCATCAGTTCATGTAAATCTTTCTAGGTTTTTCTGAAATCTACCTGCTCATCATTTCTTACAGCACAATAGTGTTGCATTGCATTCATATACCACAACTTGTTCAACCATTCCCCATCAATTTTCAATTGCCACCACAAAAAAGAGCTTTTTTTTGTACATATGGGTCTTTTGCCCCTTTTTATTATCCTTTTGGGACACAGACCTAGTAATGATATTGCTGGATCAAAGGGTATGCACAGTTTTATGGCCCTTTGGGCACAGTCTAACCAGCATTCTTTCTCCTACATCATGGATCTTTCGTAATTATCTGTTATACCAGGGGATGAGTCTAAATAGGAGAGTCTCCCTAATAACTTATGCTTAACTCATTAAGCAGTTGGTCATCTGACCACACCATAATATTTTGTGGTCTTCAGTTATTTTTGTGGTAGCTCCTACCTCAGTAGATTCTGACTTCAAAGAAACAAAAAGAAAAAAATCCCTAAACATCTGGGCTTAACATTGTTTCAAATGTTTGGGGTGCTGAAAGGTTGCTCTCCAAAAACCAAGATTTAAGATATATTGTGGGCCTATCCAGAATTGGTCCTATTTTGTCCTGATCAAGAAGACTGGAAAAAAAAGTCAATTATGGATCTCTCTTATTTTTTTCCTGCTACTAGACATAGTTAGACCATGGAAGCTCAAATTTTTATTCTTTTAGTAGCAGCAAAAGCAGCTGGGAAAAAGGACAAGAGCTGTCAAGAACACAGAGTTGGCAGAAGAGCCAGAAAATGCCTTTTTAAACATTATTTAAATGATTATACTTATCAGAGACTAATTTGAAGTTTCTTCAGAAAATAAAGCCTTTTAAATGTCCAGACACATTCAACAAAGAAGCCTAAATATCAAGAAAAGACTTATAGTGCTATAGAAATGACAGACAAGCACACTCACTAGATATGTAATGCCATTTTGGATGCACAGGAGACATAAAGATTAAGTAAGGTATGGTTTCTTCCTACAAGCTCACTCTCTAATGGGAAGGACACATGGCTATAATATAAAATAATACATAGGCACAGAAGAGCTTAAGAGAAGTAAAAAAATCAAGTGGTAGGAGAGGTAATCATGTGGATATATATTCAATGGGGACAATTCCTGGAGTCAGCAGAAAGAATACTAGACTTGGTTGAGAGAAGACTCAGATCTTTTCTTGGCTCTTTCTATTTAGTAACCTTGGATAAATTACATTATGATGTTTCTGGGCCTCATATGTAAAATAAGGGGCTTGGACTTGATGATCTCTAAGATCCAACATTCTATGAAATCTGTCTTTCTCGGCAAATCACAGATTGGTTTACGTCACAGTAGGATTTTCCTTAAGGGAAGAGCTGACTGTGTCATTCCCCACCATGCAAGAAATGACAGCAGCTTCCAAACTCTTCTGTGGAACTTTCAACATCTCCCTAGCCTTGCTGTCTAGTACTTGCCCTCCTATGCTCTGAGCTTCAGCCCAATGGACCTTGTTTCTTTTCTTTGTGCAGGGCACTTCACCCCCATTTCTGGGCCTTTACACCAGCCATCCCCCACGTCTTGAATGTATTTCTACCTCATTATTGCCTCAAAGACTCCTTCTTTCTTTAACAACATCACTCAAGCATCACCTTGGACAGTCATCTTTTTTGGATCCCTCAGGCTGATAGTGACTAGCATCCCTAGCTACCTTATATTTTCTTTATATTTATTCTGTACATATGTGAAACTTTAAAAAGTTTATGCACTAGGCCTTTCGGGACACCCTGGATACATACTTCTTGTCTCCCTGTGAGAGTTGGGATGGTTTCATTCTTCAGATTTATCCCTGAAGAGTACAAAGGGACCTGGCGTATACTAGGTACTTAATAAAGCCTTGTTGATGGATAGTACCTTGTGATAGATCCAGCTTGGATCCATACCTTTGAAATTAATTCCCTACTAACATTCTTAAGATATTGTTGTTCATTCGTTTCAGTTTTGTCTGCCTCTTCGTGACCCCATTTGGGCTTTTCTTAGTAAAGATATTGGAGTGGTTTGCCACTTCCTTCTTCAGCTCATTTTACAGATGAGGAAACTAAGGTGACAGGGTTAAGTGTCTTGTCCAGGGTCACACACCTAGTGACTGTCCGAGGCTGGATTTGAACTCATGAAGATAAGTCTTCCTGATTCCAAGTCCAGTGCTCTAGCCATTGTGACACCCAGCTTCCTTTCATAAAATATACCACCAGTTTAAACATCACAAATGTTATTATTATGATTAAAACATTCACATGTTATGCTTCTAAAATACTTTTCTATTTACACTAAAAGATATGAGTATAGCAGGTATGTTTACAGGCATTATACATGTTCTTTTGGTAAATTTACAAAAGTATGCTTAGTGATGTGGGTAGTAAAGACTTCCAAAAGTAAATTCTAAGGAACAGAATCCTCTCTTCCTAAAATAAATTGTCATAAAAATTGCTATTGATGGCAGAAATCAAAAGATTTGATATTATTACCAACAAAGTAACAGAGAGCAGCTAGTGGATGCCTAGAACATAGTTCGGGTCCTTAGGTTTAAATGCTTGTACTTTCATTACTGCATATTACTCTTACAGGTATATCCATGTAATAGCTGTCTCTTAGTTAAGAAAAATATTCTTATAAAAATAAATGAAAACACATTATTACTACAATATATTAAATGTCCTAAAGTAACAAATATGTACATAGAAGTTCACTGTAGTTTTGGTTTCACACAATGGCAGTGGATCAACTTGTCCTTCAAATGCTACCAACTGTAGGAATCAAATGTTAAATTCTTTTCCTTCCAGAAAATAATTCCTAATAATTCAGAGTGGCAAAGTGGATAGAGAACTGCACCGGGAGTCAGGAAGACTCTTCTTATGAGTTCAAATCCCAACTCAGACACTTACTAGCTGTGTGTCCCTGGGCAAGTCACTTAACCCTGTTTGCTTCAGTTGCTCATCTGTAAAATGAGCTGGAGAAGCAAATGGCAAACCACTCTAGGATCTTTGCCAAGAAAACCCAAAATGGGGTCACAAAGAGCTGGACAGAACTAAAAAAGGCTTAAACAACAATATGTCAGAAAACAAGTACCATTAAACAACATCAGATCTGCCTTTAAATAGTGTCTCTTATTAATGACTATATCCCTCTCAAAGCCTATCATTGATGCCCGGAAATCAATTTTCTTGTTTTAAAAAAAGAAAATTCAGATGATCATCAGTTCATACCTTGGACATGAGAACTTTGAGATGGCCTACTCTGTGTGTAATTGGCTGGGTGCTCAGCACTGGCTTCTTCTGGGTCCACATCCATTGCAAGGTCATTTTCAGAGAGTTTACAAGCAACAAGGCCCTCTTCAACACCATTAGTAAGAGCTCCAGCCACCACACGCTGAGTGAATGGGAGCGGTGGCACACTGATTGGCAACACAGCCTCTGCAACATTTTCTTGAATTATACTGGATACGTACAGACACAAAAGAGGCAGAAAAAAAGTTAAACTTGAGAATTAGATGTTAGAAGTTCAGGGACTAGAATGTACCCCTGCCTTATATCAAGTAGTTTTCTAAGGGCAGTTATTTCAAAACCCAAAGTAAAAAAGATTAAATGATTAGCCTTACGCATTTGAAGTCAATAGAATCTGGTCCTTCTACATACATTTTGCTTGGAACATACTTGACTATTATCATTCTTCGTACATAGTTCACTTCATAGTCCACCTCCATGCCTTTGTTCATCCCCTCCTAGACTCATCTAGGGTGTTTACTACCTCATTCTTTAAAGCCCAGTCCAAACACCACCTCCTTCATGAAGCCTGAATCCCTGTATCCCTCCAATTCGTGATGCCCTTCCCCATTTGGACCTCCTGTAGCATTCTGCTTATTCTTTGGCAATGGGGTATTTATAATTTTTTTTATTTTATTCTTATTTATAATTTATCCTTATATTTATATTTTATTCTAATGATTTGTGTATGTCAAACATCCTACTATACAGTAAGCTTCATGATGGCATGAACAACTATCCTATCTAATCTTTCTTATCTAAACTTTCTTCCTTTCTCATCACCAAGCCCTGTGCTCTGGACTCAGTTCAAGAGGTGTGTAGTACTTGTTATCTGAATTTGAATCACCAAACTAATCAGCCTTGAGTTCTTGCTTAGCTCACCAATGCTACTAATAGTTATCTGATCAACTGGCCTGTGTTTTACCAAAGTGGTTATTTTCCAAGAGTAAAAATTGATACTTAATTGACATTTGCAAAATGTACTTAAAATTTACAAGGTGTTTTGCATATACAGTATTATCTCATTTGAGGCTCACAACAACCCTGTGAGGTTGGTAATATAGGTATTTTTATTTCACTTACAGATGATGAAACTGAGGTTAAGAAAGGTCAAATGACTTATTCCAAATCACACAGGTAGTATGTGTTAAAAGTAAAATTTAAAACCAGGTCTTCCCGACTCCAAGTCTAATACTCAATTATATCATCCTGCTGGTATTTTAATAGTCATTTCCCCCCTCTAAGTGGTATGAAGAAATAATTCATCTTTGGAACACATCCATTTATGGTGAATCTGACTTTTACTTCAAGTAGTCTGAAAGTTGTTTTAAAACCATCTTGATATGAAGTCAGAAGAGGGTATCAGAATGTCAAAGTTAGAAAGGACTTCAGAGAGTCATGTAGTTCAACCTGAACAATCTATTCCATTTATAATACCTCCAATTGGTGGGAATCTAGTTTTCCCAGGAAGGCCTCCAATAACGGGAAATTTATTACTTCTTACGGCAGCTCTTTTTAGTTTTGGACAGACAGTCTGAAAGACTGCTGAGCTTAGAGTAAGGTTTTAAGATTCTAGCTCTGACACTCAATATTTATGTGCTAAACCAAAAGCTTCAAGCCTTAATTTTCTCATCTCTAAGATGGGCAAGTTCTCTGCAAACTTTAAAGTATAGATTGGTGAAGTACAAATATGGTTAGCCTTAGCATCTACATGCCTGGATTTGAATCCTGACTCAGGCACTAATTGCCTATGTGACCTTGGGCAAGTAACCTTTCAGAGCCTTAGTTCTGTAAAATAGGGTTATAATGCTTGCACTATCTTCCTCACAGGGTTGTGAGAAAAATGCTTTGTAACCTCAAAATAGTATATTAACTGGTTACTATCATCATTATATAAATATAAATTGTTACAATGATCAAGCTAAAATCTACTTCTGTAATTCCTACCCATTACCAGAAGTTCTACGCCTGGCTTGATGGAAAATACATCTCATCTACCTTGGTCACCCTCTTTTGGATGAGCTCTGATGTCTCAATAGTAGTCATAAGCTTTAAAACCCATTGCTTGTATTTAGAATGAGAGGTGTCATAATTTTCTCTCCAGATCTGATAAGCACATGGTTGTGGTGGCATGTTTTCGAATCATATGATCATAAGACCAGAAGAGGGCATATACCCAATGTCTCTTCCCCCCGAGCCTCAGTTTTACTATCTGTAAATGAAGATACTGTTACTGTATTCCATCAGGCTAGGGATATAGTGGGGTTCTTTTGTCATGACACCTCTACCCCAGCTATTTTATCCTCTTGGCTTCTCAACTTCATAGTTAAAATTTGCATATCTTAAGTGAGAATAGTTTTCAATTTAAAATAACAGCTACACAATAATATATACAGATGAGAATTAAGTGCTGTATCATAGATGTGAAATTAAAGACACATTTGGAAATGAAGATAGACAAACTCTCGAATATGCCATTACCTCAGCTTTTGATTTTTTGAGTTTTCCACAAGTTTTTCCTTATAGGAATCATAAGTCATCCCAGCACTATCATTTTCAATCATATTTTCTAAAATGCAAACATAATTAATTAGAAACAAAAGTACATGATAAAAAATAGATACCTTATGACACAGTAACTATAATGTTCCCTAATTTACAGAGTATATTGGATTTGAAGATTTGAAAGTACTACTAAAGAGAAGCAGATTTCCATCAGAACTTTGAAACTATTCTCATGAAAGTTTAGTTCAATAAAGATCATGCATAAAAATTCTAAATATTAATTTTTCATTTTAATAAGTATTTTCCATTTTTTCCTTTCCTTCCTTCTTTTCTTTTTCCTTCCCTTTGTCTCCTACACAATCCTTCAAAGAAAAATCACAAGTAGATACAAATAGTGTAGGCAAATCTCTTAATAGCACACATATTAATATACAAAACCAGAGATCATTTTTATGCTTGAAGGTGACTTTTCCATTTATCCTAATGGACTTGAATATTTAAGCAGCCACTTGGGTGATGCCATGGCTCCATCTATTGAGCAGAATTCATGAGCTGGAAGAATCATACGAAGAGGATTTTTTAGGGCGTACCCAGGCTATATCATTTGGCAGTACTGCTGTTATTTATAAAATGCCCAATCTAGTATGTAATCTTCTAAAACATGTTAGTTTTTTAAAAACACAAATAAAACCTGTGATAATGTCATTTAATCAAGTCTTATATACATAGTTTAGTAGCTGTTAGGGACGCATTAGTTTGAAAAAGTATATGGATACTAGTGAAATGAAAATTTTGTTTTGCTATCCAGACAGAAAAAAAATGGCAATAATTCCAAAAGCAATTTGACCCAATTTCTACAAAAAGCAAGGTTAAGCTATATTTCAGTGTGTCCAACTCTCCATGACCCAATTTTGGGGCTTTCTTGACAAAGATACTGGAGTGGTTTTGCCATTTGCTTCTTCAGCTCATTTTACGGATGATGAAACTGAGGCAAACAGGGCTAAGTGACCAGGGTCACACACCTATTAAATGTCTACGGTGGTATTTGAACTCAGGAAGAGGAATCTGATTCCAGACTGGCAAACTATATAGGAAGACCAGCAAAAGAAAGTATATGAAGTGATTAATTCACAAACATTTACTAAGTACTTCCTCTTTATAGGACATTGTGCTACACAGTGGGAAAGACATACAATCAGTAAGCTAGACTTCGCTCTCTCAGACCTGACAGTGTAGTTGGGGAGAAAAGATATAGAACATTTTTTTTTTTGGACCAGAACTGTGATTTCATGAATGCTGGGAGGTCCAAGTAAGGAACTCCCTTCACAATGTAGACTGAATCTGCCTCAATAACTTAAAATCATGGAGTCGGAGGTAAAGTCGGAATTAGGGTCCATTAGGATTAGTGTTAGCTGGGAAGTACTGAAAAGTTAAACGATTTGACCAGGATTACATAGCCAGAAAGTACCAGGGTCAGAACATAGAACCCAGGTTTTCCTGGCTCTGAGAATAGCTCTCTCTCCATCACATCTTGGCTGCTCTCTATAAAATATATACCATTATGTAATTTTTTTCAGTAAAATACAAAACATGCTCTATGGTAGCTCTTAAAAATAAATAAAGTTGTTACTAATGGAGAAGAGAAATCAGACATGGCTTTCTGAAAGCCAATTGACCTTAAAAGGTGGGGTAATGATCTCATAAGAATGTATAGAGCATGTAGGAGAGCAAAACATAGTTCAGTTTCTTAGGGATGTTGAATATAAGGAAGTAATTGATGTGATAAGAGTGGAAAGATAGGATAGTGCTGAATTGTGAAGAGCCTTGAATGCCAGAAGGAATTTGAACTTGATTCAGCAGGCAGCAGGGAAAGCCTGAAGATTCTGAATAAAGGAGGGATATCATCTTTTGAGCAGAGGAGTGATGCTGTTAAAGTGTTAGGCTCAAGGGCTGGGATCGTTCCTTTATGTATTTGGATCTCTAGAACCTGACACAGCTCTTGGCACTAAATACTGATCAAGTCTGAGCTTTAGATAAAGGAGATTATTTTGAAGATTCTATGAAGGATTGACTGGCAGGTGTAAATAGTGGAGAATTGACCTGCTAGGCAATTATTGTCCAGGTGGGTAGTAGTAAGGGTCTGATCTAGAATGGTGTCAGTAGATGAAGAGATAGATGATTTGGGTATGTTGTCTGAGTATAAGGTGAGACAGAAGGCAAAGGCAAATTTTTTGCATTATCAATGTATAATGCCTGTGATTTCACTGGTATAGGGAACTCCTAGGAAAGAAACTCTCTACCACTTGAGATTAACAAGTGTTCTGGAGGTAGGTCTTAGAGAACTGCTTGGGGGACGCTGAGATGTTAAATGACTTGCCCAGGGTCACAAAGCCAATACATATTTGAGGCAGGTCAAGAACTCAGGTCTTCATGGCTGTGATACTGGCTTTTTATCCATTATACCAGCTATTCTCAAACTTATTGGTCTTAGGATCCCTTAACACTCTTAAAATTGAGGAAGGTTTTGTGGATTACATCTGTTGATATTCACTGTTAGGAATTAAAAATGGTAAATTTTTAAAAATTAATTCATTAAAATGATAAACTATCATTTTAATATGAATAGTATATTTTATGAAAAATATTTTCTAAAACAAAAACCTTAGGAGAGTAGCAGTGTTTTACACAATACCTTGATATTATTATGAAAATTTCGATCTGGTAGATGCTCTGAAAAAGTCTCAGGGACTCCAGGAATCTTCAGATCACACTCTGAGACTCACTGCACTATGATACAAGTAAGTATAAACCATATCCTTATTAAAGGAAGATGAAGATGTCAGATAAATGACTACAATACAAGGTACAATCTGATAAATGCCAAATGAATGGTATACAATTAGTGCTATAAGAGTGCTAAGGAAGGAAGGATCACCTTCCAATGAGTGATAAGGAGAAGCAACATTTAAATTGGACCCTGAAAATGTCACCATTGAATACTGATGGTGATACTACAATCCAAAGCATATGGCTCTTTTAAGCCAGAGTTACTTCTGCTGATTAATTTCCAACAGTCACCTACAGAGGTAGGTACTAGATGGTCCTTATGTGTATTTCATACTATGAAGAGCTTTGCTTACATTTAGGCAGCTGAAATGATACTAACTTTTTTGGAAAAAAAATTACTATTTGAACTAGAGTCCCTTTAAAAATAGCTTTTAGAACTTTGTTACACGAATTGTGTAACAAGTTTCCCTTAATGCATGATCTTTTCCCATTTATTGGATTTTCTTTAAAAAAAAAAAGAAGTAAAATTTTAACTTACAAGTTCATAAGCCAGGGATTATGTTCTCTCTTTCTTCCATCAGTAATGATGACTTAAAACAAATGGGACTAGGAGGTACCAAACCTACATTAAAATATACCTTGGTCTAGCAACCTGACTGACATTCTCTTGGCAGATTTTACATTACTGCTTTAGCTAACAATTGCTAATAAAAACTGATGTGTCAGGAGAAAAAAGCCTTAACTGTAGGGTGTGGGTAATCACTGACATTAGAAAGTGGTAGCATGTGTGAAAGAAGATTTCTGTGAGTTGGAAATGAAAGGCTAATGATTCTCTGGGTTTAGGTGACAAACAATAAGAATCTGCTTCTAATTCAAATAAGTAATGATCCTTCTAGAGAGGAATGATTAGCACTGAGACATCAGAAATGCAACCAAGCAGAAGGCACAAAGTCAGCACCCTTAATTAGCCTTCAAAGGAAAAGATGAAAGAGAGAACAGCAGTTTCCTCTATCTCCACGCTGCTGCCTACTGTTCCCAGTATCAACTCTAAAGTAGACATTCTTCCTAGAATTTTAAGTTTATTGAAAAAATATACATTTATAATTACTAGTTTTGACAAGTCAGGAAGACAACATTTTCAGGAAGACAATATCCTCACAGTGTGAAATTTAAATAAATAAATTTAAATAAATCAAAGATATATAAGTTGCTTGTGCAGGTTATAATATGGCAGGGACTTAAAGTGTAGCTCTCATGGAAGTCACTGTTAAACTGCATTTAAAATCAACACGTTTCTGTCACGTATCAGGCTTTGAGGATACAAAACATAAATGAAATGCCTGTTCCCTGGATAACCTCCAGGACCTTACGCTGCACCAGAAGAAACAGTATATACACAAGCAGTATGCACACAGACACACAGTATGCCTATATCTAGGTGTGGATAAGGTAAATACAAAGTCATGGGATTGGGGACGTTTCAGGAAGGCTTCATGTCAGAACTGGTTCCTGAGCTGAACCTTGCAGGGATTTTGAGATTCTGAGAGAGGGAGGTGAGAAGGACATGAATTCCAGGAATGGAGTGGGTAAAGACTGGGTGAAGGAAAATTACAAGGAAAAGTGAACAGTGTGTACAACTGTCTGATATAGTTGGGCCAAATTAAGATTCACACACCTTCGATTGCTATTTACAGATCTCTATTTTATTGGCAACCTAAGATATTAAATCTAAAAAAAAGCAAGAAGAGCCTATAAATGTCAGAACTATTTACATATCTGTGTGTGTGTGTGTGTGTGTGTGTGTATGTGTGTGCATATGAAGAAAGAGATCTGAGATGATACGACTAAGTAAAATGAAAAGATATGGAAGTCCATTGAGTTTCTTCTTGACAAGTCACACAATTCCTATTAAGGACCTCCAGTTAGAACACTAAAATGTCAATAGTGGTTCACAAAGGCATCAAAATACAGTAACACTTACCTTTGTCCTCCAGAGCTTGCAACGTATCCATGGAAATTTTGTTAAATGGTGTAGAAGCAAGTTGTGCAGCAGATGTAAAATCTCTTGTGCTATTAGGACTGGGTGCCAAAGTTTTGTTGTAGCGTACACCCCATATAGTACAGTCATCTAAGGGCTCTGTTGCTTGAAATCCTTCCTAGAAAATAAGAAATATTGAAAAATGGTAACCTCATTTCCAATGAAATTTAAAGTTTTATAGCTTTTTTAAGATGTTTAAACAGCTGCCAAATGTAAGAAGCTATTTTAGTCTTATTACTATTGAAGTAGCCAATAATGACTCTTCCTATAATTGTGATTTTTGTTTTTTAAAGGCATTATACAAAATTCAAGTAATTAATTGGCATTTTTCTAAGCAAAAAGGTCAAAGAGCTTGCCATAGTAAATACAGTAGAGATTAACTCGCCTAAGAATTCTAACAGCAGAATACAAAATATCAGAAGAAGACTCAGCTTTGTTTTTTCAGGCTGGGACATTCTAGTTATAGTACCACCCTGCTGGCAAACTGATATACCAGGCAGGTAGGATGAAGGAAGATATGGAAGAAATATTCAATACAATTAAATTTATATTTATCAAGACCCCACTACGTGCAAAGTACTTTGAGATACACAGATAGTAAGAAAGTCAACCAAGGAACTTGAAATCTGGTAGAGGTAGGTAAGGTAAAGATGCAAAAAAATGTAATACCAAGAATTATATAGCTTGCATTTATGTAGTACTTTAAGGTTCATAAAAGTTGACAAACATATTATCCTCCCTTGTACTCTGCGATAAGGGTGATTAAGGAGAGTATAAATGCAGCTACTGGGGTGGGGAAATTTTAATGAGAGTTGTATTTCTGTTTTGTTTGGTTTTCCTTTAGTGGTTTTCTTTCTTTTAGGATGGGAAGGAGGAAGAGAAAGAATTTGGACATTTGAAATTTACCTAAAAATTTTGACAGAAAAAAATGGGTCAGGGGTGGAAGGTAGGTGAGGCATTTGAAACAGTAAGAAAAGTTTGAGCTGAGATATGGAGATAGAGGAATAGAAGGCGCATTTGAGGAGTAGTTAGGTAGTCTACTTTGGTGACAATGGAGGATACATATGGGTAAGCAGTAGAAGGTTAATAGAGAAGCTGAGGCCATATTACAAGAAACACTGAATGCCAATCTAATGAATTTCTATTTCATTCTACAGGATTTAGAAAAGCTGATCTGGCAGGGGTGTATAAAACAGACTAAAAAGAGAAGTACTAGAGAAAGGAAGACTAGTTAGGAAGTTTTTGACATTGAGATGAGAAGGAAAAAAACCAAAAAAAACCCCAAATAAATGAATAGAAAAGGGAGGAAAAGTATTAAAGAAATTGTAGTGTTGAAGTTTATAGGCCTTTACAACTACTTAGCTATAGGAGGTAAAGGAAGAGCACAAAAAAAAAATAAATTAAAGGCAGAACCTGGATGCCTGGGAGAATGGGAGTACCAATGAGAGAAGTAGTAGGAAGACAGGAGAGGCAACTTGGGAGTTGAAAAAAATAAGTTTAGTTTTAGACATGTTATATTTTTGTTATTGGGGATGGGGTACAGCAGGCAACTAGAAAAAGATTGGAGCTGGAAGTTATTACCATGGAAGTGGATGAGATTCCTGAAGGAGAAAGAATAAAAAGACCAGAGGGCTAATGACTAAGACTGTGTACTGGTTAAAAGTAGCAATGACTTTTATATTATTCATGTAGCACATATATTGATTGGTTGATGTTTCAAACTTCCTTTTATTCCTTGTTTTTGTATTTTCCCCTTCAAATTCAAAGTTGAAGCTACATATTTCAGTCCATAGGTTTATTAGAACTCAACAATCTCTCAGCAGTTTAATACAGAGGAAGGATGAAGGACTTTGCATTGATAAGGAGAAAGATTTCCTTAGATCAGTGCTGCTGTAGAGAAGGAAACTGGGTTTTCTTTCTCATTCACGTAAGGCTTGCTAAACTAACTTCTGAAAACTGGCTTCATTCATTCTTAGCCTTCAGATTATCTATTTGCCCACTTCCCTACCCAAATGAACTGTGAACAAATACTCTTCATTACTTCACAAGATATTTGAAGAGATAATCTAAAGATACTAAAATGAATTAGATACTTTTTTCACATTTGTAAACTGCTCCAATTTCACTAACTTCAAATCCCAGAGTCTTGGGAATCTCATTCCTAAATTTATGTTCTAAAATAATACTTTACATTTGCACAGGCCTTCAAAAATCCTTTCACAGATATTCTTTTTTGATGATCATGACATTTGTTGATGCACTGTCCAGTTTCTCATTTCCAGTTCCAGGGCTGTTGAACAGTGCTGGAGAAAACCCAGGATGCCCACTACAAATGTGGTAAGCTCAGCTGGGCTCTTACGGATATTGGATCATTCATTTTAATCTACTCTCATTAACCCTCCTCACAGCCTGTATTCTCCAGCATAAACCTTTTTGTCTTTCCTCTTACCCTCACCTTCTAATTAATGAAAAGACTGATGCCAAACTATAGGAACTCCCTCATTACAACTTTGTTTCTCAAAACCCCTCAGTGGCACCATCCACTTGCTTCCCCTTTCTTTCAGTCATAGGATGTGACTCTTCAGGCTAATTCTTCTACCTCTCTCTTTAATCCCATTCGTCCCCTCTCTCCAAGACCAAAAGCCCATAGTCACCTCCTCTTGCGATCTTTCTCTTAGCTCTTTCTCATCTGTTTAATAAACATTTTTTCCAAGGAATAAGTGAATAAATAAGTATTATGGCCCCCTTAATGGCTGGGGCAGAGGGGACAATTTCAAGCTCATTAGGGTTCTTGAATGCTTTCTTTGCACTATACTTACATTTGGTTTGGAAGCAGATCTGCTTGTAGGTTGCTCACCAAAGAATCTGATTCCCGTGATTTTGTTTATAGGCTGTGTTAATCTAGAAAAGATTGGTAATCTTAGATAAATTTGAGTAGCACAAAAGAAAGCCAAATTTGTAAACAAGACAGACTAAAAAAGCTGAAAAGAGGGCAAAAGAAAAAAAAAATCAGCTGTCCTGTTAGATGAGATTCTATCAGTACAGACAGATATCCTTTGCTCAGTGAAACAGATGAATGCAAAACTAGATAATACAAATTTAACTGATTTTTGTTGTAAAATTAGAGATTTATTTGCCTGGAATGATGGATTAGGGAAACCTAAATACTCCACTCAAAGCTCTGGTGGCAAATTGGAAACTTTCCCCCACTCCTGGCCCCCTCCTCCCCAGCAGCTCATTTCTTCATTCCAAGATTTTTCTGTAGTCTTTCCAATTCCTGGACAACATGATTTTCTCTGATGTCCTGAAATCTCCATTTCTTTATTACGTTTTTGGATGAGAACTTTCATTTAGCTAATGGAAAAAGGCTAGACAACCTGCTGCCATTTACTAGTGAAGTACAACAATATTACCTAGTTAGAAAATGACCATCATTTGAAGCTTCAGATAATGTAAAACAATTTCCTACTTTTTAAATGCTGTGAGCCCAAATTTTACATATTTAATTTTACTTATAATGAGGGATGGTTATCTACTGTATATTATATACTCTCCAATTATTCTTAGGCAAGTTATTTAACTCCTTTGGGCCTCAGTTTTCTCATCTCTAACATCATCAGTTCATAGATTAGGGATTGAAAGATACCATAAATGAAATCCAGTTCAACTTCCTCTTTTCATAAATGTGGAAACTGAGGCCCTGAGGAAACTGATTTACCCAAGGTCACACAGGTAAATAGTAACTGGGCATGAATTTGAACTTAGGTCCTTTGATTCCAAATCCAACACTTTTTGTCCTGTACATATGTAGTGTCTCATGAAAAGGTTTAGATGATTAAGTATCTTTACTGCCCAAATCTTTTAATTCTATAGGAATATATAATATTCCATTTCCCAGCCTCAAATATTATTGTAACTATGTTGTTTTACCCAGCATTTTCTTTACTTCCATCTTCAAAGATGGAAAAAGCAGGTGACACAGAAGGGACATCAGCAACTCCCCAAGCTCCCAGGGGCTGTATAGTCTCTGCAAGACAGTTAAATATCAATTTTGATGTTATAAAAATGACATATTTTAGCATATTTTATGCTATACTTTGTTCATTAATGAGAAACCAATTAGATTTTCTGATTTCTGAAACCGAAGTAACAATATCAACTTTTCAAATGTTTAGGTAACCAGTTCAAGTTTTCTTCCTATATAATTTTTATAAAATGACTCTTTACTTAGCTTATAGATTTTTAAAATTCCTTTTTGATTAATATTTGACAGTGGCTAACACTTACATATTTAGTTTTGCTATCTTTCCTCCAGAATCGGTCCTACTTCCCCATTTCTGTTGATGGTCCCAGCACTCTTCTAACCACCCTGGCCTAAACCTCAATTGTTTCTAATCTCTTCTCTACCCACACTTAATCAGTCAGGCTGTTCTTCTATGATAAACCTCTCATCTCTACCTTTTCCTTTTCTTTTGCACTGAATGCTCTATGTGTTCAGGTTCAGGTTCATGTGTCTAAGCTCATGCCTAGACTACTGCAAGTGTCCTAAGGGCTCTCCATCCAGCCTCTCCTAATTCTAATTAATCCTGCAAAATCATTACTCAATTAATCTAATGTATTATTTTCATCATTTTACTTCACTATTGCCTATTAAAAAAAAACAAACCCCTTCAGACTGACATTCAAGCCTCTGTTTTGGAAAAGTCTGATCCCCTACCCTACTTTTCAGCCTTATCTGTTAACAAAGAACACTTCCTATGGTCAGTCAATTCTTTTTCATTGTCCCTTTGAACCTATACTCCTAGGATCAAAGAGCTGGAAGATAATCTAATTGAATCGCTCCTCTTAAGGAGTAAGCAGCTCTAGGAAGTTGAAGTGACTTGCCCAGGGTCACACATGTGATGAACATCACTGGCAGCATTTGAATCCAGGTCTTGTAATACTCCTCATTTTCTGTTTTTGGAGGCCCTCCTCAAGTTTGACCTTCACTGTGACGTCTTTGCTGGTCACCATAAACCACTGTGTTCCCTTCCTTTTTAAACTCCTCTACGCTCACTGTGTCTCTCATTTCATTAAAATGGTCTACTATCATTGTTGTTCAGTAATTCAGTCATGTCTGACTTTTTATGACCCCATAATTCATACTGTCCATTGGGTTTTTTTTAGCAAAGACACTGGAGTAGGTTTGCCATTTCCTTTTCCAGTGCATTTAGAGAGGTTAAAAGACTTGCACAGTCACAGAGTAATTACCTGTCTGAGGTCACAAATGAACTCAGGTCTTCCTGACTCTAGGCCCAGTGCCCTATCCACTGAGACACCTAGCTGCCTTATCTTAGTCTACTATTGTTCTGTAATTTCTCACCTCATCAATTAGACTGTAATCCCACCAAAGTCAGAGACCATGCCTTTCTAATTCTTGATGTGTCCCATAGACCTTAGTACAGTATGAACTGAATCAACATGTATTTGATGAAAATGAAAAAAGGAAGTCATTACTTTGGGAATGGTCCTTAAATATATCATCGTCTTGATTTAGAGAGGAAACTTTATCGTCTTCAGCAGAAACTTCAGGATGTGAAGTTTCCTGAAACATATTCATTATAAAACCTTAAGAGAAGAAAGGAAAAGTTCATTACAAAATGATTACCAAAGAATTTTCATTAATCCATGGCAAGATGTAGTCTAAAAGACCCCTTACCTAGAGCTTCTTTGGTGTGAACTGTGGGTGAAGGCTGGACTCTTGATGGTGTAGCCTGTATCAATCCTGCTGATGTGTTGGGTGTTACATGAGAAGTGCTTACACCAAAAAGTGAAGGTGTTTCAGCTAATGTAAATTGTTTAAGAAAATGTAGTGTCAGAACAGTACCAGAACCATCAAGGGAAATCAAAGTTTTTGGGAAAGATTTACTACTAGGTAAATTTGATTCTCATTTTCAGTCACTTGTTCTCACCTTTTCAATCACATATTTCCAACAATAACAATACTACTTTCATTTATATAGCACTTTTTTCATGGCACTTTCACAGAGGAAAAAAACCACAGCTGAGAACATGGGCTCCAGTCTCTTCTGTCACTGCTTTGTTACATAACCTTAGAAACATCTCCGAGTTTCCTCACCATTAAAATGAGTAGATTCAATCAGATGAGCTCTAAGGCCCCCCTGGGCTCTAACAATCTCAGCCTGATTATTTTATCCTTACATCTTTACTGAAACACAAACTCTGTTTTGTAGTTAAGGATATTAAAGTACAGAGAAGTTCTGTAATCTATGTATGACTGCAACAAGCTAGAGATAAAGACTCCTCATCTCCTGTCTCTCCCCCAGTGCTCTCTCCACTGTACTCCATGTATCACACAATGAGCATGTGTTAAACACCTATAGCATGCAGTCCGGACAAGTAGAAAAACAAGACACTGCACTTGAGGAGCTTACATCCCTCTGAGGGGATACAGCATGTTGATGGATAGGCAAAGAGAGGAATAGAGGGCATACAGAGGAGTGGAGAGCATTAAATTGGAGAAGTTAGAAAAGGTTTATTCAAGGTGGTGATACTTGATACGAGTCCTGAAAGGAGCTAGTGGTGCTAAGTCATGGAGGTGAGGACAGAGAATGTTCTAAGCCTGGGGGACAAATAGTGAGAATATTCAGTACTGAACTGACTTAATGCAGAAAGACTCATTCATGTAAAAGGGGAAAGGGTGATTTGCTACCCTGCACATTATTATATGTAGAGCTCATCTTGTGTTCAAAGACCTACAATAACCACTGATAAAAAAATACAAAAAGTTTTATAGCAATCCTTATAGTCTAAGTAGATTAATCCCAAGCCTCAGGCAGCCTGAGGGATTAAGGTTACTTTTTCCACTGCAACAAAGACCTAAGTATTTTGCCATCAATAATGAATTGGGGATAACTTTTCACAAATAAACTTGGTTACATGAATAATTACCTTGAATCTGTGGTCCAGTATATAGCTTTGAGTCATAAGTATTTTTATTCACATATCTAATGGAAAAAGAAAAAAATGGTTAACTGGAGCATAAGTAACAGTTACTATATTAAGTAAATCTTCAACAAAGAAATAATCAGACTCCAAAAATCAACTCTTCTTCTTCCAGCCATTCTTGAATTTTTAAAATAAGAATATACCTGGAACAATAGATATGTTGTACCTCAGAGAAAAATGCCCACTATTAAATACTCAAACAGATGTGTGATCTCAATTTGAACGTTTCTTCTAACAGTGTAGATTACAACAGACCCACGCCTGCCCATTCTGTATGTGTTGTCCTGTAAATCTGTCACAGAAGGTATACCCCATGTGCTCTCTCCTGACACTGTGAGGATGAGGGGGGAGACCTCAGGCTGTCCAATGGTTATCTCTCATCTGTTTCCATGATGACATTGCTACTCCTTCTTCTAAATTCTTTACGGGTTATGTGTAGCAGCCTGCTCACAGCTGCCCTGTGCCTATCCATTTGCTCTCTGTGTGAAATTCATTTTCAAGCCTTTGGAGACTTTTATGTTTCATGTCTCCTAGAGGTACACCACCACGCACCCCATGAAACAGGCATTAAATGTTAGCTTCAAAACCAATGATAAAGAATCACCTATGCCACTTCCAATGATACTTCTCGAACCAGGAATAGTCTGGTAATATGAAGATTTTCCTAATCCAAAGTGATTAAGTATGTTTATAAAAGATTGACTTACATCAAGGGGAGATAAAACAAAGCAAAACCTCTTAATAAAGCTATATCCCAATTTAACTAAATGCATCAATTATACAGGAGAATTGGCAAGTTTCAGTTGTTCAGTGAATTAAGTTCCCTATTATGTCATTAAAAAGTTTCTTGGATTCTTTCCTAATTTTCTAGCCAAATCTGCACAGATTTTAAAAACAAAATGACAGAAAATTTGACTTTGGGAGATTCCCTTAAAAAGCACCAACCAACTGCATGAGCACACACACACACACACATACACATACAGACACACACACACACACACACACACAATCCCCTTTCATGGTTAGGAAATGGACACCACAATAGACAGGCATGCTCTGTCTTTAGAAATTTAGATTGAAAATGTGAAGAAATGTCATAGGAACATTAACTGAAGGAAACAAAATGATACAGTTTGGAGAAGACCTTGGGAGTGAGTAGGACATGAGTTGTCTTTCAGTGTCTGAGGAGCTACTCTGTAAAAGAGCGATTAAAGTTGCTCTGCTTTGCCCAAGACAGTAGAGTTAGTAACAAAGGTAGAAGATGAAGAGGCAGACTTTGTTTGATGTCTAGAAAAACTCCAAAACAGCACCATGTAGAAATCACTTTAGGTGAAACTGGGTTCCACTTCCCAAGTTCAGGCTGGATGTACTACTGTTTTGATATGTCACAGAAGGAGTTAGTGCTCAGGTATGGGTTGGACACTAAATGGCTACCATATTTTCCTTCCATTTGTTTTCTGTCTCAGTCTGTGGAAAAGAATGTAGATTGCTATATATAACTTTAAAAATGATGCATAAAACTGCCACCTTTTCTTATATAGAGGGAGAAATGCTGTGGCAACAGTCACTCCGAAGAAGGGACTATGGCTGTGCGGATGAGGAAGTTTTGCTAGTGTAGAGGTATGATGACCCTTGGAAAACTGTAACTGAAGGGAATTTAAGAGATGAAGCAGTTATATGTAGCACAAGGCTCAATGAGAAGGCCAGTCAGTCCTGGGAGAGTAAGGCTAGGAGGAGGCAGATGGGCCACAAAGTTGTTTTCCAGGCAAGACTGCAGCTCCACTTGGAGAAGTCTGATATTAGTAATGGGGGTGCAGAGGCTAGTTAAATCTAGGATGTCTTATTGCCAGACTCTAAGGTTAGTATAAAAAAATTAAGAAAAGATTCTTGGGTTATAATCAGATTATTCTCCAACTCCATAAATTTATAGGGGTTTTTGGTATCCTCTTTCACTTCAATTGCTAGTATGAAAAATACTTTTGGCTTGAATATATTGAAAAGAAGGGGCAGCCACAAAGCACATGCTTAAAGAAGCAGGAGAGAAAGGAATTGGTGAAATGCCAGCAAGCATTATTGAGGTTACAGAAGAGAGAGAATGGCATGTTCTAGGAGAGACTCCGGATTTTGGTCTATCCCTTCCCTGTCTTGCCAAGAGCTGTCCCCATTTCCTCGGGGATATATATACAATGTAGAATTAAAACCAAATGACAATCACAGATTTCAAACTAATACAGTAAAAATTAGAATTCTCAAAGTGCCAGTTAAAAACACCAACTTGTAAAATCTCTCAAAATTAAAATCTCCAAGATATGGTTTTACTTTGGCAGAGAGCATCTTAAATGTTAATCTCACACACTTCCCCCTGGGAGTCTGAAGGAAACATATATGAAGAGATTGTGTATCAGAGACTTTGTCTGGTTTAACAATTACTCCTACAAATCCAACTTTAAGACTGGCAAGCAAAGATAATTTTGGTTTAACAGTTGGATTTTCTTCAGTAAATACCAAGAAGTATCAAGCTGAGTTTTAATATAGGGAAAAAGTTGGATTCAAGAGGGAACCATGAAATGTAGTAAAAACTATGCTCCTTTTAGAGCAAAACTTGAAAGTCGGGGGAAGTTTTAGAATAATCTAGTCATTCACTAATGTGATTGTTACTTATACAAATGTGAAAAGTAAAAAGGCTATTTTATACATACGGTTCTTTAAATTCCAGGTCATGAGAAGACATTAAGTGCTTCTGAAAACAATCAGGCCTAATATTCACGTTGTTGTTGTTAGCTTGTGCCCAGTGATAGTCTTGACCCTCTCCAGAGTCTTCTTGTACTTCGTTGGCATCCTTTCTGCATACTGCAACTGGGAAGTCTGTTCCTGGCTGGGGCCTCAGAGAGGTAGGACAGGCAGCACTTTGGTTGACCCTTGGTAACACTGAAGTAGCAGAAGTAGTGTTTGCTGGGAGTGGCGCAACAGGAGACACCATTAGCTGTTGGTCTCTTATATTAACTGAGGGCTGTTGGTTTCTGGCTTGAAGAGGTCCAGTTGGTTCTTGTGGCAAGAGAACACTTGGCCTCAAACATACTGGAAGAGCCTTTAAAAGTGAATTCAAAAAGGAAATGAAGTTCAAAATTACTAAGGGGTAATTTCAGTCTTGTAAAGAGTATCTATTCTGTTGGAGCAAATGCCTCCAACTAAAGGATACTTTCACTTCCTGATTTCCCTTCATTGTATATATCTTTCTTTCTACATTGTATATATCTCTGAGGAAGTGGGGACAGCTCTTGGCAAGAAGGGGCTCATATAGTTTCAGAAGGAACGAACATAGATCAGCCTTCTCCATATGTAGAGATAATTTTGGCATCTTCTTAATTATTGACACTTGACAATTAAGTTTTTAAACTACTCAGCCCCTTTTCAGTTTAGGAAGTAAAGAAAGTTTGTTCTGTTCAGATTCTTTCGTTACTAGTTGCTTATAGTAGGTGTTTGATTGATGAATTATCTTTGGAGAAAAAACTAAACAAAGTCACCACTCCAAAATGTGTGTTTGTAGGGAAGTGTAGATATTTTGTTAAGGGGTGACTATATTAATATTATTTCTCTTACCAATAAGCAAGAAAAATACTTAAATGCAAAAGAAGGGTGACTCAGAAGTCCAAGATTATTTCTACTGGTAAACAGACTTATGGTATTGAATTCTCTCAATATACAGAGAACATTTCTTTTAACTGTCTTGTACTATGGTTAGTAGAAAGCAAACTGAACTATAGTCAAAAGTATAGGACTTGGCTTGAGTCCTACTTCCAAAAGTCATGTGACCTTGGGCAGGTTACTTGACCCCTTGGGGCCTCAATTTCTTTTTTTTAAATTAAATTTTTTTTTTTTATTTTCAGTGTTCTACAATCACTTCCATATATCTTAGATTTTTTTTTCTCCTCCCTTCCCCTTTCTCCCCCACCCCAAGACAGTGTACAATCTTGAATACGTTCAGCACATACATTCCTATTAAACACATTTTCACCTTAGTCATGTTGCATAGAAGAATTCAAATGAATGGAAGAAACCATAAAACAAAACATAATACAAAAGTAAATGGTCTGTTTCAATCTGTGATCCAGTTCCATAGTTCCTTCTCTGAATGTGGAACGTATTTTGTCTCAAGAGTCCATTGGGAATTTTTTAAGTCCTTGAGTTGCAATTGAGTTGAAGTACTAAGTCTACCAGAAAAATTCTTTGCACGCTGTGATAATTGCTGTGTACAAAGTTCTCCTAGTTCTGTTCTTTTCACTCAGCATCAGTTCATATAAGTCCTTCCAGGCCTCTCTGAAGTCTTCCTATTCATCATTTCTTATAGCACAATAGTATTCCATTACATTCGTATACCACAATTTATTCAGCCATTCCTCAATTGATGGGCATCCCCTTGATTTCCAGTTTTTGGCCACCACAAAGAGATCTGCTATGAATATTTTTGTACATGTGAGACCCTTTCCCATTTCTATGAGCTCTCTGGGATACAGTCCCAGAAGCTATAAAGCTGGGTCAAAGAGCATGCACCTTTTTGTGGCCCCTTGGGCATAGTTCCAAATTGCTTTCAAGAACGGTTGGATCAGCTCCACCAACAATGAATTAGTGTTCCAACTCTGCCACATCTTCTCCAATATTTATCATCTTCCTGTTCTGTCATGTTAGTCAAACTGATAGGTGTGATGTGGTACCTCAGAAATGCATCTCTCTAATCAATAGTGATTTAGAGCATTTTTTCATATGAATATAGATAGCTTTAATTTCTTCTCTAAAAATTGCCTGTTCATATCTTTTGACTAATTATCAATTGGGGAATGACTTGTATTCTTGTACATTTGATTCAGTTCTCTATATATTTTAGAAATGAGGGCCTCAATTTCTGTAACTGCAAAATGAGCAGTTGGACTAGGATCCACTCCAGCTTTAACAATCTATGAGTAGTCTACATATGAATATGAGAATAACCTAGAATTTGTTAGTGTGGGGGAACTTTGCATGTAAGTCCTAAAGAGTTGCTTAAAGCACATAGAGGTTAAGTACTTTGCCCAGGGTCACACAGTTATTAAGTATCAGTCACTTTAAAATCCAAGTTTCCCTGATGCCCAGCCCAGAGTCCAGCACTCTGTGTGTTATGCTACATTGTCTCAATTACATAAGAAACAGAGATTTTACATTCAAATACATGTGAAAGTAGAGTCTGAACTCCCTTTCTTATTCTGTTCCTATCCTTACAGTTTGCTGAGGATTTCAGGAGAAACTCTAGTCATTGCTATCTTAGTACATGACCTCTTGCTAAACTGTCACATAATTAATTTTGAAACAGAATGGAAGTCTAGCAGGCATGTAGGATTAAAAATATTTTTAAAACTCCAAAAGCTACTAACCAATAAAACAGAGCTGGTAAATGTTATAATAAGAAAAGTAAAGTAGCTCTTTAGAACTAAAGCCCAATTTTGGTTTTAGGAGAGGGCCCGGTCTTTGCTCATTCTCCCAGCCCAAAATTGTCGGTGCTTTTTCTGGCCCCAAATTTCCTCTCATTTTACTCTGATACTTAACCACTCATCTGTGCATATGGTTAGCTCACTCCCTTCTGCCCTGTACAGCATACACTGGAGGGCAGGGATGCTTTCATTTTTTTCATTATACTGCCAGTGCTTCATTTGTAATAGACTGTTAATGTTTGCCCAGTTGAATTTACCTGGAGAGTAGCTGCATTTCCCTGTGATGACTTCAACACTTCTGCCAACTGCTTGTGAAGTTCATCCACTTTCTGTTTTAAAAGCTGATCTTCAAAAGCATCAGCCTCTTTCCTTTTTAAATATTCTTTGTCTTCATTCACTTGACATAAAAACACATTAATTTAAAGCCTATATGAAAGATGAAGTCTTTAAGACATATCTACATATGCTCAAAGGCGATTTTTTTTTTAAGTTGTAGTAATTTCTGCATTTAATGTTAAGTGCGATTTCTATTGACAGAGCATACCAACAGGCTAAGAAATGTGATACTAGCGACACAGAGTATTTAAAATTTTGTTACATCTTTGTTGGTTGACCTAACAATATTTTTTAGGCCCAGAGTCTCTTAATTTTATTTATACACACACACACACACACCCAATAACAATGTACTAAAGTTTCCAGGAACAAATTTGGATCAACTTAAGAATAGTAGCTGTGAACACAGCATATAAACTTTGCAAGTTCTTAAGAAACTTAGTGAGACTGACTCCTCTGTGAGAGTTAAATGGAAATATGGTAATATGCACTAAAAGATCAATCTAGAATCATTTCTAAAATGGCAATCAACTTTAAGTCATTACCACACTGAATGTAACTATTTCCAGATTAGTTTTTGCTGGTGCTTGTAGTTGTGACTCTTGTTTTAGCCTGGGTGTTTTTGATACATGATTTCATCAGTTGTGAGGAACTTCCAGTGTGGAAACTTCCTCTACAAATTGTAGATCACCACATTCTATAACTGATACTCTTAAGACAGTTCCTTGGAGCCCTGAAAAATTATGTGAGTCATGTGTCAGAGTAAGGGATTTGTACCTAGGTCTTCTTGACTCCAAGGCTGGCCTTCTGGTCAGTGGACCACACTGCCTCTCAAGTTTTTTACTTGTAAAAATGCATTTTTGCTCTCCACAGTGTGTGCTCATTTAATGTTGTTGATTACTGAATCAGAAGTAGATTTTTTTGGGGGGAGAAGGGGAAACCTGGGGGGGAGGTAGGAAGTAGAAACTAGAACACAGTGGATAGAATCCAACAGGTGAACAAAAAATAAAAGATAGAACTTGTCAAACCCTAAGAAGCAAAGATTATATCACTTAAGCAGAATAAGGTGAAAAGATTAATTTTGATTAAAATCTTAGGCATTACTAGTGTCAGACTGCTGCTTGTCCATGTTTAAGTAACTCTTTCTCAAACTGAAGGTGGCAGTGTACAAGGCAAATGTGGAAAAGCTATATGAAAGCCATAAGTCACTTGTTTTCACCAGTATTTTAGGTTTGAATACAGTATGATATTAAGATTATTTAGGATAGAAGCTCAGATTTAAAATATTGGAGATTTCTCAGATTTAAACCACTCTCTTAGATTTAAACAAATTTCTTGGATTTAAAACAATGGAGATGGGAAAGTTGTGGCCAATTTTTGATGACTTGATAAGTTGATCTAGCTTAGAGCAAGTGTTTAAGAGGCTTGACTAAGATGGGAGCCATATACGCAGTCTATAACATAGTGAACTATATGGGAAGAAATTCACTTCATTTGACTTAGGAACCTGGCAGAATCTCATAGTGAGTCCTTAGCTACTTATCTTGTTAGGATTTAGGGGAATGCTCTTCATTCAGTTCTCTTGACAGTAACTGAGAACTCTCTGCAGGTTCTCCTAGAGGAGGCTATTTATTACACAATATAAGCTGGATAACATGGCCCTTGAGATAAGGAATAAGAAGTCAAATAAAAAGCACAATCATAAATACCCCATTCTTTTTGTCTTCTCATTTGCTTGTGCTTCTGAGCTCTCAGTTCCTCGAAGGATAATTCTGAATCTCCACAAATGAGTTTATCTTTGCAGTACATACAGACTTGCTTGATATCGCTTCTGGATGCTAATGAAGATTGCTGGACTGAATAACCTGATTTTGAAATGATGATACGTTGTTCTCTGTAATGGAGAGACATGGCATATACGTTTACTGCTGTATACTGTATCCTGCTCTTCTAAAAGCGAATCAATTATTTATGCACAGACTGTACTTGCATTTTTGATTCTTTACTGTGAGTAGATGACTGCACTGCAAAAGGAAGTGAATCCTAAAAAAAAAAGTAGTCAAAAAAATGCAATGGATCTTTGCATTAAAATACATTTTTACCCAATCAACTCTGCCTAATAGTTTGAAACTGCTAAGAAAATCAAGTACCTTTATTTATTTTTTAATAATATATGTTACTACTAATATTTGATATTTCTACTCAGTGTGTTTAAATCTTGCAGTTAGGGGCCATTTGTGTGATACTGGCAATCAGGAAGCCAAATATAAAATAAAATCCAATCCATCACTTGATGTGGGAGAAGGGTATCTAAATTATCTTAAGACATCCATCAATACATAATCTTGGCAATGGCCTATTACAGTGGTGTCAAACACAAAAACCAACCAAAGAACAATAAAAACTGGTTCAGCCTATGCCAGGGGGTAACACAGTTGATACCTTTGGTCTACCACACCAGACACTGCTCAGACTGAAGTATAAACTTGCTGTCTTCACTTGATGGATTAAGTAGTCTCCCCCAAATCCAACAATAACTATATTTTCTGTGGCAGATTTTCCCCCAACCTTATAAATATTTTATAATAATAAAAAATCATAATTGTTGACATGTAATCTGAGAATGCCAGTCAACGAATAATTAACTACATCTTAAACTCTCACTTTAAGACAAAAATTCTGAAACGTTTATTTGATTTTCCTATCTCAGATTCTATTAAGTCATCAACGACCAACAAATTTAGGCAATACCACCCCTGGTCACTCTGTGAGTTTGCATAACTCTTTTTTTTTGGCTACCTGACTTTTAGGAATGCAAGCTGGGTCACCATTTTCTCGAAGTGATCTTTTTGTTGTCATTTGATTTAAAATTTGAGAATTGCGAAGGGGCTCTGCAAAAAAGGAATTAATAGAATAATTAGTCAAATAAAAACTCATAAAAGGCAAAGCTATGAAACAAAAGATTGCAGCTATATTTGCCACACATTTGAGAAGGAAGATCATAAATTATTCACATATTGCCCATATATAACTACTTTCATTATTGACTGAATGCTTTCTAGAGACTCTCTTCTAATCAATCTAATCATTCTTCCAATCAGTTGTAATCACTGCAGGGATGAAAGGAATTTTAAAAAATTCTAGTAAGTTGAACTAACAAGACAGGCCATTATGAGACGGTTGTTGAAATGTGGTCTTTTCCAGGAGGAGTAGCATTAAACATATAATTTAGTATTTAATTTGAGCTGAACAAGCTTGCTGAAACAATTGTATCATTTTCTTTTTGTATACTCTGTAGTACCTCACAGTCCTCCGTTTAATATAATACTAAATGTTTGACTGTGTTTGGGGGCCACAGAATTATATATTTTGTAATATGAAGAACTTAGGGGAAGGATAAGTTTGGGGTACTGAATTGAGGGAGAGGGGAGCCGTGTGAAAACAGAAACCTAGGGAAAGAGAAACAGAAGAAACTGTTAAAGAAATTTCACCTAATTTAAAATTTTGCTCAGGGCTATCCTTATTTCCAGTAACGGAAATCACTCATGTATTCTGCCTGCAGGGTTCCCAAGATCCATATCTTAGGACAATAATACTATAGCTCGGATATACTTTAGGTTAAATAGATTTTTGCAAAGTCTCTTAGATATATAATTCATTACACAACTGAATAACTTCACAATTTAACTTGTTTATAAATTGGGGACTAACTATGCTGAGCATGTTTCCTGATCTTAAAAAATAATGTCTACAGGTAAAGAACCTCTCTTTACCTCATATTCTCCTGTATCATCTACTATGGCATTCTAGGTATTAAAGACGATTTTTGTCTAAATTAGCAACAACTTCAACCCAGGAAAATGCAGTTTTACCTTGAGCTGGCAAACGTGTTCCAGTGAATCGATTCTGGAATAAACTAAAAAGAGAGTAGGACTTAAGAATGAAATTCAACCAAAAGCAGATGTCATTTTTGAACATGCAATTTTGTAAAAAGAAACTGAATTAATGTAAATTAATATGACATGAAATAATGGAGTTGCTTTAAATAAACAAACTTTTAAAGTGTTATATCATATAGATTAATGTTTCCATTAATGGGTCTTATCAGCATGAGTACACTCTCCAACAATAAAGACTGTAACCACTCCATATGCAAGTATTATCCATGACTTTCTATAAAATTAGCTGTAGATAATCCATTTAAAGTGCTACAGACCTTCCTCTCATTGTTTCAATATTTTTTGGTTAGTGGTTCAGCATCTGGGCTCTTCACATAACTTTTATACCTCTTCATTCTAGCTACATAACCAGTCAAATATTCTTTTCTAATCATACACACTCAATATCTTTTTTGTTGTTTATATGATCATGGATTTAGAGCTGAAAGAGAGCTAATTTTTTGCAAACAAGTTATCATGGGCAATATGCTGCAGGTTACTTATGTCCCCTCACTGTCCTCTGGTCAGCCTGCAATATTGAATTGTTTGATATGGTCACAGTATATCATTTGCAGCCATGTAGAATTACCTCAAGAATACTGGGGTAAAAAAGTCAAGTATATGTAGCAACAAGCAGTTCAGGAATCAATGAATATTCTGCACCGTCATCCCAAAGTAATCTATTCTCCTCTCTTCTCACTCACTTAGAGCCAATCTAAGTTATGTACTGATCAACTACATCACTAGTCTATTTAAGTTTATGTCACAATCTTGGCAACAAATTTTTCACTTGCTTAGCTTTTCTAATAAGATTTTTTTTGAAAGACTAGATCTAAGTAAGGAAGATTCAAAGTAATCAACATCTCATCCACAAATAAATATCTGTAGAATGAATATCTATAGAACTGTTTAAAGGGAACTCTACTTTATTTGAATTTTCCTTAGAGAGTGCATCTTGACCTTTAGCAAGCAGATTTCCTTGTTTGAGGTTTCACTTACTGTTGAACACTTAATGTAGCATCAAGGAATTTTAAACAACTGTGGTACATGTTAGAGAGACATCAATGGAGAATATTTAAGAATGTGTCTTGTTCGACTGGGTTAATTGCCTTTTTGTAATAAGTGATAAACAATAATCCAAGTCAGCTGTGCAGCCATTAATATGTATCTGTTGTAGAACTGTCTGCAAAAGTTTCTTTCTCATGCTTTGGTCAAGTCTACCCATGATACATGCATAAACTATTCCCCAAATTCTTAGGTATAAAAAAGTACTTAAAAGTGCTTTTTAAAAAGAACTTAAGAGGACTGGGGAAGATAGTGGAGTAGGTCAGAAAATTCCAAACTCTCAGATTTTCCCCCACAAAAGTTAAAATAGCACCTTAGGGCAAACAAAGTGTGGGTGGAGATAAATAAGAATGGGGCACAACAGGGGTCTTTTGGGGACAATTTGAGAAGAAAAGGTTTGGTCCCCTATGAAGAGTAAATACCTCCAGATTAGGTTTCATTTTAACAAGCTGCAAACCTTGGGATTAAAACTGGTTAGAGAGGCTGCCTTAGGTCCCAGCCATAGGAACTTTCACCTCCTGGAAAGTGAGGGGAGTTAGGAATTTGAGGCTGGGAAGATTGAGGGAACCTTTGCCGATAAGGAATGCCAGAGCTAGTGGGGTGGGAGGTGGGAGAAAGAAGTATACAGCTCATGACCAGTGATTGCAGAAACGGTGGGCCAGAAAACCCCTGGCTGTGGGCACTTACAGAAGGTTGGAGGTTTGGCTTTGATTCCAGGCAGAAGGGGAGATTTGGGGTAAGAGGCATCATTTCCCACACCCCAGGGCTAGAGGTGATTACAAAAATAAAGCTATTACCACCAAAAATGCAAAAGCAAAGGAGAAAGAATCCAACCATAGAAAGCTATTATGGGAATAGGGATGACCCAGGTTCATCTTCAGAGGAGAATACTGAAGTAAAGAAACTCCCAAAGAGTAATGTCAGATGGTCGCCTGCCCAAAAAAGAATTCTTAGAAGATCTTAAAAAAGAGTTTAAGAAACAAGTAACAGAGATGGAAGAAAAACTAAGAAAAAATAAGAACAATCCAAGAAAAACAAGAAGGATATGAAAGGAAAAGTCAACCAATTAGAAAAGGAGATCCAGCATCTTAAAGAAGAAAATAACACCTTGAAAATTAGAATTTGGCAAAGTGAAGCCACTGAAATTATAAGAGATCAAGAAATAATTAACCAAAATGTGAATAATGAAAAAATAGGAAAGTGACACATCTTATAAGAAAAACAACAGATTTCTAGAATAGATCAAGAAGAGAAAATATAAAAATTGAACTGAAAGTTATGATAAAAAAAGGATCTTGATACAATAATACAAAAAAAAATTAAATAAAATTGTCCTGAAGCATTAGAACAAAGAGGGAAAGTAGAAATTAAAAAAAAAACCCATCAATCACCACTTACAACAGATCCTGTGAGGAATACTCATAACAATATGAGTCAAATTCTGAAACCTCCAATTCAAGGATCAAATATTATAAGCATCAAGATTAAAACAACTTAAATATGGTGGTGCCACAATTAGACTCACACAAGACCTAGTAGCAGAGACATTAAAGGACCGCAAGTCTTGGAACACAATATATCGAAGAGCAAAAGAACTGGGGATCTGGCCAAAAATATCATACCCTTCAAGGCTAAATATTATCCAGTATGAAAACAAATGGAAATGTGATCAATTGTCAGACTTTCAAGACTTCGTTAAAAAAAATCCTGAACTTAACAGAAGATCTGACATAAAAGAAGCAAGAGAAACATAAGGTATACACCAAAGATTGATTATAAGGGATTCATAAGGACAGACTATTTACTTTTTATTTTCATAAATGTAAAATGTATATCTATGATTCTTATTAATAATTGGGTAGCTCATAAGTAAGACTGGGGAAAACCTGAGTAGGAATATGAATTTTAAAAGTAAAAGAATTTAGAAACAGCTAAAAAGAGTAATTATTTTATACAAATGAGGTGCAAGAGGAAGAATCAATATAGAGGAATTAGATAGAGAAGAAGGGCTGGTAGTTCTGGTAACCTACTTTCATCGAGAATGGGTTTAAGAGAGAACAATACATATATATTTAGAAGTGTATAAAAGTTTTCTAAATTCAGAAGAAATAAAACAGTAAGGGCATAGGGAGTGGGGAAGAGGACAAGGGAGGGATTTTTAGAGGAGAGGTAGAGGGAATAGGTAAAAGGGGGGTTTAGAAATAGGAGGACAAGGTAGTGGATAGAAGTAAAGTAGAAGAGGTAGGAGGGATAGGAAACAAGAGATATGCACAAATATGAAAAACAAAGATCAGCAGTAGAATATGTTTGGGAATGTATATGTCTCTCTATGTGTGTATATATTTATATATCTATAGAGAAACATTTCTAAACCTTATTGTAGCCTTCTGAATGGGGTGGGGGGAAGGGAAAACAGCAGAGAACGAAAGAACTCACAAGAAAACATAGAAAACATGGACAATTTTCAACACAACATGTATTATTTATCATACAGACTTTCTTGAAATAAAAATTTATTGTTATGATTTGATTCCTCTCTTATGTTCTGCTGTACACAACATGCTTTTTTTCTTTTTAACTGGGTATTTAAGTTCTGATATTTAAGTTTATGATATGTTTTTGGTTCTTTTTTCTATTTTCTATTTGTGTTTTGGCATTTAAGTCTAAAATAAAATTGAAAAGTACTCAAAGGACTGCTGTAATCTTGGTCACTTTTCTCGTCCTCATTTCTTTGGGGAATGATTTTTAAAAAGTGACTGCTGAGTGCCTTAAAAATTCTGCCCTTGAGAATTGTTCAAACTCACTTCATATTTATTAGTTATAACTAAGAGGGTAAATTGAACCTATAAGTAACAGCTAAGTTTCAGATATTTAGGCAATATTTATTTGCCAAGAGTGAATACTGTGTTGCACAATGTAGAAAATAGTGTTTGCAAGCAATAGTACTTAACTAAAGCAGATTTAGAAATCTGATAAACTACCTGTACTGCTGATGCAATATTTCAGTAGGTTCCGCCTGGTTTTGAATTCCTGTATGAAAAACAGCACTGGCACGCTGTAGATCTCCTTGGACTTCAAGGTGCTGAGCCCAAGCTAAATACAGAGCAGATGACCTGATACCAATCCCTTGGCTGTGTATATAGTCATAAAATTGATGAGGTTCACTGTTAAATTCAGCCTAGTTTAGAAAGCAAAAGAAAACATTATGTTCAGATGTTTCATAATAACACAGGAATTCCTATGCCAGGTTAAAGCCAGGGCTCTATTTTGCCAGACATTTTTGCCAGAGACCCTAAGTGTTATGCTATAGAAGGGCTTAGCTGACCTCTAATGTCAACCTTAAAAGTTAAATATACCCCAAGTTTCCTTAATTGACACTTCTGGTCCTATAATCTATAAATCTGTATTGTCTTTATAATTCTTCCATTTACTAAGTCTGAGATGAGTCCCACAAGTTTATTTCCTGTTGTGTGAACTAGTACTTTAATTTGTCTTAAATCCTGTCCAATTTCAAAAGTTTCTTGCCCAGTCCCAGAATCCTGGAATTTACTAAACAAGGGTATTCACTATTAGTACATTATTAATGCATTTATAATTTCATTCATACGCATTTCAAAACATCGCAAAACTCTAATCATGTCTCTGATTAGCCTCTGCCATTCTAAAACCAAGAGTTCAAATTGTTTCACTTTGATTTCTTAGACAGGGCCCCTTATCCACAGTTTTAATTTTAGTCACCCTAGTCCCAATATACCACTTCTCTTATTCCACAAGCAAAAACTCCACCAAGACCTCTGCCCATCTTCTTCCCAGGGTCTTGGGTATTGAATATTCTGACCTAGACCATTTATAGAGATTTTGGTCTTCTCTCACCTTCTGATCCACTCCATATCTTTGTTAATAGTCATAGATTTTTTTTAACTGACTCTGATAAATGAAATCTATATTCTGACACCTCCCCACGAACAGTGCAGTTTCTTTTCCCACCCAACTTCTCATCGCTCCTACAAGTCTTCTTTTGATTTAATGAGTTTTATTCAGTAATGATAATATTCTCTATTGCTATGCACAATTAAGAGAAAAAGATAAAGTCTTCTTACTAAAAACAAACAACTTTAGAATTTTAAGCATTATCATTAAATATCTTGACATATTTGTTTCAATAAGTCTAAAAACATACTCACAAATTTTATACAGCAATTAATGAACCTTGGATCACTGTGGTACCTCTTCTTATCAAAAAATGTCTTGACTAACCGTTCTAACAGTGTTGACAAAAAATCTGTATTTTGGGCAAAATTTTCTTCCGCCCACTCTACGTATCTGAAACAAGAGCATTTGAAAAAGTGTTTAAGACTGATGTTTGTTTCTTTTTAAAAGGCAAAGGTAAACTGAATACTAACCTTTCCCACAGATCAAGTGGATCATCTCCCCTGTAGCTTTGTACATGGGCTTCAAACATTCTAAAAAAAAAATATAGGAAAAATGATGAAAAAGTATTACTGTGGGCTAATCAAAGCAAAAAAAGTCTCCTGATTTTGTGTGGCATTTATTACTCACATACCTTAAAATGCAAGTTTAAAAAGTAGGCCAAAATACAATTTAAAATGTTTAAAGACAGTATTCAATGAGAAAGTACTGATTTGAAATTAAAATTTTAATATTAAGTCTGATAATCTGTGTCTTAATTCAGGTTTGTACTCTAGGAAGAAACCAAAATGATGTCTTTTTCTGCTTTTGTCCCCACCCCATCCCCACCTCCACCCATGACCTAATATCTAGTTATTTTTCTTTTGATATGGCAGTTTATATATAATGAGCAACTTCTATGGAAAAGCTTCTTAAAATATTGCATTCCAAGGTGGAGTATGAGATATTATACAAAGGGAGAGTCTAAAGTACTATGAGAAATGTAAGAAGGAAAACTACTTTCAAAAGAGGAAAGGGATGACAGTTAAAAGTAGAAAACATTTCATGAAGGAACTGACATTAGACCCTTTAAGAGAATTCCATAAGTGAAAGGGAAAAGAACCTATTCCAAGCATGTGGGGAAAGGATGAACAATAAAGATATAAAAACTAAGGCAACATGAGAAAAACGTGTAGTTGTGTTTGGCTCACACAGACCATTGGTAAGGAAATAGTGTAAGAAAAGTGGAAAGGGATGCTGGAGTCAAATTATATAGGACCTTGAATGCTAACATAAAGTGTTCCCCCTTCCTGTATGGAGTATCACTGAAACTTGGAAGTGAATCACAGGGGCTAAAGAGTTGGAATGAATCTCAAGAGGCCATGGTGTCCAACCTGTGATGGCACAAGAGAGGAAAGTGTGGCTGGTGACCTTGCACAGCCCTCCCTCACTCAAACGAAAGTCAACTGCAACTCATATCATCATCTTGATGCCATGGTCCTCTTCGAGAACGAAAGACAAACACAACCTGTGAGTGAGTAGCAGCTCCTCTCCTGTCCTCTCCTCTCCCGTCTTCTGGAGTTCTACTCAGGGGAAGGGACACTCCATGGCCAAAAACTGCCTTTTTTGGGGGGGGTTTACTGGTTACATTTCTTGCTCAAAGATCAAGCCTTAAACCCAATTCACTCTGGAGCTCATAGATTGGACAAGTCCCCACGCACCTAGCACAGAGAGAATGTAATTACTAAATAGTAATTGTGTCTCTTCTACCCAGGAACTCGGAGGAAAGTCTTCCCTTCCCAGTTTGATTTTTTTTTTTTATTAAAGGAGCCATCCCTTGAGTAACTACTTAAAAAAGCCTATTCATTGAATGGGTGCATCTCACTCAAAGTGAGAAAGTGGTAAGACCTTAGCCTGAAAAGGCCAGGGTCTCCTATTGCATGCTGGGTCAACCTCCAGTCATCCTGATGAATATCAGGCCACTGGACCCAGATGGCTCAGGAAAAGAAAGTGAGGTTGGTGACCTTGCACAGCCCTCCCTCACTCAAATCAAAGTCAACTGTAAGTCATGTCATCATCTTGATGTCATGATCCTCTTTGAGAACGAAGGACAAACACAACAACAACCTGTCCAACCTGTAACTAAACAACAATCCCTACACCATGTCATGGCTAATAAATAGTTTTTGCTTGGTGATCTCTGGTGAGGGAAATGTCACTGCTTCACGAAGCAGCCCACTTAATTTCTAAATAGCTCTGCTAGCAAGTTTTGCCTCATATTGGGCTAAAATTTGTTTCTTTGCAACTTCTACTTGCTCCTAGTCTATAAAGCAGTCCAAGTATAATCTCTTCCATGTGACAGCCTTTCAAATTCTTGAAGATAGGTATCATGTTCCCTTTAAGTCTTCTGTTTTCATGGTACACACTCAGTTTCTTTAACAGATCCTCCTTATGACAAGATCTCCAAGCAATACTTTCCAATTTTTTTTATCAATGTCATATTTTTTTATCAATGGTCATTTCTAAAATGGCCTGCCCAAAATGAAAAATAATATTCCAGATATAATCTGACAATGACAAAGAACAGTGCTGTTACCACTTCCCTAATCCTGGACACAATAGCATCCATATGGTACAAAATCCTTTGTATGTAGGTATTACATTTGGTCCTCCCCACAACCCTAGGAGATTGGGGTTAATCTGGTCCCCAAGGGTGTGGCCCAGGGTTACCTATCTAGTAAGAGACAGCACCCTTAGGTTTTCCTGACTCCAAGTCCAGTGACTAGCCAGTGACAACCAGCTTCCTCTGTAGCTCAAAAGGGCCTTGGGTTTTCTTGGCTGCCATGTCACACTGCTGACTCATAATGAAGCCCCCAAGTTTTTTCAAATCTATTGCTATTTTAGTCAACCTGGAAGTATATCTTTTTGAACTAAAACTCACTCCCTATTCTCCTACATTTCATCTATATTCCATAGCCAAACCATTTATTCAATATTCCTTAAATATACTCTCCTTTTATTTTTTGTGGTAGCAAGATCCTAGAAACAGAATGGGGTTCCCAGATTGGTAATGGCTAAAAAATTGTGTATGTGGATGTAATGGAAAATTATTGTGTAGTAAGAGATAATAAACAATAGGAATCTGATACATGACAGTCATAATAATAGCTAGTATTCATGTAGCTCATTCTTTAAATCTATGATCTCATTTGATCCTCACAACCATGGGATGTAGGTGCTAGTCATTACCCCCATTTTAAAGATGAGGAAACCGAGACAGAGAGATTAATGACCTGCCCAGGATCACTTGGCACACTATGTGAGATAGCTCTGGAGAAGTGAGGCTGGTGACCTGCACAGCCCTCCCTCACTCAAAACAAGTCATTTCATAATTTCTCTCATGGCATGGTCTTCTTCAGCAATGAAGGATGAACACAAGTCAGGCACACTATATAGTAACCACCTAGTTGCCTCTAATTAATATATTAATAAAGTAAACATGGGAAAACTAGTATAAATTGAGGCAGAATAAGAAGAACAATATATATGGTTACAATAATGTAAATAAAAAATACTAACAGAAGTAAGGACATGGAATAATTAACCTGACTAGTCTTGGGCCTAGAGAACAGATTAATGACCAACTATTCTCCCCAGAGAGGTAGGGATCTATGTAGCCTGAACAATCTTATCGCTGTACTGAGTGGTTTTACTTGACTGTCTACAAAGGAGAGTTCATGAAGTAGGGGGCATGAGAAAGAGGGGAGGGCAAAAGACGGCCTTATATTGGTAAATTACTCATGTTAAAAACAAAAGGAATCAACAAAACTACTTTTAATGACCTGGTACCTTCCTTCCCTTGGGAACATCCTACCCTAATATCTCTTGTCTAAATCTTCAATTGTGAGAGTCCAGAATTCTACAGTGCTTGCACAAAACCATCCCAGATATCCCCTCTTCCCTAATGCAACTACTCTAAATTTTCAAGCATGTATTACCTCTCGTATGGCAACCTACTTGATTCTATAGTCAATTTATAAAAATACAACAGACGTCTCAGTAGAGCTGGATCTAGAATCTAGCCAAGCTAGAGTACTCCCCGCATCCCCTGCACTCCCACTTTCACCATTAGAATACCAATTCCATAAGGTTAGGGCCTATGCCTTCTTCATCTTTGTATTCCTTCTACAATATCTTCTACAAAGAAGGCACTCAGTAAACGTTTCTTTAATATTAGAGCTAGAAGGAATCTTGATGATGATCTAGTCCCTACACTTCATTCCCATTCATCCTTTTTTTAAGACATGGCAATTACTACAAATTGTTCCTTTTATTATCTCCACTTTCTTCAGTCTCGCCCCCTCTAGTGACCACTTCTTTACTCTCTACAAATATGCTCATGTCTCCCCCATCCTTAAACTTTTACTTGCTCTGTTCATCCCTACAACCTGTCCTATTACATCTGTCTTCCCTTTTGTGTCTGAATTCCTTGAGCAGGCCAAATACGGTGTCTCCACTGCCTTTTCTCTCACTCTCTTCTTAACTCTGCTTGTCACTTCATCATTTAACTGAAGCTTCCTTTTCCAAAATTACCAGTCTCTTAGCTGTTAAGTCTAATGGCCTTCCCCAATCCTCATCCTTCTTGACTTTTCTATAACTTTGGACCCTCATATCCTTGATACTGTCTTCTTACCATGTTTTCATGAAACTGCTCTCTCCTAGTTTTCCTCCAGCCTGTCTGACTGCTCATTCTTAATCTCCTTTGTGGGATCTGAAGATGTCATGCCCTCTGCTAATTGTGGTTAACCCTTAAAGCTCTGTCTTGGACCCTTTTCTATTCTCCCACTATACTATTTTACTTGGTGATTTAACAGCTTTCAAGGATTCAATTATCATCTCTATGCAGATCATTTTCAGATCTATTTATACAGTCCTAACCTTCTAGCTAGGTGGCCCAATGGATAGTGCCCCTGGCCTGGAGTCAGGAAAACCTAAGTTCAAATACCACCTCCGACATTTACTAGTTGTGTGACCCTGGGTAAGTCACTTAACGTGTTTGCCTCAGTTTCTTCATCTGTTAAATGAGCTAAAGAATGGCAAACCATTGCAGGATCTTTGATAAGAAACCCCTAAATGGCATCACAGAGTTGGACATGACTGAAAAACAACAAACTTCTCTTGACCTCCAGTTCCAACTGTTTATTGGATATCTCTGACTGGATGTCCCATAAGACATCTTAAACTCAAGGTGTTCAAAACTGAACTCCATCCCCTCCAAACCTCCACATCACTCTACCCTCCTAACTTTGCTATTACTGTAGAGAGGTCTACCATGTTCTCAGTCACCAGGCTCCCAAATGAAGTGTCATCCTTGACTGCCCACCTCCTCATCCCATCAGTTTCCAAGTTCTATTGATTCTATGACTTCAAAACATCTCTTATGTTCCCTCCTCTACTCTGTCACTGCCACCACCCTGGCACAGGCTTTCCTTATCCCCTCACACTCGAACTTTGGCAACTAGCCTACTATTTGGTCTTCCTGCCACAACTTTCTCCACACTGTAGCCCATCCTCCAGTCAACTTGTCAAATAGATCATCCTAGTCTAGGTCTGACTATATCTCCCCTCTAGTCATTCAACTCCATTGGGTCTTTATTGCTTCCAGCATCAAATAAAAGATCTTGTTTGGCTTTTAAAATTCTTCATGACTGGGCTCCTTCCTCCTTATCTTGGTTTTTAAAACTTTAATTCCCCTCAATATACCCTACAAACCCTGCTGTTCCTTAAACAAGATGCTCTATCCACCTCTGGACTCCAGTCATTTTCACGGGCTTTCCCCTATGCCTGGAATTTTCCTCTTCCAGAATCTCCATCTCCTGGCTCCCCTGACTTCCTTCAAGTTCCAGGCTAAATTCTTTTTTCTGCAAGAGGCTTTTTACAACCCCTCTTAAATTTAGTTTTTTTCCTCTGAAATTACCCCTAATTTTATATATCTATATATTTATCTGTCTATACACAGACACATAAATATCACTAAAGAAAATGTTAGCTCTGCACTGTTTCATACTCATCTTTCAAGGTGTCTCCAAATCCATCTTTTTTGTCATTTCTTGAAGTGCGTTAACATTCCGTTAATTCTTATACCTTCTCTCCTGATATGACTACTACTCTGGTACAGACCTCCTCACCTCATGCCTAGACTTTACGGGGGACTGCCGGTTGGTCTTCCTGGCCCAAGTCTCTCCCTCCTCCAGTCTTTCCCCCACTCTGCCATCACAGTGACCTTCCTTTTAAATCACAGGGCTAGCGCTCCTTATTACCTTCAAGACCAAATAGACAACCTTCTGTTTGGTGTTCAGAATCCTTCATAATTGGTTCTGCGCCCTTTCCGGTCTACTTACACCTGACTCCCCTCCCCCCAGCACTCTGTGGTCCAGTGACACCCACCTCCTGGCTAATCTCCTCCCGGCACCCTGCACCTCGGGGCTCCAGGCATTACCACCTCCCGGTTTCTCCAGCTCCCTTCAAATCCCAACTAAAATCTCCCTTTTTGCGGGACGCCTTTCCCAACGCCCGGTGGCTCCGGGGCCCTCCCTCGGTTGATGACTTCCCGTTTACGTCGCTCGTCCCTAGCCGTCTCCCGCGTTAGCTCCCCGGGCTCCTGAGGGCACACCGCCGTCCCAGCTTCGCACAGCCCTCGCCGCTAGTAGGTGCGCAATATATACTGACCGCCAAGACCGCCGCGTTCACGCCTGCAGTCACCGCGGTCTTACGACGCGCAACGCCCAGGGCCGGGGGCTGGGGGAGATGCCCGGCCCTGCCCGCAAGACACTTCCCCTTCAAAAAGCTGATGCTAATCGCCGCTCTTAATGATAACTGGGTTCGAAGCTGGAAGGGCCGCTTCACCGCGCTGGGCCTCAGTCTTCTCGTCCGTAAAATAGGGCCTCCCAGCTCCTCATCCCAGGAACGAAGCCCACCCGTTCTCGCCTCGTTCGACATAGTATCCCCACCCCCACCCCCCCTGCCTCCAACGAGGGACTCACAGCAAAGCACGTTTTGGGTCGTCCATGGCCTCCCCACACGAACACACGCACATACACGCACAGAGCAGGGAGCAGCCACCATCGGCCGGATTCAAATCTCCCGCGCAGGCGCAGTCCGAAAGCCGAGCGTTCGCAGAGCGACGCGGTCATTGGCCTCGCTGAAAAGGCACCTGGCCAATCAGGAGCGCGGTTGCTGGGAGGGGCTTCTTCCCGAGCCTCGGCCGGTCCCGCCCATCGGGCCCGTGCTGGTGCGCCTGCGTGCAACACCCGCGACGCGCTCGGCGTTTGAGGCTGCGTGGGAGCTTAGGCGCTCCTCCTCCGTCAGGTTCAGGGCTCTTAGGGGGTCGCAGGTTTAGAACCAGAAAGGTGCTTCGGGGGCCGTCTTGTCCGACCCCCTACTTTTACAGAGGAGAGAACTGCAGCCTAGAGCGGCGAAGGGACTTTTTCAGGGCCCTAGGCAGATTCCTGATGGGGTTCCGGAGCCTGGGCTCACCCCACGTTCACGCTTGCCGGACGGTGGGGGTGGAGGTGGGGGACAGGGGTCGTGCGGCAGAGCCCCCTCATTTTACACCAGAGGAAGGGGAAGTGACTTATCCAGGGGCTCCGGGGCGATCCGGAGAAGGGAGGCGGGGCGGGGAGAGGGAAGGAGCCGTGGAAGTGCCAGGGAGAAAGGAAGGGCTGCCGCTGGCCTTTGTGTTGTTGCTTTGCGCCAGAAGTAGGTGTAATGGAAAATGAACTTCGAGAGGACCCTCGTAGGACTTAGAGCTCGGAAGGCGCTGCTCAAGTCTCATCCGCCCGCGACTTGCTAATGGATGAGCTCAAACTCGTCTTTGTCTGTAAAACCAGGCTGGTGTAAATGCCTGGGAATGGGAAAAACAAAGAACCCTGTAGTCTCTTCCTAAATTCATACGTAAAATAGACAAACTCGAGGTATGTACTAATAAGTGGGACATAGAATTATTATGGAAGAGCTTTGGAGATGAGGCAGCTGACGGAAAGATTGAGTGAAAAAAGAACCTGTGTAGGTAAAACATCAGAACCTACTAGATCAGCTACTTAATATTTATTTATATTTATCAGCTAGGAATATTTATTACTGTTTGCTTCTAGCTGACTGTTGGCTTTTGACCTGTTTCAGCCCCGTATGCTGAACTAGATTTAGGTTTTGAGTCCTGAAAGTCCCGAGCAATGCTGTAGTATGGATTGCTAAAAAAATATCATCTTATATATAGCTTGTTTATATATTTACTTGCTTGTAGACTCCACCGTTAGATTGTGATTTGCTTGAAGACAGATTATATTTTACTCCAGGATGTAGCACATTACCTGGCACTTAATAAATGCGTAAATGACTGACTGTTGACTGGACTGCTCCCACCTGTACTCGTATGTTTCGACTACTACTTCAGAGATGTATTCTTAATACATCAGTAAAGCCATAACTTGCTTACCTGCTTAGATTCTGAGTTGTTTCATTGCTCCACATCTGATTCTGGCTGACCACATCTGTTTGTTAGCTGAAACGCTGACTTACTATTTCTTCCTTTTGAGAGGAAAAGTTTTACAACAGTAGATGAATTGTTTGGATTGACAAATGTCAGCCTAGAGAAGATAGGCTTCTCTCCTCTGCCTGAAATGAACTTCAAGAACTGGAGAGAAGGTGGTACTCTTCTCAGGGATACTCTCCTCTTCTGTTATCCACAATTTCTGCTTTGTTCTCATGGTTGTTAGTAACACAATCAGTTGATTGAAGGTATTCTGTAATAGATGACAATACTTTGTCAAAATTGATTACATAATCAAAATTCTACTTAATGATGAAGAAAAATTTTTTTAAAAAATTCTCTGCATTAACTTGAATGCATGCATTGTGTATAAATTTGACCCAGAGAGCAGAGGAAAGGCTAGGCAAATCTGCTTCAATAGTAGGGCTATATAATTTGACATTTCATTTTTGTGTTCGTCCTCCGTTTTCGGAAGAAGACCATGACATCAGAGAAATGATGACATGACTTGCATTGGACTTTGTTTTAAGTGAGGGAGATCTCTGCAAGGTCACCAGCCTCACTTTCTCCTGAGCCATGTGGATCCTGTGAAGGATGAGTGGAGATGGGCAAGGATGCAATGGGGGGATCCTCGCCCTTTTAGGCTAAGGTCTTTGGAGGTACTCACTTAGAGTGAGGTAATACCCATTCAGTGAATAGGTGTGTGTAAGAAGTAGTCAAGGGATGGGTTGTTTAATTAGAAGAAGAAAAACATGAAGGTGGGAGAGCAAGATCCTCAGAGTGAAGGGCTTCAGAGTGAACTGGGTTTAAGGGAGGGAGGGAGGGGGAGAGAGAGAGAGAGAGAAGAAAAGAAATGGAAAGAAGGAAGGAGCGAAGGAAGGGAAACAGAAAAGGAGAAAGAATGAGAGAAAGAAAGAAAGAAAAAGAAAGGAAGAAAGAAATCTAGCCAGTAAACCAGGCAGCTTCTGGCCAGAAATTTACCTTCTTTTGAAGAGGAGGAGCTGAGTTACCTAGCTAACTGGGTACCCATTTAGGCAGCTAGGGCTACTCACTGGTTGTGTTTGTCCTTCATTTTTGAAGAGGTCCATGATATTTACTATTTTGGAGAGGAAGTGACATATTTGCTATTATTGCCTTATATTGAGTTTAACGTGTACTAAAACCTAGATCTTTTTCAGAAAAACTATTAGATAGCAATACCTTCCCCTACCCTCCTTTATGTGTCTTTACTTTTATCCAACTCAAGTTCATCTTCTTAGATTCAGTCCCAAATTCTAGCCTGTCAAGAACGTTTGAATCTTGACTTTCATCCATAAGAATAGCATTAGACACTTTACCAAAAATTTTCTTAAAATATATAAAAAATTTATTTACAGAATTCTTCTAATCTTCTAATCAAGTAATCCTATTTTTAAAAAAGAAATAAGATAGTCTGCCATGACTTGTTCTTAATGAGGCCATACTGGCTCCTTGTGATTGTTGGTTCTTTTTCTATATATCCGCTAACCATCCCTTTACATAATATTCCATAATTTTGCCAGAAATTACAGGAAAGCTTACAATTTGTAGGCTTCATTTTCTTCTTTTTCTGAAAATTGAGCACTTGCTCTTTTGCAGTCCTGTAGTACCACTCATGTTCTCAATGATCCTTCTTTTTAAAAATTAAATTTATTGACATCTTTTGTTTTTGCAGCAGTCATTCCTGCATTTTCCCCACAATCTTTCAGAAATCACTGATAGTAAACTAAAAATCACTTCTTTCATAATTTTAGCATTAGTTCATCTATACTTGGTAATCTGAATTCATCAAGGACCACTACATGTGCTCTTATTTCATTCTTATCATATCTTATCTCAATCATATCTAATCAGTTCCTTTTTAGCCTTTTTGTTCTGCCCTTTCTGATCCAAAGATTATTTTCTTAGGTAAAAAAAATAGAAGCTTAATGATATTTGTGCCTCTCTACTTTTTCAAAGTTGTCAGTTATCGTTGTCTCACACATCCTGAGCAACAGTTTTGTCCTTCTCCAGTCCTTTTCCTCAGATAGTTTAAAACTCACTTTTTGTTGACCTTTACTTTCCTTCCAACCTCAGCTCATTCTGAGCTTTTGCATTCTTGACACTAATCTTAAAGGACAATGCCATATTTTTATATCCATCTTCTATTCCCTATCCTTGTTTTCATCTTTTGCCAATATCTTTAAAAAAAAAACCCTAAGTTGGTGAGTTTTCTATGCATCCTTATAGATCTTCTTAAATAATCTTCCCTCATTGAAATTATTTATCTTTATGTCTTCAGAATTTCATTTGTGAGGGTTTTTTTTATCCCTCTTGGGATGACTTCTGCAGAATTTTAGATCCTGGGATGCTACCTATCCTTGCTTCTTGTTCCTTGAAATCTGCTCTCCCAAAATCTAGGATGCATGTCAGATTATACTCAGCTTTCCTCACCCTTTGTCACAAATTCTGAGATGGAGTGGTGACCTTTCTGCAAAGTTCCTATCATTTTTCCTCTAGCAGGCTGTTCTTCCTTGTTGGTGAGAATCAGATCCAGACTAGAATTTCTTCTTGCTTTTCTGTCCACTTTTTGAAGAGTAAATTACCCATAAGACAAATCAACAGCTTCTCTGCTCTTGGCTAAGAAAGTGCTCTAGCAGGTATCCAGATCATCTAAGTCTCCATCACTGCTCTCTTGCCCATCAGGCTGGCTTGGCTGTCTCTGAACTCATCTGTTTCTTTCTAGTCAGGCAGTTTGTAGTATATTACGTATATTATGAAGTATATTATAACTTCAGTTATTGTCAGCATCACTTCAGTTATCATCTGTTGATCTTCATCCAAATGGTCTCTACTATACTTTCCTCTCTTTGGTTCCTCCATGTTCTATATTTCCTCTGTTGAATATATTAATGTACAGTTTTACTCTGTCCGCACCTATTTTGCCAATCCTATTCCTTTTGAATAAGGCAGATCCATATTTCAGTCAGTTAGTATTCATTAAGTGCTTACTGTGTTTCAGGCACTGTACTGAACGCTTATTTCAGTCATAAGGCTCAACCTAATAAGTCAAGTCTTAAAGATAACCATGGGTTCAAATTTGTTTCCTTGTGTTAGGATATCTACTTCATCTTGCTTGTTACTCATACTTTGTATGTGGACATCTAAGGTCATAGGTTTTTATTCCTGGATCCTTTCTTGGACCTTATTTCCTGAGAACTTCTGGGTGTGTCAATGCTTTCTTCCTAGATTATGATAGGTACCATGGGTGGTATTTAGCTTGATGGATTTCTGCTTTTTTAAAAGAGCTGTGGGTCATCTGTATAGGCTTCCTTCCCAAAATCCCAAGTAAAGATTCAGGTAAGCTTTTTGAAGCTTGCCAGAACATACTGTTGATGCTCCAAGTTTCTGGAAACCTTTTCCCTTTGAAGATTAAACTTGAAATTACTCTGGTTACATGAGGGGCCAGACTTTGCTCAACTTTGCAACAAGAAAAAGTTTTGTTCTAAATACCTGGAAGCCACTGCATGAATAGAGATCAGAGTTAAAATTTCTAGATAACTGAGGAGCCACCATTCCTCAGGCTTGTCATCAAGATGCCTTTTAATATTCTGATCCCTTAATAGTTTTCCCTTGAAGATTTACCATGTAATTTTCACTTTACTCCTGGTGATATGTTTCTGTCATTCTCCCACTCATCACTCTAGAGCTTTCTTTGAGAACTATCTAGGAAACCTATATTCTCTCAGGAAAAAAATGCATCTATATATTACTCCCTCTCTGTAATTAGTTTTCTGAATGCAAATGTTTGAACAAATTGATTGTAAATGTTTATCTCTACCTTATTATTTCTCTAGCACAGTAGTTGGACTGTAGCAGTCCTTTCTTTGCTCTGGATTCATTGCTTTGGGGCTGCCTGACTTCTTATTAGGGGAAATAGGTCTTTCAGTCCTCACATTCATTGGTTCTTCATCCTTATCCTCCCATTTGGGGAAACTTGCTAATTATGGAAATGCTTAGGGACTCACTCTTCTCTCTGGTGCTTGGGTGCTATGGGAAGGGAGAATGCTTCCAGTAGCCTTTTGAGGTCTCCCAAGACTCTCTGAAAAGTTACATGACCTGAGAATGAGATGACCATCCCAGAGAGATTGTGCTCCCAACTTATGGCTGGGATATCTGTACAGACTCTGAAATTGGAAGCTAGCCATACCACTTGATTAAAATGCTAACTGAGCATGTCCTAGACAGAATGCCACATGGTACTATATTTCTGTAACCCTCGTCCCTGTCCCAGAGTTCATTGGGAGAGGACTCTCTCCTTATTGGTGGAGATGAAGGAGATGAAGGTGTGAGAGGCAGAGTGGAGTTGGCAAGAGAAAAGAGAACTTCAGTTCTCAGATGATCTTAGAGCTTGAAGTGAGTTTCCATCTTTGAGAAGGAAGATAGAAAAGGTAAAGGCCACTTCAGGCTGCTTAAGGAAGAAGCTCCAGGAAGATGTGAGAGGAGTGGGCAGTCTCCACCATGTCCACATTCTCAGGTTGCTCACTAGAGACTTTGAGGAGTTTCTCCTTGGGTGAGATCCCAGGTCCTTGAGTTGAGTTACCTTGCTCCCAATGGGGGAGCCCCTTCACTCAGTATTATCTGGTATTTATTCTGCTATGTATGCCTTCTCTGGTTTCTGCTTTGCTTTTGCTCATTTCAATGTATAATCTTTGTAATATATTATTGTAGTCTCTTAGCTAGTATTTTATAGGATTTTTGCATTTATACTAATGAAATTGGTCTACAATCCCCTTTTCTCTATTTTTGCTCTTCTTGGTTTAGGTATCAGTACCATAAAAGAAGCTTGGTAGGATTCCTTCTTTGCCTATTATTCTAATAATTTGTTTAGTATTGGAATTAATTGAAATTTAAATGTTTGGTAGAATTCATGTATAAATCCATCTGGTCCTGATGTTTTTCCCTGCTTTGGAAACTTATTTGTGACCTATTCAACTTATTTTTCTAAAATATATTTTTTAGATATTTCAATTCCTCTTTTGTACTTTTGTAAATGTTCTTCCATTTCACTTAAATTGCTAAATTTATTGACATATAATTGGGTAAAATATCTTCTTCTTAGCCTATTGTGTTTCAAATGGGCTTGTTTGAATATACTTTTAAGCCCAATAAATTTTAAGCCATTCAGTAAAATGCCCAGCCCTTAAAAGTCACAATTTTTCTTCTTCCTAGTTACATCTTGGAATTTTTCTGCTCCCTTAAATATTATTAATCTAGGGGCTCTGGTTGGATTCATCTAATTTCTGATTGCTTTGTCATTTTGGGTGGAGAAAGGGAACCCCAAGCTCTTTTTTAAATGTAATTTAATTTTATCGGTTTTTGTAGAGGTAACTAACTAGCTTATCCTAGCTTAACTTCACCTCACTTTTATGCAGTTGGTGCAAAGAGGTGGTATATACACTACTGAAGGTATGACTTGTTATATGCTGATACATAAAACAGTCATTGGTACTGTTTTCATGATTTGAATTCAGATCCTTTGCTGCATGATTGTACTTTTTAAGCACAGCTTATTAATCCAGCAGACCACTATTGATGTAGTATTGTACATTTATTCATTTCATTATTATTTGTATATTAGTATGAGCACATATGGATGACTCTCTAGAAAATATGAGAGCTATGATACTTGAGGGATACTGTTTAGCTTCTGAAATTAAAAAGGATAAAAGACTCCTAATATCAATGACAGACTAGATCTTAAGAATAAGAACATTTAAGAATATCGGGCAGAAAAGTAAAAGGACTGGAAGAGTATACAATTAAGGCCACTGACGTTAAGGCAGGTTAGATAATGCAGAAAGTTTTTCTAATCCTCCCTGAGAATTTTGACCATGGAGATGTACTGAAGAATTAATAGTAGGAAGTTATTCCTGGCAACTTCAGACATGTCCATCCTCTGAGGATGAAGACCTGCTTAAATAGGTTCCCTTATAATGAAAGGATGCCCTCCTAACAGACAGACTGAATGTTGTTACAGTTATACCCCAAACTCCATTCTATCTATGACTAGGACCATAACCCATGTGGTATGTGATTATCATAGGCCCAAACTTGGCATATTTTCTGGATGTGAACTATCCCCAAAGAGAAAAATTATGGGAAACTTGGGTTGAACAAGCTTAGGACACTGGAAGACCCTTGACATGGACAAAGTGAGGAGACTGTTAGCCTGAAAGAATGCAAAGGCAATAGAGACCCTTTTAGAAGAAAGGCTGAATTTTACCTGGAGAGAAAGCATTCCTATACTAAGTCTGCCCTGTGTACTGCACAGTACAAAGGAAGAAAGCCTATTGAGTTCCTCCTCCAAGGTGGAGCAATGTGGAGCAAAAGGAGAGGCTCTCAAATGTGTAGAGAGGTCTCGATGTGGCAGACACCTTGTGTGGCTTGAAGGGAGGCAGAATAGACATCTCTAGCTCTCTTCTACCTCACCCTTCCCCAAGGATGGCTTAATTCCTGCCAGGAGAGGAAACAGGAGTTTGGGGGCCAGAGGTCACTCTACTCAGAAAGAGGGGCTGTACTGGGCTTGAAGTATATCCATGGGCTCCCTTAAATATTGTTCATCTAGGGGATGTTCATCTAGGATTCAAGCTAACTTCTGATCACTTTGTCATTTTGGGGAAGAAGGGAGACCCCCCCAAGCTCTATATCCAAGGTTTGACCTCTTCCCTACCTAATACTAGTTCCATAATGAACACAAATAGGAATTATCAAAGAAACTCATTTTTCCAAATCACAGCAAACCAGAAATCAGAGAAGGTACACAGAGGAGGTCATATGCTAGTTAATACATTAATACAACAATAATACAATAACTCCATTGGAGCAAGATAACTCATCTCAGCCAAGAGAGGATCTTGGATCTCATCCAAAGAAAAACTCTCCAAAGTCTAGTGAGCAATCTAGGAATATGGATATGATGGAGAATACCTGTTCCTCTCATGTCTTCCTGGAGTCTCTTCCTTCAGCAACCTGAAGTTGTCTTGGCTTTTTGCATCTTCTCTCTCAACTCAAAGATGGCAGACTTGGAGTATCCCAACTGACTGAGAATAGAATCAATCAATCTCTGTCTCTCTGTCTCTGTCTCTCTCTGACTCTGTCTCTGTCTCTCTCTGTCTCTCTCTTTGTCTCTCTCTCTCTCTAACTCCACCCTTTCCCTCACTTGAGGCAGGGCCTTCATATTCACCAATAAGGAGAATGTCCCATACCAATGGACTTTGGGACAGAGGTTATATTTATATTAACTGCAGCTCTTGACTTCTAAGTCATAGGGGAGTGGCATCCTACATCAATGCTGTCTCTCCTATGGGCATTAAATCACCAGCTACTTGAAATATTGAAGGATTATTATCTGCTATTCTCTTTTTGAGGTAGCTGTCATATAATGATGCTAACATGGGCTGACATCAAGCAAAATTAATATTACAATTTGAAATGCCTGGGTCCTTGCTTAATTTTTCCTTTTTTTAATAACTTGGTCCTATGTGAACCCTTCTCTCCCCTCTATCACTCAATCTCTAGGGTTTGTATTTGTTCTTTCTTAACTCTGACTATAATCTTCTACCTATTCTTCTCAAGATGTTAACTAGTGAGTTCTTGGTTGTTGCCTATGTACTCAGAACACTTAAAATGGGTTTGTTGCTTAGAATGCCTGTGCCTCAATTCCTTATTTGTAAAAACAGAAGGTACTGAGATTACACCTGTGAGATAGGGAACTCCCAGGTGAGGAAATTCCTTCTACCAAGAGAGTTTAGCACCATCTCTACAATTTAAAGTCTTAGAGAATTACCTAGAGCACTGAAAAGTTAAGTGATTTGCCAAGGGTCATACAATCAAGATGTGTCAAAGGTGGCACATGAATTCAGGTTGTCCTAATGCTAATACTGGTTCTCTATCCATTACTCCATGGTGAAGTGTTGGACTAAATTACTCGTAAGGCCCAAAATCAAGAGCAACAAGTAGGAGGGAGCAAACGAGCAGGTTCATGAGGTCCGTTTGCAGGAATTTCATACAATAATAATAATTATAACTAGTTATTCATTAAGCATTTATTAAACAACTACTATGCACCAGGCTCTGTGCCACTGGGGTACCAAGAAGGGCAAAATCCAGTGTCTGCCCTTGAGGAGTGTGTAATAGCCCTTTAAGGGTTTGCAAAGCACTTTACAAATATAATTTGATACTCAGACTAAACCCTGGGAGAGGGGAGGCAAATGCTATCATTACCATGAGACCAGGATTATGTGGTTAGTAAGTATCTCACGCAAGGTTGGAACTCAGAAAATTATAATTTGGGCCAAAGATTTCAGAATATTACACTCATTTTTTCTGTGGGCACATGCATCTTTTAATGCACAGCTGTGTGTAGCTGGCCCATCCCTGCATTTTTCTTTGAATGTGTCTTCTGTTGTGTTGCCTTTCTCATTGTATGGCAATGGTCATTTCTAAGTAGTTGGGGACACCATTCCAGCTCTTAATCATGTTTATTCCCCTAGTTTGAAAGTATAGACAGTCTCCAACTTAGAAATACTCAATTTAGAACATCTCACACATAGTAACATCCATTATAATATCATTCTACCTAAATACATCTACCTTCTCTACCTTTTTATGTTGCTATAGTCCTCGTTAAAACAGCTTTCAAAGTTGCCCATCTGCTGGGTTATGTATGAATGATATGCTGCTTTGTGAGTTTTGAAGGCCAATTATTCCTTTTGGGCAATGGGGAAAACTTGTATTATGTTTTATATTATTGTAACAGAGGTCATATTACAGCACATTCCATGAAGCTTGCCATGGGATGTGCCCTTTTGCTGGGTCCCAGACTCAAGCCCTTTGCTAAAGGACATGCACAGCCAAGGGCTCCTGAGGATCCTATCATTCCCATTACTAGGGGTTTGTGTTGAATATGATTAGTGACTAAGCCAGGAAGAGCCATCCACTCAAAAAGCTTTAAAAGGAGAAACAGTTTCCCTTCTTTCAGTTTTCTTTCAAATGTCTGGCTTAGAACTCTCAATAGTTTTCTCTTGAACTTCCTAATGGGGAATAGATTTCTTTCCTCTCTCTTTCCTCAGCAGTTGCTATGTGGCCTTATTTACACATTGCAGTGAGTACATTGATTGTCTAGGTGGAACTAAGATTGAATCTCAAATTCCAGGCTGCCTCTTCTGCTTTATGTTTCTTTTCCTGAGCACAGGTGTCTAAATGGCAATCCTGAGATTGTTATTTTCAGTCTTGGCAATTACCTTGGGAGTGAGAAGCAGTCAGGAGATCCTGGGTGGCAAGAGGTGCTTCAGTAACCACCCCCTTCTCAGAGGAAAGGATGACCACTGTCGAGGATGAGCCATGCCTGGCGGACAGGACTAAAGATCTTGAGTTGCTGCTTAAATAGTGCAGGCAGGAGAAGTGAAATCTCATCAGTACTTTTGCAAGTCTCCCTGGAGAACATTTTAGTATTGATGGCTTACTGTTCATGCTTTCAGCATTTGTCAATGCATGCATATGAGTCCTTGGTGTTTTAAGCATTTCCTATTTGATGGAAGAAATTAAAGTGTCCTGATATCTACCACTTTATACATCTAGTAATATTCTAGAAGGTACCATATAAGTTATTTTAGGGGAGCCCCTGGACATGAGCCAAAACTAAGCTTTGTTTTAAGGAAGTTTTCCTGGAATATTGAGGTGAGAACATAATATGCCAGCAGTGCAAGAAAATCCTGAATTCCATTCTTTAAAGGATATTCTTCCCCAGGACTAAACCTAGTTCACTTGAGTTCAGAGCTGAGGTCACTTTGGGGGAAAAGGGTTCCTTTTAGGTTGCAAAATTCTATTCCTATATTTCTCCCTTTAGGTTGTTGGAGAAGAACAGAGGTCTTTATTAGCTAATGTATATGTGGGAATATGTGGGTGGCTTACCAAAAGCCTACCAAAAGTGAAGAAACTTTTTAATTGACTATTTCATAAGACTTTTAAAAAAATTATCACTGGGGCCCAGGGAAGCTGAATGGATGGGTGCCAGTACTGGTATAGGATGCTCTGGAGAAAATTGTGGCTGTTTTAGTTTGGGGAGAAAATGGAGCTGAATGCTTATGAATTTCTCTGGGACCTAGAGCATTATGTGAAGCTAATGGAAGGGGTCTGAGTTCTTAGCTTGGTTTTCTGTTTAGACAAGGATAGGTTTAGTTAAGTGATGGAAGCAACTATTTTGGTCTGGATAGATATCTTATTAGGCACTTTTAGTTATCTATAATCTTATCATAGTATTTCTGTAAATGAGAAGAGGTTTTGAAATTACAAAAAGCCAAGTGTTAGAAACATGATGGGAAAGTGGGACATTACGTTTCTTCCTGGAAGGAAGGAGGAATAGCTTAGTATTGTTAGCTACTTTCTTGGTACAAATGGACTGAGCAACCCACAGGTACTAAATATAATATCTAGGGAGATCTGAAACTATACAGCATATGAGTGAAGAAAATTCACTGCAAAATCTGCAGGAGTTGGGGTAATCTTTGAAACAATGGATTTGGAGACCAGTAGAACAGAATTCATTATGTTGTACACGATTACCTAAGGTCTCTGGGGGCATTGGCTACTGACTGATAGCCTATAGCACCATGCTGTGCAGTGCTATATTCTTCCTCTAGCAGGGGTATAGAATATTTCTTTGTAGAATAATACCCCTAATTCTAGTGCTATAGAACACTATTAAGGAGGTGAGGGGTAGTTGACAGTGAAGCAATTCTACATCTGTCGAAAATGTTGGCAAGAGGGTGTGCAAAGCCCATGAGAAAAGACTATGATGTTTTTGATATATAAGGGACAAGGTACCAGGCTCAGTGGACATGAGGCTATGGTCTTATAATTAGAACAAATATAGATGAATTCACCTGGCTTCTTCATAGTAAAGGGGAGGCCCTAACTAAAAAGTTATCAGGGCAGAGGGGAATGATCAGGAAAATTTGTATTAAGGTAGAGTTGAATCATCTGTGAATTAACAGTGGGGATACTTACACCCTGTAGTCAGATACTTTCTTTTATGCCACTTATGTGTTTCCTCATCAGAAGTCCAAAAAAATGGCAGTAGCATGATATAGTGGAGAAAGTACTGGTTTTGGAGTCAGAGGGTTCATGTTTCAATCCCTGTTCTGCTTAATACCTGTGTGACCTTGGGTAACTAACTTAATCTCTCCGAGAGGTCTCAAATTTCTTATCTTCAAAATGAGGGGGTTAGATGACCACTAAGATCCCTTTCAGCCCTAAATTGAGAATCCTATGAAATAGTTATTGAAGACAATTAGAGACAGGAAGAGCAGCCTAGATGACAAAGCACTGGCCATTAGTTAATAAAGCTTTTTGACTTTGGAGGGTTTGGACAATAGATATTCAGAAGATTGAGATTGTCAAGAGTGCAGTCATGAATTTTCTTAGATATCTTATTTATAAGTGTGGGGTGCCTTGATTATAAAAGGAGAGGTAAATTCAGCCAATGTTAAGGGTCCACACTGCCCTCATCTAAATTCATCTAAAATAAAGGAATCTAAAGGACATAATCCTTTAGAAGAGAGGTCATTAAAACATTTAAAAGAGGTATAGGATATCTTGGTCTTGATAGAAATTTTTCAGAGTCTTGGTCGTGTCAAAGTACAAGGTTTGTTTGTTTAATATTGGTGATAGGAAAAAAATAGAAAACGAAAATGTCCAGGGAATCAAATTATCTCTCAGCATATGGATTGTCTTCAGACAGTTGGGGTGACTTAGGAAACCCAATATATCAATATAGCCAACATTTGTACATGAAAGGCAGGGTCCTCCTATTGCTGTTTTTATAATTCTCACGCATCTTCTCTTAACTACCATTTTTCGTACTCTTCAATCTATGAACAAGTCAAACTTGGGGTTGGGAGAAATAATTGTGAGTGAGCCCTTAGAAGCAAAGGTTTGTCCTAGTTGCTATAGAGAAGTTAATGAAAAAAAAAAAAGAACTGTTTGTTGTTCTCTGAAGGTAATGTAAAGAAGGACATATAAAATTGGATGTTAAATTATGCCAACTCCTTATTGTTCAGTCATCTTAGTCATGTCCAACTCTTTGTGACCCCATTTGGGATTTTCTTGGCCTGGTTAGCTGTTTTCTTCTCCAGCTATTTTACAGATGAAGAAACTGAGGCAAACAGGGTTAAGTGACTTGCCCAGGGTCACACTGCTAGTAAGTGTCTGAGACCAAATTTGAACTCAGGAAAAGGAGTCTTCCTGACTCCAGGCCTGCCACTCTATCCATTGTGTCACCTAGCTGCCCATGACAACCCTACTCAGATTAAAGAGACATAATGAGAAAGGGCAAGACTCAATGATTTGCTTCTAGTTTGGGTAAAGTGGGAAAGGGAAGGATTGTAATCAGATGATTCCAACTCAATTCATTTATTTTCCCACCTTTTTCCTTGTAAAGGGGTGAGTGTTAGAAAGGGAAGAAGAGAAATGTAAAAGGATATGATGAAGGGAAAATGAAACAATAATCACAGACAGGAAAGGTTATTCTCATAAAATAGAGAAGGTTGTTAGAATGTATCAAAAGGCAAAATCCAATTATACTCTTTATATGAAACACACAGGGTATTAAGATTCACATAGTTAAGATAGAGGTTGGAAGAGAGTTTCCTTAGCTGAATCCATATAAGCAAAAGAAGCAGTCACGATCACAGACAAAACAAAAGTATAAATAGAATTGATCAGAAGAGATAAAGAGAGAAAATACATTATGCTTGAAGGCACCATAGGAAATAAAACAATCTCAGTTTTAAAATATTTTTCCCTCAAATTTATTTGTTTTCTGTTTTCAGCATTCACTTCCATAAATTTTAAATTTTCTCCCCTTCATTTCCTCCCCCCACATGATGGCATGCAATCTTATATACATAGATTCCTATTAAATATGTTTTCATACCAGTCATGTTACTTAGAATTATAGTGAATGGAAGAAACCATGAGAAAAAGCAAAACACAATGAAACATTACAAAAAAGAAAATCGTCTGCTTTATTCTGTGTTCCTACTCCTTAGTTCTTTCTCTGGATGTGGATGGCATTTTGCATCATGAGTCCTTTGGAAATGTCTTAGTTCCTTGCATTGCTGAGAAGGGCTAATAACTCTATCAAAATCAGTCCTCGCACACTTGTGGCTGTTATTGTGTTTAGTATTCTTCTGGTTCTGCTTACTTCACTCAGCATCAGTTCATATAAATCTAGGTTTTCCCAAAGACTACCTGCTCATCATTTCTTATAGCACAATAGTATCCCATTATATTCATATACCACAACTTGTTCAGCCATTCCCCAATTGATGGGCATCCTCTCAATTTCAAGTTCTTGGCCACCACAAAAAGAGCTCCAAAAATATTTTTGTACATGTAGGTCCTTTCTCCATCTTTATGATGTCTTTGGGATACAGCCCTAAAAGTGATATTGCTGGGTCAAAGGGTATATACATTTTTATAGCCCTTTGGGCACAATTCCAAATTGCTTTCCAGAATGGTTGGATCAGCTCACAGCTCCACCAACAATGAATTAGTGTTCCAACTTGCCTGCATCTTCTCCAACATTTATCATTTTCCTGTTTTGTCATGTTAGCCAATCTGATAGGTATGATGTGGGACCTCAGAGTTGTTTTGATTTGCATCTGTCTAATCAGTAGTGATTTAGAGCATTTTTCATGACTATAGATAGTTTTAATTTCTTCCTCTGAAAGTTGTTCATATCCTTTGACCATTTATCAATTGGGGAGTGACTTGTATTATTGTAAATTTGACTCAGTTCTCCATATATTTTAGAAATGAGGCCTTTATCAGAAACACTAGTTGTAAAAATTCTTTCCCACTTTTCTGCTTCCCTCTTAATCTTGGTTGCATTGGCTTTGCTTGTGCAAAAACTTTTCAATTTAATGCAATCAAAATTATCCATTTTGCATTTCATAGTGTTCTCTTTCTCATTTGGTCAAAAATTCCTCCATTCTCCATAAATCTGACAGATAATCTGACAAACTTAGACAAATCTAATTTGTTTATAGTATTAGCCTTTATACCTTGATCTGGAATCCATTTGGACTTTATACTGGCATAACGTGTCAGATGTTGGTCTACGCTCAGTTTTTGCCACACTATTTTCCAGTTTTCCCAGCAATGTTTGTCAAACTGTGAGTTCTTATCCCAGAAGCACGGGTCCTTGGGTTTATCAAACAGTAGATTGCTATATTCATTGACTACTGTGTCTTGAGTACCTAATCTATTCCACTGATCTACCCCTCTATTTCTTAGCCAGTGCCAAGTGGTTTTGATGATCGCTGCTTTATAATACAATTTGAGATCTGGCAGGGTTAGGCCACCTTCCCTAGCATCTCTTTTCATCAGTTCCCTTGATATTCTGGACCTTTTGTTCTTCTAGGTGAACAATCTGTTTTAAATACATAAACATCAAATAGTATCGAAGCTTCGTAATGAAAGGAAAAGCTGATTGAACTACAGAGTAAAAAATAAAAATAATAATTTTAGTGCCCCATTCAGACCCAGCCAAATCTAACAGAAAGTTAAGTAAGAATGAAGTTAAGGACCTGAAGAGAATTTTAGGACAGTTATATATGGCAGACTTCTGACGATTATTGAATGGAATTGAAAGAAGTATATACATTTTTCAGTTTTTCATGGTACCTTGACTAAAATATGCAGAAAAACAAAATATTAAATATATTCTTTACAGAGCACAACAAAATAAAAATTATGATAAATAAGGGGAATTTAAGAGAAGAATTCAGACCTAAATGGAGATTAATTCAATCCTAAAGAGCAAAATAACAAATCAGAGAAACATTAAATTATTTTTATGAAAGAAGATAACTATTCTTAAAAGTAAAAGAGGAAGAGAAAAAAATTATCAGAATGATTAACGGATTGCAATGTCTGAAAATACATATAATGTTTCCCACCCATGGACCTTCCCACAGCTGGGACAGGAGTTGAAGAAGGTATCTTACATATATTCTTTGGGGATATGCTTATTCTTTGTAATTCTACAACATCATTTTCAGTTGTTTTGTTATTCTATTTATTTTGTTGTCATTGTGTATATGGGTTTTTTTGGGGGGGATATATTCATTGTGTATCAGTTCATATAAATCTTTCCATGTATCTCCATATCATCACATTGATTATTTATTAAAATACAATAATATTCTACTACATTCAGGTACTACACTTTGTTTAGCCATTCCCAACAAGTATCTACTTTGTTTTCAATTCTTTGTTACTATGAAAAGTGCCACTATAAATATTGTGGTATATTTGGGGACTGTCTTTTTTTTTAAATCAGGGACCTCGTTGGACATATGTCTAATGTTTGAACCTCAAGTCAAAGGGTATGGGCATTTTGGTTTATTGGCATCATTCCAAACTGCTTTCTGAAGCATTTATACTGATTCACACTCCACCAACTACGCACTGTGTCTCATCTTCCCGTAATACCTCTAATCTTGACTATTTCTATTTTCTGTCATCTTTTCCAATTTACTGGGTATCAGGTGAAACCTCAGGGTTGTTTTGATTTACATTCTTTTATTAATGATTTGGAGCATTTTGTATATAGTTATTAAGAGTTGTGATTGTTTTACTGATGTTGCCTTCTCCAACCAATTCTCAGGAACAAAACTTTCCTTCAATTTGCATGGCTTCTAACAAAGTTATCTTTCTCTTTGTCAGCTTCTGTAAGCAGCTTCTCATTTCCTCCCATGCCTTCTATCCCCAGCATCTGATTCCTTCTGTACTCAGTTTCTTTGGTCACTCAGATTCTGAC